>CM022301.1:140977369-141609627 GCA_011799875.1 Thinopyrum elongatum
TGGGTGATTCCTGGCATCCGGATGGTTAATCTGGTGTGTGCTGGTCAGGTGTGTTTTCAACCCAAAGACCGTAATGGGAATTAGTCAGTGTCACGGTACTGACTAAAGAAATCCTTTACTTGTGGGTAAAGAGTACACCCTCTGCAGAGTTTAAACCTATTCGAATAGCCGTGTCCGCGGTTAAGGACTACAGTCTGGGTTGGTCAAGTGTCGGTCTTAGTGTCGGTCTTCGGAGGAAATAATTAAATTGAGCCTAAATTATTTTGCAGGATAATTGTTGTCACCCTGATGCTACCTTGAATATTTTATGCATGTTAATATTATTATGGTTATGCATATTATTGAGGACTAACCCATTTCTCTTATTTTGTATTTCCTGAGTGTCTCAGGGGCTGGCTAGACTACCCCGGGCACTCAATTTTATTTTCAAGACCTCTCGTGGCGTCCCTCGAGTTCACAGGCGGTTTATCCCGCCAGTACTCTTGTGGACACCCGATTGGCATTTCTCTTCAAGTCCGACCGTGGCGTCACTTGACACCCGACTGGCATTTCTTTTCAAGACCTCTTTGTGGCGTCCCTCGAGTTTACAGGCGGTCCCGCCACTACTCTTGTGGACACCCGATTGGCATTTCTTTTATTTTTCTGAATGTCACTTGGGCTGGCTAGACTACCCGTGGCATTCATTTGCTTTATTTCTAATAAGTTTGATCATGACTAACATGCTATGTTCACGTTCATATCATTTTATTGTCATGATTTAAATTTCAGTCAGCATGAGCATATGCACATAGTTTGGCTCATCATGATCATATATTTTTATCTACTGCATTCGGTATATCTTTTGTTCATGATGTTTGCGAGTACATTCAAACGTACTCACAGGCTTGTCCCTGGCTATTTACTTGGCCAGGTCCGGAATTCAGCGAGGAGTACCTCAGCGATGTCTGTGCGGAGCCTAGGATAGCAGCCACGCGGATAGGAATTATCCGGGTCAGCTGTTCCTGTGGGAATGGAGCCCCATCGATGTTGGAGAACCACAAGTCGCTTCCGTCACCCGTCACCAGATTTCATTGTTGTATCATTAGACCTTTATGGTCTTGTATCCAATTCTTGTAATAGCTTGGTAATCTATAACAAGGACGTGTCCACCGGTAACAGTAATCCTGGGCTGGTGATGACACGAGGGGTTAATTTCTGGGATATGTTGTTTCCCCGAAATCCGGCCCCGGCACTAGGGATCAAGCACTAACAAAACTAACTCGATTACATGATGAATCTCATCCAACTCCTTACCGACCAGCGATCCTACGAAGGGATTACTCACTCTCGGTGGGGAGCATCATGGAATTGGCAATGGAGAAGGGTTGGTGATGACGAAGATCAAAGATCCCCCTCTCCGGAGCCCCAAACGGACTCCAGATCTGGCCTCCCAATGAAGAACAGGAGGTGGCGGCGGCTCCGTCTTGTGAAACATGATAATTCTTCCTCTCCTATTTTTTTCTCCGAAAATGTGAATTTATAGCGTCAGAGATAGGGTCAGCGGGGCCACCAGGTGGGGACAACCCACCTGGGCATGCCAGGAGGGGGGCGTGCCCTGGTGGGTTGTGCTCACCCAGGGGCCCCCCTCCGGTGGTTCTTGGCTCCAGTATTTTTCTTTTATTCAGTAAAAAATCTCCAAAAAGTTTCTTCCGTTCCGAGAACTTTTATTTCTGCACAAAAACAACACCATGGTAGTTCTGTTGAAACCAGCGTCAGTCCGGGTTAGTTTCATTCAAATCATACAAATTAGAGTCCAAAACAAGAGGAAAAGCGTTAGGAAAAGTAGATACGACGGAGACGTATCAACTCCTCCATGCTTAAACCTTTGCTTGTCCTCAAGCAATTCAGTTGATAAACTGAACGTGAAAAAGAAAAACTTTTACGAACTCTTTTGCTCTTGTTTACATAAATAAGCTTAAGTAGCCCCCAGGTTTTCAGCAAAGATCATGACTAACCATGCCAACAATAACTCTTAAAAATTATATTAACTCATATCAATGACATAAACAACTAGCGAGCTATAATAAAGCATCTCAAATGACAACACTTTGTCAAAACAATCATGATACAATATGACAATAGTGGTATCTCGCTAGCCCTTTCTGAGACCGCAAAACATAAATGCAGAGCACCTCCAAAGTTCAAGCAGCGACTAGACATTGTAATTCATGGAAGAAAAGATCCAGTCATGATGCATCCAACATTAGCTATACACAATGCATGAGGATGACAATAGTGCTGTCAGGTTCTGGTGCTTATTTGAGGAGGTGATGACACAACATAAAAGTAAATAGATAATCCCTTCCTAGAGGGAAGCAGTGATTTGCAGCGGTGCCAGAGCTCATATTTTTAAAAATAGAGATAAATGAAATTTTGAGAAATGCACCCTTCCTGTTCACTTCGCGACCATTAGTTATCAGTATCTTCCATGCTAAACACATTAGTGGCAGTTCCCAAGCGATAAAAGTAAAGGTTTACTCCCCCTCCACCAACAAACACACTCCACGGCTAGCTGAATCCACGGGTACCATCCATACCAACATCAGTCCTGGGGCAGTTTTTTTTAATTATTTGCAATTTTGAATTCGGGACTGGGAATCCCTATTACCGCCCCTCTCGTGCAAGGACGAGTGAATAAACACTCATCATGAGAATAACCCACTTAGCATGGAAGATACTGACTACCTCCTGTCACTCTATGAACAATCCAGGCACACAAAAATGGATGTTTATTTGAAATTTTTAGAGGTGGCACATGCAAATTGACTTGGAACGGCAGGGTAATATCGCGTATAAGTAGATATACGGTGGACTCATCTGGAATAACTTGGGTTTCAGGATTTTGATGCACAAGCAGTATTCCTGCTTAGTACAGGCGAAGGCTAGCAAATAGGTTGAGAAGCGGCCAGCTAGAGAGCGAAAACGGTCATGAACATGCATTATGCATAAGTAACATTGGATACTAGCATGAGTAGGATATGAACACCATGAACATAAATATCATAGAGGCTATGTTGGTTTTGATTCAACTACATGCATGAACATGTGCCAAGTCAAGCCACTCGAACATTCGGAGGAGGATACCATATCATCATACCACATGACAATCATTTTAATGCATGTTGACATCCAAGATAAATCATTATCCACTCCTAGCTACTTAAGCATGGCATGAGAAACTTTAACCTCTAATTGTCATTGCAAACATGTTTAATCATAATAGGCTGAATCATGGATACAAGGTTAAACATATTTACAAAAACAGAACAAGTTGAGTTCATACCCGTTTCTCTCTGCCACAGCCAGTTCATCAAATATCGTCATTATTGCCTTTCACTTGCATGACCGAATGATATGGAAATAATAATAATGCAAGAGTGCCGTGGACAAAGATGGAATCTGCAAACATTTTATTCAAAGGAGAAGACAAGGTAATTTGGGCTCTTCATTAGATCAGTAATAATGCATATGAGAGCCACTCAACGTTTTCATCGTGGTCTTCTCCTTAGTATGACTCAATAAAAAGAAAAGAAATTCAGAGAAACACACTGAAATATTTTTGGAGTTTTTTGTTTTTCTAGAAGAAAGCAAATTAAAGAGGGAAAAACAAAAATGAGAAAAACTATTTACACGGGAAAACTCCCAACAAGCAAAAGAAGAACAAGAAAATCTTTTTGGGGTTTTGTTTTTAATACTACAACTAACTATACTAGAAAGAAAAACCAAAAAGAAGCAAGCACATTTTTTTGGATTTTTTGAAGTTTTTCAAACACACAAGAAGAAAACGAGAAAATAAATCTAGCATGGATGATACAATGAAAAAGTGTGAACACCGACAACTGGAATGTGATGTGTGAACATGAATGTAATGTCGGTGGAAATACATACTCCCCCAAGCTTAGGCTTTTGGCCTAGCGTGGTAATCATCGTCTGTAGCCTGTGTAATAGTCGGAGTGATAGCTCATGGAGGCTCTTGGCGCAGCCTCCTTAGCCTATCGAGCAGCCACAACCTCTGCGTGGTGTGTGCGGGCCTCGCTCTCAAGAACATAATACCTTCCCTTGCTGTGAAAATCAAAGAGAGCAAGCGCAGGCAAAAAGGTGTCCACAACGGACTTTTTATTGAACAATAGGTTATAAGTATAATCATGGATTTCCCCAGTAAGGAACTTATGGCGTTTCATGTCATCAAAGTCTAAGTACTGAGTGGGAAGGATGGGGTCATTAGGCTCAAGTGATACACCTAACTCTTCTGCTAAACGTGAAGCATAAATCCCACCATAAAAATATCCACTATCGGCGTTGTGTTGCAGTCTATGTGCAACAATCGCTCCAAGGTTATAGCGTTTAACACTAGTGAGAGCAGTATGAATGAGGCTCAAGTCAGGAGCACAAAGTGTACTACAGTCTTGTTTGCCTATGATGCATTTTCCATTAAACAGTGCAAAGTATTAAATTGATGGGAAATGAATACTTTTTATTCTACCTTGCGTCACCCCTCTATTCTCACCATAGCAAAGACTAGTTAAAAATAACTCATACTCGGCCCTTGGTGGTTCGTCCATCAAACCCCAATATGGAATTTTACATGCAACACAGAATGCATCTAGAGGCATAGTGACCGAACGGTCATAAAGTTTAAACGAAACTCGAGACTCATGAGGATGAAATTTAAACTCTTTAGTAAACGATTCTGTGAGACTGAGGTACTGGTTGCACTTATCTTGAATGTAGGGGCCGAGCTCGGCATTGTGGACATATTGCTCAAATTCTTTTTTAATACATGCACTCAACATGAAATTGTCGCACGGCCATAAACATGATTTGGTAGCGGCATCCCGTATTAAACTTGCACTTGGTTCAACATAAGTTTGATGGGTTGAGCCACTACTAGAAGATGCCTCCGAGGACCTCCGCCTCGAAGAACTCCTTCCAAAGAATTTCATCATATATGCGTACAAATTTCTGAAAAATTTTGACCACAAAATTTTATTAACAAAACTTTGCAAGATTGATAGCAACTACTCATAGGGATGTATAGAGACCATATTGAGCATTCAAACTATTTAGAACTCTAAGAATTCAACATGCAAGCCCATCTACAGCAGCACCAAGAGTAGCTAATTATTCAAAATATAAACCACTAAAGAAAAAACTGATTGGACAAACGGGGGAATCACATGCCAAGTAGCAATTCCCCGAAACAGTTTCGAAAACAGAGCTTCGGGCAAAGAGATCGAAATCCGCGGGTTTGAGAGCAAGAACACAAGAGAGAGAGAGCAATGGTGATTTTTTTTCTGGAGGTAGGTGATGGTGTGGACTAAAGAGATAAGTGATGGGGCCCACGTGGAGACCACAACCCATCAGGGCGCGCCTGGGGCTGCTGACGCGCCCAGGTGGGTTGTGCCCACCTGGTGCACCCCCCTATGATGTTATTTGCATCAAAAATTCTTAAATATTCAGAAAAAATCATATTAAATTTTCAGGGCATTATGAGAACTTTTATTTTTGGGTCATTTTTTATTGCACGGGAAAATCAGAAAACAGACAAAACAAGGCATTTTATTTTATTTAACTAAGAAAAACAAAGAATAAAAGTTGGGAGTAGAAGGTAGTGCCTACTAAATCCATTAACTTCATACCTCTCAAAAATGATCCATTAATAAGGTTGATCAAGTCTTATTAACAACCACTTTCGATTAGCATGAAACCGAAGAACTTTCGTAAAACACTAAGTTACCTCAACGGGGATATGCATGTCCTCCACAATAAGCATTTCATATTTCTTTTTGGCAGTAGGTAGAGGTAGTTGAAAACTTCCAATAGTGATTGTCGGAGATTTTTCAATAACATTAATACCATTCGCTTGGAATTGTTTCTTCGGAAAGTGCACCGTATGCTCATTACCATTGATATGAAAAGTGACCTTGCTTTTATTGCAATCAATAACAGCCCCTACAGTATTCAAGAAGGGTCTACCAAGGATAATCGACATGTTATCGTCCTCGGGCATCTCAAGTATAACAAAGTCAGTCAAGATAGTAACATTAGCAACAACAACGGGCACATCCTCACAAATACCGATAGGTATGGCAGTTGATTTATCAACCATTTGCAAAGATATTTTAGTAGGCGTGAGTTTATTCAAATCAAGTCTTTTATATAAAGATAAAGGCAAAACACTAACACTAGCTCCTAAATCACATAAAGCAGTTTTCACATAGTTTCTCTTTATGGAGCAAGGTATAGTTGGTATTCCAGGATCTCCAAGTTTTTTGGGTACTCCATCCTTAAAAGAATAATTAGCAAGCATGGTGGAGATTTCAGATTCCGGTATTTTTATTTTATTAGAGATGATGTCTTTCATATACTTTGCATAAGGGGCCATCTTTAAAATATCAGTCAAGCGAGTACGCAAAATGACTGGCCTAAGCATTTCAGCAAAGCGTTCAAATTCTTCATCATCTTTCTTCTTAGTTGATTTAGGTGGAATGGGCATGGGTTTTTGAACCCATGGTTCTCTTTCCCTTCCATGTTTTCGAGCAACAAAGTCTCTTTTATCATATCTTTTATTCTTGGGTTGTGGGTTATCAAGATCAACAGCTGATTCTATCTCAACATCATTATCGGGTTGTTTATCATTATCTGGTTGAGTATCTTCATGAACATCATCATTATCTTTTTCATTATCACTAAGTGAATGATCATTACCAGATTGAGTTTTAGCATCAGAGATAGAAACATCATTATCATTATCAGGAGGTTTTTTTCTATTTCAGGTTCACTAGAGGCATGCAAAGTCCTATCATTTCTCTTTTTCTTCTTCTTTCTAGAAGGACTAGGTGCATCCGCATTAACTCTTTGAGAATCTTGTTCAATTCTTTAGGATGTCCTACAAGATAAAGTGGTTCCTGAGTCATTTTACCTCCTCTAGTTGCTACTCTAACAGCAAAGTCACTTATATTATTATTCATTTCATCTAGCAACTCTCTTTGCGATTTAGCAACTTGTTCTAGTTGAGTTTGAACCATAGAGGCATGTTTTCCTACATCTCTAACATCATTGGTGATTCTAAATAACAAGTCACTCAAGCGAGCAATCATATCAGAATTATATTTCAATTGTTTCATAACATTCTCATTGAAGTGATCTTGCTTTCTAATGTAATTATCAAACTCATAAAGGCATTGACTAGGATGCATATTATAGGGATTGTCCTTTTCATTGAATTTAATTAAAGAATGTACCTCTACCACCTTGGGTGGTGGTGTGTCAAGTCCACGTATCTCTTCAATAGGAGGTAAATTTTTAACATCCTCTGCCTTAATACCTTTTTCCTTCATGGATTTCTTTGCCTCTTGCATATCTTCAGGACTGAGATATAAAATATCCCTCTTCTTTGGAGTGGGTTTATGCGGTGGTTCAGGAAGAGTCCAATCATCATAATTTTTCAATATATTATTCCGTAATTCCTCAGCTTGTTCAATAGTTCGTTCCCTGAAAACACAACCAGCACAACTATCTAGGAAGTCCCTAGAAGCATCGGTTAGTCCATTATAGAAGATATCAAGTATTTCATTTTTCTTAAGAGGATGATCAGGCAAAGCATTTAGCAATTGGAGAAGCCTCCCCCAAGCTTGTGGGAGACTCTCTTCTTCAATTTACACAAAGTTAAATATTTCCTGTAAGGCAGCTTGTTTCTTATGAGCAGGAAAATATTTTTCAGAGAAGTAATAAATCATATCCTGGGGACTACGCACACAACCATGAGCAAGAGTATTATACCAGGTCTTAGCATCACCCTTTAATGAGAATGGAAATAATTTGAGAATATAGTAGTAGCGAATTTTATCCTCATGAGCAAAAAGGGTAGCTATATCATTCAATTTAGTGGGATGTGCCACAACAGTTTCAGTTTCAAAACCATGGAAAGGATCAGATTCAACCAAAGTAATTAACTCTGGATCGATAGAGAATTCGTATTCCTTATCATCAACAAAGATAGGTGAAGAAGCAAACTTAGGATCACATTTCATTCTAGCATTCAAAGATTTCTCTTTCAGTTTGCATAATAATTTCTTAAGATCATCTCTATCATTGCAAGCAAGAAAATCTCTAGCTGTCTCCTGATCCATAACATAACCCTCAGGTACCTTAGGCAATTCATATCTAGGAGAGCTAGGTCTAACAGGTGTTTCAAGATTTTCAGTTTCAAGTACTTCATCTGTTTCAACAATTTCATTCTCTTTAGCTCTAACAATTTGTTCATCAAGAAAGTCACCTAGTGGCACATCATCATCAAGCAAGGTACTAGCATCATCATGAGTAGCATTCATAGAAGTAGCATCATCAATAACTTGCGACTTATCAGGATTAATAGCATGTGGTGGTGTTGCAAGTCTACTCAAAATAGAAGGTGAATCAAGTGCAGAGCTAGATGGCAGTTCCTTACCTCCCCTCGTCTTAGAGGGAAATACTTTAGTCTTGGTATCCTTCAGATTCTTCATAATGATAAATTCATAATAATCCCAAGTGACTCAACATATATAGCTATGCTCCCCGACAACGGCGCCTGAAAAAGGTCTTGATAACCCACAAGTATAGGGGATCGCAACATTTTTCGAGGGTAGAGTATTCAACCCAAATTTATTGATTCGACACAAGGGGAGCCAAAGAATATTTGCAAGTATTAGCAGCTGAGTTGTCAATTCAACCACACCTAGAGATTAATTATCTGCAGCAAAGTGATCAGTAGCAGAGTAGTATGATAGTTTTGATAGTAGTAGCAACAGTAATAGTAGCAGTAGTAATTTAGTAGGATCAATATAAGAGAAAATCGTAGGCATTGGATCGGTGAATTCGTTGGATGATATTCATCATATAACAGTCATAACCTCGGGCGATACTGCACTAGCTCCAGTTCATAAATATAATGTAGGCATGTATTCCGTAAATAGTCATACGTGCTTATGGAAAGAACTTGCATGACATCTTTTGTCCTACCCTCCCGTGGCAGCGGGGTCCATAAGGAAACTAAGGGATATTAAGGCCTCCTTTTAATAGAGAACCGGAACAAAGCATTTGCACATAGTGAATACATGAACTCCTCAAACTACGGTCATCACCGGAAAGTATCCCGAATACTGTCACTCTGGGGTTTGCGGATCATAACACGTAATAGGTGACTATAACTTGCAAGATCGGATCTAGAACATAGATATAATGGTGATAACATAAACGGTTCAGATCTGAAATCATGGCACCCGGGCCCAAAGTGACAAGCATTAAGCATGGCAAAGTCATAGCAACATCAATCTCAGAACATAATGGATACTAGGGATCAAGCCCTAACAAAACTAACTCGATTATATGATGAATCTCATCCAACTCCTTACCGACCAGTGAGCCTACGAAGGGATTACTCACTCCCGGTGGGGAGCATCATGGAATTGGCGATGGAGAAGGGTTGGTGATGATGAAGATCGAAGATCCCCCTCTCCGGAGCCCGAAACAGACTCCAGATCTGGCCTCCCGATGAAGAACAGGAGGTGGCAGCAGCTCCGCCTCGTGAAACACTATAATTCTTCCTCTCCTATTTTTTCATCAAAAATGTGAATTTATAGCGTCGGAGATAGGGTCAGCGGGGCCACCAGGTGGGGATAACCCACCTGGGCTTGCCAGGATGGGGGCGCGCTCTGGTGGGTTGTGCTCACTTAGGGGCCCCCCTCCAGTGGTTCTTGGATCCAGTATTTTTCTTTTATTCCATAAAAAATCTCCAAAAAGTTTTGTTCCATTCTGAAAACTTTTATTTCTGCACAAAAACAACACCATGGTAGTTCTGCTGCAAACAGCGTCAGTCTGGGTTAGTTTCATTCAAATCATACAAATTAGAGTCCAAAACAAGTGGAAAAGCGTTAGGAAAAGTAGATACGACAGAGACGTATCAGGTCTCTCTTAAACAACCCTGCAACCAAATAATAAAAAGTCTCTTGTGTCCCCAACATACCAAATACAATGGTAAATTGTATAGGTGCACTAGTTCAGCGAAGAGATGGTGATACAAGTGTAGTAATGATAGTAGATATTGATTTTTGTAATAGGAACAATAAAAAACAACAAGGTAGCAAGTAACAAAAGTGAGCACAAACGGTATTGCAATGCTTGAAAATGAGGCCTAGGGTCCGTACTTTCGCTAGTGAAATCTCTCACCAATGCTAATATAATTGGATCATATAACCATCCCTCAACGTGCGATGAAGAATCACTCCAAAGTTCTTATCTAGTGGAGAACATAAGAAGAAATTGTTTGTAGGGTACTAAACCACCTCAAAGTTATCCTTTCCGATCAATCTATTCAAGAGTTCGTACTAAAAAAACACCATATGATACACATCAACCAACTCTAATGTCACCTAGATACTCCAATCTCACCGCGAGTATCCGTGAGTTGATTATACGATATGCACCAAACAATTTCAGATTCATAATACTCAATCCACCACAAAGAACCTCAAAGCATGCCCCAAGATTTCTACCGAAGAAACAAGGATGAAAACATGCATCAACCCCTATGCATAGATTACCCCAACGTCACCTCGGGAATCCGTGAGTTGAGTGCCAAAAATATATCAAGTGAATCAATATGATACCCCATTGTCACCACGGGTATTCATAGCAAGACACACATCAAGTGCTCTCAAATCTATAAAAGTATTCAATCCGATAAAACCCAAACATCACAGGGAAAATGTCGTGGTAGAACACGGCCGCCTAAGAGGCCATCGGCCCCTTTGAGGTTCGGCAGGGAGGAGGACGCATTGCACAAAGAGCGGAGGCCGTGGAATAGCATGGCAGTGGTGACACTGGTGGTTTTTACCCAGGTTCGGGCCGCTGAGAAGCGTAAAACCCTACTCCTGCTTTGGTGGATTGATGGGGGGACCGTGAAGAACGTGCGGCGCTCGAGCCCGGTAAGGTCGCCTCGGGGAGAGCAGCTACATGCGTATGAGTACACGAGGGTCCGAATCCTTTCTAGGGTTGCCACGGTCCTCCTTTTATAGGCTAAGGGGTTACCACAATGGCAAAACGGTCATTATCCAGCGATTAGATAGCTAACAGTGCTATCATACCTAACTCTGGCAGTTAGGACAAAGCGCATTAAATGCACTGCCATGTGTCGCGCTATGGATGCGGCCCGGCAGGCCTGCCGTGCCGCTCTAGTCATCTTCCATCTGTCTGCTTGACACGCCTCTGGACGGGTGTCATATATATGTGATCTTCCTCCTAAATGGCTGCCACGTGCCAAATGATAGCCACTTACTTATCTGGGGGCTCGACACCGCACCGATGGATGACATGCGTTGCCATGTGGTGGAGCGGTGGTGCCTTGGCGGGGATGTAGGCCACCAGTGGCCCCGGTAATCCTTGCCGGGGAAGTCTTGGGACTTGTCTTCGGGGTGGCCTCGACCTGACCAGGCTCGCCTGCCCGGCAAGGGAGGGTTTTCCTTAGTGATATCTTGCTGTCTTGGCTTGTCTTGGTCTTCTTGATTCGTCCTTTGATTTCTCAAAGAGCTCTCTCTGGCTTGGTTCTGTCCTGAATGCTCGGTGTTTCTCGCATTTCTGCCACTTGAGCCTGTGTATCGTCCGGGCAACATATGTGAAGGTTTGTTGCACCGACAGGAGCACCGGGCCCAGCCCAAACATGCTGCCGAGCATCGTCGGGGGTAGGCCCTATCAGGTACATAGGCAGGGGTCTTGCGCTGGTATTCTCTTTTTATTGATATTTTCCTTGCTTCTTCATTAACCTATGCTTGAGTCGGTTTTCGGTTTTTCCGTGCGTCGTGCAAGACATCATGGGGGAGATTTACGTCATGACTCGTGGGTCGCCCACGCCCGACATTCACGGGGTGCTAACTGCCATTCCACTAACTCCCCTGCCCCCGCCGTTCCTGCCATGTATGCCGCATGCATTGCGCAGGGTTGGTGGCAGACGCGGACGGCACGGGAATGAGTGCCAAGGAAGAAAACCAGGCGCCATGGATAGGCGCAGGAGGTCGGTCTTGATTCCGGGCGCCGTTATGGCGCAGAGGAGTCAGATTGATGGATCGGGGCGGTTGCCTCCTGGGTGAGGAGCCAGCCCCCGGTCTCGTTCACCTATAAAAGGGAATGTGGGCGAGGTATTGGCTCACACCCATCTCTTCCTCCTTCCGTCTGATATTATCTCTCCACCATGGTGAGGGAAGAGGGCGTAGTGGCACCCAGTGGTGGCGACGAGGGCTTCTGCTCGACAGCACCTCCCTCCTCCTGTTGGGGATGCGGGGGCGAAGCCCTCCATGAGAGGAGGCAGGAGAGGATGTTGCCATGGTCATCATGGCGCTCGGGGTCGAGGAGGACGGGGCGGCGTTCTGATCGCACCTCCTCTGGCCGCACAGGACCCGAACGAAGGCCATGTCGGGAACCAGCCGCTGGAGTTTATCGTCAAGCTGCGCGGGCCCCCACGCAGCCGTCTTTGGCTTTCCACCCCATTCGCAAGGGTGATGGAGGTCGAGCAGCCGCCGGGGCTAAGGCTGCACATGAGGGGCTGTTGGAATGGCAGCATGCGGGCGGACGTGGAGTTCCCCGCTCCTCATGTCATGCTTCTCCGGCGTGGCTGGAAGACCTTCGCCCATGCCCACAGCTTGGCGGCCAGGCACGTTCTCCATTTCAAGTTCTTCGGGCATTCGGGTGCTCGCTTAGGGTGCTGCGTGGAGAGCTCGACCGACGACGAAAGCTCCTCCTCGAGCGATAGCGACGAGGAGGATAGTGACGGCGATGACGACGGCGCCGATGGGGAGGACGACGGCCCTGACTCCGGCTGAACGCCGGCCGCACCGTCACCGTCAACGGAGGCCGGCGACACCACCATCTGCACCTGCATCTCCTCCCCATCAAGGCGATTTGCCGGGGCGTTGGGTGTGGATGGTGTCTCCGGCTCCTCCAACAGTCTTCCAGCTGGACTCCGGCAGGCTTCCCCGTGGACTCCGGCTTCGTCTGCCCTGCCGTGTCCTACTAGCCTTGGTGGCGGTGACCAGGGCATCACCTAGCTCCTCTCCCCACCCATCACCTTCATCCGTGCCCTCTCGATCTTGTCAGACTGCGTCCTGCAAGTCTTGACGGGGTCAGGCTGGGCTTCTTCCCAGGCACTCCTTTTGCCCTCTTCGCCTCCCACTGTAGTTCCTAGGAGGAGAGGGACAGGAAAGGGATTATGGGGCACTTATCTTTTTTTAATCTAAAACATGTAGGCATTTGCCAAACTTTAGTTCCAAATATGTAATCTTTTCTATCCATGTTTGTCCTCTGTAAGCTTTGTACTTGTTTACTCGCATATCAATGAAAAAAGACGGTCTTGCCAGGCACTTGTGCATGTACTATATCCATGCAGAGGAGGAGTGCCTCTATACTTTTAAGTAAACAAGTTTTCTCCGGCAAGTTATCTTGCCGGTGCCTTCCATTTGTTGCCACGGGGCTTGGCCTGCCGGGCTCAAAACTATGGAAAGGGACTAGCCCCTCGTCGAACCTTCTCCGCCAAGAGCCACTACAACCATCTTGACCAAAGCAACGTTCGAGTCAAAGGATGGGAAGACAAGTGCTTCGAAGGTGACGAGGTTTTTCTATGCACAAGTTTTCTTCTTACAGAGACATGTATGGATAAAAGGGAACTTATCTGTTCGGCTTGTCGGGGATCAATATTTAAGCTTGTTTCCGTTCCTTCTTCTAGGGACCGAGTCCGCGGCAAGAGTCCTGTAGTTAGTGCAGAGGAAAACGAAGCAACATATGATCTCATCTACATGATCATGGCATGCTCATGTTATGCTATGCATGTATGCAAGTTTTTGGGGGGGGGGGCAGCGCTTCGTTTATTGTTTGTGCTCAGGATCTGCACCTGGCTTTGTACAAAGGGTTACATGCGCATCGACAAGGCTTGTACAAAAGGGTGGCTTTCGGGCAGGGCACGACAGCCGCGCCTTACGAGTAGAACTTACGAAGATGCTCAATGTTCCATGAGTTTTGCAACTGAATGCCATCTTCGGTCCCTAGACGGACTGCGCCGGGTCTGGTGACTCGTACTACCCGGTAAGGGCCTTCCCACTTCGACATCAACTTGTTTGCACCCTTGGCAGACTGAACACGCCTAAGGACAAGGTCGCCTTCCTTAAGGCTCCGGGCATGAACCCTGCGGATATGATAGCGACGCAAGGCTTGCTGGTAGCGTGCAGCACATGTAGCAGCCCGGAGACGGTTCTCCTCAAGGACCACGTCATCGTCATGCCGGTGTTGCTCTTGCTCTACTTCATCGTAGGCAAATACTCAAGGTGACCCGTATATGAGTTCCGTGGGGATCACTGCTTCTGCCCCATAGACTAGGGAGAAGGGAGTCTGGCCGGTAGCTCGATTTGGTGTCGTCCGAAGGGACCAAAGAACCATCGGCAGCTCATTGATCCAGTGTCTGCCGCACTTCTGCAGCTTGTCGAAAGTTCTTGTCTTGAGTCCTCGCAGCACTTTAGCGTTCATCCTCTCAGCTTGTCCATTGCTTCTGGGATGAGCAACAGAGGCGAATGAAACTTTGCTTCTGAGGGTTTGAACGTATTGCATGAAGGCGCGGCTTGTGAATTGGGTGTCGTTGTCAGTGATGACTCTGGCGGGTACTCTGAAGTGGCACACCAATCCCTTCAAGAACTTGATAGCTGATTGTGCGGTCACCTTTCTCACAAGCTCCACCTCCGGCCACTTTGTAAACTTGTCAATTGTGACGTACAAGAATTCAAAGCCCTGGGTAGCACGTGGGAAGGGGCCCAAGATGTCGAGCCCCCAGACCGAAAATGGCCATGACAAAGGGATCGCCTGGAGAGCTTAAGCAGGTTGATGGATATTCTTGGAGTGGAACTGGCAGGCTTCACATCTGCTGACTAGCTTGATTGCATCTTGGAGGGCCGTGGGCTAGTAGAAACCTTGCCGAAAAGCTTTTCCAACCAAGGCCCCTTATCCAATATGGGAGCCGCACATGCCTTTGTGTATCTCTGCCAATAGTTCCTTCCCCTCTTCCCGGCAAATGCACTTCAATTTCACACCGTTGGGCCTCCTTCTGTATAGCGCGTTGTCGACAAACTGATACATACTGGCCCTCCGGGCTACTCTTTCAGCTTCTTCTAGCTCTTCGGGAAGTTCTCCTGTTTGGAGGTAATGGACTATGTGTCGTGCCCAAGTTGGAGCCTGGGGCTCGACAACAAGGATCAATGGCATCTCCTCATTCACGGGAGCGCCCGGAGTGGACCAAGTAGGTATAAGGACCAAGTAGGCAACCAATCAAGTGGTTAGTGCAGCGTTGGTGGCACAGCAGGAGCGACGCTGCACCAACGCTGCACTAACCACTTGATTGGCTGCACTAACGCTGCACTACTCTGCTTACTTATACCTACTTGGTCCACTCCGGGCCTTGCACCAATGGGTTGGGCCTTGCCTCCCTCCTGGGCCATTCCAGCTGGGCTGGGCTTCTCCTGACGGGGCGTGCTGTTCCCGTGACATTCCCCTCTCCTTGAGACTTGGCTTGACCCCAAGCCAAAGCTCGGGGAAATCTGGACTTCAGTGGTATCTCGTCCTCCCAGGTGGCCAGCGAGTCGGGGAAGCCGGACCAGCGCACAAAGACCTGGTCCACTTGACGAGCTCCTCGCGCCACCGAGCGACGCTGCAGAATCGCCTCCGGCACTTGAAGTGGAAGGAGATCGTCGTCCAGCGTCGGCAGTTCTGGCAGGACGTGAGTCGACGGAGGAACGCCCAGCCGGAGTTGCGAGACATGGATGACGGGGTGGATTCGTGCCGTCTCCGGAAGTGCCAGCTTATACGCCACCTCGCCAACATGACCCAGCACCTGAAAGGAACCAAAATAGCGAAATGCCAACTTGTTTATTGATCCAAAGATGCCTCACCCTAGTGCTACTCTGCTTACTTATACCTACTTGGTCCACTCCGGGCCTTGCACCAATGGGTTGGGCCTTGCCTCCCTCCTGGGCCGTTCCAGCTGGGCTGGGCTTCTCCTGACGGGGCGTGCAGTTCCCGTGACATTCCCCTCTCCTTGAGACTTGGCTTGACCCCAAGCCAAAGCTCGGGGAAATCTGGACTTCAGTGGTATCTCGTCCTCCTAGGTGGCCAGCGAGTCGGGGAAGCCGGACCAGCGCACGAAGACCTGGTCCACTTGACGAGCTCCTCGCGCCACCGAGCGACGCTGCAGAATCGCCTCCGGCACCTGAAGTGGAAGGAGAACCACTTCCTGCTGCCACCAACGCTGCACTAACCACTTGATTGGTTGCCGCTAGGTATAGCAGCAATGGCTCTTGTGGTTTAGGAGCGACCAAGGTGGGAGGAGATGAAAGATAGGTCTTCAAGTCTTGCAGTGCTGCTTTTACCTCCGGGGTCCACTTCATTGGCCCTGCCTTCTTCAAAATTTTGAAGAACGGCAAGGCGCGCTCGGCAGACTTGGAAATGAACCTGCTCAGTGCGGCAACACATCCAGTCAGGCGCCTCACGTCTTTAACGGTCTTGGGTGCTTGAATCTTCTCTATCGCCTTGATCTTGTCGGGGTTGGCCTCTATCCCCTGGTGGGATACCAAGAAACCAAGTAGCTTGCCGGAGGGAACGTCAAACACACACTTCTCAGGATTCAACTTCAAGTTGATCTTGCACAGATTTGCAAAGGTCTCCTCCAAGTCCTGAATGAGAGTTGATTTGTCCTTGGTCTTGACTACTATGTCATCCATGTAAGCTTCAATATTCCTGTGCAATTGAGGCTTGAAACCAATTTGCACTGCCCTTGCAAAAGTGGATCCAGCACTCTTCAACCCGAAAGGCATCCGCACAAAGCAGTATGTGCCACATGGGGTTATGAACGCAGTCTTCTCCTCGTCTTCCTTGGACATGAAGATCTGATGGTATCCAGAGTATGCATCCAAGAAGGAAAGCAGATCACACCCGGAAGTGGAATCTATGATCTGGTCAATGCGCAGCAAGGGGAATGGGTCCTTCGGGCATGCCTTATTCAGATCCGTGAAGTCTATGCAAAGCCTCCATTTCCTGTTCGCCTTGCGCACCACCACTAGGTTCGCCTATCATGTTGGATGCAATACTCCTCTGACCAAACCAGCTGCTTCAAGTTTCTTGATCTCCTCGGCAATGAACTATTGCTGCTCCAAACCTTGCTTCCTGACTTTCTGCTTCATAGGCTGGGCATGAGGGCAGACAGCTAGGTGGTGCTCAATCACCTCCCTGGGAACATCGGGGATGTCAGATGGTTGCCAGGCAAACACATCTACATTCGCCCGCAGGAAGGCAATGAGCGTGCTTTCCTATTTTTCATCAAGGGTGGAGCTGATGGTGAACGTACCACTAATGCCATCCAGCCCTGCCGGGACCTTCTTCACCGCAGGTGAGGCAACTTTGGGCTTCTTGCTAGTGGAGCTCTCCGGCAAATCATCGACGGGTGCAGCACACTTCGAAGAGGTGCGCTTCCCGGATTCCTTGCCGGTATCCTTGCTAGCTTTCTTCCCTTTCTTACTTTCCTTGGCGGGACCTGCTGCTTCTGCAGCCTCAGTGGCGACTGCGTCTCGGCACATCTTATCCATGCATATGATTGCGTCCTTCTTGTCTAACGTAATGGAAATGACGCCCATCGGTCCTGGCATCTTTAGTGTGTTGTAGGCATAGTGGGATGCCGCCATGAATTTTGCCAGGGCTGGACGACCAAGGATTCCATTGTATGGCAGGGGGAGATCAACCACATCAAATACAACCTTCTCGGTCTGGTAGTTCAATTCTCCTCCAAATGTCACCGACAGCGTGATCTTTCCCTTAGGACGACTCCTGCCGGGGTTGATCCCTTGGAAAGTGCTAGTAATCTTGAGCTCTTCATCTGATATTTGAAGCTTGCTGAGCACCTTGGGGGAAATCAGATTCAACCTAGCCCCGCTGTCGACCAACATCTTCGTGACCTTGAGGTTGCGGATTGTTGGTGAAACCAACAACGGCAAGCACCCTACCGCGGTGGTGCGGTCAGGGTGATCCTCTTCGTCGAAGACGATGGGCGTGCGGGACCATTTGAGCGGTTTCCGGGAGTCCACTGCTGGTTCTATGGCATTGACCTCACGCGCCCACTGTTTATGCTGGCGGTGAGAGGAGTGCAAAGATGCGCCTCCGTCAACGCACAGGGCCTCAGTGGCTTTCTGGAACTCTTGCTCACTGGTTTCCTCTTCATCCCCTTCATCACTTTCGTCTTCACCTTCTTTCTTCTCACGACCTCTTGCGGGTCTCTCTGGATGCTGGGGAACCTTGCCGCGGCAGCCCTCTCTGCCGCCTCGGCCCTTCCCGCCAACACCTTCTTGGTCTTTTTCCTTGTCATGCTTCTCGTACTCAGCTTTCTGCTTCTTGACAAGTTGCCCAACTTGGTGACACTCTTGGAGATCATGGCCCTTGTTCCGGTGGATCTTGTAGTATGGCCTATCAGCCTTCCCAGCCTTTTCGACCGCCGCGGCCTCCCGGCAATCAGTGCACGCGGCAACTTCCTTGCTGGGGGCTTTGGTCTTGACCTTCTTGCCGGTACTAGGAGTGCTAGAGCCCTCAACAGCCAATACTACCTTTTCCCTGCGCTTCTTGTTGCGTTTCTTGTTCTTCCTCTTCGGGTCAGCGGCATCGTCATCATCATCTGAGTCGACTTCGACGTGTCCTCTTCTCCGGAGAGTCGCCTCCCTTCCTTTGTTCTTGCACACTTATCCGCCAAAATGTACATCTCATTCACAGTCTTGGGCAACCGAACGTTCATCTTGGAACGTATCCTCCTGTTGCGCACGTTGGACTGGAACGCAGCAATCACAACTGCTGGGTGGATGTCTTGGATGTTTCTGTGCACCCGGCTAAACCTCTGCATGTACTTCCGCAAGCTCTCCCCTTCCTTTTGTGGAAGGAGCTGCAGATCGCTGGGCCGTCCTGGTTCTTGATGGCCGCCCGTGAAGGCGCCAACAAACTCATGGCACAGGTCAGCCCATGATGAGATGGAGTTCTCCGGAAGGTGCATCAGCCATGACCTCACATTTGGCTTGAGCGCCAAAGGGAAGTAATTGGCGAACAACTTCTCATCTCTTCCTCCGGTAGCTTGAACAGCGATGGTGTAGATGCTCAAGAACTCGGCCAGGTTCAGCCTTCCATCATACTTTTCTGGAATTTCTGGCTTGAAAACGCGGGTAGATGGCCAACGGACTTGCCGCAGCTCGCGAGTGAAGGCAGGACACCCGACCTCGAAAGGTAGGTATCTGCCCTCACTGGGTGCGGGTTCGTCGACGTCTGGGCCATTGCGCCTATCGGATTGGCGGCGGGTTTCGCGGCGTCGTTCTATGGTGACGCGTGCATCCTCCCTCCGCCGATCCTCCAGGACCTGCCGCTGATCTCGACGAGCCCGAGAGTCAGATAAAGCCATTGATACCCCGTCGGGCTCCTGGTTGCGTGGTTCTGGTTGTGGTCCTCGCGCTGGCCGCCACGGAGGGGACTGTACTATTGGAGTGGCCCCCTCAGCTTGGTCAGCAGCTCGGGCCGTGGCTATCGCTTGCGGGAGCCATGGCGGACCCACCCGCTACGATCCTCCCGCTTCAGCAAAACCGATCAAACTCTGGATGGTGGCTCTCGACTCATCCATTTGATCGGCCACTGGTGGGAACCTTCTTGATAACCCACAAGTATAGGGGATCGCAACAGTTTTCGAGGGTAGAGTATTCAACCCAAATTTATTGATTCGAAACAAGGGGAGCCAAAGAATATTCTCAAGTATTAGCAGCTGAGTTGTCAATTCAACCACACCTAAAAGACTTAATATTTGCAGCAAAGTATTTAGTAGCAAAGTAGTATTGAAGTAACGGTAACGGTGGCAAAAGTAACAGTAGCAGTTTTGTAGCAATCGTAACAGTGGCAACGGAAAAGTAACTTAGCAAAGATCAATATGTGAAAAGCTCGTAGGCAATGGATCGATGATGGATAATTATGTCGGATGGCATTCATCATGCAATAGTTATAACCTAGGGTGACACAGAACTAGCTCCAATTCATCAATATAATGTAGGCTTGTATTCCGAATATAGTCATACGTGCTTATGGAAAAGAACTTGCATGACATCTTTTGTCCTACCCTCCCGTGGTAGCGGGGTCCTATTGGAAACTAAGGGATATTAAGGCCTCCTTTTAATAGAGTACCGGGCCAAAGCATTAGCACTTAGTGAATACATGAACTCCTCAAACTACGGTCATCACTGGGAAGTGTCCCGACTATTGTCACTCCGGGGTTGCCGGATCATAACACGTAGTAGGTGACTATAACTTGCAAGATCGGATCAAGAACACAAATATATTCATGAAATCATAATAGGTTCAGATCTGAAATCATGACACTCGGGCCCTAGTGACAAGCATTAGGCATAGCAAAGTCATAGCAACATCAATCTTAGAACATAGTGGATACTAGGGATCAAACCCTAACAAAACTAACTCGATTACATGGTAAATCTCATCCAACCCATCACCGTCCAACAAGCCTACGATGGGATTACTCACGCACAGTGGTGAGCATCATGAAATTGGTGATGGAGGATGGTTGATGATGACGACGGCGACGATTTCCCCTCTCCGGAGCCCCGAACGGACTCCGGATCTGCCCTCCTGAGGAAGAACAGGAGGTGGCGGTGGCTCCGTATCGTAAAACGCGATGAATCCTTCTCTCTGATTTTTTTCTCCCCGACCATGAATATATGGAGTTGGAGTTGAGGTCGGTGGAGCCTCGTGGGACCCACAAGACCAGAGGGCGCGCCTTGGGGGGGTGGGCGCGCCCTCCACCCTTGTGGACAGGGTGTGGGTCCCCTTCAGTTGGTTCTTTCGCCAATGTTTTTTATTTATTCCAAAAATAATCTCCGTGAAGTTTCAGGTCATTCCGAGAACTTTTATTTCTGCACAAAAATAACACCATGGCAATTCTGCTGAAAACAGCGTCAGTCCGGGTTAGTTCCATTCAAATCATGCAAATTAGAGTCCAAAACAAGGGCAAAAGAGTTTGGAAAAGTAGATACGATGGAGACGTATCAACTCCCCCAAGCTTAACCCATTGCTTGTCCTCAAGCAATTCAGTTGACAAACTGAAAGTGATAAAGAAAAACTTTTACAAACTATGTTTGATCTTGTTGTTGCAAATATGTAAAGCCAGCATTCAAGCTTTCAGCAAAGGTTATGAACTAACCATATTCACAATAACATTTAGGTCTCACATTTACTCATATCAATGGCATAATCAACTAGCGACCAATAATAATAAATCTCGGATAACAACACTTTTCCAAAACAATCATGATATGATATAACAAGATGGTATCTCGCTAGCCCTTTCTGAGACCGCAAAACATAAATGCAGAGCACCCCTGAAGATCAAGGACTGACTAGACATTGTAATTCATGGTAAAAGAGATCCAGTCACATTCATACTCAATATCAATTAATAGCAAAGCATACAAATGATAGTGGTGCTCTCTAACTGGTGCTTTTTATAAGAGGATGATGACTCAGCAATAAAAGTAAATAGATAGGCCCTTCACAGAGGGAAGCAGGCATTTGCAGAGGTGCCAGAGCTCAAGTTTTTGAAATAGAGATAAATAATATTTTGAGCGGTATGCTTTCATTGTCAACATAACAACCAAGAGATCTTGGTATCTTCCATACTAGATACATTATAGGCGGTTCCCAAACAGAATGGTAAAGCTTATACTCCCCCACCACCAACAAGCACACTCCACGGCTGGTCCGAAACAACGGGTACCGTCCAACTAACAACAATCCTGGGGGAGTTTTGTTTGCAATTATATTTTTATTTGATTTGAGCATGGGACTGGGCATCCCTGTTACCAGCCATTTTCTCGTGAATGATGAGCGGAGTCCACTCATCGTGAGAATAACCCACCTAGCATGGAAGATACTGACAGCCCCCAGTCGCCACATGAGCGATTCGGGCATACAAAATAGATTATCATTTGAAGGTTTAGAGTTTGGCACATGCAAATTTACTTGGAACGGCAGGTAAATACTGCATATAGGAAGGTATGGTGGACTTATATGGAACAACTTTGGGTTTATGGAAGTGGATGCACAAGCAGTATTCCTGCTTAGTACAAGTGAAGGCTAGAAAAAGACTGGGGAGCGACCAACTAGAGAGCGACAACAGTCATAAACATGCATTGAGAGTAACCAACATTGAGTGCAAGCATGAGTAGGATATAAATCACCATGAACATAAATATCATGGAGGCTATGTTGATTTTGTTTCAACTATATGCGTGAACATGTGCCAAGTCAAGCCACTCGAATCATTCAAAGGAGGATACCATCCTATCATACTACATCACAACCATTTTAAAAGCATGTTGGCACGCAAGGTAAACCATTATAAACTCCTAGCTAATTAAGCATGGCGTGACTAACTATAATCTCTAATTATCATTGCAAACATGTTTCATTCATAGTGAGCTAAATCAAGAATGATGAACTAATCATATTTACAAAAACAAGATAGATCGAGTTCATACCAGCTTTTCCTCATCTCAATCATTTCATCATATATCGTCATTATTGCCTTTCACTTGCACAACCGAACGGTGTGAATAATAATAATAATAGTGCACGTGCATTAGACTAAGCTGGAATCTGCAAACAATTATTTCAAAGGAGAAGACAAGGTAATATGGGCTGTTTGTTAGATCAACAATAACGCATATGAGAGCCACTCGACATTTTCATAGTGGTCTTCTCCTCTTGACCCCCAAAGAAAAGAAAAGAATTTCAAAGAAACACACTAAATGTTTTTGGAGTTTTTGTTTTTCTGAAGAAAGTAAAACAAGAACGAGAAAAACTATTTACACGGGAAAGCTCCCAACAAGCAAAAGAAGAACGAGAAATCTTTTTGGGTTTTCTTTTAATACTACTACTAAGTGAACATGGAAAGTAAACTAAATAGGAGCTACACTAAATTTTTTTTTTGGTTTTTAACAAAGTTTTTCAAACACACAAGAAGAAAGCAAGAAAAAAGAAAATAAACTAGCATGGATAATACAATGAAAAAGTATGAACACCGACAACTGGAATGAGTGTGTGAACATGAATGTAATGTCGGTGAGAAATACGTACTCCCCCAAGCTTAGGCTTTTGGCCTAAGTTGGTCTAGGGCCACGACTGGCCCGGATTGTATCCGAAATCATAGTTGGGGTTGTACTGTGCCGCGGTAGCTATCGCTTGGCGAGCTGCTTCTTGGAGGCGGGCGGCCTCCATCTCTCTCTCATACTCGTTTGCCTCCTCTCTGGTTATAAAATATCTCCCTTTTACCTGAAAGTTAAAGAAGGCAGGAGCAGGAAGGGTAACATGGACAACACGCCGTCTGTCAAAAATTAGTCGGTACTGGAGGGACTGTTCGTTCCTCACAAGAAACTGATAGCGTACCAAAGCATTATAATCTAGAAAAGCAGGTGGCAACTCTATGTCATTCCCCCTTATGGGTACTCCAAGATAATTAGCTAAATGAGTTGCATAAATCCCACCAAATAAATCTCCATCTTTAGCATTAAGATGTAGCCTCCTCGCAATAATAGCCCCCAAGTTATAACGCTTATCACCTAACACCGCACACTTGAGGACACTAAGATCTGGAACACAAAGGTGGCAATGATCATGCTTGCCATTAATGCATCTACCTATAAAGAGAGCAAAATAATGTATGGCAGGAAAGTGAATGCTCCCTATGGTAGTTTGTGTGATATTTCTAGTTTCTCCCACAGTGATGCTAGCAAGGAAATCATTGTATTCAGATTTGTGAGGCTCACTATGAATGCCCCACTGTGGGATTTTGCAAGCAGTATTAAAATCTTCAAGGTCCATGGTATATGATTCATCATAAAGATCAAATAAAACAGTATGGGTATTGCGCTTAGATGAAAATTCAAACCTCCGCACAAAGGAGTCGGTGAGGTAATAGTATTCTCGGCACTTATCTGATACGAAGTCCTCAAGATCAGCATTCCGTACATACGCATCAAATTCATCCTTGAAGCCTGCATGAACCATAAATTCGTCCGACGGCCATTCACAAGGCCGCACTTGAGCTTCCCTTGGTGGTTCAAGGTCCGGCTCATGTATTGCGAGCCTCGGTGCTTGCTTCCTCGAAGAACCACCTTGGTACATTTTCCTAGACATTTTTCTTCCTCTAAAGAATTTCTGAAATTTTTAGTGACTCAAAATAAAAGTGAATCAAACTCAACAAAATTGATAGCAACTACTCCTACAAATGTCTAGAGGCTATAGCATGCATCATAACTACTTTGGACCATATAAATTTGACATGCAAGCTCAAGAACAAGGTCACCACAGCAGCAAAAAATTTGCAATAAATAAAGCACTAGAACAAAAACTAATTGGAGCGTTGGAGGAGTCACATACCGAAGAACAATCCCCCAAAGAAGTTTTGCAAATGGAGCTTTGAGCAAGGAGATCGAAAATGGCAGCAAAATGAGCAAGAACATGGGTTTGAGCTACGGGATGATTTTTTCTGGAGGAAGACGAAGTGGATGGGTACTGGAATAAGTGGAGGGGACCCACGTGGGACCCACAAGATAGGGGGCGCGCCCTCCACCCTTGTGGCCCACTGGTGCATCCCCCTGGTGCATTTTCAGTGCCAGAAATTCTCAAATATTCTATAAAAAATCATACTAAATTTTCAGGGCATTTGGAGAACTTTTATTTTTGGGACATTTTTTTATTTCATGGATAATTCAGAAAACAGACAGAAAAGACTAATTTTGCTTTATTTAATCTAAATAACAGAAAGTAAAAGGTGGGTACAGAAGGTTGTGCCTTCTAGATTCATCCATCTCATGCTCATCAAAAGGAATCCGTTAACAAGGTTGATCAAGTCTTATTAACAAACTTCTTCCGAATAACATGAAACCAGAGAATTTTCGAATAACACTAGGTTACCTCAACGGGGATATGCATGTCCCCAACAATCAGAATATCATATTTCTTTTTGACAGTAGGAAGAGGGAATTCAAAACCTCCGATAGTAATAGTTGAAAATTTTCCAATAGAATTGATACTATGAACTTGAGGTTGTTTCTTCGGAAAGTGTATGGTATGCTCATTACCATTAACATGAAAAGTGACATTGCCTTTGTTGCAATCAATAACAGCCCCTGCAGTATTCAAAAAGGGTCTACCAAGGATGATCGACATACTATCGTCCTCGGGAATATCAAGAATAACAAAGTCCGTTAAGATAGTAACGTTTGCAACCACAATAGGCACATCCTCACAAATACTGATGGGTATAGCAGTTGATTTATCAGGCATTTGCAAAGAGATTTCAGTAGGTGTCAGCTTATTCAATTCAAGTCTACGATATAAAGAGAAAGGCATAACACTAACACTGGCTCCAAGATCACATAAAGCAGTTTTAACATAATTTCTTTTAATAGAGCATGGTATAGTTGGTACTCCTGGATCTCCAAGTTTCTTTGGTATTCCACCCTTAAAAGTATAATTAGCAAGCATGGTGGAAATTTCAGCTTCAGGTATCTTTCTTTTATTTGTAACAATATCTTTCATATACTCAGCATAAGGAGGCATTTTAAGCATATCAGTCAAACGCATACGCAAAAAGATAGGTCTAATCATTTCAGCAAAGCACTCAAAGTCCTCATCATCCTTTTTCTTGGATGGCTTAGGAGGAAAGGGCATGGGTTTCTGAACCCATGGTTCTCTTTCTTTACCATGTTTTCTAGCAACAAAGTCTCTCTTATCATAACGTTGATTATTTGATTGTGGGTTATCAAGATCAACAGCAGGTTCAATCTCTACATCATTATCATTACTAGGTTGATCATCAATATGAACATCATCATTAACATTATCACTAGGTTCATGTTCATCACCAGATTGTGTCTCAGCATCAGAAATAGAAATATCATTGGGATTCTCAGGTGTATCTATAACAGGTTCACTAGAAGCATGGAATGTCCTATCAGTTTTCTTTTTCTTTTTATTAGGACTAGGTGCATTAGTATTAATTCTTTGAGAATCTTGCTCAACTCTTTTAGGATGGCCTTCAGGATACAAAGGTTCCTGAGTCATTTTACCACCTCTAGTCATAACCCTAACAGCATTATCATTGTTCTTACTATTCAACTCATTAAGCAAATCATCATGTGTCTTAAGTACTTGTTCTACTTGAGTTGTAACCATGGAAGCATGTTTACTGCTAAGCTTAAGATCATTAACAGTTCTACTCATATAATCACCCAAGTGGTCAAGCATGTAAGCATTACGTTTCAATTGTCTACTAACATAAGCATTGAAATTTTCTTGTTTAACAATAAAATTATCAAACTCATCCAAGCATTGACTAGCAGACTTATTATGAGGAATATCACCTTCATCAAATTTATAAAGAGAGTTTACCTCTACTACCTGTGTTGGGTTATCAAGACCATGTATTTCTTCAATAGGCGGTAAATTCTTAACATCTTCAGCTTTAATACCTTTTTCTTTCATAGATTTCTTTGCCTCTTGCATATCTTCAGGACTGAGAAATAGAATACCTCTCTTCTTCGAAGTTGGCTTAGGAGTTGGTTCAGGAAGTGTCCAATCATTATCATTACTCAATATATTATCCAGTAGCAATTCAGCTTGCTCAACAGTTCGTTCCCTGAAAACACAACCGACACAACTATCCAGGTGGTCTCTGGAAGCATCGGTTAGTCCATTATAAAAGATATCAAGTATTTCATTTTTCTTGAGAGGATGATCAGGCAAAGCATTAAGTAATTGGAGAAGCCTCCCCCAAGCTTGTGGGAGACTCTCTTCTTTAATTTGCACAAAGTTAAATATTTCCTGTAAGGCAGCTTGTTTCTTATGAGCAGGAAAATATTTTTGAGAGAAGTAATATATCATATCCTAGGGACTACGCACACAACCAGGAGCAAGAGAATTAAACCATAACTTAGTATCACCCTTTAACGAGAAAGGAAACAACTTAAGAATATAGTAATAGCGAATTTTTTCCTCATGAGCAAATAGGGTGGCTATATCATTCAATTTAGTAAGATGTGCCACAACAGTTTCAAATTCATAACCATAGAAAGGATCAGATTCAACCAAAGTAATTAACTCAGGATCGACAGAGAATTCATAATCCTTATCAGTAACAAAGATAGGTGAAGTAGCAAACTTAGGGTCATATTGCATTCTAGCACTCAAGGATTTCTCTTTCAGCTTAGCTGGCAGTTTCTTAAGATCATCTCTATCATTACAAGCAAGAAAGTATCTAGCAGTTTCCTCATCCATAATATAACCCTTGGGTATGACAGGCAACTCAAATCTAGGGGGAGAATCATAATCTTCAGTTTCAAAAATATCCTTAGTTTCAGTAATTTCATTCTCTCTAACCCTAGCAAGTTGTTCATCAAGAAATTCTCCCAGTGGCACAGTATTATCAATGAAAGCAGTAGTATCATCATAAGCATCATGCATAGCAGAAGTGGCATCATCAATAACATGCGACATATCAGAATCAATAGCAGGTGTAGGTGTCGCAAGTTTACTCAGAACAGAAGGTGAATTAAGTACAGAGCTAGATGGCAGTTCCTTACCTCCCCTCGTAGTTGAGGGAAAAATCTTGGTTCTAGTATCTTTCAAATTCCTCATAGTGATTAACAGATATAAATCCCAAGTGACTCAGAGAATAGAGCTATGCTCCCCAGCAACGGTACCAGAAAAAGGTCTTGATAACCCACAAGTATAGGGGATCGCAACAGTTTTCGAGGGTAGAGTATTCAACCCAAATTTATTGATTCGACACAAGGGGAGCCAAAGAATATTCTCAAGTATTAGCAGCTGAGTTGTCAATTCAACCACACCTGAAAGACTTAATATCTGCAGCAAACTAGTATGGAAGTAACGGTAACGGTGGCAAAAGTAACAGTAGCAGTTTTGTAGCAATCGTAACAGTGGGAAAGGAAAAGTAACTTAGCAAAGATCAATATGTGAAAAGCTCATAGGCAATGGATCAATGATGGATAATTATGTCGGATGGCATTCATCATGCAACAGTTATAACCTAGGGTGACACAGAACTAGCTCCAATTCATCAATATAATGTAGGCATGTATTCCAAATATAGTCATACGTGCTTATGGAAAAGAACTTGCATGACATCTTTTGTCCTACCCTCCCGTGGCAGCGGGGTCCTATTGGAAACTAAGGGATATTAAGGCCTCCTTTTAATAGAGTACCGGACCAAAGCATTAGCACTTAGTGAATACATGAACTCCTCAAACTACGGTCATCACCGGGAAGTGTCCCGACTATTGTCACTCTGGGGTTGCCGGATCATAACACGTAGTAGGTGACTATAACTTGCAAGATCGGATCAAGAACACAAATATATTCATGAAAACATAATAGGTTCAGATCTGAAATCATGACACTCGGGCCCTAGTGACAAGCATTAGGCATAGCAAAGTCATAGCAACATCAATCTTAGAACATAGTGCATACTAGGGATCAAACCCTAACAAAACTAACTCGATTACATGGTAAATCTCATCCAACCCATCACCGTCCAGCAAGCCTACGATGGGATTACTCATGCACGGTGGTGAGCATCATGAAATTGGTGATGGAGGATGGTTGATGATGACGACGGCGATGATTTCCCCTCTCCGGAGCCCCGAATGGACTCTGGATCTGCCCTCCCGAGGAAGAACAGGAGGTGGCGGCGGCTCCGTATCGTAAAACACGATGAATCCTTCTCTCTGATTTTTTTCTCCCCAAACATGAATATATGGAGTTGGAGTTGAGGTCGGTGCAGCCTCGTGGGACCCACAAGACCAGAGGGCGCACCCTAGGGGGTGGGCGCGCCCTCCACCCTTGTGGACAGGGTGTGGGTCCCCTTCGGTTGATTCTTTCGCCAATATTTTTTATTTCTTCCAAAAATAATCTCCGTGAAGTTTCAGGTCATTCCGAGAACTTTTATTTCTGCACAAAAATAACACCATGGCAATTCTGCTGAAAACAACGTCAGTCCAGGTTAGTTCCATTCAAATCATGCAAATTAGAATCCAAAACAAGGGCAAAAGAGTTTGGAAAAGTAGATACGATGGAGACGTATCAAACCTCAGCAGGAGTTGGGCTCGCGCCATGGCTTCTGAAGCAGTGTTTGGCATAGATGATGATGCAGACTGTGATGTCGCTCGGCTCCTGCCAGTACCAGTGGCGGCGGCGCCGTGCTCTCATCGCCGTGAGCCGGCCGCCATGGTGGTACGGTGGCGAGAACGGTGTGCCTAGGGATTGATGGCCCCGTTCGGCGCTTCGTCTTGGTTACCCCGCCCCGGGGGAGGTGCTTACCCCACTGTTGCACCCGTTGCAGGGGCAACCAGGGGGCCATGGTTCACACCGGAGCATGCGTTGTCGCTGTGGCTGCGCTCTTCGGCACGGTGGGGGGGTGGAGACTGAGCGTTCTCCCCACCCGTGCGTTGTGGAGCACGGCCGTCGGAGTGCTGTTGCTGCCGCCCTCCTCCGGCATTTTCTGCTTCCGCTTTGGCCTCGGTGGGAATGATGACAGCGCCGCCTGCGCCGGTCATGTTCCCCGCGATGGCTGCGTCCCCCGACGCTGCTGCAGCCCCCATAGTATCGGTGGCTGCATGCGAGGGGGCCTTCGAGGTGGAAGGATGAGCAGTTGCGTCGGACTTCTTCTTGGGCGCCATGGATGATGGAGCCAACGATGAAAAAGACGATGATGAAGACTGGCACGCTGTTTATGACCTCGGGTTCGCACAAGCACCGCCACCTACCTGGCGCGCCAAAGATGTTGTGGTAGAACACGACCACCTATGAGGCCATTGGCCCCTTTGTGGTTCGGCAGGAGGGAGGACACGTTGCACAAAGAGCGGAGGCCGTGGGACAGCATGACAGTGGTGACACTGGTGGTTTTTACCCAAGTTCGGGCCGCTGAGAAGCGTAAAACCCTACCCTGCTTTGGTGGATTGATGGGGAGACCGTGAAGAATGCGAGGTGCTCGAGCCCGGCAAGGTCGCCTCAGGGAGAGCAGCTACGTGCGTATGAGTACACGAGGGTCCGAATCCTTTCTAAGGTTGCCACGGTCCTCCTTTTATAGGCTAAGGGGTTACCACAATGGAAAAATGGTCATTATGCAGCGATTAGATAGCTAACAATGCTATCATACCTAACTCTGGCAGTTAGGAGAAAGCGCATTAAATGCACTACCATGTGTCGTGCTGTGGATGCGGCCCGGCAGGCCTGCCACGCCGCTCTAGTCATCTTCCATCTGTCTGCTTGACACGCCTCTGGACGGGTGTCATATAGAGGTGATCTTCCTCCTCAATGGCTGCCACGTGCCAAATGACAGCCACTTAGTTATCTGGGGGCTCGACACCGCACCGATGGATGACATGCGTTACGATGCAGTGGAGCGGTGGTGCCTTGGCGGGGATGTAGGCCGCCAGTGGCCCCGGCAATCCTTGCCGGGGAAGTCTTGGGACTTGTCTTCGGGGTGGCCTCAACCTGACCAGGCTCGCCTGCCAGGCAAGGGTGGTTTTTCCTTAGTGATATCTTGATGTGTTGGCTTGTCTTGGTCTTCTTGATCCGCCCTTTGATTTCTCAAAGAGCTCTCTCTCTCTGGCTTGGTTCTGTCCTGAATGCTCGGTGTTGCCCGCATTTCTGCCACTTGAGCCTGTGTACCGTCCAGGCAACATATGTGAAGGTTTGTTGCACCGACAGGAAACTCAATTCATCACAACAAGATAGAGAGGGGAAAACACCATATGATCTAACTATATTAACAAAGCTCGCGATACATCAAGATCGTGCCAACTCAAGAACATGAGCGAATGGGATTAAAAACGTAGCTACTGGTACAAACCCTCAGCCCCGAGGGTGGACTACTCCCTCCTCATCATGGTGGCCGCCGGGATGATGAAGATGGCCACCGGTGATTATTTCCCCTCCGGCAGGGTGTCAGAACATGGTCTAGATTGGTTTTTCGTGACTACAGAGGCTTGCGGTGACGGAACTTCTGATCTAGGGTTATTTCTGGGGGTTTCTATATTTATAGGATTTTTTGGCATCGGTTTCACGCGAAGATGGGCTTCGAGGGGCCCACCACCCACCAGCACACGGGCAAGGCCCCTAGCGCGCCTTGGTGGGTGGTGGCCACCTACTTCACCTTCTGGTCCCCCCACGAAGCTTCTAGTGCCTCTTTTGTTCCAAAAAAATCGTCAAAAAGTTTCAGCTCATTTGGAGAACTTTCATTTCTGCACAAAAAACAACAACACGGTAGTTCTGCTGAAAACAGCGTCAGTCCGGTTAGTTCCATTCAAATCATACCAAAACCATATAAAATTGTTGAAACATGGCATGAATACTTCATAAATTATAGATACGTTGGAGACGTATCAGCATCCCCAAGCTTAATTCCTACTCGTCCTCGAGTAGGTAAATGATAAAAGAAATAATTTATGAAGTGTCAATGCTAGTATAGTGCATAAGTTTGATAAAGGATAATTTAAATCACTTTTCCTAGCATCATAAACAGCAACTCTTTATTATAAAACCCATCATGATAAAGTATCAATCAATTCACATGTTATGGTTCAAACAATGCCTTCTCTTGAAACTTAACAACCTATGTTCTTAGTCACCAAACAATTGCAATTCAACTTATTCAACAAAGTCTAAGTAAGAGCTCCACATACTCAATTATCATATAGTCTTCTATGATTGCTAGTACTCAAAGCATATTTTTAGAACAAACGGCATCCATCGAACACAAAGAAAGATAGGGGCTTAATGTTTCGCCTCCCAACTCATTTATCATAGAGATAATTGTCAACAATAATAAATCATGATCAAATATATTTGACTGGCCATATGTGCCTAGATCTTTCCCCACCACATGATGCTTACAAACTAGAGAATAATTGAGTTTGAAATGAGAATGCATACAATTGACTCTTCCATAAAAGTAAATACTGAAAAGTAAAAGATAGACCTTTCGTAGAGGGAAGCAGATGTTGTCATGCGATTTTTATTTTTGGATGCATAATCTCTTAATGCAAAGGAACATCATGTTATATTGCCCCTTATGATAGCAACCTTTATTATGCACTTCTAGATTTTATTACTTTGCCATCACAAGTTTGTACAATGCTTATTTTCCCTTACAATAAAAGATCAAACATATTTAGTTGCAATTTTTATTGCTTTATGCACCGATGACAACTTACTTGAAGGATCTTATTCAATCCATAGGTAGGTATGGTGGACACTCATGGCAAGAAACTGGGTTTAAGGGTTTTTGGATGCACAAGTAGTATCTATACTTAGTACACATTTTTGGCTAGCAAAAGATCCTAAGCAAACACCACATGTTGGAGGATCCATAACAATATAACTTCTATGCAAATATACACAACCATAACTCATTATGTTGTCTTCCTTGTCCAACTTCAACTAATTTGCTCAAGTTTGAAAGTAATTAATGGGTATTCGCAATCATAGAAGATGTCCAAGATAATATATTTGTATGTGAAAGTTCTCTTCCTTATACTAATCATTCATGAATTGCTTGTATGACCAATATTGTGATTGTCAAGCTTCAAAAGATTTCACTTTCTAAACCCGATGTGAAGCTACTACTAGGTATGATATAAGCATATGAAGCACATATAATTTCAACTTTATGATATTCAATTCATTCAACAATTTACTCTTAGGATATAAGTGAAGCACGAGAGTAAATGACAAAACTACTCCAAAAAGATATATGTGAAGATCAAACGAGTAGTTAAGGACTCTCTCTCATTTAAAGACTTTCAGATCTAAGTATTTTATTAAAACAGCAAGCAAAAAAAATGACATTCCAAGAATAGCAAAACTCATGTGAAGAAGCAAAAACTTAGGTTCAACCGATACTAACCGATAATTGTTGATGAAGAAAGGTGGGATGCCTACCGGGGCATCCCCAAGCTTAGATGCTTGAGACTTCTTGATATATTGACTTGGGATGCCTTGGCATCCCCAAGCTTGAGATTTTGTGTCTCCTTAATCCCTTTTATATCACGGTTTCCCTAAATCTTAAAAACTTCATCCACACAAAACTCAACAAGAACTCGTGAGATAAGTTAGTACAAATCAATGCAATAACCTTATCATTATCTACTGTAGAAAATCACTAAAATTAGTATTTAACATTGCATACTAAATGCCTCTGCATATTTAACACTTCTATCCTCAAATAGAATCATTAAACAAGCAAACATATGCAAACAATGCAAACATAACAGCAATCTGTCTAAACAGGACAGTCTGTAAAGAGTGAAATTATACTCACACTTCCCTAACTCCAAAAATTCTGAAAATTTACCAAGAATTTTAAATTTATCATAGCTTATTGTGAAAAAAAATCAACATTTTATGACATTCTAAATTTTCTCAAGAATTCACGCACTAGCGTGCAACTTTCTGTTTTGAAACAGCAACTCAAATACATGCAAACTAAGCATGGTGAAGGATACTCATGAACTTTTATTGAAATAAAAGATGCAAAACATTATTCTAAATAAAATAAATAAAATCCTAATAAAATAAAATGATGCTCCAAGCAAAACTCATATCATGTGACGAATAAAAATATAGCTCCAAGTGAGGTTACCGATAATGTTGAAGACGAAAGAGGGGATGCCTTCCGGGGCATCCCCAAGCTTAGTTGCTTGAATCTTCCTTGAATATTACCTTGGGGTGCCTTGGGAATCCCCAAGATTAGGGTCTTGTCACTCCTTATTCTCCTCATATCGATATCTCACCCAAAACTTGAAAACTTCAATCACACAAAACTTAACGGAACTTTGTGAGATGGGTTAGTATGACAAAGACAAATCATTCACATTGATACTGTCAAGATAAGATTCATAATTGTTTAAACATAAATCCTACTTTACTCTATAATTTCCACAATTTATATTAAGCAATATAAGACATAGAAACCATAAAACAAGCAAACTATGCATTGCAAACAGAATCTGTCAAAAACAGAACAGTCTGTAAAGATCTGAATTACGGTAATACTTCTGTAATTACAAATATTCTTAAAAATTAGTAAAACGTAGAAAATTTGTATACCCATCAACTGAAAAAAATTCAGAAATTTTCAACTCCCAATTATTTACAAAAATTCTTTTACTGAGTACAAAAGTTTTTGTTTTTGCACAGAATCAAGTCAACTATCATCCACACTATCCCAAAGGCTTTACTTGGTACTTTATTGAAACAAAAGCTATAAAAAATGATTACTAAAGTAGACTAATCATGTGAACACACAAAAACAGTAGGGGTAAATGTTAGGTTGTCTACCAACAAGCGATTTACTTTAATGGCTTTTTAGCTAGGCATGATGATTTCAATGATGCTCACATAAAAGATAAGAATTGAAAAATAACAAGAGCATCATGAAACACATGGCAAGCACATTTAATCCTAACCCACTTCCTATGCATAGGGATTTTATGAGCAAATAATTTATGGGAGCAAGAATCAACTAGCATAGGAAGGCAAAACAAGCAAAACTTCAAGATTTTCAACACATAGAGAGGAAACTTGATATTATTGCAATACCTACAAGCATATGTCCCTCTCTCATAATAATTTTCAGTAGCATCATGAATGAATTCAACAATATAACTATCACATAAAGCATTCTTTTCATGATCCAAAAGCATAGAAATTTTATTACTCTCCACATAAGCAAATTTATCCTCATTCATATTGGTGGGAGCAAACTCAACAAAATAACTATCATGAGATACTTGGTTGACATAATCAAATTGAACATTAAAATCATGATGACAAGTTTGATGGTTATCATTACTCTTTATAGCATACATGTCATCACCATAATCATCATAGATAGGAACTTTGTTTTCATAATCAATTGAAACCTCTTCCAAAATAGGGGATTCATCATTAAATAAAGTCATGACCTCTCCAAATCCACTTTCATCAATATAATAATCATAAATAGGAAGCATGCTTTCATCATAGTTCTCATCAAAAGTAGGGGGGACTAAAAATATCATCTTCATCAAACATAGCATCCCCAAGCTTATGGCTTTGCATATCATTAACATCATGGATATTCAAAAAATTCATGCTAGCAACATTGCAATCATGCTCATCATTCAAAGATTTTATGTCAAACATTTTATTGAATTCTTCTTCTATCAATTGAGCACAATTTTCTGATCCATCATTTTCAAGAAAGACATGATAAAGACGAATAATATGAGGCCACCTCAATTCCATTTTTTTTGTAGTTTTCTTTTTATAAACCAAACTAGTGATAAAACAAGAAACTAAAAGATTCAATTGCAAGATCTAAAGATATACCTTCAAGCACTCACCTCCCCGGCAACGATGCAAGAAAAGAGCTTGATGTCTATTATGCAACTTTATTCTTGTAGACTCGTGTTGGGCCTCCAAGCGTAGAGTTTTGTAGGACAGTAGCAAATTTCCCTCAAGTGGATGACCTAAGGTTAATCAATCCGTGGGATGCGTAGGATGAAGATGGTCTCTCTCAAACAACCCTGCAACCAAATAATAAAAGTCTCTTGTGTCCCCAAAACACCAAATACAATGGTAAATTGTATAGGTGCACTAGTTCAGCGAAGAGATGGTGATACAAGTGTAATAATGATAGTAGATATTCATTTTTGTAATAGGAACAATAAAAAACAGCAAGGTAGCAAGTAACAAAAGTGAGCACAAACGGTATTGCAATGCTTGAAAATGAGGCCTAGGGTCCGTACTTTTGCTAGTGCAATCTCTCAACAATGCTAATATAATTGGATCATATAACCATCCCTCAACGTGCGATGAAGAATCACTCCAAAGTTATTATCTAGCGGACAACATAAGAAGAAATTATTTGTAGGTTACTAAACCACCTCAAAGTTATCCTTTCCGATCGATCTATCCAAGAGTTCGTACTAAAATAACACCATATGATACACATCAACCAACTCTAATGTCACCTAGATACTCCAATGTCACCGCGAGTATCCGTGAGTTGATTATATGATATGCACCAAACAATTTCAGATTCATAATACTAAATCCAACACAAAGAACCTCAAAGAGTGCCCCAAGATTTCTACCGGAGAAACAAGGACGAAAACGTGCATCAACCCCTATGCATAGATTACCCCAATGTCACCTCGGGAATCCATGAGTTGAGTGCCAAAACATATATCAAGTGAATCAATATGATACCCCATTGTCACCACGGGTATTTCATAGCAAGACACACATCAAGTGCTCTCAAATCCATAAAAGTATTCAATCCAATAAATACGAAATCTCAAAGGGAAAACTCAATTCATCACAACAAGATAGAGAGGGGAAAACACCATATGATCCAACTATATTAACAAAGCTCGCGATACGTCAAGATCGTGCCAACTCAAGAACATGAGAGAGAGAGAGAGATTAAACACATAGCTACTGGTACAAACCCTCAGCCCCGAGGGCGGACTACTGCATCTTCATCATGGTGGCCGTCGGGATGATGAAGATGGCCACCGATGATGATTTCCCCCTCCAGCAGGGTGCCGGAACAGGGTCTAGATTGGTTTTTCATGGCTACAGAGGCTTGCAATGGCGGAACTTCTGATCTAGGGTTATTTCTGGGGGTTTGTGTATTTGTAGGATTTTTTTGGCGTCGGTTTCACGCGAATATGGGCTTCGAGGAGCCCACCACCCACCAGCACATGGACAAGGCCCCTGGCATGCCCTGGTGGGTGGTGGCCACCTCCTTCACCTTCCGGTCCCCCCACAAAGCTTCTAGTGCCTCTTTTGTTCCCAAAAAATTGTCAAAAAGTTTCAACTCATTTGGAGAACTTTCATTTCTGCACAAAAAACAACACCGCGGTAGTTCTGCTGAAAACAGCGTCAGTCCAGTTAGTTCCATTCAAATCATACCAAAACCATATAAAATTGTTATAAACATGGCATGAATACTTCATAAATTATAGATACGTTGGAGACATATCAATGGTATAGGCTATGTGATGATATTGGAGCTTGGGACTGTAATTGATTGAAATTGGAATTTCATCAAAAAAATTATCCTATGCATCTAGTTCATCATGATCGGAATTACATATATAATTTTTGTCCTCGTGAAGGAGAAAGTATTGCTCAAGCTTGGGGGAGGCTTAAATACATGATGTATACATGCCCCAATCATGAGCTCTCAAAGGAAATTATCTTATACAATTTTTATGCTCAGCTTTATCATGATAATCAAACCATGCTCGATTCTTCTTCGACTGGCTCTTTTATGAAGAAAACTATTGAATTTAGATGGAACCTTCTGGTAAGAATTAAACACAACTCCGAAGATTGGGAACTCGACAAAGGTAATGAGTCAGGTATAACCCTTAAGTTCGATTGTGTTAAATCTTTTATGGATACCGATGCTTTTCACAAGTTTAGCACTAAATATGGACTTGACTCTGAGATAGTAGCCTCTTTTGTGAATCATTTTCTACTCATGTTTATCTCCCTAAGGAAAAATGGATTAAATTTCATCCACCTGTTAAAGAAAAGATTGAGGAGCCAGTTATACTTAAAGATGAAACTATCATTTACAATGTTGATCCAGTTGTGCCAACTGCTTATGTTGAAAAACCACCTTTCCCTGTTAGGATAAAGGAACATGCTAAGGTTGCAACGATGGTTAACAAAAGTAATATTACAGCACCTAGACCCCCTGAACAAATTAAAGTAGAACCTAGTATGCTATGGTTAAAGATCTCTTGGTTGATAATGTTGATGGGCATGTTATTTATTTCTGTGATGAAGCTGCTAGAATTTCCGAACCTGATATTAAAGATAAGAATAAACCCGTTGTTGGCATGCCTGTTGTCTCGGTTAAAATAGGAGATCATTGTTATCACGGCTTATGCGATATGGGTGCTAGTGTCAGTGATATCCCTTTTACTCTATAGCAAGAAATTATGAATGATATTGCACTTGCTGAAATAGAAGATATTGATGTTACTATTAAACTTGCTAATAGAGGAACTATCACACCACTTGGGATTGTCTGAGATGTTGAAGTCTTGTGTGGGAAGATAAAATATCCTACTGATTTTCTAGTTCTTGGTTCTCCACAAGATGATTTTTGTCCCATTATATTTGGTAGACCTTTCTTGAACACTATTAATGCTAAGATAGATTGCAAGAAAGAAACCGTCAGTGTTAATTTTGGTGATGTGTCTCATGAGTTTAATTTCTCTAAGTTTCGTAAGAAACCTCATGACAAATAATTACCTAGTAAGGATGAAATAATTGGTCTTTCTTCCATTGCCGTACCACCTACTGATCCGTTAGAACAATATTTGCTAGACCATGAAAATGATATGCACTTACATGAAAGAAATGAAATAGAGAAAATATTCATTGATCAACAACCCATTCTTAAAGACAATTTGCCTGTTGAAACTCTAGGAGGTCCTCCTCCACCTAAGGGTGAACCTGTGTTTGAATTGAAACAATTACCTGATACTTTGAAATATGCTTATCTTGATGAGAAGAAGATATATCCTGTTATTATTAGTGCTAACCTTACAGAGCATGAAAAAGGAGATTATTAAAAACTCTAAGGAAGCATCGTGTTGCTATTGGATATACTGTTGATGATCTTAAGGGCATCAGTCCCACTCTCTGTCAGCACAAGATTAATATGGAACCCGATGCTAAACCGGTTGTTGATCATCAACGATGATTAAATCCTAAGATGAAAGAAGTGGTAAGAACTGAAACACTAAAGCTTCTGGAAGCAGGTATAATTTATCCTATAGCTGACAGTAGATGGGTAAGTCCTGTTCATTGTGTCGCTAGGAAGGGAGGTATTACTGTTGTTCCTAATGATAAAAATGAGCTTATCCCACAAAGAATTGTGACTGGTTATAGAATGGTAATTGATTTCAGAAAATTAAATAAAGCCACTAGGAAAGATCATTACCCTCTGCCTTTTATTGATCAAATGTTAGAAAAATTATCTAAGCACACACACTTTTGCTTTCTTGATGGATATTCTGGTTTCTCTCAAATACCTGTATCGCAACTTGATCAAGAGAAAACCACCTTTACTTGTCCTTTTGGAACTTATGCTTATAGACGTATGCCTTTTGGTTTATGCAATGCACCTGCTACCTTTCAAAGATGTATGACTGCAATATTCTCTGATTTTTGTGAAAAGATTGTTGAGGTTTTCATGGATGATTTTTCTGTTTACGAAACTTCTTTTGATGATTGCTTAAGCAACCTTGATCGAGTTTTGCAGAGATGTGGACAAACTAATCTTGTCTTGAATTGGGGGAAGTGTCACTTTATGGTTAATGAAGGTAATGTCTTGGGGCATAAAATTTCCGAACGAGGTATTGAGGTGGATAAAGCTAAAGTTGATGCAATTGAGAAAATGCCATGTCCCAAAGATGTTAAAGGTATAAGAAGTTTCCTTGGTCATGCTGGTTTCTATAGACGGTTTATTAAAGACTTCTCTATAATTTCTAGGCCTTTTACTAATCTCTTGCAAAAAGATGTTCCATTTGTTTTTTATGATGATTGTGTAGAAGCCTTTGAAACACTTAAGAAAGCCTTAACTTCTGCACCTATCATTCAACCACCTGAACCTGATTGGAACTTGCCTTTTAAAATTATGTGTGATGCTAGTGATTATATTGTTGGTGTTGTTCTAGGACAAAGAGTTGATAAGAAATTAAACGTTGTCCATTATGCTAGTAAAACTCTAGACAGTGCTCAAAGAAATTATGCTACTACTGAGAAAGAATTTTTAGCAGTTGTGTTTGCTTGTGATTAATTCAGATCTTACATAGTCGATTCTAAAGTAATTGTTCACACCGATCATGCTGCTATTAAATACCTTATGGAAAAAATATGCTAAACCTAGACTCATTAGGTGGGTTCTTCTGCTACAAGAATTTGACTTGCATATCACTGATAGGAAGGGAGCTGAGAATCCCGTAGTTGATAACTTGTCTAGGTTAGAAAATATTCTTGATGACCCACTACCTATTGATGATAGTTTCCCCGATGAACAACTAGTTTTAATAAATGCCTCTAGTAATACTCCTTGGTACGCTGACTATGCTAATTATATTGTTGCTAAATTTATACCACCTAGTTTTACATACCAACAAAAGAAAAAATTCGTCTTTCATGTAAGACATTACTTTTGGGATGACCCGCATCTCTATAAAGGAGTAGATGGTATTATTAGACGTTGTATACCTGAGCATGAACAGGAACAAATCCTACTAAAATATCACTTCGAAGCCTATGGAGGACACCATGCGGGAGATAGAACTACACACAAGGTATTACAATATGGTTTTTATTGGCCTACTCTTTTCAAGGATGCTCGTAAGTTTGTTTTATCTTGTGATGAATGTCAAAGAATAGGTAATATTGGTAGACGTCAGGAAATGTCTATGAATTATTCACTTCCTATTGAACCATTTGATGTTTGGGGCTTTGATTACATGGGACCTTTTCCTTCCTCTAATGGGTATACACATATTTTGGTTGATGTTGATTATGTCACTAAGTGGGTAGAAGCTATTCCAACTAGCAGTGCTGGTCATTACACCTCCATTAAAATGCTTAAAAAAGTTATTTTCCCAAGGTTTGGGGTTCCTAGATATTTAATGACTGATGGTGGTTCACATTTTATTCATGGTGCTTTCCGTAAATTGCTTGCTAAATATGATGTCAACCATAGAATTGCATCCCCTTATCACCCTCAATCTAGTGGTCAAGTTGAATTGAGCAATAGAGAAATAAAATTAATATTGTAAAAGATTGACAACAGATATAGGAAGAATTGGTCTAAGAAACTTGATGATGCACTTTGGGCCTATAGAACAGCTTATAAAAACCCTATGGGTATGTCTCCATATAAAATGGTATACGGAAAAGCTTGTCATTTGCCTCTTGAGTTAGAAAATAAAGCAAATTGGGCAATTAAATAACTCAACTATGACTTCAAACTTGCCGGTGAAAAGAGGTTATTTGATATTAGCTCATTAGATGAATGGAGAACCCGAGCCTATGAAAATACCAAATTATTCAAAGAAAAAGTTTAAAGATGGCATGACACAAGAATCCAAAAGCGGGAATTCAAAGTGGGTGAGTATGTTCTATTGTACAATTCTTGTTTTAGTTTTTTTTGTAGGAAAACTCCTCTCCAAGTGGGAACACTACAAAACAAAGATACGTTCGTGACATTTTGGCCCGAACGAAAAAAATGTCATGCTTATGACACATCTATGACGATAATTGTGACAAAACCATGTATCATCATAGATGTAGTGGGCTCCTACTTCTATGACAAAAAATCATGATAGAAAATGGGCTTTTCATCCTGGGCGGGCCGGAGACGCACCTGCATGACATTCTTTGGGCCATCCATGACCGAAAAAATCATGGTAGAAGCGAGGGCGAGGAAAATTTCGGGGAGTTCCCGGTTACGGTGGGTGGTCGGGGCCGAGCGATGCATGGAGGTTTGCGCGTTTCTCTCGTACACGTACGCGCGTGTGTGCGAGGTGTTGGGCTCTAACTGAACCCAAGTGAGGCGTTCGCTTACTAAAACAATTGCACTAGCTACGTTACTGAACCCGAGCGATCGATCCATTGGCTGTTAACTGAACCCGAGCAATTCCTTTGCTACTGCTGCTAACTGAAGCCAATCGAACCTGCCTCTTGATGAACAGTGACCGTTGTTGGGGGTTGGATGAATAGGACCCCGTGGTAGTAGGCCGTTGCCGCTGGATGAACATGACCCCGATCGAGGAAGCCGTCGCACCCCAGCCGGTTGGGGGTGGATGAACAGGACCCCGTGGAGGCTCCATGAACAGTAGCCAGTGGAGGCTGGATTAACAGTAGACCGTGGATGAACAGTAGCTGGTGGAGGCTGGAGGAAGTCGACGGTGGATGAACAGTAGCCCGTGGAGGCTGGAGTGAGGCAATAGACGGTGGATGAACAGGACCCCGTTTCGACCGTAGGCGCTCGAACAGAAGTCTGTTTCCTCCGTTTTGCGGTATGCCACCCCCCCGATCAACAAGACCTCGTTTTGACTGTAGGCACTTGAACAGAAGTCTGTTTCCTCCGTTTTGCAGTACACCAGACCCCTCCAAATGAACAGGATCCTGTTTCGACCATACGCGGTCGAACAGAAGGCCGTTTCCTCCATTCTGCTGTACGCCAGACCTCGTTTCGGCTGTTCCGTCCAAGCCGGTTGGCTCCCAATGAACAGGACATATTCTGACTCAGTCGGTTGCCTCCCGATGAACACGACGTTGTTTCCTCCATTCTGACCCAGCCGGTTGGCTGTCGATGAACACGACACCGTCGCTGTATGCGTTCGAGACCCCGCCCGTATGTACGTACGTAGCCGTATTTACTTTCTTGCAGCATGACTGTACGTACATGTACAAGATATAGACGGGACTGTGTGACATGCTACGTCGGCGGTTCTACTACAACACCTGTTGCTCCTTACTCAGCGACGGGTCATCACTGCAGAGAGACTGATCGACCGCTATGTACGTGCACGTTCACGACCAGACAGATAACTCTACGTATGCTTTGACCTGGTGGGTCCCAGCTGCCAGGGGGTAAGGAGGCACTTCCTTGCATGCGAAGATAAAGCTGGTGGGTCCCAGCTGTCAGGGGGAACGGTTTTTTTGCGAAATACAGAGGCCCTTCCGATGGGTCCGAGCTGTTAGGTCGAGGAATCATTATTTTGCGCGTAAGAAGGAGGCACTTCCTTGCGTGTAGCCATGGACCCAGCTGTCAGCCTCTCCACGTATAGTCCTCTTCTGATGGCTGTCGTTCGTTGACCATGTTGACGACACCGTACCGTCCTAGAGCACCAAGGTGGTGGACGACGGCGCGACCTAGGAAGGGAACAACCCGGAGCCGGGGAATACGCAGCAGTGGATGCCCACACGGAGGGGAGTACGAGGGTTGACTGGTTCGGCTGCAGTTTGAGGCTATCGTCGCCGGAGAATAAGAGGGGGTGTGGGTGAGTAGAGGGAAGGCCTAGCCAGCGGTGGGAGTAGGGTGGGGCGGTGAGGCCTGCGTGGCACCACGGCCGGCCACTGGAGGCAGGAGCAGGCGGTTCCGCCAGCGCTGGTTTGGGCGGCTGGTGTAAGAATATCAGAGATTGAAGAAGCAACATGACCGTTCGATTAAAATCCAATGGTCACTGCTACTAGAATTGTTTGTTGACTAAGTTGACAAAGCCCTGCGTACGCACCAACTTAGTTGGCCCACAGGTCAGCCTCTGAACCGGTGCGCCCTAGATGTCAGGGGGAGGAATCAATTTTTTTTTGCGTAATAAGGAGGCGGTTGCTTGCGTGCGGCCATGGACCGTGGGGGTCCCTACTATCAGCCTCTCCATGTATATCCCTATTCCGATGGTTGTCGTTTGTTGAATGTTGACCATGTTGAGCACGCCGCGCCTAGAGCACCAATGCGGTGGACGACGGTGAGGCCTAGGAATGGAACGACCTAGAGCCGGCGAAGACACAGCAGTGGATGCTCACGCTGAGGGGAGTATGATGGTTGACTAGTTCGGCTGCGGCGTGAGGCTGCCGTCACCAGAGAATAACATGAGGTGCAGGTGGGTAGAGGGATGGCCAGGCCAGCGGAGGGAGTAGGGTGGGCCGGTGAAGCCTGCGCGGCATCACAGCCGGCCACAAGAGGAGGGAGCGGGCAGTCCCCCCGCCGCTGGTTTAGGCGGCTGGAGCAGGATGATCAGAGATTGAAGAAGCACGTCGGCCGTTGGATGGACATCCAACAGTCACTACTGCTAGAATCGTGTGTTGACTATAAGTTCACAAAGCCTTGCGTAAACAAGTCAACCTCGAAATATGTGGCGTGTACATCCCATTTGCTATTATTTTTATAATTTACAGCCCATTTGCTAATTCATATGGAATTTATTGCAGCCCATTTTCCATTTTTAGAATTGCTGCCCATTTTCTGGTCAGTACCAGGGTTAAAAATTTGAACTAAAAAATATGCAAAATTTAAAAAATTCGCATATTTTTGCTGGGATACAAAATATTTTTAATCCAAAAATTAGGAGCCATACTAAAACTAATTTAAAAATAAAGTAATACTATGTTATGTTAAAATCCAATGAAATATAAAATATCAGTGAAGAATAAAAACAAAAAACAGAACTAATTGCCCATTTGCTATATTTTTTATGGAATTTGCAACCCCTTTCATATTACTTTTAAGATTTACTGCCCATACTCTGGCCAGGCCGGAATGCATCCCTCCTCGTCTTGAAGGATTTGCAGCCCAGTAAGTCAGAGAAAACAAATAGGCCTAGCTTGGGTATTCTTCAAAAAGAAATAGTGGGCTACCTATTTTCCCAAAGAAAAAACTGCTGGGCTAGTCATGTTGTTAGACGGGCCACAAAGACCGCACAACCCAGTTTATAGCCTGCTCCTCTGAACAAATCCTCAAAAAAAAGCGTTGTGCAATTATGTCGTTAATTGACTATACGTTGTGCAATTCTGTCGTTAATTGACTATATGTTGACAATGATGTGGGTCTCAGGTATCAGCTAGGTGGATTAGAGTAAAAAAATCAAGGGGTGCATCTGAGTAGTAAAGAGGCACTTGCTTGTGTTTGGAAGTGGACCTGGTGGGTCCGTACTGTCATACTCACAACTACAATCCTCTCCCGATTCACTATGTTGACAAGGCCGGACGGCGGCGCCGCTGCGAGTGCACCAAGGCAGAGGACGGCGGTGAGGCCTCGGACGGGAATGAATAGGAGCCGGGGAAGATGCGGCAGTATGGCCGTAGGCGGAGGGGAGTACGAGGGTTCACTGGTTCTGGTGCGGGGTGGGCTGCCGTCGCCGGAGAAGAATAGGATGTCGGGGAGAGTAAAGGGATGGCTTGGACAGCATTTTAGGGTACGATAGGGCGGTGATGCATGCACGGCAGCGCAACCAGTCGTAGAAGGTGGGAACAGGCGCTCCCGCCGGCGCAGGTTTGGTTTCGGCGGCTGGGCCGGTCAGACCCAAAAACTCATTATGCTGGATTATAAGAATTAATTTTATATGGCTACAACTTATTGTAAAATGCTGCGGAGCACCTTTTTCTTCTTGAGGTTTTTTTAGACAATTTTCTTCTTGAGGTGTGAAGTCGAGCACATTCAGAAGCCCTGGGATAAAGTGGTGTCGCCAATGTGTTGGGCTAGGTTGGGCATTCTTATCAAAAAATAATAATGGACAGAAACTATTTACGATGTTGACTACGATTTGCATTGGTCCGCTGGTTGCAGGAGGAAAATGGTGGGAGAAAAAAGACTGGTCGCTATCTTTGCCTAAGAATAATATCGACTGAATGTAACGACACTCTCATAGGAAATAATATCCTCCTGTTAAAATTTGACTTTTCAAATCGTAAATTTAAAGAACTAGTGCATGAGCATTTAGCTTTATTTATTTATGTTTAGGGGACCATGAGCATGTACCTGGGCCGGATTCATGTGAGAGCCTCCCTTCCAGTTAATTATGGGCTCCTCTATTGGGCCTTCATCACTGGGCTGCATGTGATCTACAAGTGGAAAATGTGTTCCATACCAAAAATAGTATGCGCTACGTACGGGGCACTAAAGGATCAGACCATGCAACGACTTCCAAAACATTGTGTTTGTCATTCTAACAACACATTTATTCAACCAACAGACAAAATATATTATTGATTGTACATTGAAAACAGCAGCAGCAGCAACCAGGGCTGGGGGTGCAACAGAAGCAGTAAGCAGGCCAAAAGAGTAAAGACGCAGCTCTCTCTTCCAAACCAAACATCAGCCAACATTACAAAAAGGGCTACCAAAAAAGAACAAGTGTATGCATCAAACTAAATAAAGATCCTACTACACCAACTGTACGCATCTAACTAACTAGCTCAGTTAGACGTTACTATTTTATTAAGCTGTTGAGATTGGCTGACGGCTTGAACCAGATGGGTGCCTGACGGGGGAAACTCCAGCCAGCAGATCGAAGTCTGATACTTGCGACCCTCTCTCCTACTTTGGGCTGCAGAGCGTGGTGGCACATATCAGGGTATGGTGCATGGAGAGACGCATGGTATGTTGTGTACACACAGTTTTGCCTAATTAACGAAACTGCGCTGCCATCATGATCCTTGCTGTCGGTTATCTCCTGGTTAATCGGATAATTCAGTCTAAGAAACAAAGAGCATGTACCAAGGCTACTTACCAGCCTCTAGTCAAAAATTCCTGAAGGCCCAGAGAAGCTAGGATCCTGCTCAAAGACCTTGCAGTGACTGTGATTGTATTATGTGAAACAACACGTCCGGTACGTGCGAACGATTATCAATCGTTCGCCGTTGTCTGATCGAGCCAGGAACCACCTGCAACTACCATGCCGCTTTTCTTTGAAAGGTTCTGGGATTAGGAAGGGTAGGGACACCAGGCGGCCTACAACATCATATCAAGTTGGAGTCAAATAAAAAAGGGCTCGTAATGTAGTCAATCTTAAGAACAGCATGTTATGAGCATGAATATCTTTTTTAGTAAATGTTGACAGTAATATAAGCAAGCCATCATGATATCATAGGAAAGTAACATACTGCTGTAACAGCCCTTTGTAGCGATGACTGGAGTAGGCCAGCAATACGTCCAGCCATAGAAGGAGTCCACAGAGTAAATGAAGCCCTTGTGTTCAATGGCATCAGAGAGCCATGGAGGATGTATGATCCTGCGATGGATGTGCAGATTTATCCACTTACCCCAGTGGCCTGCCAGATAGGTGAGACCGCGGTTGAAGAACGCAATTAGCCTGAAGTCTTTATAATTCGTAGATCTTGTGGGCACTTGGCAGATTACAACCTTGAGCAAATCAAACTTGGTATCATGTTGGCTACTGTAAGATTCCGAGTATTCTGGGCCACGGTGCCAAAGCAGTGCAGTGTTAATCAAAGGAAGGGGGATCAATTGCCGGGTGTAGACCTCCACGAGCATCCAGCTGTCGCGACCCTCGACGAGTACCATCCAAGACGTGTTCATGCCGACCCAGTACATACCGTTAATGTAGTTGAGGGTGACGGGGATCGGATCACAGTCGAGGGGGTTGATGCTCGCCACCCTACGATTGTTATGCTGGGTGACACGCCGTTTCTGAAGATCAGGCGACATCGGCAAGCAGGGAGCTGGCTTAAAAAGCTTCAGCCTGAGGGCTTTGAGTAAACGGTACAGCCCCGACGAGCACGCGACGAGCGGCATGGTACTGAGATTGTCCACATGTGAAACAATGAGCTTGATTACCTCTATGGGGAGCGAATTCCAGCCACTCTTTCGGTGGACACTGCTCAGTTCTTCCATTGTTAGTGTTTGGATTTCGGAAGAGGGGGGAGGCACCTAGCGGGGATGGAAGATTGGACGATTATGTGCGGACAAGGATGGAGAAGCGATTATGTACTACGGGAAGTGGACAGGTGATGATGACAATGTAGCAGCAGCATGCCACTTGACTTACGAGACACATCCCAGCAGCGTAGGGTCATATCGATGCCAGACAACTTGAGTGATCATAGTACTAGTACAATAAACTACATTACGTACTACTATGCCCGAGTAGTATAGTGGAGTAGGACTCTGCTCTACTACTAGCACCGAAGGAGTAGTATATTGTAAAATAGTTACAAACTTCAATGCCCGAGTGTGGAACAACTACGAACCGCCATCGGTGCTAACTCCAATCCCCAGCAAACATTCGCTAGGAGACATGGCAGTTGCAAACGCCCGCGTCACAGTTACAGTACGTGTGTAAGGGTGGCGGTGTTGTCAAATACTATGGCTTAAAAACAGGCCACTGTCGGATGGAAATCTCGCGGTTATGTGGGATTTGCTAGGATTGGGCTCGTGGCGAGCAATCGCCAGATATCATTACTAAAAAAAGGTTAAAACACCCGGGGCTAGAACTTGCACCAGCTAACCACTAACAATGGTACTAACATAGTTGTAAAATGGTCAGAGAACGTGTCTATGTGGTGTTTGGAATTATATGCAAACTAGTACTCCCTCCGTTCCTAAATATTTGTCTTTTTAGAGATTTCAAATGGACTACCACATACGGATGTATATAGACATATTTTAGAGTGTAGATTCACTCATTTTGCTCCATATGTAGTCACTTGTTGAAATCTCTAGAAAGACAAATATTTAGGAACGGAGGGAGTACTAGTAAGTACACCATCTACCGCTTCGTGTGCTACTCCTGCGCTCCATGCAGCGGGTGCAACATCCCCTACAGCCACTCCCGTTTCATGGACGGCCTGGTCGATGCCTGCAAGGTGCCCTGCGTCTACAAGAGTTTCGGCTGCGAGAGGTACATCGACCAGCACTCGCTGGCGGAGCATAGTTCCAGATGCGTGCATGCGCCCTGCTACTGCTATGAGTGCATGCCGCCATTTGAGGGCTCGCTGGCGAGCCTCGTGCATCACCTCACGGCACCGTCCGGCAATCACTATTGGCCCGTGGTGAACATCAAGTATGAGACGTGCTACCCGTTCACCATGCTGGAGTCGTTGGAGGATCACCGCCGCCTGCTAGTCGCGGAGGAGGACGGCAGTGTCTTCCTCTTGGCTGTGGGCACCGGCAAGGCCCGCGCAGGCCGCCAGCCCGTCTCTGTCGTGTGCGTTAGGGGCAACACCACTGACACTAACACGAGGCCATTGTACAGGTGCGTGTGCACTGTTGCTGCCCCTCCGGCGTACGAGGGCGACCTCGGCGCCTCCCTCATGCTGAATGGGACTGTGGCAAGCTGCTCTGTTCCTGGCAATGTGGACATGGAAGAGGGCTGGTATCATATTCACCCCAAGATGATGCACAGGGACTCCAAGGAGGTTCACCTGGGCATATGCATTACCAAGTTAATTGTTCATCATTAGTCTTTGCTCAATGTAAGCCGCTGTCTAAGCATGTGGACACTTCTTATTTATATAGTATAGAACCTTCCATGCATGATCTTGCTCTATTAGAGTATCACGGTTGAATAAAAGTGTATCCATTTATGGTTTAGTCTAGAATCTTCCATGTATGCTTTTGCTCCATTAGAGTTCTCACTTGCCATTTATGAGATTAATTGTGAATTTTTACTATAGTAATGGTGAAAGACTTATGATGAACCATTTCTTACATCTCCTCTGCCCCCTTCCAAGTCATCCTGATTTACATTCATGATGGTCTAGAAAAAATACACAAAATCAATACTCAACAAATAATTCTTAAAGATCATTTCTTGCAAAGCACAATAAGTGTTATTTCTTCAAAAGTTTTGGATGCTGGTTGAACAGTTGAACGCTTTTGTTTCCAAAAGATACTTTTTTATCTATTTAGCCTACTTTTACTATTCACCCGGATGCTTGTGAGCTCTAGAGAAGAAATAATATCCGAAGAAACCTGACGATATTTGTTACACATGAGATGACCCCCACATACTTTGTCAAAATAAACAACTCCCCGATCAATGCATTGCACTATTCCATGCAATGCACGGGCACCTTACTATATATAGTACGACATAAATTTAACTAAAAAAATGCTCATGCATGTCACCAAAAATTATATCATTGAAAACTATGTTCAAATACGAATCCAACGATATAGTTTTTGTTGACATGCACTAACATTTTGTCAGTTAAATCTTCAGTCAAATTACATGAGGGACTAATAAAACACGACGGAGGTAGTACTAGTGTAGAGGGTGGTGCTGCACGGGAGTCTCACCCCGCTCGTGGCGTGGCAGTAAAGCCATCATATCACAAAACCCCACCACTCCCAGTAATAAGTGGCCTGGTAAAATAAATGGACAAGCAACCATCACATCCCTCCCGTCTTTTTTGCATTTCATCTCTCTGCATTTACTTTGTCTGGTTCATCTTGCACACTGTCGGAATTAGGGCTCCGCAGACCCAAGAAGGTTTGACCTCTGGGGCGTGAACAAAGGATCTCGCTTCACAACAACGCTCAGCTCGCCATAACCAGGGCATGATCTCACCGAGTGCGCGGGATCGTAAGGAAGGGATGAACACAAAGATTTACCCAGGTTCGGGCCACCTTGCGGTGTAAAACCCTACTCCTGTTTTTGGTGGATTGGCCTCATGAGGAGGTAGAGGATGAACTAGTACAGTCGATGAGCAGCCTCGCGAGGGCTCGGGTGGTGGGGATGGATCAGTCTGGGATCGGATCCTTTCTACGGTGGTGTCTAGCCCATATTTATAGTGGCCTTGGTCCTCTTCCCTCATAGCTTAGGCGGGAAGGGATCCCACAGTGGCCAACTTTGAAAGGGGACAAGGAGTACATCCTATCCTAACAAAAGGTGGTCTTCGCCTGCAAAGCTTCTAGCTATGACGCAGCGGTGGGCTCGGCGATGATGTCCGTCCTGCCGAGCTCGTGGTCCTGGTCTCGTTGCACCGGAATGGAAAGCTTTGGGGCCTTCCTTGGGAACCTGCGCCTGTCCTTAATCCCTTAGCACCGAAGGGGAAACTGTCCCCTCTGCGCCTGCTGGCACCCGCCTAGCCTTGGTCATCATGGCTCACGTCACCGCGGCCTCATGAGGCGGGGTGCCTACATAGAGATCTCCACTCCTCAGGAGGCAGGCTTGGGGAGCTGCTCCTCTGGAGGTCTTAGTGTCGCTCCCCACGCGAGGCCGGGGCCCTCGCGAGGGTCTTGTCCTGGGGGTCCTGCAGCTGGGCCGTACCGGACTATCGATGAGTCCGCGTGCTGGGCTGCAAGCAGGCAAGTATAGGTACCCTCGATCCTAGAACACCGACAGTAGCCCCCAGGCCCAAGGCACACTCGGGCTGGCTTCGAGGCGAAGACAAGGAGCGAGGGGTAAAGCGCCGCGGGTCCCAACCGCCTGTAGGCTAGGCTCGACGCGTGGCGCATGATGGGGCACGGATGCCTCCACTTCCCCACGTCGCCTCGGCAACCACCCTGACTAACAAGGGCCTGGCGCACGCTGCAGAGCCATCATTGCTCGGAATGCGAAAGGGCGCCGGTTAGCCTCCGATTGCCTATAAGAGGGCGAGGGGGCGGAGCCCCCAGCCCGTCTTCTTCTTCTTGCTTCCCTACTCCAAACTGCCGCCTCGACAGCCATGGCACCAGTGAGGAGGTTCTCCGCCGCCAAAAAGGGGAAAGCCCCCTAGGAGGGACCAGGGTTGCCGCCGCCCAAGAGGGGGCGTGGCCGTCCCCGCAAGTCCAGCGCAATGCCAGCGGCGGTTCCCCAGGGGCGCGAGAGCACTCCCATGGGGGTCCGCATTGCCTCCGGTGGCCGTGGGAAGGGTCCCTCCCGCGGAAGCAGCTGCAAAAGCCGTGGCAGCCGAGGTCTAGGGGGAAGGCTCATGGTGGCAGCCCGGCCATCGCGCCCGTGATCCCACTCGGCCGACGCGGCCCGAGAGTTCGTGGTGTGGGTGGAGAGGCTGGCAGGCACTTGGATCCAGCTCCCACGCTTCTTCGTGGAGGAGTTGCCGGCCGGAGGACCCACTGGCCTATGGCTGCAGCCCAACGGCTGCTGGAACAAGGCCTCGTGGGTGGAGGTCGAGGTTACCCCCGCGGGCTATGTGTTCCTGAACCGCGGGTGGCAGACATTCGCCCGCGCCCACGGCTTGCAGGGGAGGCGTACCCTCCACTTCAAGTATGACGGGGCGGCGACGCTCTTCGTCAAGATCTTCGGGGGAGACGACAGGTGCTTGGGGTGCTGCCCAAAGGGCGACGGCAGCGACAGCGACCACCTCTCTGATGACGACGGCCATCGCGGCGGCGGCGTCCTCGGCGGTGAACTTGCCCTTGGTGATGGCTGCGACACCTCCGGCAGCAGCGGCGCCTCCCCCAGGGGGAGCTCGAGCGACGACGACTATGACGAGCCGCCACGTCGCCGCGCCCGGACCAAGGAGGACGGTGAGCCGCCTCACCGCCATGCCCCTGCCAAGGAGGACGCCGAACCGCCACGCCACCATGCCCCCGTCAAGGAGGAGGAGGAGGAGGACTCCGACTGAGCGGGGACGGCGCCGGAGCCGGGCTTCAGGAACAGCGGCCCTCGGGAGGCCGCTCCTTTTGCTTGTTTTTCTTTGTTTCCTGCATCAAGAGTCATGAAGAGCCCCATGGGGGCGTGTAATGAACTGCAGGGCTTGCGCCTTTATATCAGTGTTACCCGATCATATTCTAGCATGTATATTGTTACTAATTGAAAGGTTCCTGCCTGGCATGATTAGGATAACTTAGCTTGGTGCGCCCGTGGCCCTTGTGGGTTCCTGCATCGTGGGGGGCGCACTCCTCCGGAGCCTTGACCCTAAGTACGCCCCTGGGGTCTCGAGGAGGCTCCTTCCTTACGGACCGGATCGCTCTGGGGTCTCGAGGGGCTCGCAGCTCGCAAGGCCCCTGGGGGGCTCGCGAGGTTTCAGGGCCTCCGGAGACGCCTCCGCCAGGCATCGGGCATCGTGGAGATGCAAAAAGCACTTGACGTAGGATTCCTTAATAATTAGCCGGACCAAGGCTGCTTTTTCTTCAGCCACCCTTCCTTGGCACCCATCTTGCATTCAGAGCCCCCGAGCGAGGGTCAATCGTCACTGGTATGCTGGGTCGCGATGCCCGGCAAGGCCAGGAGATGAGCGCTCCCGAGGCTAGAAGCCGAAGGCAATACATGCCTGTTGGCTCGCTCGAGAGCGTCGCGTGAGGATTTGGACGCCAAGGCCTTGGCGAGGTGTGCGTGCGGGTGGACCCGCGGCTATTGTGGCCTGGGCCTTCAACGCCGCTGGGGCTGGCCCAAGCGTAAACACCGTGCCCAGCCCTGCTCGCGGGACTGGCGGGAGGGAGCAATGGGCAATCGCCACTTCCTTTAAAAACGAGATTCAAGAAGGAAAACACTGCAAGGAGAAAAATCCCCACCCATTTTTGAATAAAGATGTGAGAACTTCAAACTTCATTCCAAGAAGTGGAATATTGGTTACAAGAGCGAGCGAAAGAAAAAGCCACGTCCGGTGCCTATGCTAGTCTTCCCACCAGCGCGGAGCATGGGGCCTTCACTTGGCGTGGGCATAGTCGTTGTTCGACCGTGTCGTCCGCTAGCGCAGAGCATGGTGCTTCCACTTGGGCATGGGCAAGAGCTCCCGTGAGGCCGTGGGGTGGTGCACCGGGAGACTCCGAGGCATGTACAGCCCCACTCATTATTACCTGAGAGTGTCACGGGTAGAACTTGTGGAGATGCTGTATGTTCCAAGCATTCTAGATGAGGACCCCGTCCTTCGTCTCCAGGCGTGTGGCACCGGGCCTGGAGACACGGGCGACCCTGAATGGGCCCTCCCACATGGGCGAGAGATTGTGGAGGCCCTCCCTGGAGAGGAGCCGCCTTAGGACGAGGTCTCCGCTTCGAGAGTCCGGGGGCGGATGTTGCGGCAATGGTAGCGCCGTAGCGCCTGCTGGTACCTTGCGGCGTGGAGTGAGGCTTGGTGACGGGCCTCCTCCCCGAGCATGAGATCTGTTCCCTGCAAGGCATCATGACGCGCCTAATCAAATGCCAAGACTCACGGGGAGCGATGCTTGACCTCGTGCGGGAGGACCGCCTCAGCCCCGTAGACGAGGAAGAATGGGGTCTCGCCGATGGACTTAGTCGCAGTGGTGCGGATGGACCACAACACGGACTGAAGCTCACCGAGCCAACCCCTGCCGCTTGCCTCAAGCTTCTTCTTGAAGCTCCTTGTCTTGAGGCCCCTCAGGACCTCCGCATCGGCGTGCTCAGCCTAGCCGTTGATTCGGGGGTGCGCCACCGAAGCGTAGCATATCTACGTTCCAAGGTTACAACAATATGTCCTAAAGAGGTTGCTTGTGAATTGGGAGCCATTGTCGGTAATGATACGGTTGGGGACACCGAACCGGCTCACGAGGCCCTTGATGAACTTGATGGCTGAGCCGGTGGGGATTGTGTGCACGGGCTCCACCTCCGCCCACTTGGTGAACTTGTCGATGGTGACATAGAGGTAGCGGTAACCGCCGGCCGCCCGAGGAAACGGGCCCAGGATATCCAGCCCCCAGACCGCGAAGGGCCATGAGAGCGGGATGGTCTAGAGACCTTGCGTGGGCTGATGAATCTGCTTGGTGTGGAACTGGCAGGCCTTGCAGGATTGCACCAGCTCGGTGGCGTTGTGGAGTGCTGTAGGCCAGTAGAACCCGCTGCGGAACACCTTTCCCATGAGGGTGCGCGATGAGGAGTGGTGTCCGCAATCTCCACCGTGGATGTTGGCCAACAGCTCGCGCCCCTACTCCTCGGATATGCACCACAGCGAGACGTCGTTGGGGCATCTGCGGTACAGCTCGTCATCCTACAAGCAATAAGCAGTGGCCTGGCGAGCCACGCGTTCTGTGTCCTCCTCCTTCTCTAGTAAGGCGCCGCGGAGTAAGTATGCCTTGAACTCCTCAGTCCAGTGGCCTGCCTGAGGTTCCAACGCCAGGAGTACGTGGGCTCCCAAGGTCGGACCACAGGCTGGGGCACCCGAGGACGGGGCCGGTGGCGACTCTTCCCGGAGCAGCGTCGGGCCTGTGGCCGGAGGCGCCGCCGATGGCTTGAAGAGCCTCTCCTCGAAGACGCCAAGCTTCTGAGGCTCTCAGCGAGATGCCCTCTTAGCGATGTCATCTGCTTCCGTGTTCGCGCCAGGCGGGACGTGCTGCAATTCCAAGCCCAGGAAGCACTTTTCAATTTTACATACCTCTTCCAGGTATGCCTCCATGTGCTCGTCCTTCGGTTTGTACTCCTTGTTGGAAAATTTGATGAGGAGCTGGGAATCGCCCTTGATAGTGAGGCGCTTGACCCCCAGAGCGACCACGGCCCTGAGGCCGGTGATCAAGCCCTCGTATTCCGTGATGTTGTTGGAGACCTTCTCGCCATGCTGGAAGCAAAGCTGCTCGGTATAGTAGAGCTTGTCCTTGGTCGGTGAGATGAGTACGACTCCAGCCCCCGCGCCCTGCCGCGCGAAGGCACCGTCAAAGTGCATGACCCAGCCATCGGGCACCTTGTCGCCAGGCGTGAGGGAGTGGCCCTCACCCAGCCCCAGGCCGGGAGCGTCCGAACACTCCGCTACGAAATCGGCGAGGGCCGCACCCTTGATGACCCTGGTCGTGCTGAACTCCAGCTGGAAGGCTTGCAGCTCGATGTTCCACTCTGCAACCCTCCCAGCAGCATTGGGGCTGCATAGCACATTCTCCAGGGGGTATGCAGAGACGACCTTGATGGGGTGGCCCTGGAAATAATGGCGCAGCTTCCTTGAGGAGACGAGGAGTGCGAGTAGGAGCTTTTGCTACATAGGGTAGCGTGCACACGCATCCCGTAGCACGGTGCTGACAAAGTACACTGGGTGCTCGACGAGGGGCAAGGTGTCGATGGCGCCCTTCTTCGCGTGGGGGGCGAGGGACTCGGGAGCCCCGTTGGCTGTTGAAGTGACGAGGGCCTTAGGGGCGCCGTCCTAAGGTGGCGAACGTTGCGCGATCGCTCGCGGGTCGCCTTGCCTAAGCCTGCGCTGGCGCGCTCCTCCCGGACCGCCACGAGCGCTGCACTGGCCGAGTGGGGGATGGCCGCCAAGTAGAGCACCAGGGGCTCGCGAGAATGAGGTGCCACCATAACAGGTGGGCTTGTGAGGTATCTCTTGAGGTCCTCGAAGGCCACCTCAGCTTCCGGAGTCCACTCGAAAGGGTCCTTCCTCTTCATCAGCTTGAAGAAAGGGAGGGCACGCTCGCCGAGCTTGGAGATGAAGCGCCCCAGGGAAGTCACACAACCCGCGAGCTTCTGCATCTCTTTGAGGGTCCGATGCGGGCGCATCTTCTCAATTGCCTTGATCTTTTCGGGATTAGCCTCGGTCCCTCGATGTGACACAAGGAAGCCTAGCAGCTTGCCGGACGGGACCCTGAACACGCACTTTTCTGGGTTGAGCCTCAGGTTCACATGGCGCAGGTTGGCGAACGTCTCCTCCAGGTCATCAATTAGGGTCCTTGCCTCCCGTGACTTGACCACGATGTCATCGACATACGCCTCCGCATTTCTCCCCAGCTGCGGCCCTAGCGCGATGTGCATCAGGCGCTAGAAGGTTGTACCAGCATTCCGCAACCCGAAGGACATGCATGTGTAGCAGTACACGCCACATGGGGAAATGAAGGCTGTCTTCTCAACGTCCTCTGTTGCCATCTTGATTTGATGATATCCTGAGAAAGCATTCAAAAAGCACAATAAATCGCACTCGGCAGTGGAGTCCACGATCTGATCAATGCGCGGGAGCGGGAAAGGGTCCTGAGGGCAAGCCTTGTTGAGGCTCGTCAAGTCGACGACATGCGCTCCTTCCCCCCTTTTTGGGGACAACCACAGGGTTGGCCAGCCAATCCGGGTGCCATACCTCTCGAATAACACCGGCTTCTTGCAACTTGCAGACCTCTTGGACGATGAACGCTTGCTTCTCTTGTGCTTGATGTCGCGCCTTTTGCTTCAGCGGGCACGCACTGGAGCATACCACCAAGTGGTGCTCGATCACCTCCCTCGGGACACCGACCAAGTCGGACGCTTCCCACGCAAACACGTCCTTGTTTGCCCGAAGGAAGCCAATCAGCACCTCCTCCTGCTCTGGGGGAAGGCCGGCGCCTATGGTGAAGGTGGGGCCCGAGCCCTGCTGTCGACAGGCACCTGCTTCGTCTCGGCCCGGTCCTGAGAGAACAACTGTTTTTTCTTCGTGGGCGCGACTTCCAGAGCCTCCGGGGTGCCCCCGATGTCGGGGAGGGAGGCCGCCAAGGCCTTGTAGATGAGCTTGAGGGCCCGGACCGCGTCCTTTGTGTCTCCGGCCACCGTGATGATGCCGCTGCTGCCTGGCATCTTGATGACGTTGTAACCCAGATGGGTCGCCACCATGAATTTGGCGAGGGCCGGGTACCCCAGGATGGCATTGTACGGGAGGCCGATGCGGGCCACGTCAAAGTCGATTAGCTCGGTGTGGTAATTGTCGTGCTTGCCGAAGGTGACGGGGAGGCGCACCTGCCACAAGGGGGTGGCGGAGCCCTTGGTCACCCCCGAGAAGGGCTTGGTGTGCGCGAGCTGGTCCTAAGGCACCTGGAGCATGTCGAAGGCTTCCACGGAGAGGACGTTGAGGCCGGTGCCGTTGTCGATGAGGGTCTTGGTGACCGCAACATTGCTGATGGTGGGTGTGCACAACATGGGGAGTGCACCAGCAGCGACCGCAGTCTTGGGATGATCCTTGAAGTCGAAGGTGATGTCGGCCTCAAGCCTTGCGTGGCCCCGCGAGGCCTCATGCTGTGGCCGAGTAGTGCTTGCCCGACGGAAAACTGCTTGACGCGGCGGCCAGAAGCAGGCGCGTGCGACCCGCCGATGATGCATGTGATAGCGTGGGGCACCGGTGCCGCAAAACACGCGACGAACCGATCACGGAGCTCCTCCCAAGAGGAGATCGAGGCGTCCAGGAGGCCACGGAGCCAAGATCGAGGGGCCTTCATGAGGGCTAAGGGGATCCAGTTCGCCATGACCCGGTTGTCGCCACCCACTGCTTGCATGGCCTGCATGTACAGCTGGAGGAACTCCTTGGGGTCCACCCTGTCGTCGTATCATGGGGGCAGCGCTGGCCTGAACCTCACTGGCCACCGCACCCGATGCAAGCCGGGGGTGAAGGCCGGGTAGCCCGCAGCGCTCCCATAGGCTTCGGGCAGCCAAGCCTACGAGACGGCGTCCGCCATGGGGACAACGAAGCGAGGGCGGAGCGTGGTCGGTGAAGAGGCGAAGTTTCGACACGCCCCTACCTGGCACGCCAAATGTCGGAATCAGGGCTCCGCAGACCCAAGAAGGTTCGAACTCTGGGGCGTGAACGAAGGATCTCGCTTCACAACAACACTCAGCTTGCCATACCCAGGGCTTGATCTCACCGAGTGCGCGGGATCGTAAGGAAGGGATGAACATAGAGATTTACCCAGGTTCGGGACACCTTGCGGTGTAAAACCCTGCTCGTGCTTTTGGTGGATTGGCCTCATGAGGAGGTAGAGGATGAACTAGTACAGTCGATGAGCAGCCTCGCGGGGGCTCGGGTGGTGGGGATGGATCAGTCTGGGATCGGATCCTTTCTACGGTGGTGTCTAGCCCATATTTATAGTGGCCTTGGTCCTCTTCCCTCATAGCTTAGGCGGGAAGGGATCCCCAGTGGCCAACATTGAAAGGGGACAAGGAGTACATCCTATCTTGATGAAAGGTGGTCTTCGCCTGCAAAGCTTCTGGATATGATGCAGCGGTGGGCTCGGCAATGACGTCCGTCCTGCCGAGCTCGTGGTCCTGGTCTCGTTGCACCGGAATGGAAAGCTTTGGGGCCTTCCTCGGGAACTTGCTCCTATCCTTGCTCCCTTAGCACCGAAGGGGAAACTGTCCCCTCTGCGCCCGCTGGCGCCCGCCTGGCCTTGGTCGTCATGGCTCACGTCACTGCGGCCTCATGAGGCAGGGTGCCTGCATAGAGATCTCCACTCCTTGGGAGGCAGGGTCGGGGAGCTGCTCCTCTGGAGGTCTTGGCGTCGCTCCCCTCGCGAGACCGGGGCCCTCGTGAGGGTCTTGTCCTGGGGGTCCTGCAGCTAGGCCATACCGGACTGTCAATGTGTCCGTGTGCTGGGCCACAGGCAGGCAAGTCTGGGTACCCCGATCCCAGAACGCCAACACACACTCGATCCCTAGCTACTACTCCTAGTACTAGTAGTAGTACTCAAGTTGGAATTCCAATTGCACGGCACAACTTCTTAGGCACAAAATTCGGTACAGGGTGTACGAAGCGGTTTGGGAATTTGCATGCCTTCCTGACCAGTGAGATACTCCGTACAAAGTATGATAGAAGAAAAAAACCACAGAGAGAAGGAAGCTAAAGTAAACAATCAAACGAATATTTTTGCATTTCTTTTGCATTGGATGGTTTCACAAGCTTGACTAGTGTTGTTTTTCTACTTTTACGAAAGCCGCATCATAATGTTAAAATGTGCATTTGCACGTGTGTATACATACAGGTAGAAGTACAGTCTACAAGCATATAGAGAGAGAGACGTGGACTGTGATATATAGTTAAGTTTGTGCTATATGCATGTACTTACAAATGCGTACGGATACAAAAGGTTTCCAAACTTTTCCATTTACATACTTAATTAAGGACGCTAATAATTCCCGAACATTCAGGATTTATCATTTCTGTCCCAAAACTAATGAGATCGCCTTACAACACTAAATTATTCCTAATAAAAGCCACGGCGCTCGTAGGAGCACTTGTGGCGCGCCACGAGTGCCCTGGTGCAAGGCCGTTTCCCAGCGCGGCGACACAACACCTCTTCCTCGGCCTCGCAACTAATGAGGAGCTGATTGGCGACTTGCCGGTGGGCGAGCGCGATCTCACCGGTCTGGTGATCCGGCGCCAACAGGTACTCCTCCTCGTTGTAAGCATGCACCCGTTCCACGTACCGCCAAGCGTAGATGAGGCGCTTGGGCCCGACTGCACTCAGTGCTTTGGCACAGGCATCCTCCGCCACCCACACGGCCCTAGCACGAGCCTTCTGCCAAAGAGCCAATTGCCTGACTCTCTCGGACGCAACATAGGCCTGCTAGGCAGCATGCCTCGCGGCGCGCTTCTCTTCATCGGCCTTCTTCTCCGCCTCTCTTTTGGCGTGCTTTGCCAGAGGCAAAGCCTCCCACAAGGCGACCTCCATTTCTTTCCAAAGCTCCTCCAAGCTGGGTGGCTCGGCGGGTGGCGCGACGTTCTCCTCGTAGCGGGGAGCCGACGCATCCTCCGATGCCCGTGGTGGCGAGACTGGGAATGCTGACGTGTCCACCTCGACGCGTCACGACGAGGAGCGGAACACCGACGCGTCATCCTCCACTAGTGGCAGCGAGGGGCGCCTAGGTCTTGGGAGGGGCGATCCCATGGTAGTCGATGGGTCCTTAACTGAGAGGGAGGGGGAGGAGATAAAGGCGATGAACGTCAGCGTTCTTCTGAATGTCGTTGGAGGCGCAGCATTTATAGCGAGCAATGCCACACCTACGTAAGATATGTTGCATGATTAACGTAATAGCTAGGTGGGCATATTTTTGTTGGAATAAATTACAACGGAGGGGAGGGGTGGAAATATTGCTGGTCACAACGGATTGGACGAGCACGGTGTGACGAGAGTCATGCATACAGATTGTTTTCACACGGGGAGGAGTGGAGTGGTGGAACTGCCAGAAGGAGGAGTGGTGGGACTATATATATGACATGGCAATATCATAACGCACCTGGACGGAGGAACTAGTCTGCATAGTCCATATAAGTTTTGTCTGAAGTCAAAGTACCTCTACTTTGACCAAACTTATAGAAAAATGTATCAACATTCACAATGTCAAATCAATATTTTTATATTCATTATGAAATGTAGTTTCATAAAATATATATTTGGTATTGTAGATATTGATATTTTTAATATAAATTTGGTCAAACTTTTGCAAACTTCGACTTGACACAAATCTTACGCGGAGTAAAAAGGACCAGAGGGAGTATCATGCATGCGGAGTAGGCAAAAGAAAAATTGCTCATTCATAGCCGTCCGAAAACTCAAAGGGCGTGACCGTGCGAGGGAGGCGAAGGTCGTGGGAGGCGCGATGGTTGACGGAATTAAGGGAAAGTTATATGCACGCGCCGGCATGGCGTGTGGGGACCCCGACTCATAAGTCGAGATCATCGAATGCACATGTACAGTGATCCCAGAGATCAATGCTCACTGAACACACAGAAACTAAATAACAAGAGTCTTACATCCAGTACATACCGTTTTACTCAAATATGACCTTTATGGCCAAGTCTTCATAAACTTGTAGCGGAAATCTTCAATGATAGCATGAACCCATGCCATCTGCCTTAACCCTACAAGCATTCTGAATGGGAAGCGTCCTAGCTCGCATGTTCGTCACCAAAGAACTCTTCATCTTATACCTGTTCTTCCAAGCCTAGCCAAGTAAATAGCCAGGGACAAGCCAGTGAGTACGTTTGAATGTACTCGCAAGCAACCCGAGAGTGATAACCGAATAAATATGCAAGGCTCTACAACTAGATTGGTATTTTTGCAAAAAGCTAGTTTTCCTCATGCAAGTATGATCATCTCTTATTGGAATCATGAATGCGTCTGCAACAAGTGTCAGAAGGTTACAGACACCAACATCGAGAAAGAGTTGTGATCAACTCATGCTCAAGCTCATCGTGACTTCCTCACGAATCACATCAACAATATTACCAAACCGTGTTGTTTGTCAGAAACATATGGACATAGTCTAAGCAGCACCACCCAACTGTCCTTGACCGTGGACACGGCTATTCGAATAGTTTGACACTCTGCAGAGGTTGCACACTTTACCCACAAGATTCGGGGAACTTCTGTGTCATCCACAACCCGCGGTACCTCAAGTACCCGGGGTAAGCTCCCGATCACTACCTTTCCCTAGCCATGACTAACAAAGAGTCCACTCGATTGGTAGCAGCCCCCGTGCCAAACATTGTCACATAATAATTTTTGTGGAGCCACGCTCCCATATTCATCACATAACACAAGCACGGGGTACCAACGGTGTGTCCGGTGCCCTGTAAAAACAGTCATGGCCGCCTATCCAAGCACGGCCCCGTCCCGAGAGTGACCACGCCACTCCCGTCACTAGTAATACGGGCATCCATGCTAGCACGAACAAGGTAATCAATAATGCCCTTTCCCATATAAGGGTAGAGTGGTTACGCATGTTTGGTTGGGACGGTCGACAAATCTTAAATCTACTCCGTATCTGGAAACAACACATTCACCATGCCTCGGTACACTACCTCTCCATTAAGTAGTGACCCAGCTCAACATCATCTCCCAGGGACATCAGTGGCACCCACTGGGACTTTTGAAAGTATGTCAAACCACACTTGTTTCTTTCAGTGCATAACCCTGTCCCGTTTGCGTAGCCGACTACTATAGCATATATCTACTTTCCACCAACACGACTCTAAGCAAGGGTAGATTCATGAACAATGCAAGTATCAATGGAGTATGCAACGGAGGCAAGTCTAGCAAGGTTGCCATTCAAGATATCATGCTTTCGATGAAACAACGGAAAATGCTATTATAATGTAAAAATGGTTCATCATGGTCGAAGGGCTGCTTGCCTGGCTTCACAAGGTCTTCAATCCTTCCGGTCCATCTCCGAGCATTTCGTCTACTTCGTCAACTATCGTCGAAAACAAACACAATAAGCAACACAACAAGGCAAAATTAAAAGTGCTCTAAAAATGTGAGTTGGATTTTTCTAGGATACCTCTGGTCATATGAAAAATGACCAACATGATTTCATTGGAATTGGATCCATGGATATTTCTGAACATTTCAATATGATGGAAACAAGGGGTTTATGGATTCGCAAGACGTGTACAGAAACATTATTTTGAAAAATGAGAAAAGGCACCCATTTAACAAGGAATGGTTTGAGAAGCACTTACGAGTTGGTTTCACTGGATTTGGAGTTGAAATGAATTTCCTAGGAATTTGCAAAGTTGGCTATACATGGAGAAATGGACCAATATTTGATGTGGCATAGAAAGTATTGGAAAAAATGTTCAAAAACTAAGTTATGAACATATAAGTATCTAGGAATTTGAATCATGGCATTTGGAACAAAAATGGGCATTATGTGATTTTCTAAAATTCATCACAGAAATGGAAAAATGGAATTTGATAAATATTTGTGAAGAAAAACTTTCTAGAAAAATGTGAAAATTGCACCATGTGATAGAGCATGAATTTATGAACTACTAGAAATTTGAATCATCAAATTTGGAGTCCATTTGAATTGTTTATGGATTTTACAATATCTCTGGAAAAGCAAAAGAAAAGCATCTAGGTTTTACCTAAAGCGTGCATAGAGTGTTGGATAGCCGCTGGGCCGGCCCAGTGGCTCAGCCACGCGGGCGCTCGGGCGACGTCGAAGGCATACTCAGTGACTACGCCTTCCCGCAGGGGACGCGGCTTCGAGCTGGACCCGTGCCCACTTAAACAGGACGGGCCCACCTGTCGGTGGCTCAGGCCCTGCGCTGAGCCGTTGACAGGCAGGGCCCGCTGGCTGACGCGGCGCCATCATCTTCCTCCGCTCGAAGCAGAGGAGGCGAGGTAGAGCGCGCGCCGTCGCACATCCCTGGTGACTCCAGCCGTCCCCGGTGGCGTCCGACGCACCGACGCACTCGGGAGGCCGAGCCACGTCTATCTCGGGGCCACACGCGGGCCGGGAGGAGGCGGAGCGACGGTGACCCTGACACCGGCGGGCGGCTTCGGGAGAAGATGGGCGCGACGCCATGGGGCACTAGGGTAGGGGAAGAAGGAGTGGTGAGGGCTCCGCTAGTCTGCGGCGCTTCTCCTGGTGGTCAAAGGAGAGGAGGAGAGGCCCTGGTTCACCGGAGCCGGGTTGAGGCCGACGACGACCATGGCAGCCATGGAGGGGGCAGGAGGGCGCGAGGGGGAGAGATGGCTTGTCTGGGAGCTTTCGGGGAGAAAGAGAGAGCGATAGGAGGCCAGAGGAGGGCTTGAGAGGGCCTCTAAATAGAGGTGGCATTGGTGCACCGTGGGCGCGGTCTAAGGCGCGCTCGGCTAGCTCCGCAGAGGGAGAAAGAGGGCAAGGGAGGAGGGGCCCGATAGCATTGCGTGTCGTGGATGTCGAGGCAACCTTGGGAGACACGAGGAGGGAGGCCCTAGGTGGTCGGGGCATTGGAATGGGGGCGGCTATAGTGCGGGAGCGCACTGTAGTGCGGTCCAGAGTGCGGTCTTGGCTAGCATTGGCATAAACTATGGGCACAAGCGTGTCCATTTGTGTCTTGGAGGTTCTGGAGATGCCCAAAAGTTCTTAGGAGCCAAGGTAGGAGTAGAGGTGAGGAAATGGGGAGAGAGGGAGGTAAAACTAGCTCTGCCATGGCTGTCCAGAGAGGTAAAGGGGGGTTTACCCCTCAATCATAGAGCTCTGGTTGGGAGGGCGTTACTGGAGGTAGAGGGTGACTAGATGAAGCTCTGGTAAAAAGTTGAGCTCAAGGAGAATAGTGTAAGTGGTCAAAATGATGATTTTGGAAAAATGGCAGAAGGTGTTTGATGTAGGTTTGGGTAAGTGAATGGATTCTCCTTGACATGATATTTAACAGTATCAAATGGCATATAGAAATGAGGTTGTTCACCAAGTTGGAGCTCATTTGAAGAAAGTTTCCAATGTAACTTTGGCAAACCCTAAAAATCAACAAAAATGTGTTTGCTTAGATCTAGCTAAGCCAATCAATTCTCCTTCATGCACCACTTGGTGTAGTGTCATCATTTTGGGATTATAGCATGTCCACAAAAATTGAGATCAAAAGGAGACAGTTGGCAATGTAGAGTTGCTCAAACTAGAGAAAGGACAGAAATGGTTTTGTGAGGGTTTGATGGGGTTATGTTGTTCTCCATGTCATGATATTTGGTAGTATCATCAAGTAGGATACTTGTGACATGGTAGAATTTTCTTGGATTTAATGGAGAATATTTCCTTTGTAAACATCTGAAAAGCTTGAAATGTCCAGAAAGGTTTTTTTTAGGGATTTGACCAATATTTTGGTCATGACCATGTGTTGAAACTCATATATATGGACAATATATGTCCACTAAGCTTCCCTAAATTTTCTCAATTTTTTTTGAAACATTAAAATAATTTTAACCTATTAAAGACCATTTCTGGCCTAAAGAAAAACCTTTAAATAAAATAGCAAAATAACTTTTAAAATAATATTTTTGTGGTTTTAGGGAGTCCTATATCTAATAGGATTCAAATATAATTTTTGAAAGATTTTTCATATCCCAAATTAAGTACTTGTAGTTCAAGCCTTAACTCAGGGGTTTTTGGAAAACCTAATTTAGAAAATACTTTTTGGCCAAATTATTTTTGCAAGAAAATACTATTCTGTCCCATACACATGGCATGATCATTGGGCAAAGTTTTGTATCAAGGAGAAGGAGTATAAGAGTTGGAGGATTTATTTGATTTTTAGAGCACTTGCAAACAGCAAACAAAAATCCAAATTAAAGCAGAGACCAAATCAACACAAAAGTTTTTGTTGGACCCAAATTTTATGCTTAATTAATCATAAATGTTGTGTCATGAAAATCAGGATGTGACAGACCTACCCCCTTACAAGAATCTTGTCCCCGAGATTCCCAAACTAGGCGCAGAAAGGAATACAGAAACTTGGATCTGGGGTAGTCTTCACGCTCCTATGTGGCTCCTTCCTCGGTGTGGTTGCTCCACTGAACCTTGAAGTACTTGATGGTGCGGCCTTGTGTATGATGTTCTGCTTGTTCCAGGTTGCAAATGGGTCTCTCGCAGTAGGTCAGATTGGGTTGGGAGTGGATGGCTCGATGGTCGATGTCCTTGTAGGGATCGTGCTTGTCAAGAAGTTTGGAAACACTTCCAAAGTTGTGACACATGGAAACATTGTGCACATTGGATAACTCAGGTGGCAACTCCAGTTGGAAGCCGTCTACTCTTTATCTTGCAGTGATCTCGAAGAGGGTCGATAGATCTTGGTGTGAGCTTCCCTTTGACATGGAAATGCTTGATTCTTTTGAGAGGAGTGGCTCGCAAATACACATGGTCTTCGACGCGGAAGTTTACTTCTCGACAATGGTGGTTGGTATAGTTCTTCCTCCTTGTCATGGCGGTCTTCAGATGTTCTCTGACCAGCTGAATGGCTCTTCTTCCATTTTCGAGTAGACAAGTATGTCACCAAATAAAGATGACAAGCAACTTGTCCAAGTACTCCATGAAGACTTTATTTACGGGGTACATAAAGTAGGATGGGGCAGTGGTGGAGGTCACGGTTGAGTATTGGCCCATGGTCATGATTTGAGCATGCTGTGGCTTGGTAGAGCTTAAGGGTTCCAAGGAGCTTAGGATGTGAGTGAATGTCTATGATTTCATCCTTGAGCACAGTTTCTTAGATGTCAATTGTCCTATCTAAACCTCCAAACAAAATCATCTTATACCACCGAAAGCATTGTCTCATATAATTTATCTCCAAACCTCATTCATGTTACTCGTACCTCCCTTATTCTCGAGAGAAGGACTAAACAATATCAGAAGTGTCATCGATAACCATCTTGCTAGTATCCTTATGTAAAGATCCTCGGGTGGAGCATACAAGCTACTAAGCTTGAATGAAACACTACAAATCCGAGTGCTCAGCCTATTCTTCCAAGGTCCATGATAGTGCATCTCTATCATAAGGAAACACATCGTATACCAATCCAAGATCTTGTTTCCTTTCCTATGAATCAACTCCAATGTCCCATTAATTCCATCAATCACTACATGATCCATCAATTCTACAAATCCACTGTCTATGGTGTTCCACACGATCTTCTAATGTCTTATAATCCCCAAATACTTGAAAGGGCTATCCTTACTATAGTAAGTACACCAATTTCCATTATCGGGATCAAGTAATCTCCAACATCAAGCTTATATAGATCCCTAAATCAACTCTGACAATTAATCCAATCTCCTAGTTTATCTTCCACCAAGAAACATGGTATCATGATCGAGATCATCAGTATAAATCCAATTTACTCCGAACCATGTAGACTTACTCAACATCTATACTCACTAGGATCACCTATTTAATCCAAATCTCAGGTCCTACGAGAATTCCTACATGTTCCCCCAAGTCATTGTCGTAATGTCAACTATCTCCTATCAATATCCCCTGGCTAAGTCAAATCCTTATACTTCCAAGAATTTCAGTTTGCGATCATAATTGTCCTACTAAATCCAATTTGCCCAGGGGTAGCAAAAGCTATGCTACTCTATTAAAATGATCCCACCAAGTTCATCTACCAACATGAAAGCCTCATAATCCACCAAAGGGTCTCAGATATTTCCTCAAGGTTACTCGCATAGCCTCATCAAGTAATTTGTCCCATATCATATACCCTCAAATTGGTCTTCCATATGGCATCGTCAGTTTTGGTGCTACCTTAGGATGATAATGTGCTTGTTCACTATGTTCACTAGTTCCATAATGAACCCAGTGATGAGCAAAGGTTACTGAAGCTTAACTGGTTCTCTTGCAATTTCGTAGGTTAAGCACATGGTTAAGGATTCGAGCTGGGGTATCTTGTGAAGTCTCGAAGGGTCTAGGGATGGGTTTCCAGTCTTGGGGGGTAAACATAACTCTACGGGGTTGCACTTGGTCGAGGAGGCTGTAGCAAAATTCTTCAGTGCTAGTTGTTTGCCAAGGTGGAATCCTTGGTGCATCTTGTCTTGCTGGTCTTCAGTTGATGAGAGAGATGAGAGGGAAAAGTAACATAGAGGAGGTGCCTAAAGGGGGTTCTATATTGCAAGTGCAAACAAACAAGTGCCGAAAGGGCCAACCATAAGCATTAAAATAAGGTAGGGGATATAGTCGCGTACTTGTTGCCTAGGGCAAAAGGGCGACTTATATCAAAACACAAACAGATAAGAACAAACAACACACAACATGGTTTCATTTGAACCATCATATGGACTCGACTTCGCATAGGGGATACATGACTCATCCAACCCTAGGGGTTCTCAGACTCAGTAGTCGTGCTTGCTCCGTGTGTCGGAGAGAAGGACTTTCAATCTTCTAGGTCTTCCTCAGGTGTCGCTACGTCTCTTGTAGTTGTTCGATGAATGATCCGGGTTGGGCGGGAAGAATCTTTGACAACTTCTCATCTGGTAAGCTGACGGGGCGAAGGTGGTTCCTCGTGGCTACCATCGTCCGGGTCTTTGGTTATCTCTATAATCATGACAGTGCCTTCTTGTCTTTTAAGGCATCGAGGCTTCCAGGTAGGCAATCCTTTATGCAATAACATTAACAAGGCATGGTAGAGGTCCAACCTGTCGGTTACGTTGACAACATCAACACCAATAGCGGGGGATGAAGAGAACCATTTTCCTGCTCACTATAGTGAGGCAGACCAAATGGCGAGGTTCTCATCCACCGGGGGTTGCCGATACAACAACGGTAAGAACAGGGTTGCTCTATTAGCGATGTATATCATGATCTTGCATGTCTTACACCCTAATCATTGTAGGCCAAGGTTGTATCATCCTGGGGCAGTGTCGAGGGCGTCACCATCTTCTGGGTCTTGGTTCCCTCATTCCTTGAGAAGGTATCTTCCGTCTTGTCGTGGTGTCGCCAAGCTTGTGTTCAGAAGATGTGGGCGAATGTCTGGCAAGGCGTCTTCCTTCTAGGTTATCCACAAGGATTACAAGGAATCCATTGGTCACGGGCATAAGGGTACTAGCGACCGTTTGCAAAAGTTTTGAAGGGGAAGAGATCAATAAGAAAAATATATTTTAGTTTTCAAAAAAACTCAAAAGGGAAGAGAAGTATAGATAGTTTTTGAAAATTAGTGATAGTTTTGGAAATAGTTTTACCCTAACTAACAACCATGCTAACTAAGGCTTCCTACAGTCAGGATGGCTCTGATACCAGCTCTGTGGGGACCCCGACTCATAAGTCGAGATCACCGAATGCACGTGTACAGTGATCCCAGAGATCAATGCTCTTTGAAGACACAAAAACTGAATAACAAGAGTCTTACATCCAGTACATACCGTTTTACTCAAATATGACCTTTATGGCCAAGTCTTCATAAACTTGTAGCGGAAATCTTCAATGATAGCGTGAACCCATGCCATCTGCCATAACCCTACAGGCATTCTGACTGGGAAGCGTCCTAGCTCGCATGTTCGTCACCAAAGAACTCTTCATCTTATACCTGTTCTTCCAAGCCTGGCCAAGTAAATAGCCAAGGATAAGCCAGTGAGTACGTTTGAATGTACTCGCAAGAAACCAGAGAGTGATAACCGAATAAATATGCAAGGCTCTACAACTAGATTGGTATTTTTGCAGAAAGCTAGTTTTCCTCATGCAAGTATGATCATCTCTTATTGTAACATGAATGCGTCGGCAACAAGTATCAGAAGGTTACAGACACCAACATCGAGAAAGAGTTGTTATCAACTCATGCTCAAGCTCATCGTGACTTCCTCACGAATCACATCAACAATATTACCAAACTGTGTTGTTTGTCAGAAACATATGGACATAGTCTAAGCAGCAGCACCCAACTGTCCTTGACCGTGGACACGGCTATTCGAATAGTTGACCACTCTGTAGAGGTTGCACACTTTACCCACAAGATCCGGGGAACTTCCGTGTCATCCACGACCTGCGGTACCTCAAGTACCCGGGGTAAGCTCTCGATCACTACCTTTCCCTAGATGTGACTAACAAAGAGTCCACTCGATTGGTAGCAGCCCCCGTGCCAAACATTGTCACATAATAAATTTTTGTGGAGCCACGCTCCCATATTCATCACATAACACAAGCACGGGGTACCAACGGTGTGTCCGGTGCCCTGTATAAACACTCATGGCCACCTATCCAAGCACGGCCCCATCCCGAGAGTGACCACACCACTCCCGTCACTAGTAATGCGGGCATCCATGCTAGCACGAAATAGGTAATCAATAATGCCCTTTCCCATATAAGGGTAGAGTGGTTACGCATGTTTGGTTGAGACGGTCGACAAATCTTAAATCTACTCCGTAATTGGAAACAACACATTCACCATGCCTCGGTACACTACCTCTCCATTAAGTAGTGACCCAGCTCAACATCATCTCCTAGGGGCATCAGTGGCACCCACTGGGACTTTCGAAAGTATGTTAAACCACACTTGTTTCTTTCAATGCATAACCCTGTCCCGTTTGCGTAGCCAACTACTATAGCATATATCTACTTTCCACCAACACGACTCTAAGCAAGGGTAGAGTCATGAACAATGCAAGTATCAACGGAGTATGCAACGGAGGCAAGTCTAGCAAGGTTGCCATTCAAGATATCATGCTTTCGATGAAACAACGGAGGAAAGTTTCCAATGTAACTTTGGCAAACCCTAGAAATCAACAGAAATGGGCTTGCTTAGATCTAGCTAAGCTAATCAATTCTCCTTCATGCACCACTTGGTGTAGTGTCATCATTTTGGGATTATAGCATGTCCACAAAAATTGAGATCAGAAGGAGACAGTTGGCAATGTAGAGTTGCTCAAACTAGAGAAAGGACAGAAATGGTTTTGTGAGGGTTTGATGGGGTTATGTTATTCTCCATGTCATGATATTTGGTAGTATCATCAAGTAGGACACTTGTGACATGTTAGAATTTTCCCGGATTTAATGGAGAATATTTCCTTTGTAAACATCTCAAAAGGTTGAAATGTCCAGAAAGGGTTTTTGAGGGATTTGACCAATATTTTGGTCATGACCATGTGTTAAAACTCATATATATGGACAATATATGTCCACTGAGCTTCCCCAAATTTTCTCAAATATTTTTGAAACATTAAAATAATTTTAACCTATTAAAGACCATTTCTGGCCTAAAGAAAAGCCTTTAAATAAAATAGCAAAATAACTTTTAAAATAATATTTTTGTGGTTTTAGGGAGTCCTATATCTAATAGGATTCAAATATAATTTTTGAAAGATTTTTCACATCCCAAATTAAGTACTTGTAGTTCAAGCCTTAACTCAGGGGTTTTTGGAAAACCTAATTTAGAAAATACTTTTTGGCCAAATTATTTTTGCCAGAAAATACTATTCTGTCCCATACACATGGCATGATCATTGGGCAAAGTTTTGTATCAAGGAGAAGGAGTATAGGAGTTGGAGGATTTATTTGATTTTTAGAGCACTTGCAAACAGCAAATAAAAATCCAAATTAAAGCAGAGACCAAATCAACACAAAAGTTTTTGTTGGACCCAATTTTTATGCTTAATTAATCCTAAATGTTGTGTCATGAAAATTAGGGTGTGACATGGCGTGCCAACACGCAGAAGCTATACCGTCAGGCCTACGATGAGGATCTAGTAGACATGACATCTAGTGGGTCCCGCATAGTACTCAAGAACTCTTTGGGGCATGCAGCCGTTTATCCACCGGGCAAGCCACCACCCCATGCCATTCGCATGCCCTACTCGTCCCCATACCTTACAACAGTTCGCTCCCAGTCGTCCCGTCCTTTCACATTACACCAGTTCCACTTCTTCTAACCCGCCTCCAAAATCCATGGCCTCCCAAATCTCCATGATCAATGGTGAGTACAAGGTTAGAACCATCACCGCCGATGAGTTCATCGTCATCTACACCCGTAGATCCATGACGGTGGAAGCATGCCTTGGTCGCTTCCTACACTTGTTCCAAAGTTCAAAGGATGAATGGGTCGTTGGGCTAGATGTTGAGTACACCACAGTCCTGGAAAAGGAGAAGCTTCTAAAGGATGCAGAGATGAAGAAGCCCACCGTGATCAAGGTTTGCATACATAATGTGTGCTTGGTCTACCACATATTCCATGCCGATGTTAGGTGCTAGGATTTTGAGGTCTTCCTCAAGGACAAAAGAGTGAAATTCGTTACTGTAGACTTTACGAACGACAGGAGAGTCCTAGGTCAGATAGGCCTCGTTGTAGGCCAGCCCTTCGATCTCCAGAAGGAAAGCCTAGTATCCTCCTCTCAGCCTTCGATGTTGACCCTGACAGCAGCCATGATTGATCCTTCGTATGATGAAATGAAGAAACCTCACCCCAAGTTTCATCATGCATGGGAGTCGAAGACAATAGATGAAGATCACATCATGTACGTAGCAATGGATGCCTACCTTTGTTTAAATATCTACAATGGTTGGATGAAGAAGCAGAGCCTAGTGTACGGTTTGAGCAAAGAAGTGTCGGCGAAGAGGAAGAGGAAGAGGGATGAGGACAATGTCGAGGACGTGGACGAGGACTCCGAATAAGGTGGCAGTGTTGTTGCTCATGCTGGTTCTACTGTAGTGTCAAGCGGACTAGTTGCTTAGTTTTATTTCAGAGGTGTGATATGCTGAGCCCCCAGCAGAGCTATGTTATGTTCTTTCTTGTTATTTGAACTCTTTAGTACGTACTAGTATGTCTTACTACTGTTCTTCTTGTAGTTGGTACTACTACTCGTTTCTTCGCGTTCCTAGTGTACTTAATATGTACTAGTAGTATAATTTGGGTCAGTCGATTTGTGAAAGAAGAAGTTCGCCGGAGCGAAGGAAGAAGACGGCAGAGAAGCTACCCTAGTATCTATATTAGGGTGGCAGGGTGCCCATGATCTATCTTATGAGTGTTAGGTGTGGAATGCGGTTCGCCGAAATAAATGGATCGTGTCCGGGGTTAAATAGATGGCGGGGGTGGGGGCATCATGGCGGTGGTTGGCGGTTCAGGGGAGGGTGGGGCGGCGGCGGCAAGCGGTTTGTCCTGTGGCGGACTGGTGGCTCGATGGTTGAGAGAGAAGATGAACAATGCATCATTTTCGGAGGTTGAAGAAGCCCTTCTAGCCGTCCAAGTTGCATCCAACGGCTCACAAGAGTCGACTGACCCAAATTGTTCCTTCAGATTGCATGATCCATGTGGCATTCAAGGTCTCAAAGGTAGATTCCACGTCTGCACCTGGTTTGCGGGCTCGACGCGGGCACGACCGGCTTCTGCTATGACAGCCACCATGCGAGCCTCCTCTGGGCGGGCAGAGACAACAATGACACGCTAGCTCCTCCTCGTCGGTGTGCTGGAGCACGCGCTCGACCTCCTCCTCTTCGTATGCTACGGGCATAGACGCGGCTCGACCTGCTCGCGCGCTTAGCAGCATGGCGTCATCGCGAGGAGGGACTGCAGACAACATGAGCGGGCGAGGGGTTGAGATCCTCTGCAGTACCGTACGGTGCTGTAGTACAGATGACATGTGGGTCGGGTCCCACATGGCAGCGATAGTACTGGACCGTACAGTACTGCAGGACTGTACGCATGCGCAATGATGGCAGTGGCATACTGATGAGTGCGCTTATGGGAGCTTGGTTATAGGGTTGGTCAAACTTAAAAGAACACCGTAGTAGTACACGTAATCATGTGCAAGCACGTGCATCACGGTCGCGCTTATACATCACAGTAGTTAGCACAGCATTGATACGGAATCCTGTGCAAGCGCATGCACCGCGGCCGCGCGGTCGATCGAAAAGTGCATCATGGTGTCGCGCTGGAAGGACATCGACCAAACCTTTTTGTGTGTGTGTGAAAACAATCCCCGAATATTACTCTACTTTTTTTTGCTAGAAAAGTTCCTCACGCTGCAATATTTCCATATATTTGTATTTAGCTTCAGTTCGTGATTATTTGGATTTGGACATTTTAGGTGCCCCCAACAAAAAAATAATAATAGAGATTCTGTGTGTGTAACGGAGAGAGAACGCGTGTATGTGTCTACATGTGTGTTGTGGCGGAAGGGCAATGTGGAGACAGTGTGTGTGTGTGTGTGATAGTCACAGAGAGGTGTGAATGTGCAAATGATCATGTATGAGTGAGACATAGAGATATACTGAGATGTTGTGTATACATGAGAGAACGGTCTTCTATTTGTGTTTTTTGTGTGTGCGTGTGAGAGAGAGAGAGAGAGAGGAGCATCCGTAACACAACAACCATCTCTCTCGATTCGACCGTCCCTCAAACAATCGCATGTAACACATGCATCAACGCACACATTTTGACACCCTCACCCAGCCCCTGCCTGCCTCAAGGCCCCTACATCGCTCTCTATCTCGCACACACAATCTCTTCATGAAACCCCTACTTGGTATGCATGTACCTCTCTATCACATACACACCATATACCACGCACACACATTTATCTCTCGCTATGTCTCTTTGCCTAGCAAACACACTCCCCATAGTCCTATCTTTGTATCCCGCACATGATGTCTCTATATTGCTTAAACATTGACGCACACGATGTATCTGTCTCGCACCATTAGCCTCTCTCGCATGCTCACTATGCACACACATTCTCTCCATAGGTTTGATTTCTCTCAATATTCGACACACACAACCCCCCCACCACCACCACACTATCCATCCCCATCCAAGGTTATATAGCGACCACTGTCGCTTGTGCTTATCTGCACCCCCACATGCACACCACGTTGATCTCCAAGGAGGGCATCAGGAAGAATGAAGACGACGACCAGACCGCACTAGAGACCGCGAGGCCATTTGGAAGCATGATGATGTGGCGATGGCTGAGTAACTCCTTTCCCCCCTCTCTCTCTCTCCCTCTCCCTCCCTCCCGCACAAAATTATCAATCCCTCAGCCCACAAGATTCCCCACTATTCCATGCTCTTTGAGCTCTCTCATCAAACCTTTTGTCTCTTCTCCGTCCACATGTACAAAATCTCGATGCACACACATCTCACTCCTTATATATTACATGTCTCTATCTTACTCACATACCTAACTTCTTCCTCTGTATACATACCTCTCTCACACACTTCCTCTCTCCCTCCCTCCCTCCCTCCCTCCCTCCCTCTCTCTCTCTATCTCTCTCTCTCTCTCGGTTTCTCTCCTACTCTCTCACCGACATATATACAATATTTCCCGTCCTCTGTCTCTTTCTTCCACTGGGTGTATATCTTGTGTGTTGAGCGCACGCATCTCTCTCCCGCCATTGCTCCATCTCCACAAACTCTCTACGTTTCATACACACATTGGGATGTGTTCTGAAAATTGCTTTAGACCGGATCATGTACAGTTATGGTTGGTTTTGTTGCATCTAACAAATTAATAACTATGAAATGCATTTAGATTTTCATTTGAGTTGGATTATGTGATTTTGAGCATATTGTGAAGTACTATAGACCTGGTATTCATCTTGGAATTCAACAACAATTCTAAATATTGAATTGTACAAACCATTACATTCGAAGTCAATAGCTTAATATATTTATTTCACAATTACAACAAATAATTAATGCCACGACAAACTAAGAAAAGAGATGTGTACTCCCTCCGTTTTTATTTAAGTCCGCGTATTAGCATTGGTCAAAGTCAAGTTTTGTAAACTCTGACAAAGTTTATAAACAAAAATATTAACATATACAATAACAAATCAATACCATTAGATTCATTATCGAATGTACTTTCACATCATATAGATTTGTTATGGTAAATGTTTATATTTTTTCTATAAACTTGGTCAAACTTTAGGAAGTATGACTTCAGTCAAACCTAATATGCAGAGTAAATAAAATTGGAGTGAGTACTAGTAGTACTCCTAGCTGCTCAGCCCAATCACCCAACACGACAGACGGGGAGTAGAGAGTAGTACAGTGTTACAAATTTTCAGGTCGGCGACGAAATCTCCCGCGACTCAGATTTGACAAATGCAAAGTTACCATCATACACTTGGTCGAACAGGCCAACGAATGCTGGTTGGTCGGGGCTGTTTTGGTAACTTCACGTTCACCCCACCCATCCAACCCCACCCCGGCACCCAGAGTAATCCTCATTACTCCCCATTTTCTATCCCCACCGCAAAATAGACTTCTCCACGGCACCGCAGCACATTCGTGCCCCTCCCCTTCTTCATCGGCGCACTTGTCCACCGCAGCGCATCTGCCTCAACGACGATGTCGTACGCCGCACTGGAGCCGGTCCGCCATCGCCGTCATACACGGAGCCGCTTCCCCGGCACCATCTTCCATGGTCTCGGATCTGCTTCCCGGAAGCCGACGCCAAGCGCAGCAGCACCACCGTCGTCGACAATGAACTGACTCCTGTTGCCGACCATGATGCACAGACGCCGCTGCGACCTTTGTACTCCTCCTTGATTGGTAATGTGTATATTGATTCTCTAAGCTGTACATGTGCAGTTCCGATTATGTTCATACCTACCCTTCAATTTCCTGGCTGCTATTGTTCCAGTAAAAGTAATTGGCTAAAGCTTGCATTGTCCAGCAGAATATCATCTTGTAATTGTGCGACGCTCCTGTATTGCGCTGTGCTTGGGTAGGTTCTTCATCTGTAACCAGTAGTGTCGCAAATGATGGAAAGTTTTTTAGAATAGCAGGGAGGTGACTCCCCTGTTCTATTCACTCAAAATGAAACCACAACGTAGTTCTAGGAAAGTTGAAGAGCCACATAGTAGGATATTAAAAATCACTCGTGCTAACATGGCAGATGAGTGCTTTAATGTTGCCCACAAGATGCGTGAGTATTACTATATTTTTCTTGCCATGTTGAGATTTTAAAACTACGAATGCAAACATGCAGAGGAGCAATGAAGACTAAATACGAGATGTTGGGGACATCTTCAAGGAACATCACAAGTTAAAGAGGAGTTGCACCGAACCTGTAAAACGAGCTTTGGTAAGTAACAACCTTTCAATTACTTTGACATTGAGAACCTGACTAGCAGTGGTGGATGTTTTGTGTGTCCTTGATGGTTTCGTTAATGAAATCGGAGGGAGCCCCCTCTTTTGACCATTTTTTTTACTTTGACATGGTATGTGTCTGGCAGCAGTAGTGAACACAGGACCAGACCAGGCCCTAGGCAAGCCCCGAGCCGAAAAAAGTGTCAAACCATGTTGTCTGCTTGGCTAGGGTTCTTGCCATGCAATCCAGCAGCGTGGCAGATTATTAAACAATAATAGGCGAGACAAACAATTTCCTGTACACTTGATTAGGCTCTCAATCATTTGTAGGATCTCAACTTACTTAGTGGACCCACCATGCCGTAGGATGAATCTTTTGTAATTTAGTGTTGAAGCTAGTCAGTCAAACGCACCTACAGACGCCCTGGAGATCATCTGGTTGCCGGTTGTTTTGCTGCAGCAACCCTTGGCTTAGTGCACCCCTCTGCTGGTTTTTTTTATTTCTCTTAGCCTTGTGTTCTTTGATGTATATGTCATAGTTTCTATAAGCTGGCTCTGTTTGATATGTAATAAGCACAGTCTTAATCGTCCTAATGCTTTCCTTTTTAGCTTGATGTAGGAAGTGGGTGTTCTCACCTTGCAGTCTGTTTTTATATTTCTCCTTTTGAATTCACTTCTCCTAGCCTTTTTTATCGAGCTTCTACTTAATGGATCTGGGGAGCTCTGACTAATGATCTAAAAAAGAAGAAACTTCTTCATGTCAGGAAGCAGTTCCTGCGAGGAGGGAAGTATGGTCAACCTCGAGATCATGTTTCCAGAATGAGGCTGGATTACACACAAGGTGCTATTTCCATAATGATGCCGGATTAGACACAAGGTGCAAATTTCCCAGATGATGCTGGATTACTCACAAGCCAGGTGGAGTCGTCAAGTGTTCGTGTCCTTGTTGCTCTAGTAAAGGCTGAAAGAAAGCGTGCAGCAGCCCTTGAGAATGTAGCTGAGTTCCTGAAGAAGCGAAAAGAGCAATCAGATGCTCTCTTCACCCAAGCCAAAGAAGAGATGGAAGAAGCCAGAAAGGAGCTAGCAGAGGCAGAGCAGGCTAGGCGTCTCCTGCTATCTAAAACTGTTGTCAATACAAATTTTCATTCATAATAGCTAGGTTCAAATGTTTATCCAGTCAGCATGCCTGTTGTGATGTATGTGCATCTACTGAGATGTATGTAAGTCTGTGATGCCTAGATGTGGCACAAAATAAACTTTTTCCGGGTCATGTAATAACAGCCATTACTTTCCAAACAATAATAGACGAACCATTGGACATGGTATAGTTCACACGCAAGCCCAACATTCCAAGTTCAACTTCCACATCAAACTCATGTTCACAGATATCTGCACATTCATAGATAATGTCCACAACCATGATTCACTTCAAAGCCAAAAAAATGTGAGGAGAGTTATAAATAAAGAAAAATCTCTAGTTCCTACTACCAGTGCGAGCACAACAAGTCAAGACCATACGTAATTAATTATATTTTGGACATTTTATAACTAAACACGAATAACTTCTGGAAGCAGGTATAATCTCTAATGCCGGCCGCGGCTGGGGTCCATGATGTTTTCAGCCAAACCGGGAAACACACCGGGTGTCTATGCCGGTGACGCGGTGGTAGTAGCCTTCATGGGTTCAGAGCGGCGGCGGCTCCCATGGTCTACTATTCCTCGATGTCGGTGGTGGCCGCGGACGTGTTGGCCACCTCGGCTCGCATGCCGCGGTTCCGCCAACGTTTGCATTGGATGGCGCGGCCAGCCACGATGCACTGGACGCCGTGGTCCTCCGTGTGCCGCCGTGCAGCAACTGGCCACTCCTCTGCAAGTAGGCTTGGAGCGTCGAGTTGATGCACCAGGGGCCAGCTTGTAGCTGCGCCTTGCTCCTCCGCTTGCCCGCCTGCAGCCTCGCCCATGGTACCGATGGCCTAGGGCGGGGAGGGAGGTGGGGTAGCGAGTTGTCTGGCTCGTCGGGGCACCCAGCCGGCTTTTATGCCGGAGAACTCGTCTTCTTGCTCACCGGATGCTATGGAGAGTGTGGATAAAATGGTGCAAGGAGGATATGGGGAGCGGCGGTGTGGTGCCGTTCTTGCCAGGCATCTGGCCTCGTTTAAATAGCGGGCAGACGAGAGGAGCCAACCGGCGTTGTGTTCTAAAATGTCGTCTGGCTCGCGGAAGGACGTGCTGCCGGCACACGCGCGGATTCAATGGAGGTAGGCGGGGCAGTCTGAAGCCGGTTGAATGCGTGAGGAGGTGTGTTCAGCCTGGCGTGCAGCGAGTAGGGCCCTCTTGGCCGGCGCGCCGGTTCAATGCCTGCGCTAGTGAGAGGTCGCGTCCGTGTGAGAGCAATCACTCCCTCCGGTCATTTTTTGTTTGGGTATAAGAAAATCTCATTTTCCATTCACATTTTACAAGTAAAATTCATGGACAAACCTTGACCCAAAATACGATGAGGACTAGTAAACCAGGATGGAGGTAGTAGTGATGAATTCCATTTTCGCTCCATACTAATCGTTCTAAAAACTAGTATAATGCGCCATTGAAAATCGGAACACTTACCCTGCTAAAAAAATGATATTTTAAACGTGGCAACTCGATCAGTGGCGACTGGCGAGCCACCATCTCCAGGTCGTTCACCTGTGGTCCCCGACCATTAACTCCTACGGATCAAATTATCACGCGAGCTGACTATTCCTACAAAAGGTGCGCTCCACCATGTACCCGGTACCCGCGCATGCAGCAATCGTGCACCTATGGGTTTATTTGTTTACCGTGCCTTACGTAACTCTCATGTGTGCGAGACAGTGAGAGACCGATTGTGTGCATGCACCTCTTCTCTTCGTATATGTACACCAGTGTTTGTCTGGTGTCCAAAAAATAATACAGTAATAACTAGCAATGTGCCAATGTGTTGCAACGCATCCAGAGTAGAGTAATACATATTCACCAATTTGATAGAAAACAGTCTAGTTTTGATATACATATATCACTAAAAATATCTTATGTTTCACTCAAAATATATTCCTTTGGCTGTTTTGATGAGATAAGGGAGGAATGTGGTTGGTTTCAAGATTTGAGAAGTGGGATATTGTTGCAAAAAGCCCATGTGTGTGTGAGAGAGAGAGAGGGAGGGAGAGAGGAGGAGGGTAGAGTGCGTGTGTGACAAAGACACAAAGAGTGTGTGTGTGAGAGGTATTACCATAAAATGAGGCGATAGTGTGCGTGTGCACAATCGAGAGGGCGTGTATCAAGAAGGGACGAACAATATACACAGATACAAGGACCAAAAGTGTGCGGTGGATGGATAAACCTATCTAGAGGCTGGTCGATCAATGTTTGTGAGAGAGATATGAGCAGGGGTGCGAAAGCGAGAGTTTTTTGTGTGTGGGAGAGAGGCTGTAGTCAGTAGGGGGATCCAAAGCGGGAGTTGTGTGTGTGTGTGTGAGTGAGTGAGTGAGAGAGAGAGGGGAGAGGGAGAAGAGAGAGAGAGAGTTTGTCTGATCGGTAAACAAATGAATAATGTCAGTTTTGGAACGGAGATGAAGACGGAAAGGAGACCCCAACAAACGATGTGTGTGTGGGAGAGAGTAATTTTAGTGGTAGGAGTCATATCTAGAAAGATATAGGGTGCGTGAGAGAACCCTGGAGAGAAAGGCAAAGTGAAAGACGAGCGAGAGTGTGTGTGTGGCGGTGAAAAAGAAAGCTTAGGTAGCTATAGTGATACCAGAGAACGATAGAGACGTGAGAGATAATGAAAACCATGTAATCTATGAAGACAGAGAGAGTGTGACACTTCTCGAGGGATACGATGAGAGACTATTTTTGCAAAAAACGGAGAAGCATGTAATGAGTGTGCGGGTGAGATGGAGAAAAGAGAGTGATAGCTACATGAAGGAGCACGTGAGACAGACCTAGAGAGAGATGGGTGTGAAACGAGATTCAAATATTTAGTTGTGTGCATAGAAGATGTCAACATAAAAGGATTCAAATATTTGAATTCCAGATGATGATACATGTAATTCATACTCGAACCAAAATTGATCTATCAAACATGCATACTAATTTGAATTTGCGCGCGTGTATGTTACTTAATATATTGATATTACCGATCCATACATTTGAGCTGAACATAATTTGGTTTCAAAAATTCGAATTCAAAGTCGAACATAATTTGGTTTCAAAAATTTGAATTCGACCTTATGATTTTGAGATCATTGCATTTGTAAATCATATTTTATATATAAAGGAGCAGAATTCTTTGTTGTGATTTTGAAAGTATATATAAAAAAATGATGTATATAGATTTGTATTCGAATACAAAATGGATCCTGCTCGAAGAAAAAAAGAATACAAAATGGATTCAAATTGAGTTGGCACGGTAAACGTGCAATATTTTTCTGCAAAATTTTTAACGAAGCGGGGAAACTCGCACTAACCGCCCGAAACCAAAATCTGCGAGATGGAAATTACTACTGCCTATCCCTGACACGCAAAGCCTATCGGCTTGATTTCTATAGGTTTCGATAGGGGTAGGCTTGTAATTTCACTCAAACATGACACAACCGCCTCCCCTTGTTACCTCCCCGGATTCATACACGGTGGGCGCAAAAACACAGTTTCTCCTCAGCCCAAATCGCCTCTCACCCCGATTCATACACGGTGGGTGCCAAAACATAGTTTCTCCTTGGTCGAAATCTCCGTCGGCAAATATTCGGTGTATGCGAGATTACCATCCTATCCCCAACTAACCAATATTGTTGTGATGTAGGAAACTGTAAACGAGGGCTAAGTTTGTAAATTTCCTTGCATTTGAGACAAGCGTGTCCTGAAGATATGGTTCCCCCTACCTCTCTCCCTCCATTTCCCCATTCGTGCTTCGTGGGCGCCAAAACACCCTCTCCACCCTAGTCTCCTCCGTCCGTCACCCGTCCTCCTCCACCATGCCGGAGCTGATACCCCGACGCCGTCGTCCATTACAGGAGATCAACCTCTCTCATCCACGGCTTCAGACCAGGATCCTTGCATCGCGTCCTCTCGCTTCATCCGTGTCGTCGTCCACCTTGCCGAGGCTGCTCGTACCACCGTCTCGTCCATTGCGCCGGGATATTCCCCTCGCCGCCACTGTCTACCCTCCTTGATCTGCTTCCACGCCGTCGACAGCCATCGCTATCGCGGCACCCTCAATGCCTCACCATATGCTTACATGGCACCACACCAGAGGCGATACTCTTTCGTATCTGCTCAAGTTATTTATCTCGGCAAGAAAATAGATCACCACTGCTTTACTGTGATTTCTTGTCCATCACTTAGAATCTTACTTGTTAGTTGAAAGCAAACATTGGTTGCGAAGTTGCCTTTGTCCGGTTTGCACCTTCAGATCCGCCATGGCACGCTCACCACTATACTCGCAATGCTTATGGTTTCCCCCTTTTATATTCCACCTCTTTTCACCGGCAAGTTTGAAATCATAGTTGAGTTCTTTAATTGCCCAGTATGATTTATGTTCTAACTCAATAGGTAAATGACAAGCTTTTCCATCAACCATTTTATAAGGAGACATACCCATATGATTTTTATATGCTGTTCTGTAAGCCCAAAGTGCATCATCTAATTTCTTAGACCAATTCTTCCTGGACCTATTGACAGTTTTTTTGTAATATTAACTTTATTTCTCTATTGCTAAGTTCAACTTGACCACTAGACTGAGGATGATAGGGTGATGCAATTCTATGGTTAACATCATACTTAGCAAGCATTTTACAGAAAGCACCATGAATAAAATGTGAACCACCATCAGTCATTAAATATCTAGGGACTCCAAACCTTGGGAAAATAACTTCCTTAAGCATTTTAATAGAGGTGTTGTGATCAGCACTACTAGTTGGAATAGCTTCTACCCACTTAGTAACATAATCAACAACAACCAAAATATGAGTATACCCATTAGAAGAAGGAAAAGGTCCCATGTAATAAAAACCCCAAACATCAAATGGTTCAACAGCAAGTGAATAATTCATAGGAATTTCTTGACGCTTACCAATATTACCAATTCTTTGACATTCATCACAAGATAAAACAAACTTATAGGCATCCTTGAAGAGAGTAGGCCAATAAAAACCAGATTGCAATACCTTGTGAGCAGTTCTGTCTCCCGCATGATGCCCTCCATAAGCTTCGGAGTGACATTTCCGTAGGATTTGTCCCTGTTCATGCTCATGTACACAACGTCTAATAATACCATCTACTCCTTCTTTATAAAGATGTGGGTCATCCCAAAAGTAGTGTCTTAAATCATAGAAGAATTTTTTTCCTTTGTTGGTATGTGAAACTAGGTGGTATGTATTTAGCAACAATGTAATTAGCATAGTCAGCATACCAAGGAGTGTTATGAGAAACATTTATTGCAGCTAATTGTTCATCAGGGAAATTATCATTAATAGGTTGTGGGTCATCAAGGATATTCTCTAACCTAGACAAGTTATCAGCAATGGGGTTCTCAGCTCCCTTTCTATCAGTGATATGTAAGTCAAATTCTTGTAGCAAAAGAACCCACCTAATAAGTCTAGGTTTAGCATCTTTCTTTTCCGTAAGATATTTTATAGCAGCATGATCATTGTGAACAATCACTTTAGAATCAACAATGTAAGATCTAAATTTGTCACAAGCAAACACAACTGCTAAAAATTCTTTTTCAGTAGTAGCATAATTGCGTTGGGCATTGTCTAGAGTTTTACTAGCGTAATGAATAACATTTAATTTCTATCAACTCTTTGTCCTAGAACAGCACCAACAGCATAATCACTAGCATCACACATAATTTCAAAAGGCAAGTTCCAATCAGGTGGTTGAACAATAGGTGCAGAAATTAAGGCTTTCTTAAGTGTTTCAAAGGCTTCTACACAATCATCATCAAAAACAAATGGAACATCCTTTTGTAAAAGATTTGTAAGAGGCCTAGAATTTTTAGAGAAGTCTTTAATAAATCTCCTATAGAAACCGGCATGACCGAGGAAACTACGAATACCTTTGATATCTTTAGGACATGACATTTTCTCAGTTGCATCAACTTTAGCTTTATCCACCTCAATACCTCGTTCAGAAATTTTATGTCCCAAGACAATACCTTCATTAACCATAAAGTGGCATTTCTCCCAATTCAAGACAAGATTAGTTTGCTCGCATCTCTACAAAACTCGATCAAGGTTGCTCAAGCAATCATCAAAAGAAGTTCCGTAAACGGAAAAATCATCCATGAAAACCTCAACAATCTTTTCACAAAAATCAGAGAATATAGCAGTCATACATCTTTGAAAGGTAGCAAGTGCATTACATAAACCAAAAGGCATACGTATATAAGCATAGGTTCCAAAAGGACAAGTAAAGGTGTTTTTCTCTTGATCAGGTTGTGAAACAGGTATTTGAGAAAAACCAGAATATCCATCGAGAAAACAAAAGTGTGTGTGCTTAGATAATCTTTCTAGCATTTGATCAATAAAACGCAAAGGGTAATGATTTTTTCTAGTTGCTTTATTTAATTTTCTAAAATCAATTACCATTCTATAGCCAGTAATAATTCTTTGTGGGATAGGTTCATTTTTATCATTACGAACAACAGTAATACCTCCCTTCTTAGGGACACAATGAACAGGACTTACTCATCTACTATCAGCTATAGGATAGATTATACCTGCTTCCAGAAGCTTCAATATTTTAGTTCTTACCACTTCTTTCATTTTAGGATTTAAGCGTCGTTGGTGATCAACAACGGGTTTAGCATCAGGTTCCATATTAATTTTATGTTGACAGAGAGTGGGACTAATGCCCTTTAAATCATCAAGATTATATCCAATAGCAGCTTGGTGCTTCTTCAGAACCTTCAATAATCTTTCTTCTTCATGTTCTGAAAGGTTAGCACTAATAATAACGGGATATGTCTTTTTCTCATCAAGATAAGCATATTTCAAAGTGTCTGGCAATTGTTTTAATTCAAACACAGGATCACCTTTAGGTGGAGGAGGAGCTCCTAGAGTTTCAAGAGGCAAATTGTGTTTAAGCAGAGGTCGTTGTTCAAACAAATTTTTATCTATCTCATTTCTTTCATGCATATGCATATCATTTTCATGGTCTAGCAAATACTATTCTAGTGGATCTGTAGGAGGTACGGCAATAGAGGCAAGGCCAGTTATTTCATCCTTACTAGACAATTCTTTCTTATGATGTTTTCTACTAAACTTAGAAAAATTAAACTCATGAGACTCATCACCAAAACTAACACCGATAGTTTGTTTCTCACAATCTATTTTAGCATTAACGGTGTTCAAGAAAGGTCTACCAAAGATAATGGGGCAAAGTCATCTTGTGGGGAACCAATAACAAGAAAATCAGTAGGGTATTTTATTTTCCCACACAAGACTTCAACATCTCTAACAATCCCAAGTGGTGTGATGGTGTCTCTATTAGCAAGTTTAATAGTAACATCTATGTCTTCTATTTTAGCGGGTGCTATATCATTCATAATTGCTTGATATAAGGTAAAAGGAATAGCACTCACGCTAGCACCTATGTCACATAAACCATGATAACAGTGATCTCCTATTTTAACTGAGACAACAGGCATGCCAACAACAGGTCTATGTTTATCTTTTTCATCGGGTTTGGCAATTCTAGCAGCTTCATCACAAAAGTAAATAACATGCCCATCTATATTTTCAACCAGGAGATCTTGAACCATAGCAACACTAGGTTCTACTTTGATTTGTTCAGCAGGTTTGGATGCTCTAATATAACTTTTGTTGACCATAGTTGAAACTTTAGCATGTTCCTTTATCCTAACAGGGAAAGGTGGTTTTTCAATATAAGCAGTAGGAACGACTGGATCAACATTATAAATAATAGTTTCACCTTTAGCTATTACCGGTTCTTTAATTTCTTCTTTAATAGGTGGGTGATATTTAAACCACTTCTCCTTAGGGAGATCAACATGAGTAGCAAATGATTCACAAAAGGAGGCTACTATCTCAGAGTCAAGTCCATATTTAGTGCTAAACTTTTGGAAAGCATCGGTATTCATAAAAGATTTAACACAATCATACTTAAGCTTAATACCTGACTCTTTACCTTCGCCAAGTTCCCAATCTTCAGAGTTGCATTTAATTCTTTCTAAAAGATCCCACCTGAATTCAATTGTCTTCTTCATATAGGAACCAGTACAAGAAGTATCAAGCATGGATTGATCATCACGAGAAAGCCGAGCATAAAAATTCTGAATAATAATTTCTCTTGAGAGCTCATGATTGGGGCATGAATATAACATTGACTTAAGCCTCCCCCAAGCTAGAGCGATACTTTCTCCTTCACGAGGCCAAATATTATATATATAATTCCGATCACGATGAACTAGATGCATAGGATAATTTTTTTGGTGAAATTCCAATTTCAATTGATTCCAATTCCAGGATCCAATATCATCGCATAGCATGTACCATTCCAATTCTTTTCCCTTAAAAGATAAAGGGAAAACCTTCTTCTTAGCTTCATCTCCGGGTAAACCTGCAAGCTTAAATAATCCACAAATTTCATCCACATATATCAAATGCATATCGGGATGTTCGGTTCCATCTCCTGCATAAGGATTAGCTAGCAGTTGTTCTATCATACCCGAAGGAATTTCATAACCAATATTTTCAATAGGTGCAATAGGTTGAGGGGTAACTAATTGTGGTTCCGGTCGAGGTGAAGATACCTCGAACAAACCCCTCAAAGGATTGTTCTCCATAGTAACAAGTGACAATAAATTTCAGTACATAGTAATAATTTTTCCTTACCGATTTCCACTTACCAAGAGCGCTTCCCTCCCCGGCAACGGCGCCAGAAAAGAGCCTTGATGACCCACAAGTATAGGGGATCAATCGTAGTCCTTTCGATAAGTAAGAGTGTCGAACCCAACGAGGAGCAGAAGGAAATGACAAGTAGTTTTTAGTAAGGTATTCTCTGCAAGCACTGAAATTATAAGTGGCGAGTAGTTTGATAGCAAGGTAATTTGTAACAAGCAAGCAATGGTAATGGTAACAAAAGTGCAGCAAGGTAGCCCAATCCTTTTGAGGCAAAGGACAGGCCAAAACGGTCTCTTATGATAAGCAAAGCGTTCTTGAGGGTACACGGGTCATGTTGGTTTGATTTGTGTTCGCTACTTTGATAATTTGATATGTGGGTGGACCGGTGCTTAGGTGCTGTTCTTACTTGAACAAGCCTCCTACTTATGATTAACCCCCTCGCAAGCATCCGCAACTACGAGAAAAGTATTAAAAATAAATCTAACCATAGCATTAAACTTTTGGATCCAAATCGGTCCCTTATGGAATAGCGCATAAACTAGGGTTTAAGCTTCTGTCACTCTCGCAACCCATCATCTAATAACTATTCCACAATGCATTCCCTTAGGCCCAAATATGGTGAAGTGTCATGTAGTCGACGTTCACATGACACCACTAAGGGAATCACAACATACATACCATCAAAATATCGAACACATATCAAGTTCACATGATTACTTGCAACAAGATTTCTCCCGTGACCTCAAGAACAAAAGTAACTACTCACAAATGATAATCATGCTCAAGATCAGAGGGGTATTAAATAGCATAATGGATCTAAACATATAATCTTCCACCAAATAAACCATATAGTAACCAACTACAAGATGTAATCAACACTACTAGTCACCCACAAGCACCAATCTAAGGTTCCGGTACAAAGATTGAACACAAGAGATGAACTAGGGTTTGAGAGGAGATGGTGCTGTTGAAGATGTTGATGGAGATTGCCCTCCCCAAGATGGGAGAGTTGTTGGTGATGATGATGACGATGATTTCCTCCTCCGGGAGGGAAGTTCCCCCGGCGGAATCGCTCCGCCGGAGGGCAAAAGTGCTCTTGCCCAAGTTCCGCCTCGAGACGGTGGTGCCTCATCCCGAAAGTCCTCCCCTTATTTTTTCTAGGTCAAAATGACTTATATACCAGAAGAGGGGCACCGAAGGTGGGCCGAGGAGAGCACAACCCACCAGGGCGCGCCTGGGCTCCCTGGCGCGCCCAGGTGGGTTGTGCCCACCTGGTGGGCCCCCTCTGGTACTTATTTGCTCCAATAATTCTTATATATTCCATAAAAATTCTCCGTGAAGTTTCAGCTCATTTGGAGTTGTGCAGAATAGGTGGCCTGACGTAGCTTTTTCAGGTCCAGAATTCCAGCTGCCGGTATTCTCCCTCTTTGTGTGAACCTTGCATATTATGAGAGAAAAGGAATTAGAATTACTCCAAAAAGCATTATTATACCTAAAAACAATATAAATAACAATAGGAAAACATGATGCAAAATGGACGTATCAAGACATAGGATCTTCATCCAACCGTGTGAAATGGTCGGCTGACCAAATGATGATAGTCAGGCAACTTGCATGTAGACATTCCCTTTACATTCAGTGTACCATCATCCTAGGTGCTTCAAGACGTGCTAGCACTGCTCCTCAACCCATCAAGCTAAACAACATGCCACTCATAATTCCAAACTTTGTTGCTCAAATACGAATTTGATATGATGCTGATATTACTAAAACAGAGAACGTTTAATTGGTCAGGTAATGTTCCTACTTTACTTTCGAAAAGCACGTGCGCCACATATAGAGAGACAACAGAGAGCTGCATTCTTTATGCTCTCTGGTTCATCATGTGTGGGCAACAAACATTTTATTATCCAAAATCTGCTTGCTCTTCTTTAGCATGTTCCTCTTCTGTTCTTCTTTAATAAGTACTCTCTTCGTTCCTAAATATAAATCTTTGTAGAGATTCCTCCATGGACTACATACGGAGCAAAATGAGTGAATCTACACTCTAAAATGTATCTATATACACCCGTATGTGATCCATAGTGGAATCTCTACAAAGACTTATATTTAGGAACAGAGGGAGTATAATAGTTGTACAGTATGTTCCTTGTAGTGAAGAGGAGCAGGGACATTTGCAGTGTACAGGTCTATTCGGTCGCCTGTCATGGACGCTTTCAACTCTTCGTGTTGGTCTGCCCTAATATCCAGGAAATGCTGGGAGCTATGTCGCCTTTGAGAGTTAGACTGATAGTAACAGTATTGCGCCTTCAGTTGTAGAGAGCTAGTATCCGAAGCCTTTCTAGCCGTACCGACAATACTAGCACATATTTTCCAGCAAGTTCCACTTTCCTGATTTTACTCGTGATGCTTAGGGTTTTCCCATTATATCTACACTATGATCTGCGTATGTGCTTTGTGTCCTACTAGCAGCAGTCCACCCTTTAAAGCTAAACAACACACCAATCATAATTCGAAAGCTTAGTTGTTCCAATATGAATGTGACATGATATTCATATTAGTTAACAGACATACATTTAATTGGTCAGCTAATGCTCCCACTTGAGTTTCCAAATGCATGTGGCCACATAGAGAGAGACAACATGGAATTGCATTTCTTTGGATGCTCTGATTCATCATGGGTGGGCAACCAACATTGTATAGAAAGAAACAGAATCTCCATAATATGCTTCCTCTTCTATTCTTTAAAATGTTCCTCTCTTGTTCTTATTTAATAAGTAAAGTATGTTCCTCGTCAAGAAGGCAAGCAGGGACATCTGTAGTCGACAGGTCTATTTGGCCGCTTCTGCAAGTTACTTTCAGCAATTCGAGTTGGTCTGCCATAATATCCAGGAAATGCTGGGAGTTGTGCGGCCTTTGAGAGACTAGACTGATAGTAATAGTAGCACGCCTTCAGGTGAATAGAGCTAGCCTGTAGGTGATCGATAGGCTTTCGATTAGTAGCGGTAATACAACCCCATATTTTCCAGCAAGTTCCACTTCCCCGATTTATTTATGATGCTTATGGTGTCCCCCTTTTATCGACACTACAATCTGCGTAGTGGCTTTGTGTCGTATTAGCAGCACTCCATCCTTCAAGCGAAACTACATGCCACTCATATTTCCAAATCTTACATTTAATTGGTCAGCTAATGTTACTACGTGAGTTTTGAAATGCATGTGCGCCACATATAGAGACATGTTGGAATACTATTTCTCTGTGCACTCTCGTTGTCATGGTTTCGCAATAAACTTTCGATACAGCATATTATGAACATATCATCTGCCAACTATCCTTACTTCTGGAGCTCCCAACAGGGAGCCTATTTTTTTGTGTAGTTGTGCCAGATTATATTATTGTACGCACCAAATTATAGCACACAAGGGCTCTCTCATCAAAATCCAGTAATAGCACACAAGGGTTTACAAGGACCCCCTATTATATTAGAATATCCTCCGCATTACAAAGATAATCTCACTACTATTTATGTTGTCATGCTTCTCAGATACTGAACAAAATCACAATGAATATGAGAATGCGCACATCAGAAGAGTATCGCGGAACAGTGCAATGACTAACAAACATGGTGAAAGTGCATTATATCGACTAGAGGGGGGTGAATAGGCGATTTTTACAAATTCGTCACTGAGGAAATACTACTTGAGGAATTTGCGAAGTGATGAACTACAAGCAGCGGAATAAGTACTCAGGTGGATGCATAACAAGACAGTAGCATGGTCATCATGATGAAATGAAACATACACAGAGCACAGATAGCGAGTAAATAGGATAAGCAGGTAGAAGACAAGATGACTGAAGAAATAGGATTGAGGAAATTGATAAAGTCTTCAAACAGTGACGATCATATTCATCAACACATGAGCGAGGAAATGAAAGGGTTGAGGAAATAGAACCAGTAGCTCGGTGAAGACAATGATTTGGTAGACCGGTTCCAACTGTTGTGACAGTTGTACGTTTGGTTGGAGCAGCTTGGTATTTAAACCAAAGGACACACAGTCCTTACTGTATTCTCCTTGAGCTAAGGTCACACAGACCTCACCCAATCACTCGTGGTAAGTCTTCAAGGTGACTTCCAAACCTTCACAGACTAGGTCACCCGGGGATCCACAATTCCTCTTGGATGCTCTAGACCTTGACGCCTAACCGTCTGGAAGATGCACAGTCTTCAAAGGTAAAAAGCGTCGGTTCCACATAGGAACAATCTCTTCAGTGATGCTCAATCACTTTGGGTTTAGGTGTTGGGGTTTTGGGTTTTTCCTCACTGATGATTTTCTCTCAAAGTCCTCGGAGGATGGGATGCTCTAATTGACAAGTGTTAGTTTCTCTCGGAGCATCCAACCAGCTAGTGGTTGTAGGGGGCGGCTATTTATAGCCGGGGAGCAGCCTGACATGATAAGACATAAATGCCCTTCAATGATATGACCGTTAGGTGGATAAGATATTTGGGACAGCTGGCGCGTAGCACAGCAACGGTCGAAAATTTGAGCTCTCAAATTCCTCAGGGCTTATCATGTTCCTCACTTGTAGGCAATCCGCACTAGCGAATTCCTAACTCCTCAGTCAGAACAAATTCCTCAGAGAGCAGAAGATCTTCATCTCTCTCACTGAAGAAATTGACTGAACTGTATGAGATTTCCAAAGGCTTCACTCGAAGGAATGGATAGGTGTAGGATTTGAGATGAGCATCACTTGGAAATGTTTCCTTAGTTTTACCTTGACCCCCTTTAACAGTACGGTGTTTCCTATGACTCAAGAAAGAGAAAATGAAACTACGAAAACAAAAGTCTTCACACTTCATAATACTCGCATCAATATCAATGTCTTCAAGGTCACACTGATTTCCTCATTTTCAAAGTCTTCAAGAAAACCATAATCTTCAAATGAGGACATTCATTTTTAGGGGTCGACATTCATCAGATTTATCAAACTCCTCAGAGACTTATATAACATGTGTACACTCACAAACACATTAGTCCCTTAACCTATAAGTCTTCAATACACCAAAATCACTAAGGGGCACTAGACGCACTTACAATCTCCCCCTTTTTTGTGATTGATGACAAATAGGTTAAGTTTTCAATGGGGGATAAACATATGAAGTGTAAATACTGATATTGAGGAATTTGATTGCAAGATATAGAAGAACTCCCCCTGAAGATGTGCATATTTGAGGAATTTGCTTTGGATTGCAAATGCACATTGTAGAATGAAATCATGGAGATCTCCCCCTAAATCTTGTAATCCATACACGTATTTAACATATAATATGAAGAATTTGAAAATGCATGATGGAAAATGGTGTCTGACGAGATTCAACATGCGTGCATTAAGGTACTTGAGGAAATAAGCATGCAGAAAGCAGTTCAAAAGTATCAGACCACCATCGGACTTAAGTTTACAACTCAACCAACAAACACTTTAAAAGAGTGAGAGTTGTAACTTAACAAAAAAATAGCCCATATATAAGACCCGCTTGAAGACTAACTCAAATTTCTCCCTCTTTGTCATCGAATGACCAAAAGGGACGAAAAATGAGGACTAACGCCCCTGAAGAATATCATCATGATGTCGATGGAGGAGCGCCAGCGTTGTCGGGGTCGTTTGTCGAAGTGGGGCCTGCCGCAGTGTCGTTGAGATCCTCAGCTTCATCCGTCTCACGTGATGAAGAATATGAACTTGTGGCTAGCTGAGGAACTTTGACCTTCTTGAATTTCTTCAAAGGAGGATGAGCCCAGTCGAAGTTTTGCTGAAAGTCCATCTGCTTGAGGTCTTCAGCACTGTAGAGATGAGACAGAATAGCCCAAGTGCGATCGAAGATTTCATGAGCATAATAGTGATTCTTCTTTACAGTGTTTTGAGTGACATCATGTTCTGAAGAATTGAGGCAAATTGACGCTTGACCCACTTGTGATTGCGATCGACCTTCTGGTGAAGACTTAGAAGAAGCTCATGATCAGTCATCACTCGTGGGGCAGTGGCTTGAGGATTATGCTCATGGGCTCTTACAGAATCTTGGGTAGCAGAGTCATCATTGGTGGAATATGAAGCAGCCTTGCAAAACTGACCATCCAATGGACGAGTGCCTTCATCAATAACAACAGCTTTGCCTTTTTCATCAGCTGAAGAAATAGTCCTTTTGAGGACTTCAATGGGAGGCAGAAAGCCGAGGTGATTCTGAAAATCAGCCTTGTAGTGAATTGAAGACCTGGTTCTGATGAATTTCATTATCCAGGGAGCATAGGGCTTCAATTCGAACGGCAACAGTGCAACATCTGCCAAAGTCCTCATGAAGAAATCGTGATAGTTAATGGGAATCCCATGTATGATGATGAATAGCAGGTTCTTCATGATGCCAACAACTTCTTCTTCTTCAGAATTGTGGCCTTTGATTGGACTTAGGGTTTTGGTCAGGATGCGGTATATTGTCCTTGGCACATACAGCAAATCCTTCACTAGGAAGGTGGTTCTTGGAGCTTGGCCTAATCACAAAGGCTTCATCAGCACTTGCATGAGATGATTTGGAAGTTCAGATTCTTCATAGATCAGCCTTGCGCCTTCAGTAGGAGGACTAACAGGAACGACATGAAGCAATTCAGAGGCCGGAGCTTTATAGTGAGTGTTCTCTGTCATCCAGTCAAGCACCCATGAATTGACATCAGCCACATTTCCAGTGAGGTGCAGTGTTGCATAGAATTGAAGAATTAGCTCTTCATTCCAATCACAGATATCAACACAGAAATTGAGAAGTCCAGCTTCATGAAGAACATTCAAAACAGGTTGGAAGCAAGGTATGGACTCCATATCCACATGAGGAATTTGACGGTGCTGAAATACCTTGTCCTTGTCAAACAGAACAGCTACATAAAAGTTCATCTGGCTTGCTGTCCAAAATCTCTTGCGCCTTAGCCTGACTGAGTCATATGGATTAGTGTCAGTGAAGAAATGATGCTCATCAAAGAAATCATCAGCCTTGAATTTTGGCCTCTTTGCATGAAGATTTAGCGGCTTGGGCTGAAGATTCGCAGTTGATGGTCTCACAACCTCTTGAGTTATAGCTTCATGAACATCAGACTGAGGGATTTCAGCGGCACTTTCATTAGCAGCAGTCTGGTTCTCTATTTCTTCAGGTATGGACTGAAGTGAAGCTTGACATCCTTCAGATCCCATTAGTATTTCTTCAGTCTGCACAGGGGACTGAGGAATTGGATGCAGAGGTGTGGCAATTAGGGATTTTGGATGAAGATTTTCCCAATAGTCATCATTCAGCACAGGAGTTGTAGAGCCAATATCCACATCTTCTTCAATTTCCTCAATGCCCGCCTCTTCAGCTGTGAACTGAGGCATAGGCGATGATACCAATGGAGTGGAAATCACATCTTCCACTTGAATTTTCTTCATCCCACTGCTCTAAAGAAGCAGCAGAAGGATTTTCTTCATCTGGAATGACATAATCTTCACCAAATGGAATGAGCTCCTTTGATGGCACTATAGAAATTGGAACAACATCAATTGGTTCCGTGAACGAGCTCGTCAAAGTCCTCACTTTCTTCGGAGCCGAGGACTCTACAGAGGTTGATGCTTTCCTCTTTCGTGCAGCTTCCTTCTCCGCAGCCTTCATTTTCTTCACTTTTGATGCAGAAGGAAGAGTGATGTTCTTCACCTTTGAAGATTTTGCTTGAGGAGCGGATGAAGTTGGTGCATTTTCTTCAGGCACGACGGAAGCAGTCGCCCTGGCATTATCAGTTTCTACAGGCACAACAGATTCTTCAGCTGACCTGGGAATTTCTTCAGGCGCAACATCGGTGGTTGCCCTGGCATTGTCTTCAGGTGCTGGAATTTCTTCGGCCATGGTAGCTTCTTCAGCAGCCTGATTTTCATCAGCTGCGCTTTCAGTTTCTTCAGTTTGCTGAGCAGATGCTTCAGCCTGAGGAATTTGCTGTTGCGATGATGATGCAATGCCTGCCTTGAGGTTCTTGGCAATCTTGACAAATCTGACTTTGGCACTGAGCCAATCTGCATGATATCTGTCAAATTCATCACTGAGATCTCTGATCTCCCTCTGAATAGTTACAAGTTCTTCAGGAGCCAGTGTAAGAATATTGTTCCTTAGGAATCGATCTTTCTTGTACTAGGCCTTCTTGACTTGCCTGGCCTTCTGAAACTTCCATTTTTCCTTGCCTATGAAGGCGGTCAGCATATGACTTTGACTGAGTGAGGTTAAAGTCAGGTAGTGGACTATTGGGATCTTTGTGCCAGATGTCTATGAAGTCGAGGATCTTCCTTGGATCCAGCATAAGAGGCACATAGCTGCCTTTGACTCTTGCAGCCCTTTCCAGTCTATCCTTGATGATTTCAGTCAATTCTTCATCATCAGCATCATCATCGTCATCAGACGGAACATGGAATGCCACATGCTTCTTGTGAGGACTTGGCCTCTTTCCACGTCCAGCAGTGGTCTTAACCTTCAGCAGAGTTGGACCACTTGAAGATTGTGGTGGAGCTGAGGATGATGCAGAAGCCCCTGAGGCAACAGAAAAGCCTGCAGTCCGCTGACACATTGCAAGATGCACAGGTGTTGAGGACTTTGAAGTAGCTGCTGGGGATTTTGTAGCAACTGAGGGGATTGGCACTGCCCTTGAAGAAGTTTCTTGAGGAATTTGCCCTGAGGGCTTTGCCTGTGAAGAACTTGGCCGAGAAGGCATTGAGCTTGAAGATTTCTTCACAGTAGACTTCTTCAGCATGGCCTTCTTTGGCGCTGTTGTACTAGCAGAGGCCTCAGCAGCAGCAGCTTGAGAATCCACGTTGAATTTCGTCACTGCTTCTACAACAAATTTCTGAAGCTTGGCTTGGCGCTTGGCCCATTCCATCGGAAATTCATCACCGCGCCTGATGCTGGTGGGATCAGCTTGTTGGCCAGCAGCCAAAGGAGGTCTTGGACATGGAGGGTTCATAGCGAATTGCTTCATGTACTTTGGGGTTACATAGCATTATTCCCTCCATTCCTTAGCCCATCTCCTCTCAATTCTCTGGATGCGCACTTTGCGCTGATTCTTGTTTTCCTTCCCATGAGTAGCTTCATCTGGTGTGCAATATCCATCATATATGTCTTCAGGGATTTCAAACGCTGTGTTTGTCTCAGGCCTCTTGCCTCCCTTCTGAGGTCTCTTCCCATCTGCCATTTTCCTCACTTGAGGACTTTGAACTTTGGATGTTTCTGAGGAAGTATGCAAATTTTCTTCGAGGAACGCTGCAAATGAGTTAAGTTGATGAGAACCTAGTGATTCAGCAGTAGACATTTGTACATGTGAACAGAGTATAGGTGCGAAGAATTTGGAGAGGTCATATGCGTTCACAGAAAAGAAAAGTATCAAGTTTGAGGAATTTGACCATAGGTGTGTTGAAGAATTTCACTAAGCGTTCTTGACTTAGGTTCCAGAGTTGTATAGATTAGAAAATCCACACAATTGAGGAATCTTGAAGAAAAACATAGCTTAGAGAAACAAATCAAGGAACAGAAGCATTCCGGTGTTTATGGAGTGGGAAGTTGAAGAATAAACACCTTTTGAGGATTTTGTGGAAATCATAAGAATCAAAGCAGGGCAGTAAAATTAGATTTTAATTACCCTTGATGAAGAACACAATGAACTGGGAGTGGAGATGGTGAAGTTTGTTAGTTCAGATCTCCCACGCCCTAACTTGGCAGAGGGAGACAACTACGACGATGGCGGAGTGAAGATTTCCACGGCCGGCGCGAGTACGACGGTGACAAGGTCGAGGCAGTGAAGCTCTTCCTCTCCGACATCGATGGAGTGTAGCGGCGGCGCTAGGTCTGAGAGCTCGAGCAAGGGGAATTGAGGTTGAGCGGAGTAAATGGAGTATGAGGAGGGTGAGGGGTATTTATAGCCGCAGTGAAAAACTGCTCGTCCGAAGATTTCGGACGAACATGCCCCTGACCCTTGCTATCCTAACGACATGTGTCACGCACGTACTAAGAGGTGGAGATCATGGATGAGTAGTTTAATCCATCATGGGAAGCGGAACGGTTTGAGCGGCAACAGCCAAAAATTCAGATATGAAATTTTTTAATGTTTTGTTCGCAAATTCTTCAGCTGTCAAGGACATAGTGAAGATTTTGAACGGGTTTCAAATAGAACGCACATGAAGAATTTGTGAAGAGACTGGGTTGAGTTTAGCATAGAGGGGGAACGGGTCCGATCACATTCACTTAGAAGAAAATCAACTTGAAGAATTAACAATAAGTGAATGCTGTTGAGGACATTGAAAACTCAAATATACATATAGTCAATGAAGAACACCAATTGAAAAGATTGAGGAAATTACAAAGTTGAGGAATTTGAAAATTTGAAGAATTTGCAAAATGAAGAAAAACTCAAATTTGAAGATTTTCAACTTTGGTTGGTGGCGTGACCCACCGTATAAGAATGATGATTTCAGACATCGCGTATAATTGTTGTAGGGCTCTTAGAATCAGATTCTTCATTAATTTGTTCACACTTAGAGGGTTAGTCTTCATTGATTGAAGAAAAACGTTACTTAGTGTGTTGCACATCTAAGTCATCAATTTTGCATAAGTGTTAGGATGTGTGTCCTTTCAAAGAACATTCAAAGATTCTAAGATATTTAGCTCACACCGCAACTTGCTAAATCTCTTCTCATCCAAGGGCTTTGTGAAGATATCTGCCAGCTGTTCTTCAGTCTTCATGTGGTCGATGGAGATGTCGCCCTTCAACACATGATCTCAAAGAAAATGATGACGAATCTGGATGTGCTTTGTCTTCGAGTGCTGAACTGGGTTATGGGCAATCTTGATGGCACTCTCGTTGTCGCAGTAGAGTGGCACATTCTTCACATTGATGCCATAGTCCTTGAGGATTTGCTTCATCCACAGCAATTGAGCACAGCAAGAACCGGCAGCAATGTACTCAGCTTCAGCAGTAGAGAGTGATACGCAGTTCTGCTTCTTCGAGGACCAACATACTAAGGATCGTCTGAGGAAATGGCATGTGCCTGATGTTGACTTGTGATCCACTCGATCACTAGCATAGTCAGAGTCAGAATATCCAATGAGATAAAAAACCAAGCCCTTGGGATACCATAATCCAAGTGTTGGAGAGTGAGCTAGATATCAAAGAATATGTTTCACAGCCTTATGGTGTGATTCCTTTGGTGTAGCTTTAAAACGGGCACACATGCAAATACTAAGCATAATATCTGGCCTAGATGCAGATAGATACAATAAAGAGCCAATCATGGAGCGGTATACCTTTTGACCGAAGTCTTTACCATTTTCATCGGTGCATAGATGGCCATTAGTGGGCATAGGGATTTTGACGCCTTTGCAATCTTGCATGCCGAATTTCCTCAGAACGTCCTTGAGGTATTTCTCTTGAGAAATGAAGATGCCATTGCATTGTTGACGAATTTGGAGACCTAAGAAGAATTTAAATTCTCCCATCATAGACATTTGATATTCCTCACTCATCATATAGGCAAATTCGTCACTGTAACGTTGGTTAGTACAGCCAAAGATAATATCATCAACATATATTTGGCACACGAATAATTCATCATCATATGTTTTGGTGAAAAGAGTTGGGTCAAGTGAACCGGGTTTGAAGCCTTTCTTCATGAGGAATTCCTTCGGTGTATCATACCACGCCCAAGGGGCCTGCTTGAGGCCGTAGAGGGCCTTGTTGAGTCTAAAGACTTTGTCAGGATGCTTAGGATCTTCAAAACCTGGGGGTTGAGCCACAAATACTTCTTCCTCAAGCTTACCATTGAGGAATGCACTTTTCACATCCATTTGATATAAGATGATATTATGATGGTTAGCATAAGCAAGCAATATGCGAATAGCCTCAAGTCTAGCAACAGCTGCAAAAGTTTCATCGAAATCAATTCCTTCAACCTGTGTGTAGCCTTGAGCTACAAGACGAGCATTGTTCCTCACCACTAGGCCATTTGCGTCTTGCTTGTTGCGGTAGATCCACTTAGTACCGATGATATTGTGCTTGCGAGGGTCTGGACGCTTGACAAGTTCCCACACATTGTTGAGCTCGAATTGATGTAATTCCTCTTGCATAGCTTGAATCCACTCAGGCTCCAAAAATGCCTCATCAACTTTGGTGGGCTCTGTGATAGAGACAAAAGCAAAGTGCCCACAAAAGTTAGACAAATGTGAAGCTTTTGAGCATGTGAGAGGACCTGGTGGGTTGATGTTGTCGATGATTTTCTCAATCTGCACTTCATTTGCAACGCGAGGATGAGCAGGTTGACGACTTTGAATGGACTAAGCATTTTCTTCAGCGACATTTTCTTCAGATGCACTGATATCGCTTGAACTACGTCGGTATTTCCCCAAAGAGGAAGGGATGATGCAGCACAGCTACGGTAGGTATTTCCCTCAGTGATGAGACCAAGGTTATCGAACCAGTAGGAGAACCATGCAACACTATGTAAACGGTACCTGCACACAAAGAACAAATACTTGCAACCCGACGTGTAAGAGGGGTTGTCAATCCCTCCCGGGTAAAAGATATATAAAATTGTAGTAGATTGGATAAATAGATCTCGCGGGAACGCGAGATAAAATAAATAATAAAAATTGCAGCAAGGTGTTTTTGGGTTTTTGGATTAATAGATCTGAAAATAAAAGTGAATAAAAATAGATCTCGAAGGCAAATATGATAAAGAAGAGACCCGGGGACTGTAGATTTCACTAGTGGCTTCTCTCGAGAAAAATAGCATACGGTGGGTAAACAAATTACTGTTGGGCAATTGATAGAACTTCAAATAATTATGACGATATCCAGGTAATGATCATTATATAGGCATCATGTCCAAGATTAGTAGACCGACTCCTGCCTGCATCTACTACTATTACTCCACACATCGACCGCTATCCAGCATGCATCTAGTGTATTAAGTTCATGGAGAAATGGAGTAATGCAATAAGAATGATGACATGATGTAGACAAGATCTATTCATGTAGGAATAGACCCCATCTTGTTATCCTTAATAGCAACGATACATACGTGTCATTTCCCCTTCTGTCACTGGGATTGAGCACCGTAAGATCGAACCCATCACAAAGCACCTCTTCCCATGGCAAGAAAAATCGATCTAGTCGGCCTAACTAAACCAAAGATTCGAAGAAGAAATACGAGGCTATAAGTAATCATGCATATAAGAGATCCAAACTCAAATAACTTTCATGGATAAAATAGATCTGATCATAAACACAAAGTTCATCGGATCCCAACAAACACACCGCAAAAAGAGTTACATCAAATAGATCTCCAAGAGACCATTGTATTGAGAATCAAAAGAGAGAGAGGAAGCCATCTAGCTACTAACTACGGACCCGTAGGTCTACAATGAACTACTCACGCATCATCGGAGAGGCACCAATGAGGATGATGAACCCCTCTATGATGGTGTCTAGATTGGATCTGTGGTTTCTGGAACTTGCGGCGGCTGGAATTGTGTTTCGTCGACTCCCCTAGGGTTTTTGGATTTTTGGGGTATTTATCGAGCAAAGAGGCGGTGTGGGAGGCGACCGAGGTGGGCACAACCCACCAGGGCGTGCCTGGCCCCCAGGCATGCCCAGGTGGGTTGTGCTCCCCTCAGAGCCCCCCTCTGGTACTTCCTTGGCCCAACTTGTGTCTTCTGGTCCAGAAAAAATCTCCAAAAAGTTTCGCTGCATTTGGACTCCGTTTGGTATTGATTTTTTGTGAAGTAAAAAAACAAGCAAAAAACAGCAACTAGCACTAGGCACTATGTCAATAGGTTAGTCCCAAAAAATGATATAAAGTTGCTATAAAATGATTGTAAAACATCCAAGAATGATAATATAACAACATGGAACAATAAAAAATTATAGATACGTTGGAGACGTATCATGCACCAGCATGATTTTCTTCACGATCTGGAATCACTTCTTCAACAGATTCTTCAGTGGGTATGACATCCTCAGTAGCCTTTAACTTGATGGATTCCTCAGGAGACATTTCATCTAGCATAGGAGGAAGGTGCTCTCTTTGCGAGCCATTAGTTTCATCGAACCGCACATCTACAGTTTCAGCAACCTTGTTGTGATAGGTGTTGAAGACTCTGTAGGTGTGCGAGTCCTTACCGTAACCAAGCATAAAACCCTCATGTGCTTTCGGTGCAAATTTTGAGTTGTGATGGGGATCTCTAATCCAGCATTTAGCACCGAAGACTTTGAAATAACTCACATTGGGTTTCTTGTCAGTGAGGAGTTCATAAGAGGTCTTCTTGAAGAATTTGTGAAGATATACCCTGTTGATGATGTGGCATGTGTTGGAAATATGCCCTAGAGGCAATAATAAAGTGGTTATTATTATATTTCCTTGTTCATGATAATTGTCTATTGTTCATGCTATAATTGTGTTATCCGGAAATCGTAATACATGTGTGAATACATAGACCACAACATGTCCCTAGTGAGCCTCTAGTTGACTAGCTCGTTGATCAATAGATGGTTATGGTTTCCTGACCATGGACATTGGATGTCGTTGATAACGGGATCACATCATTAGGAGAATGATGTGATGGACAAGACCCAATCCTAAGCATAGCACTAGATCGTGTAGTTCGTCTGCTGAAGCTTTTCTAATGTCAAGTATCATTTCCTTAGACCATGAGATTGTGCAACTCCCGGATACCGTAGGAATGCTTTGGGTGTATCAAACGTCACAACGTAACTGGGTGACCATAAAGGTGCACTACAGGTATCTCCGAAAGTGTCTGTTGGGTTGGCACGAATCGAGACTGGGATTTGTCACTCCGTATGACGGAGAGGTATCTCTGGGCCCACTCGGTAATGCATCATCATAATGAGCTCAATGTGACTAAAGAGTTAGCCACGGGATCATGCGTTATGGAATGAGTAAAGAGACTTGCCGGTAACGAGATTGAACAAGGTATAGGGATACCGACGATCGAATCTCGGGCAAGTATCATACCGGTAGACAAAGGGAATTGTGTACGGGATTGATTGAATCCCCGACATCGTGGTTCATCCGATGAGATCATCGTGGAACATGTGGGAGCCAACATGGGTATCCAGATCCCGCTGTTGGTTATTGGCCGGAGAGATGTCTCGGTCATGTCTGCATGGTTCCCGAACCCGTAGGGTCTACACACTTAAGGTTCGGTGACGCTAGAGTTGTTATGGGAAATAGTATGTGGTTACCAAATGTTGTTCGGAGTCCCAGATGAGATCCCGTACGTCATGAGGAGTTCCGGAATGGTCCGGAGGTGAAGATTTATATATGGGAAGTCATCATACGGTCACCGGAAGTGTTCGGGGGTTTTCCAGTATTGTACCGGGACCACCGAAGGGGTTCCGGGGGTCCACCGGGAGGGTCCACCTGCCCCGGAGGGCCCTATGGGCTGTATGTGGGAGGGAACCAGCCCCTAAGTGGGCTGCGCGCCATCCCCCCCTAGGGCCCATGCGCCTAGGGTTGGGGGAAACCCTAAAGGGGGGCGCCCCCCTTGGCTTGGGGGGCAAGCCCCCTTCCCTTGGCCGCCGCCCCCCCTCTAGATCTGATCTAGAGGGGCCGGCCCCCTTCCCCCTTTGCCCTATAAATAGAGGGGAGGAGGAAGGGCAGCAACACCTGATCCAAGGCGCAGCCCTTCCCCTCTCCAACACCCCCTCCTCCTCCGTTGAGCTTGGCGAAGCCCTGCCGGAGAACTGCCAACTCCACCACCACGCCGTCGTGCTGCCGGAGTTGTCTTCCCCAACCTCTCCCTCCTCCTTGCTGGATCAAGGCGCGGGAGACGTCACCGGGCTGCACGTGTGTTGAACGCGGAGGCGCCGTTGTTCGGCGCTTAGATCGGAATCGACCGCGATCTGAATCGCTGCGTGTACGACTCCTCCAACCGCGTTCTTGCAACGCTTCCGCATCGCGATCTTCAAGGGTATGAAGATGCACTCCTCTCTCTCTCATTGCTAGTCTCTCCATAGATTGATCTTGGTGATGCGTAGGAAATTTTTTTGATTTACTACTACGTTCCCCAACAGTGGTATCAGAGCTAGGTCTATGCGTAGTTTCTATGCACGAGTAGAACACAAGTTGTTGTGGGCGTCGATTTTGTCAATTTACTTGCCGTTACTAGTCTTATCTTGATTCGGCGGCATCGTGGGATGAAGCGGCCCGGACCGACCTTACACGTACGCTTACGTGAGATAGGTTCCACCGACTGACATGCACTAGTTGCATAAGGTGGCTAGCGGGTGTCTGTCTCTCCCACTTTAGTCGTATCGGATTCGATGAAAAGGGTCCTTATGAAGGGTAAATAGAAATTGGCATATCACGTTGTGGTTTTGGCGTAGGTAAGAAACGTTCTTGCTAGAAACCTATAGCAGCCACGTAAAAATTTGCAACAACAATTAGAGGACGTCTAACTTGTTCTTGCAGCATATGCCGTGTGATGTGATATGGCCAAAAGGATGTGATGAATGATATATGTGATGTATGAGATTGATCATGTTCTTGTAATAGGAATCATGACTTGCATGTCGATGAGTATGACAACCGGCAGAAGCCATAGGAGTTGTCTTAATTTATTGTATGACCTGCGTGTCAATGAAAATGCCATGTAATTACTTTACTTTATTGCTAACCGTTAGCCATAGTAGTAGAAGTAATAGTTGGCGAGACAACTTCATGAAGACACGATGATGGAGATCATGGTGTCATGCCGATGACGATGATGATCATGGTGCCCCGAAGATGGAGATCAAAAGGAGCAAAATGATATTGGCCATATCATGTCACTTTATGATTTGCATGTGATGTTTATCATGTTTACATCTTATTTGCTTAGAACGACGGTAGCATAAATAAGATGATCCCTCGCTAAAATTTCAAGAACGTGTTTCCCCTAACTGTGCACCGTTGCGACGTTCGTTGTTTTGAAGCACCACGTGATGATCGGGTGTGATAGATTCTAACGTTCGAATACAACGGGTGTAAGCCAGATTTACACATGCAAAACACTTAGGTTGACTTGACGAGCCTAGCATGTACAAACATGGCCTCGGAACACGGAAGACCGAAAGGTCGAACATGAGTCGTATAGAAGATATGATCAACATAGAGATGTTCACCGTTGATGACTAGTCCGTCTCACGTGATGATCGGACACGGCCTAGTCGATTTGGATCATGTATCACTTAGATGACTAGAGGGATGTCTATCTGAGTGGGAGTTCATTGAATAATTTGATTAGATGAACTTAATTCTCATGAACTTAGTCTAAAATCTTTACAATATGTCTTGTAGATCAAATGGCCCACGCTAATGTTGCCCTCAACTTCAACGCGTTCCTAGAGAAAACCAAGCTGAAAGACGATGGTAGCAACTACACGGACTGGGTCCGTAACTTGAGGATTATCCTCATAGCTGCCAAGAAAGCATATGTCCTTGAAGCACCGCTAGGTGACGCACCTGTTTTCCCAGCAACTCAAGACGTTATGAACGCCTGGCAGTCGCGTAGTGATGATTACTCCCTGGTTCAGTGCGGCGTGCTTTACAGCTTAGAACCGGGGCTCCAAAAGCGTTTTGAGCAACACGGAGCATATGAGATGTTCCAAGAGCTGAAAATGGTTTTCCAAGCTCATGCCCGGGTCGAGAGATATGAAGTCTCCGACAAGTTCTACAGTTGTAAGATGGAGGAGAATAGTTCTGTCAGCGAGCATATACTCAAAATGTCTGGGTTGCACAACCGCTTGTCTCAGCTGGGAGTTAATCTCCCGGATGACACGGTCGTTGACAGAATCCTTCAGTCGCTTCCACCTAGCTACAAGAGCTTTGTGATGAACTTCAATATGCAGGGGATGGAAAAAACCATTCCTGAGGTATATTCAATGCTGAAATCAGCGGAGGTGGAGATCAAAAAGGAACATCAAGTGTTGATGGTGAATAAAACCACTAAGTTCAAGAAAGGCAAGGGTAAAAAGAACTTCAAGAAGGACGGCAAGGGAGTTGCCGCGCCCGGTAAGCAAGCTGCCGGGAAGAAGCCAAAGAATGGACCCAATCCTGAGACCGAATGCTTTTATTGCAAGGGAAACGGTCACTAGAAGCGGAACTGTCCCAAGTACTTAGCGGATAAGAAGGCCGGCAATACCAAAGGTATATGTGATATACATGTTATTGATGTGTACCTTACCAGCGCTCGTAGTAGCTCCTGGGTATTTGATACCGGTGCGGTTGCTCATATTTGTAACTCAAAACAGGAGCTGCGGAATAAGCGGAGACTGGCGAAGGACGAGGTGACGATGCGCGTCGGGAATGGTTCCAAGGTCGATGTGATCACCGTCGGCACGCTACCTCTACATCTACCTTCGGGATTAGTTTTAAACCTCAATAATTGTTACTTAGTACCAGCTTTAAGCATGAACATTGTATCAGGATCTCGTTTGATGCGAGATGGCTACTCATTTAAATCCGAGAATAATGGTTGTTCTATTTATATGAGAGATATGTTTTATGGCCATGCCCCGCTGGTCAATGGTTTATTCTTATTGAATCTCGAACATGATGTTACACATATTCATAGTGTGAATGCCAAAAGATGTAAGGTTGATAATGATAGTCCCACATACTTGTGGCACTGCCGCCTTAGTCACATAGGTGTCAAACGCATGAAGAAACTCCATGCAGATGGACTTTTGGAGTCTCTTGATTATGAATCATTTGACACATGCGAACCATGCCTCATGGGCAAAATGACCAAGACTCCGTTCTCTGGAACAATGGAGTGAGCAACCAACTTATTGGAAATCATACATACTGATGTGTGCGGTCCAATGAGCGTTGAGGCTCGTGGTGGTTATCGTTATGTTCTCACCCTCACTGATGACTTAAGTAAATATGGGTATGTCTACTTAATGAAACACAAGTCTGAGACCTTCGAAAAGTTCAAGGAATTTCAGAGTGAGGTTGAGAATCAACGTGACAGGAAAATAAAGTTCTTACGATCAGATCATGGAGGGGAATATTTGAGTCACGAATTTGGCACGCACTTAAGGAAATGTGGAATTGTTTCACAACTCACGCTGCCTGGAACACCTCAGCGTAATGGTGTGTCCGAACATCGTAATCGCACTCTATTAGATATGGTGCGATCTATGATGTCTCTTACCGATCTATCGCTATCATTTTGGGGTTATGCTTTAGAGACTGCCGCATTCACTTTAAATAGGGCTCCATCGAAATCCGTTGAGACGACACCGTATGAATTATGGTTTGGGAAGAAACCTAAGCTGTCGTTTCTGAAAGTTTGGGGATGCGATGCTTATGTCAAGAAACTTCAACCTGAAAAGCTCGAACCCAAATCGGAAAAATGCGTCTTCATAGGATACCCTAAGGAAACTATTGGGTATACCTTCTACCTTAGATCCGAAGGCAAGATCTTTGTTGCCAAGAATGGATCCTTTCTGGAGAAAGAGTTTCTCTCGAAAGAAGTAAGTGGGAGGAAAGTAGAACTTGATGAGGTACCCCCTCTTGAACCGGAGAGTAGCGCAGCTCAGGAAGATGTTTCTGTGGTGCCTGCACCGACTAGAGAGAAAGTTAATGATGATGATCATGAAACTTCGGATCAAGTTGCTACTGAACTTCGTAGGTCCACGAGGACACGTTCCGCACCAGAGTGGTACGGCAACCCTGTCCTGGAAGTCATGTTGTTAGACAATGGTGAACCTTCGAACTATGAAGAAGCGATGGCGGGCCCGGATTCCAACAAATGGCTTGAAGCCATGAAATCCGAGATAGGATCCATGTATGAAAACGAAGTATGGACTTTGACAGACTTGCCCGATGATCGGCAAGCCATAGAGAACAAATGGATCTTTAAGAAGAAGACAGACGCGGATGGTAATGTGACCATCTATAAGGCTTGACTTGTCGCTAAGGGTTATCGACAAGTTCAAGGGGTTGACTACGATGAGACCTTCTCACCCGTAGCGAAGCTGAAGTCCGTCCGAATCATGTTAGCAATTGCTGCATTCTATGATTATGAGATATGGCAAATGGACGTCAAAACAGCATTCCTTAATGGTTTCCTTAAGGAAGAATTGTATATGATGCAGCCAGAAGGTTTTGTCGATCCTAATAATGCTGACAAGGTATGCAAGCTTCAGCGCTCAATCTATGGGCTGGTGCAAGCATCTCGGAGTTGGAACATTCGCTTTGATGAGATGATCAAAGCGTTTGGGTTTACACAGACTTATGGAGAAGCCTGTGTTTACAAGAAAGTGAGTGGGAGCTCTGTAGCATTTCTCATATTATATGTGGATGACATACTATTAATGGGAAATGATATAGAATTCTTGGAAAGCATAAAGGCCTACTTGAATAAGTGTTTTTCAATGAAGGACCTTGGAGAAGTTGCTTACATATTAGGCATCAAGATCTATAGAGATAGATCGAGACGCCTCATTGGTCTTTCGCAAAGCACATACCTTGACAAGATATTGAAGAAGTTCAATATGGATCAGTCCAAGAAGGGGTTCTTGCCTGTATTGCAAGGTGTGAGATTGAGCACGGCTCAATGCCCGACCTCGGCAGAAGATAGAGAAAAGATGAGTGTCATCCCCTATGCCTCAGCCATAGGGTCTATTATGTATGCCATGCTGTGTACCAGACCTGATGTGAACCTCGCCGTAGGTTTGGTAGGGAGGTACCAAAGTAATCCCGGCATGGAACACTGGACAGCGGTCAAGAACATCCTAAAGTACCTGAAAAGGACTAAGGATATCTTTCTCGTTTATGGAGGTGACGAAGAGCTCGTCGTAAAGGGTTACATCGATGCTAGCTTCGACACAGATCTGGATGACTCCAAGTCACAAACCGGATACGTGTATATTTTGAATGGTGGGGTAGTCAGCTGGTGCAGTTGCAAGCAAAGCGTCGTGGCGGGATCTACATGTGAAGCGGAGTACATAGCAGCCTCGGAGGCAGCACAGGAAGCAGTCTGGATGAAGGAGTTCATCACCGACCTAGGAGTTATTCCCAATGCGTCGGGCCCAATTACTCTCTTCTGTGACAACACTGGAGCAATTGCCCTTGCCAAGGAGCCCAGGTTTCACAAGAAGACCAGGCATATCAAGCGTCGCTTCAACTCCATTTGTGAACATGTTCAAGATGGAGACATAGATATTTGTAAAGTGCATACGGATCTGAATGTCGCAGATCCGTTGACTAAACCTCTTCCACGAGCAAAACATGATCAACACCAGAACTCTATGGGTGTTCGATTCATCACAATGTAACTAGATTATTCACTCTAGTGCAAGTGGGAGACTGTTGGAAATATGCCCTAGAGGCAATAATAAAGTGGTTATTATTATATTTCCTTGTTCATGATAATTGTCTATTGTTCATGCTATAATTGTGTTATCCGGAAATCGTAATACATGTGTGAATAGATAGACCACAACATGTCCCTAGTGAGTCTCTAGTTGACTAGCTCGTTGATCAATAGATGGTTACGGTTTCCTGACCATGGACATTGGATGTCGTTGATAACGGGATCACATCATTAGGAGAATGATGTGATGGACAAGACCCAATCCTAAGCATAGCACTAGATCGTGTAGTTTGTCTGCTGAAGCTTTTCTAATGTCAAGTATCATTTCCTTAGACCATGAGATTGTGCAACTCCCAGATACCGTAGGAATGCTTTGGGTGTATCAAAAGTCCCAACGTAACTGCGTGACCATAAAGGTGCACTACAGGTATCTCCGAAAGTGTCTGTTGGGTTGGCACGAATCGAGACTGGGATTTGTCACTCCGTATGACGGAGAGGTATCTCTGGGCCCACTCGGTAATGCATCATCATAATGAGCTCAATGTGACTAAAGAGTTAGCCACGGGATCATGCGTTACGGAACGAGTAAAGAGACTTGCCGGTAACGAGATTGAACAAGGTATAGGGATACCGACGATCGAATCTCGGGCAAGTATCATACCGGTAGACAAAGGGAATTGTGTACGGGATTGATTGAATCCCCGACATCGTGGTTCATCCGATGAGATCATCGTGGAACATGTGGGAGCCAACATGGGTATCCAGATCCCGCTGTTGGTTATTGGCCGGAGAGATGTCTCGGTCATGTCTGCATGGTTCCCGAACCCGTAGGGTCTACACACTTAAGGTTCGGTGACGCTAGAGTTGTTATGGGAAATAGTATGTGGTTACCGAATGTTGTTCGGAGTCTCGGATGAGATCCCGGACGTCACGAGGAGTTCCGGAATGGTCCGGAGGTGAAGATTTATATATGGAAGTCATCATACGGTCACCGGAAGTGTTCGGGGGTTTTCCGGTATTGTACCGGGACCACCGAAGGGGTTCCGGGGGTCCACCGGGAGGGTCCACCTGCCCCGGAGGGCCCTATGGGCTGTATGTGGGAGGGAACCAGCCCCTAAGTGGGCTGTGCGCCATCCCCCCCTAGGGCCCATGCGCCTAGGGTTGGGGGAAACCCTAAAGGGGGGCGCCCCCCTTGGCTTGGGGGGCAAGCCCCCTCCCCTTGGCCGCCGCCCCCCCTCTAGATCTGATCTAGAGGGGCCGGCCCCCTTCCCCCTTTGCCCTATAAATAGAGGGGAGGAGGGAGGGCAGCAGCACCTGATCCAAGGCGCAGCCCTTCCCCTCTCCAACACCCCCTCCTCCTCCGTTGAGCTTGGCGAAGCCCTGCCGGAGAACTGCCAACTCCACCACCACGCCGTCGTGCTGCCGGAGTTGTCTTCCCCAACCTCTCCCTCCTCCTTGCTGGATCAAGGCACGGGAGACGTCACCGGGCTGCACGTGTGTTGAACGCGGAGGCGCCGTTGTTCGGCGCTTAGATCGGAATCGACCACGATCTGAATCGCTGCGTGTACGACTCCTCCAACCGCGTTCTTGCAACGCTTCCGCATCGCGATCTTCAAGGGTATGAAGATGCACTCCTCTCTCTCTTGTTGCTAGTCTCTCCATAGATTGATCTTGGTGATGCGTAGGAATTTTTTTTATTTACTACTACGTTCCCCAACAGCATGCAGTATCAATAGCCTCGGGCCAGAAGCGGCGAGGCGTCTTGTATTCATCAAGCATAGTGCGAGCCATCTCAACAAGAGTCTTGTTCTTGTGCTCCACTACGCCATTCTGCTGAGGAGTGTATGGGGCAGATAACTCATGAGTAATACCAAGTTCATCAAGATAGTCATCAAGACCAGTATTCTTGAACTCGCTCCCATTGTCACTATGGATATGCTTGATCTTCACACCAAAATTCATCGAGGCCCTTGAGGAAAATCGTCTGAAGACTTCCTGCACTTCAGTTTTGTAAGTGATGATGTGCACCCAGGTGTAACGAGAATAATCATCAACAATAACAAAGCCATATAGAGATGCAGCATTTGTTAGAGTGGCATAATGAGTAGGGCCAAAGAGGTCCATGTGAAGCAATTCAAAAGGATGAGTAGTAGTCATGATAGTCTTCGAGGGGTGCTTGGATCTGGTCATCTTTCCAACCTCACAAGCCCCGCAAAGATGATCTTTGAGAAATTTGACACTCTCAATGCCAATGACGTGCTTCTTCTTCACAAGCGTGTGCAAGTTCCTCATGCCAACATGACCGAGTCGACGATGCCATAGCCAGCCTTCTGAAGCTTTTGCAAGTAGACATGTGGCAGGCTGTGGTCCTGCAGAGAAATCAAAAATATACAAGTCTCCTCTCCTAAAGCCTTCGAAGACTTTGGAATTGTCAGATTCCATGAGCACTAAGCAGCGATATTTTCCAAAGATGACAACCATATCAAGATCACAAAGCATTGAGACAGACATGAGGTTGAATCCGAGGGACTCGACAAGCATGACTTTGTCCACATGTCGATCCTTTGAGATTGCAACCCTACCTAGACCCAATACCTTTCTTTTGCCTTTGTCAGCGTAGGTGATATGCTTCAGATGTGATGGAGATAAAGCAGAGTCCATCATTAAGCTCTTGTCATCGGTCATGTGATTTGTACATCCACTGTCGAGGACCCACTCAGTAGCTTTGGGTGATTCATCCTGCAGATGAATTAGTGCATCTTGCGAACTCATATACTTCAGAGTGAAGAATATGACATCAAATTCATCAGATAGAATTTCATCAAATAGTGCAACAGATATAGCAGTATGAGGACGTGAGAAATGAGTAAATCATTTCTTCAAGATTAGCTTGCGTCCTTTCAAGCATTCTCAGGTCTCCAGCAAATTCATCAGACGTTCCCGTTTGTCTGGAGACCTGACCCTGCATAAGAGATTAGTTCTTTTTCTTCACCACCCACATCTGGAGGGGTGGCAAAGAGTTCATCATTCTGCGAGCTCCATATGAGAAAGGTGGCATTGAAGCCAATGCACTTCATTTCACAGAAGAGGGGTTAGAGTATGCATATGAGTAAGCAGAGAAATTCTTCGAGGACTTATGAACATATTGATTTGAAGAATAATGCACATATTCATAACTCTTAGATTTTCTCTGTGAAACAGATGCATTAGCACGATGATGATCATATGAGGAATTTGATCCATATGAGGATTTTGATCTATATGAAGACTTTGGTCCATATGAAGAATTTGATCTGGGGTTCCTATTCTTCATAGGTGGTGTCATGAGGACATTCACCTGAAGACTTTCAAGGCACCTTTTGGGAACCCAGATTTTCTTCATAGGAGGACCGTTCCTACAGTTAGTTCCAACATATCTAGCAAATACTTCACCATTCTGATTTTTGAATAGCTTATAGTTGGAGTCAAATGACTCATCAGATGAATATGAAAATTCACAAGTAAAGCCAGATAAAGTGGATGGATCCACGGGAGGTCCTTTTGCAGCAACCCATGTGGTTTTGGGATACTGTTCCGGCTTCCAGTAGGTTCCATCAGCATTGAGTTTCCTCTCAAAGGCAATACCCTCTTTCCTAGGGTTCCTGTTCAAGATCTGCCTTTTGAGCACATCACAAAGAGTCTGATGCCCTTTGAGGCTTTTGTACATGCCTGTCACATACAATTCCTTTAACCGTGCATTTTTGTTAGTAATACTTGTGGTGTCCTCAGATGAGGAATTTCTGACCACAGAGATAGTTGAAGAATTTGCAGCAATAGAAGCATTTGAACTTTCAGGTGAAGAATTAGCAGATTTACGTTCAATGCATTTCAAACATGGTGGAATAAATTCTTCCTGAGCGGAACTGATCTGTTTAACAAGTAATGAATCATTTTCCTTCTGAAGATCTTCATGACTCACCCTTAGCTTCTCAAGATCTTGCTTTCTCTGAAGAAATTCATAAGAAAGCTTCTCATGATCAGCTAAGAGTGTTTCATGATGACCTTGAAGGTTATCAAACTTAGACTGTAGTCATTGAAGATTATCAGTCAGAGTTTGAGTTCGACTCATTTCCTCACCCAACAGGTCATCGCTTTTGTCTAGTAGATTTTGAACCTTTTCCAAAGCCTTTTGTTGTTTTATGGCAATATTAGCAAGTTTGGAATAGCTAGGTTTGAGATTTTCATCAGATTCATCCTCACTTGATTCAGAGGAGGGATATTTGAGTACCTTGGCACCTTTTTCCATGAAGCAATAGGTGGGAGCATAGTCATCGTCGCCGTTGTGAGCATTGTTGGGGTAGCCGTTTTCCTCAGTGTTGAAGATGGACTTGCCGACGAAAGCAGTAGCGAGAGCTAGGCTCGCCACACCAGAGTCTGACTCCTCAGATTCCTCCTCTTCCTCATTTTCCTCAGATTCAGCTTCAGAGTCCATTTCCTTGCCAATGAATGCCCGAGCCTTTTTGGAATTGATCTTCTTGTGAGATGAAGTCTTTGAAGATTTTGACGATGAGGACTTTGAAGATTTCTTCTTTTTCTTCGAGTTGTCTGAACTGTCATCCTTGTACTTCTTCTTCTTTGATTCCTTCGCCCACTAAGGACAATCAGTTATGTAGTGATCAGGTTTCTTGCATTTGTGGCAAGTCCTCTTCTTGTAATCGCGGAATGAGGAATCTGATCTCATGTCATCACCTCTTGAAGATTTTCCAAAGCGACCACGCCTTGAGAACTTCTGGAATTTTCTCACAAGCATTGCTAGCTCCTGGCTTAGTTCTTCAAGGTCACCAAGGCTGCTATCAGAATCTTCTCCTTCAGATGAGGAAATTTCCTTGGCCTTCAGTGCGCGTGATCTTCCATAGCTTGGCACCTAGAGAACTCTCTTCTTAGCTTGTTGGAATTCATGAGTGTTCAACCTCTCAAGGATATCAGCAGGATCAAGTGACTTGTAGTCTCCACGTTCTTGAATCATCAGTGCCAGTGTATCGAATGAGGGATCAAGTGATCTTAGCAATTTCTTCACCACCTCATGGTCGGTGATGTCAGTGGCACCAAGTGCTTGAAGCTCATTTGAGATGTCAGTGAGGCGATCGAAGGTTTGGTGAACATTTTCATTGTCGAGTCTTTTGAAGTGGTTGAAGAGATTGCGAAGAACGTCAACTCGAGAATCACATTGGGTTGAGATTCCTTCGTTGGCCTTGGACAGCCTGTCCCAGATAAGCTTTGCAGACCCCAAAGCACTCACTTTGCAGTACTGTCCTTTGCTCAGATGGCCACATATGATATTCTTCACTTGAGAGTCGAGTTGCTTGAATCTCTTCACATCAGCAGCGTTCACGGAAGGAGTGACAGAGGGAACGCCATTTTCCACAACGTACCAGAGATCGTTGTCAATTGCCTCAAGATGCATGCGCATCTTGTTCTTCCAGTAGGGGTAGTCCGTCCCATCGAAGGTAGGACACCCAGCCAAGACCTTGATCATGCCTACAGTCGACATAACTAAAACTCCAGGTGGTTAAACCAAAATCACATAGAACAAGGGAGTACCTTGCTCTAATACCAATTGAAAGTGTGTTATATCGACTAGAATAGGTGATTTTTACAAATTCATCACTTAGGAAATACTACTTGAGGAATTTGCTAAGTGATGAACTACAAGCAGCGGAATAAGTACTCAGGTGGATGCATAACAAGACAGTAGCATGGTCATCATGATGAAATGAAACATACACAGAGCACAGATAGCGAGTAAACAGGATAAGCAGGCAGAAGACAAGATAACTAAAGAAATAGGATTGAGGAAATTGAGAAAGTCTTCAGTCAAAGTCTTCAAACAGTAACGATCAATTTCATCAACACATGAGCGAGGAAATGAAAGGGTTGAGGAAATAGAACCAGTAGCTCGGTGAAGACAATGATTTGGTAGACCAGTTCCAACTGCTGTGACAGTTGTACGTCTAGTTGGAGCAGCTTGGTATTTAAACCAAAGGACGCACAGTCCTTACTGTATTCTCCTTGAGCTAAGGTCACACAGACCTCACCCAATCACTCATGGTAAGTCTTCAAGGTGACTTCCAAACCTTCACAGATTAGGTCACCCGGCGATCCACAATTCCTCTTGGATGCTCTAGACCTTCACACCTAACCGTCTGGAAGATGCACAGTCTTCAAAGGTAACAAGCATCGGTTCCACATAGGAACAAACTCTTCAGTGATGCTCAATCACTTTGGGTTTAGGTGTTGGGGTTTTGGGTTTTTTCTCACTGATGATTTTCTCTCAAAGTCCTCGGAGGATGGGATGCTCTAAATGACAAGTGTCAGTTTCTCTCAGAGCAGCCAACCAGCTACTGGTTGTAGGGGATGGCTATTTATAGCCAGGGAGTAGCCCGACATGATAAGACATAAATGCCCTTCAATGAGATGACCGTTAGGTGGATAAGATATTTGGGACAGCAGGCGCGTAGCACAGCAACGGTCGGAAATTTGAGCTCTCAAATTCCTCAGGGCTTATCATGTTCCTCACTTGTAGGCAATCCGCACTGGCGAATTCCTAACTCCTCAGTCAGAACTAATTTCTCAGAGAGCAGATGATCTTCATCTCTCTCACTGAAGAAATTGACTGAACTGTATGAGATTTCCAAAGGCTTCACTCAAAGGATTGGATAGGTGTAGGATTTGAGATGAGCATCACTTGGAAATGTTTCCTTAGTTTTACCTCGACCCCCTTTAACAGTACGGTGTTTCCTATGACTCAAGAAAGAGAAAATGAAACTATGAAAACAAAAGTCTTCACGCTTCATAATCCTCGCATCAATATCAATGCCTTCAAGGTCGCATCGATTTCCTCATTTTCAAAGTCTTCAAGAAAACCATAATCTTCAAATGAGGACATTCATTTTTAGGGGTCGACATTCATCGGATTTATCAAACTCCTCAGAGACTTATATAACATGCGTACACTTACAAACACATTAGTCCCTTAACCTATAAGTCTTCAATACACCAAAATCACTAAGGGGCACTAGATGCACTTACACATGGCATCGAGGCATTGAGTTCCATTTTGGATGGAATGAAGCCCACATGCTCCGCACCTACAGATTCATGTTCAAAATATGATCCTAATGACTATTCTGAGCTCAAGAAGTCAAACGCAGATGGCCTATCATGTTCACCCTACAAGGTGCCTGTTCTAATTTGGCAAGGTTTTATTGGTTGCATGTAACTTTCGTAAGCTGTCTTGCATTTCTTCTGCTTCTTTGAACCGCCATGTGCTTAGTTTACTCATCATATATGTGAAGTTGCCATGCCCACCCATTATCAATACACATTCCATTTGTCATCATACCATGTTTGTGTATCAGACATCCAAAAGGAAGAGAGTGATTGCAGAACCTGAAGGAGTAGTATCAAAGTCCTTGAAAAAGGTGGTGGTACCACAGAAATCAGACAGCACCCCACTTATATTGGCGATAGAACCAATGCCACAAAACCTAGGATATCGCAACTATGTTGCTCGCTGCTTTGCTCTTGTTAGTACCTGTTGTATTGCATCGCTGTACTTACATTCATACCTGGTTGATTATGTGACATCAATGTGCATGATAACCTGCATATCCATTGTTCTCTCCTAATTATCAGATCTATATTAATGCTCACATTAATGTAGAATAAACCCAATGCTTATGAAGAAGTTTAGCTCTACATTGTTCTTGTAAGTATGTGTTGTCCTTTATCACTGTACTTATACTATCAGCTAGTTGTTCATGTACCATCACTTTGCAGCTTATTTTCCCTTGGCATCCATTTTGTACACATCTGATCTATGTTTACTCCTACCGAAATGTTGAATAAAACCAATGCTACTGAAGATGTTTAGCTCTGCATTACTCTTGTCAGTACCTTTTGGTTGTATGATGTACCTACATTTATAGCTAGTTGATTATGTAGCATCACTCTGCATCTTAGCTTAAATAATCTCCATTTGTTCCTATATTATCACTTCTATATTTACTCTTAACAAAATGTAGAATAAAGGCAATGCTTATGAAGAAGACTCTGTGGTAAACTTCTTGAATTGCCCGCCCATCAACATGGAAAAGGGCTTTATAGAGCCGGTCTTCATTACTAACGTATGTTTGTCCTTCTCGAGCCTTCAAACTTTGTTGTGTATATTTGGATAGCAATGACTGCAACTGCTGTTTATTTTTGTTGTTTGCATCAAATTGCATGTTTAAAGTTTATTATGAAGTTCATAAACATAAGTTTCTCCTTCTCAATTTCAGTTTTTAGTAGTACAACCTAGTTCCTTATTCATACCATGTAAATTAAACTAAACATAGCAAGTGATCTTCCTTAGCACTACATGTATGCTTGTTGATCTGTAATCCAGTGGTGTGGTCAAACTACCAACTCCACGACAATGTCATATCCTGCTATGTCTTAACTATGAACAATGCATATTATGTTCATGTTATTTAAATCGTGTCTCTTTATTTACCAATCTGAAATGGGATAAATTGACAGTACAGTCACCATCGATGCTTATACATTCTTTAACAGTGCATGTATGCTTGTGTTCTTGATCTATAGTCCAGTGGTGTGGTGAAGCTGGCCACTCCTGCACAATGCCATTTCGTGCCATGTCTTAAGTGTGAACATTTTTTATTCTATTGTAATCCAGGTCTCTTTATTTGCCACTAAGAAATGGGATGAATCGACAACATTGTTGCTTATATGTGCAAAGCATGTTATCTGTCTATTTTTTCTCTTTCAGGGTGATATCACTGATGCCAAGAACTGCCATTGATGCTATGCAGCTAGAGTTGGATATAAACGTCAAACAAGTGCAGTCATCAGCTTGCTCAGCTGCTTGCGCTGCAGCTCCCAGGCAGGGCTAACCTTTCTTGAATTGTGTTAAAGTGCTGTCAGTTCTGTATATTATTTTAGGCGGCGTGTTTATTAGCACTGGTGGCGTCCTTTGATGCCCAGTGTATGTAATATGCTATCTGGTTGCGCTTTATTATCGCTGGCGGCGAACTTTTATGCCCAGTGCATGTAATATGCAGTAATTTCTTTGTTGTATAGTCTAGGTATATTCTTCGTCATGATGCTGTAATTTAATTTCTGTATATGTTGTTGTCGCTCCCTAAAAAGGCCCTAAGCTTTGACGGAGCGCAATGAGCCTAAACGTTTGGTTTATTATATAAAAATTATGGTACTAAAATTGGCCGGCCCGCCAATCGCTATAAATGGGCCAAAACATGGGCCTACAATCATGTCCGGTCAATAGCAGGCCTAGATGTAAACTCACCAACTATTAGTTTCGGGCCTTTAACAGGCCGAGTAAACCAGTTGCCTAAGTTGGGCCAGAAAAAAGAATGGGCTTTTAACAGTTCGAAAAGTAGATTGGGCCTGAACAGTGTTGGAGGCCCATGATTGGCTCAACCACAATACGGGCCGTTAACAGGCCAAAATATTTGTTGGGCCACAGTTGGCCGAATAACATAATGGGTCGTAAGCAGGCCGGATGCAAAGCGGGCCATCATTAGGCCCAGTTATCTCACACGCCTTTAATGGGCCAATAGTCAGGTTGGGCTAAAATATATCCACGAAGACTACGGGCCTTTAAGAGGCCGAAAGTCACTTCGGCCCAGAAATAGGCCCACATGCAGCATAGGCCGTTAAATGGATGAAAGTGAAACCGAGCAGACAATGGCCCATATGTACCAGTGGCCATTAACAGGCCGAAAGTAATATCGGGCTGAACAATTACATGGGACTTTAAGAGGTCGTACTTCAAATGGGGCCCCAATGGGGCTAAAAGCACAGTGCCTGTTAACGGGCCAGATCATATATGGGTCGTAATTTGGCCCAAAGAATGTCAGACAGTTAATAGGTCGGATCCTATATAGGCCGTCATTTGGCCCAAAACATGGCAGACTCAGGTCGGATCTGATGTGGGTTGTCATTTGGCTCAAAACGTGACAGACATCTAACGGGCCGGATCTTATGTGGGCCATAATTTGGCCCAAACCATGGCAGGCTGTTAACGGGCCGGCCCAGTAAAGTATGACAAAATTGTGTGGGCCCTTGGCTAGGTCAGCCTTTTTATCTTAAATGGGCTACTTTTGGGCCCTGCCACGTGTCGAGGTAACATAGGCGCGTTCCCTCCAATGTATGGATGACATCTGTCCCACCGCTAAGGCGGCACGTGGATCCTCCGGCGAATGAGAATTTTACACATGGAAAATCCCCATTGGTCCGGGCTGTTAACGGGTTATCGGATCCAAACTGGAACCTGATAGCTTAACGGCGATCCGTTATGGTGGATGCCACGTGTCAGTTACCCTTGATGAAAACACTTCCATGACGCGCCATTTATCGTCATGGAAGTGGACACTTCCGTGATGATAATTTTGGTATTGTCATGGAACACTTCTACGACAGCATAGGTATGACCATCTTGATTTTGTCATAAAATCATCATGGATGTACAGGCATGACAGAAAACGTGACCTACTATGACAAACACGTATCATCACGGAAGTGGTTTTTTTTGTAGTGGAAGGACCATATATCAAGGACGAAGTTTATCGCTCTTGAGCTATTAAGATTAATAATCCCGAAGGTACCAATCCGAAGGTGGTCAATGGACAAAGAATTAAGCACTATATCTCAGGTACACCTATTAATGTTGAAACTAACATTGTTCAAACCATGACACCGGAGGAATACATAAAAGAGACCTTCCAGAACACTCCAGAACCCTAAAAAGGAAGAGGTACATGATACGATAAGTAAACGACTCAAAAAATTCCGCAAAAATATTTTCCGTCAGTTTTGGAATATTAGAAGAAAAAAAGATAAGAAACACCCGAGAAGGTAACCCAGGTGCCCACTAGGCACCAGGGCATGCCTGCCCCACCTGGCGCGCCCTGGTGGGTAGTGGGCCCCTCGGGAACCTTCCCGACTCCGTTTTCCTATAGTATACTTGTTTACCAAGATAAAAATTCTTTATATATACCCCCGGATGATTTGACCACCGCATCGTGAAAAAAATCCTTCGTTCTTGTTTCGTGCTGTTTTCTGTCAGATCCTCCAAGCCAGGCATCATGTCTTCTTCCTCCACCAATCATGGGGAAGACGATGCTTGGTTAATGAAGATGGAACTAAAGAGGGAGGAAACTAAGGAGGCAGTCAAGGAGGACAAGATCGAAGAAGTTGTCAAGGACAATACCCAAGAAAGAAGGCAAGCCATGCCCTCAGAAGAAACTCCGGAAGAGGGAGATATCCTTCAACCCTTCTATGCTCATCTTACCCCATCTGAAATCGAAGCCCTAAGGTTCTTTGAAACAGTTCAAGTTCAAAACACATATCTCACTCGTGAAGTTATCTTGTTGGAAGAGCAAAATATCGCCCTCCGGAGCGTCAACCGTAGATTGGAATACCTGCTAAGGCTGAAGTGCGGGCCTACCACCTCATCACCACCACCATCACCAAAGAAGGAGACTTGAGTACAAGGGTATGGGCACTCCCCTTGGCTTGTGCCAAGCTTGGGGGAGGTGCCCCGGTATCATATCACCATCACTTTTATTATCTTTACCTATCTTAGTTTGATCCTTGGTTATTTCGTGATTTAGTTGAATAATTTTTTTAGTATGATCTATTTTTGAGTGCTAGTTTCATGATCTATCTATCTATGTAATCAAGTGAGAGTTATATAATAAAGTTTAGTTTGAGTTTTTGCTTCTTTACTTTTATGTTTCAACCAAAATAAAGAAAAAAAATCATATGCTAATCTTATGGAAAGTAATGACATTACATAAGGAAAAGTATAAGTGGTAAAATTTATTGAAAGTTGACAAACATAGCATTGGTCAATGATGCAATTCATGGAAGAATTAATAAGGGAAGATAAGATTCATATGCAAATATACTATCTTGGCCATCTTTTATGATTGTGAGCCCCCACAAAATATTTTATACCAAATTGTTGACGTTGGACAAGGAAGACAACATAATGATTTATGTTTGTTCATATGCACATAGAAGTTATATTGTCATAGATCCTCCAACATGTGGTGCTTGCCCAACACCTTTGCTAGCCAAAAATCAGCACCAAGTAGAGATACTACTTGTGCATCCGAAAACCTTAAACCCAATTTCAAGTTATGAGAGTCCACTATACCTACCTATGGATTGAATATCCTTCAAGTAAGTTGTCATCGGTGCATAAGGCAATAAAAATTGCTTCTAAATATGTATGATTTTTTAGTGTAAGGGAAAATAAGTGTTGTATGAACTTGTGATGGCAAAGTAATAAAAGCGACAGACTGCATAATAAATGTTGCTATCATAAGGGGCAATATAAAGTGACGTTGTTTTGCACTAAGAGCTTGTGCATTCAAAAATAAAAGGCGCATGACAACCTCTGCTTCCCTCTGCGAAGTTGTAAGTGCATCTAGTGCCACCCTAGTTTGGTTTTCGAGTATTGACGACAAACGTGGTTTAGGGACTAATGTGTTTGTGAGAATTGCAGGATAACACAGGTAGAAGTCCCTCATTGATTCAGTTTACCTACCAAAGATGACCCCTAAAAATGTATGAAGACATTAAAGACAATGGTGGTTCGTGAAGACATTCACATTGAAGATAATGACATGTGAAGACATTCACTTGAAGACAAAGGAGTGCGGAGACATAGTCTCTTTCATAGTTTCATTTTCTTCTTTGTTGGGTCATAGGAACCACCGAACTGTTAAGTGGGGTCCAAGCGAACAAAGTCAGAAGACTGACGTGATGCTCAACCCAAAATCCTATGTCTTCGAGCGAAGACAATGAGAGCAAATCTTATCCAGAGTCGAATAAGTCAGCTTTGCTTGTAGCCCAAGTCAAGCTGTCGCGTGTGTTTGAAATCCGACCGTTGGACACGTGTCGGTTCCTTAGTGACCCAGGGTCATTTCGGACTTATCATGTCGGGTTGTCTGCTGGCTATAAATAGCCCACCCCCTCCACCATAAATTGGTGGCTGCTCAGAGTTAGTGCACGGCTTTTGTCGTTTGAGAGCAACCCACCTCCGAAGCTTTTGAGAGAGAGAATCCTTGTGAGGACAAAGCCCAAAACACCCAGAGCCAAAGAGTGTTAGGCATCACTAAAGTCTTTTTGTCCGCATGACCTGAAGACTTATTACACTTGAGGACTGTGCATCCTCCAGCCGGTTAGGCGTCATGTTCTGAAGATCCAAGAGTCATTGTGGATCGCCGGTGAATGGAGTCTGTGAAGGTGTGGAAGTCTACCTTGAAGACTTACCGGAGTGATTGGGCGAGGACTGGGTGTCCTTAGCTCAAGGGGAATAAGGTGAAGATGTGGTCTTTTGAGTTCAATCTCAGCCTCCCTAACCAGACGTACAGTTGTCACAGCAACTGGAACTGGTCTACCAAATCCTTGTCTTCACCAAGCAACTGGTTCTATCCCCCATCTCTTTTACATTTCAGTTTGTCTTCATGAAGTCATTGCTTGGATGCTTGATCCGTTTGACTTCATAGTGTGAAGACTTTCCTGTATTTGGCTTCGTACTGTCTTCCTATTCCGATCTGTTCTACCTAGCAGCTATTTGTCTTCGTGCTTTCACTGTACTGTTTACTTGACTATGGCCTATCTAGTGTAGAATATCTTCCGCTGCATAGCGTATAGGTGTTGTTTAGTTATCTATCTTTGAAGATCTTGCATCTCTCGAAGACTTTCATAAAAATCGCCTATTCACCCCCCCTCTATTCGATAACTAGCACTTTCAATTGGTATCAGAGCAAGGTGCTCCCTTGTTCTGTGTGATTTGGTTTAACCACCTGGAGTTTTAGCTATGTCGACTGCAGGGATAATCAAAGTCTCCGCTGCGTGCCCCGTCTTCGATGGCACTGATTACCCCTACTAGAAGAATAAGATGCACATGCATCTTGAAGCCATTGACATGGATCTCTGGTATGTCGTCAAGACTGGTGTCCCCAAAGTCGGTGAAGGCGTCACCGCTGCTGATGTCAAGAGATTTGTGCAACTGGACTCAACCGCCAAGAACATCATCTGTGGTCATCTGACCAAAGGGCAGTATGGCCGTGTGAGTGCACTGGAAACTGCGAAGCTGGTCTGGATTGGCTAGCTCACTTTCAACCGATTCAAGAGGAATGATAATGAGAATGTCCAGCTCACTTTCGACCGCCTTACTGATATCACCAATGAGCTGCGTGCTCTTGGCGCCACTGAGATCACCAAGCATGAAGTTGGGAAGAAGCTACTGAGATCGCTTAACAACTCATTTGACACTCTAGCCTTGGTGCCCATCTAGGGATTTACATGCCGAATCTAATCAGATATGCTTGAAGTACACGCCAAGTCTTCGGTCGCCACACATTGAAAGCCTCCGGAGTCCTTCCTCCTTGACGGGCTGGTGGTCCGGCCCATACATTAGTCCACTCAGGCTAGGACCCCCTAGTACAGGACACCGTCAGTAGCCCCTGAACTTGTCTTCATAGAGGAGGTCAACAACCTTCACCGGATAATGTCTTCGGCTGGATGAGCTTCATCTTGGCAGGCAAGTTCCACGCCCTTGGTTGGGCACCACACAAAGCTCATGAGCCCGTTAATTGGTTATTATCTCTCTTCTTGAAGGAGGACCAAACAAATCCAACCATCCGTCACCCAGAACGCATGTTCACTCATCCGAAGTGCAAGGCTTGCTTAGCCTCGAAGACTAGCAGCACAGGTGAGCTTGGGAGTCAGTTATTGACAGCTTTTACCAAAGCGTCACCACTTCTAACATTGCATACGTCAGCCATTACTTATTCGAATCGCGGTTCGAGGCAAAGCTCTTATTGACATGTCGTATCAAAACGGAGATTGTGCCTGCATTTTAGGGGATATCATCAATTAATTGTTTCACCCCAAGCAGCAATAACGGCATGAATGGCTGGAACATGGCGATTTTTATGGTGCAAGGAGGGGGGGACGCTTCGCCTTTTACTGACTTATAAAGAGCAGGAGGGGATGAATCCATTCTTCCGAGCTCTCCTTCCACTCTAGCGCTCAAACCCTCATAGCTCTCAACCCCAATCCCCTTTCCAAACCCAAAGCTTTCTCCAGCCCTTCGCTTCACGCACCAATGGCCGAAGCGGATCTGAAGGGGAAGTGGGTGGCCTCCAAGGTCACTCATAGTGTGTGAGGCATTCCTCCATGTGGAGTTGCACTTCGGTCTATGGCTGAAGACATTATGCGTCAAGTCGAAGAGTAACGGTGCATAGTTCACCGAATGCGGCAGCGCCATGATCAGCAAGCTCCAGAAGCCGGTCTGGCTGGAGGGGACCTTCATCGAGACCGTGAAGATCTGGCAACGCAGGTGGTTCTACATCACCAAGCCACTCATTCCAAGCCAGGCGCGGCTCCCACCTTCACCAGCACCCCTCCTAGAAAGTTGGTGTCCTGGTAGAAGCAAGGCCTGGAGTGGGGTAATCCGGATGAGGTCGACGCTCTTCAAGAGCGTATCTGGACCCTCAAGAAGAAGTATAAGCTTGTGGATGTGGTGGATGTGATGCCGCACTGATACATCCTCCCACTCCAGCTCTGGACTAGCCCTATGTGGCTTTACAAGCCCAATGATACGCCCACTTTGCAAAACTTCTTCCGCACCAACATTGATGGGATGTGGACGGCCCTCTTCAAGCCGTCCCAAAATGAATTCCCACTGATGGGCCAGACTGTGTCCGCACATGATCCCTCCTAAACACCACTTTATATGTTCAACATCGGCTTTGTATTTTGCATTTGTCTGAATCTCCCTTCCCTGCATTCAGAAATGGGCGTCCAAGGCGGCGCTCATTGTGTGCCCAGCACCGCTGCCCGAGGATCTACGGACCCTCGAGCTGCAGGCTCTCTTGGCCGTGGTGCCATCAAAGGCCCCAGCTAAGGCTAAGGAGTCGGAGAAGAAGCGGCAGGGTCTTCTGATCCGAGATCCAGCGGACGCTAGGTTCGAAAACATCTGAGTTCTTTCCTTGGACGAGGATGAAAGAGATGGAGAAGAAGGGGAGGAAGGCTCCTCCTCCCCAAAGAGAAAAAGGGCGGCATTCGAGGACTTCGTGAGGGCCCACACCGTTCGGACACGTTGGCGCCTTGTGAAAGCTGCCGACACCGCACTTCGCAAGGCCCCTGCCGCCGCCAAGGCCGACTCCTCGAAAACAGAGGACGGCCTTGTCAAGTCACAGCGGCCGAGGCCACCGCCAAGGAGATACACCTTCTACACATACGAGCAATAAGCACTCAAGTGCCTTTTCTTTGCAATCCTCAAATAATCAATTATATTTTTGCAGCCCGCAATGCTCCAGCATCAGCGATAAGACGTCATCGAGCGGGCTTCCTCCTCCCAGCGCCTCGGAGGAGCATCATACCTCCCCCGCTGCCCATGATGGGCTAGGGGAGGTGACTTCTCAACGGTCCCTGCCCGAACCTACCATGGGGGGGGGCGGTGTTGGAATCGGGGCTCTGCAGAGCCAAACAAGGTTTGAACTCTGGGGCGTGTGCGAGGCGTCAACAGTACGTTGATGAGAGTCTTGGTGACCGCAACATTGCTGATGGTGGGCGTGCATAGCATGGGGAGCATACCGGCAGTGGCCATAGATTCGGGGTGGTCCCTAGAGTCGAAGGTGATGGCGACCTTGTGCCGCGTGCGGCTTCACGGGGTCTCGGGCCGAAGCCCAGCGGCGCTCGCCTGACGGAAGATCTGCTTGACGTGGCGACCAGATGCGGGCACCTGCAACCCGCCGAGGATGCAAGAGACCGCGGGGGGGGGGGGCGGAGCCATTAAGCTCACGATGAACTGACCGCGGAGCTCTTCCCAGGAGGATACCGAGGCCTTCGGGAGGCTGCAGAGCCAAGAGCGCGGAACCTCTGTGAGGGCCAGAGGGAGCCAGTTTGCCATGGCCTTGTCGTTGCCTCCCGCCACCCGAATACTCTGGGCATACAGCTGGAGAAACTCCTCGGGGTCGGCTGCGCCATTGTAGCGTGGGGGCAGCACCGGCCATCGCACTCGGTGCAGGTCAGGAGTGAAGGCCGGGCAACCCGCGGGGTTCCCTGGGACGGCGGTCCGATCGGCGAGGCGGACGGCGTCATCCATGGAAGCAATGAGGCAAGAAGGAGCGAAGCAGAAGGGAGCACTTTGACACGCCCCTACTTGGCGCGCCAAATGTCGGAATCGGGGCTCCGCGGACCAAAACAAGGTTCGAACTCTGGGGTGTGTGTGAAGATCTAGCCTAGCTTCAGCCTCAAGCTCATCGCCTCACGGCTAGGCCTTGCCGAGTTCGTGCAAGCGGGGAAAGAGGGGACATAGCAGTTTACCCAGGTTCGGGCCACCTTGCGATGTAAAACCCTACTCCTGCTTTGTGGTGGATTGCCTCGCGAGGAGGATGAGGATGAACTAGTACAGTGGGTGAGCTTCCTCGTGAGGGCTCAGGGGGGAGAGTATGGGTCCCCTCTCTACGGTGGAGACTAGCCTATATTTATAGTGGCCTTGGTCCTCTTCCCTCGTAGCTTAGGCGGGAAGGGATTCCACAACGGCCAATTTGAAAGGGGACAAGAGGTACATCTTATCCTGATGAAAGGTGGTCTTCGCCTGCCAAGCTTCCGGCCATGACGCAGTGCTGGGCTCGGCGATGACATCCGTCCAACTGAGCTCGTGGTCTTGGTATCATTGCACCGGAATGGAAACCTTTGGGGGATTCCTTGGGAACCCGCGTACGCCCTTGCCTCCTTAGCACCAAAGAGGAAACTGTCCTCCTCTGCGCCAGCTGGCGCCCGCCTGGCCTTGGTCGTCATGGCTCACGTCATCACGAGCCTCGTGAGGCGGGGTACCTGCATAGAGATCTCCGCTCCTCGGGAGGCAGGCTCGGGAAGCTGCCCCTCGGGAGGTCCTGGCGTCGTTCGCCTTGCGAGGCCGGGGGGCCCTCGCGAGGGTCTTGCTCGTAGAGTCTTGCAGCTGGGCCGTACCGGGCCATCGACGGGGCCACGCGCTGGGCCGTAGGCAGGCAAGTCTGGGTACCCCCAATCCCAGAACGACGACAGGCGGCGCCGATGCCTCCATGGCTGAGGCGGAGGCCTCGACCTCCAAGGACCCGACAAAGAAGAACCCCTCTTCTAAGGAGGGGGGAAAGCTGGGGCAGCCGACGACCTTGGCCCCCATTGACTCGGAGCCACCTCGGCAGCCTACAACTGCAGCCACTTCTCCCATGATGGGAAGGACCGAGGTGGCCCATCCATCCCCACCTGCAACAGGGCTGGAGTCCGTGGGGTGGACTGAAGAGATGGAGGCGTCCATGATGGGCTCCTCCATCATTGCTGAGCACCGCGTCCTACTAGGCGTGGCGCTGCAAAGTTATTGGTCCATAGAGGCCGGTATCAGGGAGGCCTTCAAGGGCCTCTACCAAGGCTTTGAGGTAACTTATCTAGTCATTTTTCAGATTTTATATCGATGCAAAAAAAGCTATTTCCACTAGACATATCTAGTGTCTCTTTGAGCGGATAGGCAAAAAGGTAAAATTGTCTGAAGACTTATGTTACCGCGAACGCGTACGATGGACACGTAACCACAGTAGCCCCCGAGCCCAGAGTTAGATATCAAAATCTTACTCGGGGGTCTTAAAAAACTTAATCATTTTTGGTAAAAGTGAATAGATAGTAGCCCCTGAGACCCTGGTCGGAACGATAGCACCAGGGGATCGATGTCATTCGAGGAAGCTAACTGTGTTTTTTCTTTATAGGTTTTGGCCTCGGTTTTGGCATCCAACTCTAAGGAGTTGGAAGAGCTGAACCATAAGCTCGACTGGTCCAAGAAGGACATGGATCTGCTCAAGAAGCAGATGGAGGAATCCCAAGGTAAATGTCGAAAAGCTCTAGCACTCAGGGATAATATGTGCCAGTATAAAATGACTGGTATGAGATCTAATGCGTATGCGAATGTACTTGAAGCTTCCTCCTTGGAGCTTGAAAAGCTTTGGTTCAAGCTACAAACAGCTCGGTGGGAGGCTGAGCAGCAGAAGGTTGTAGCAAAGTGGGCCAATGAGGCATTGGCCAAAGAAAAAGAGGTCAGCGAGAAGCATGCGGCCCTGGTCACGGAGGTCGAGGAAGACCTGAAGGGGCTTTGCGCTCGGCGTGATGCCCTTGAGGGAGAGAAGAACAAGCTGGCCTTCGAGCTCACAACAGTGAGCACGCCCTGCAAGGAGGCCACGACCCAGTCCCGAGCGGATCATGAGGTGCTTCATCAGGTGAAGTAGATCGCTGCCGGTAAGCAATGCCTGCTTCGGTGCGTTTTTGGTGACGACCGATTTGCTCATCTTATGCAAATCTGGCGTTCTTCATAGGCCTTTAGGGACCTGCCGTGGAGTACCTCAGACGTCGGTGCCTACTTTGCTGCTCATCCAGATGCATCCAAGGAGATGGATTCTGGGCCCAATTCCAAGCGCCTGAGCACCCGCCGTTGTTGAATAATCAAATGAAGCAACTGGCGGAGCTGTTCCGTGCAGCCCGGCTAGTGATGCAAGACCTCTGCATCAACCTCTAGCCTACCGAACCAATGCTGACCAGCTTCTTTGGCCTGGTGAATAGGCTTCTAGGGGCCAGCCCCCAGGTGGAGGAGTGGAAACGGTCGGCCTGTCTGGAGGGAGCGGAAAGGGCGTATGCATCCACCATGGCCCATTTTCCAAAGATCAAGCCACTAGACATCGCCTCTAGGCCTCCAGCAGGAAAGAATCAGACACCAAAAAAAATCCTAGCCGAAGTCCATGAAGGTGCTCGGATGACGGAGGCCTAGTGTAAGAAGGCAAAACTCAAGTTCTGAATGCCCCTTGGTATGCCGAGGAGAATGTGTATAAAATAATTGTATTTTGTTGAATGGTCGTTTTTATCCAATGTTTTATTGTTGCTCCTGTGCGACCGTTCTTGATTCTGAAAGCGGCCAGTCATCGACTTCTGCCCCCTTGTAGATGCTACACGGGGTGTTCCTTTAAAATGCATACACCCTTAGCTGACATCTCAGGGCCCGAAGGCGGTGGCGAGTTAGAGAAACCAGGCAATCAGACTATAAAGGCTTGATAACTTTCACTTAGTCATAGGAGCACGACTTGTGGGGTAGTTGATCTAGCCCCCAGTGTAGCGGTGATCGGCCTAGATGAGGTGCACCTAGCTTAACACCTCGGTCCTTTTAACAAGGACCCCCCACATATCACGGCGTAACCACTAGTGGCTTTTAGTTTGACACTGTCTTCAGATTGCCGGCCAGTTTGTGCTTATTGTGAGAGTCGATTTTCGCCTTTCTCCCCTGAGGTATTTGACCATTTGAGCTGGAAGTACAATCGCAGTGGTTCTCCCTTTACGCTCCTAGCCGAACATAGTGGAACATAGGAGGTAAACACGGGATCCGGGCAACCCAATCATTGACTAAAATCACAATTCGAAACTAATGCATACAATGCTATATCCGAGACGCCGAACAGTTATCAGACTTGAACATAGTCTTGGTTCTAAATCCGAGCCTCGGTTGAAAGCCGAGCTCATTTGTATGTATTGCTGTGAGGCGAAGGGCCAAAGAAGAAAAAATGACACTCAAAGTTGTACTAGGACCAAAAAAAGGTATGTTTTATCATTCATGAGGCTCAAACATACGTGCTGAGCTGTTTACATGGAAGAACCATAACTGATAGAGAGAGTATGTAAAAAAAGAATAGGTAATGGAGTATGATACATGACTTTAATGAACTGGGCATGTGGCCAGTGTCTTTTCCCTACCGCACATCAGCGCCTCCACACTGTTGACCAGCTCTGCCTTGTCTATGCCAAGGGTTTGTGAAGACGGCCAGCTACTCTGCATAGGATGTGCTTGATGCATCCAAAAAGCAGGGCCCCTTACGAGGCTAGGGCCGTAGTGACAGCCTGATGTTTCCAAAATATACTTCCTGGCGGGCCTTTACTATGCCAAAGAGATCGCCAGGCTTTTGGGTGTGTTCGGTTGAGCCGAAATGCACACCCCATTTTTATTCTCCCCGAACTCCAAGGAATTTTAAGGGCAAAATTTTGTACTCTAGGTATGTAGTCTGCTACCAGGAAGTGTGAGCAGGGGAGCGTCTGTCCCTGTTTAGGATTCGCGGGAGTGTGTCCAGGGACCAGAGTGATAATGCGCACCCGCTTCGAGGAGCCTGGTTGATCCAGCCAAGCAGTACGTCGGGGCCGCTTCTTCAGCCGCTTGGGAATCGACTGCGAAGGCTGCTGTTTGCTCCCTGTACGGAGGGAGTGCTCCGTGTTGCCGTTGATGGTGATGACACCATTTGGACCCGGCATCTTGAGCTTCAGATAAGCATAGTGCGGCACCGTGTTAAAGCGAGCGAACGCAGTGCGGCCGAGCAACGCATGGTAGCACTACGGAAGGGGACAATATAAAAAATCAAGACCTCACTTTGGAAGTTATCAGGGAAGCCGAAAACAACTTCCAGTGTTATGGCACCGGTGCATTGCGTCTCTACGCTGGGTATAACACCCATGAATGTGGTGTTACTGGGTTTGATCCATGACGAGTCAATGCCCATCTTTCTGATCGTATCAGTGTAGATCAGGTTCAGGCTGCTTTTGCTGTCCATAAGAACGCAGGTTAAGTGGAACCCATTGAGAATGGGGTCTAGGACCAAAGCAGCCGACTCACCGTGACGGATGCTAGTTGGGTGGTCCTTTTTGTCAAAGGTGATCGGGCAATCCGACCATGGGTTGCATTTCGGGGCCACAGGCTCCAAGGCATAGACGTCCTGAAGTGCCCGTTTTCATTCCCTCTTGCGGATGTGTGTGACGTAGATCATGTTTATGTCCTTGACATCAGAGGGGAACTGCTTTTGGCCGCCATTGTTGGGCCTGCGAGGTTTGTCATCGTCCTCTCTCCCCGCGTGGCCCTTGCTTGTCTCCTCGGATGCTGCTTTGCCAGCCTGTTTAAACACCCAACAATTTCGGTTGGTGTGGTTGGCGGGTTTATCAAGGGTGCCATGAATCTGGCAAGGTATGTCAAGTATTCTATCCAGGGTGCTAGGGCCATCCCTATTCCCTTTAAAGGGCCTTTTCTTGGATCCAACCCATGAGCCACTGAACCCTGCATTAACTATTGGGTCATCGGCATCGCTACCACTGTGTTTATCATGGCACTTGTTTCTATGGCGCCTAGACTCATCGTTCCCATCGCACACCTCTGAGGTGCCGGAGTCACTCTTACGGGAGCTACGGGCTAGCCAGCTGTCCTCGCCCATGCAAAAGCAGGTCATCAAGGAGATGAGGGCCGCCATGGTCTCGGCTTGTCCTGCTCGAGCTGACGGGCGAACCATTCATCCTGGATGCTGTGCTTGAATGCTACAATTGCCTCGGCGTCGGGATAGTTGATGATTTGGTTCTTTTTAGTTAAGAACTGATTCTAGAATTTCCGAGTTGGTTCGCCCTCCTTCTGGACTATATGGTTAAGGTCGTCAACATTCGGGGGCCGAACATAGGTGCCCTGAAAATTGGCCCTAAAGGCCTCCTCGAGCTCCTCCCAGCTTCCAATGGAATTTCTAGGGAGGCTGTGGAGCCAATGCCTTGCCGGTCCTTTGAGTTTGAGGGGTAGGTATTTTATGGCATGGGGGTCATCACCTCGGGCCATGTGGATGTGAAGAAGGAAGTCTTCTATCCAGACGGTCGAGTCAGTTGTTCCACGTATCGATCGATATTGATGGGTTTAAACCCTTCTGGGAACTAGTGCTCCATGACCTCATCTGTAAAACATACAGGATGCACGGCCCCTCGAAAACGAGCCGCGTCTGGTTGGGCGTGAGCCATTACCCTAGCTCGAATCTATTCTTGAGCCCTTTCATGCCTGTCTGGCCAGGCTTCATAGCCCTCCAAGCCAGCTGGGGCGCGGTTTCATGACCCATAAATGGGTCGGAAAGGGGCTTTATTAGTTTGTAGCTTATCACATAGATCGAAGGTCACGGGGTGCTCGACTGCACTCTTGCCATGAGGGCGGGTTTTAGTAGGGGGTTCCTTGGGTGCCCATGTTGGCCGATCTCGCCCTCTAGGGGGTCGGTCGGCTTGGCCTACGTGGTTGTGCATGAATGGCTCGTTATCCGCTGCCTCATCATCGAAGTCTGGCAACATTTGCCTTTTAGGGAACGATTTGGGGGCCGCACCTCGGGTCTCGAGGTCTGCTTAGAGTGCAAGGATTTTCATCCATTTGTCATTGAGCGCATTTTTGTGAGTATACAACTCTTGCTGCTTCTTTTTCATGCTTCGCGAAGTTGCGATTAGCTGTCGCTGGAACAACACTTGTTCGGATGGGTTTATGGTCATGATGAAGTCTTTGGGTCCGAGACTTATGATGTTTGCTTGAACTATGTTGGTATTTCCCCAAAGAGGAAGGGATGATGCAGCACAGCAACAGTAGGTATTTCCCTCAGTGATGAGACCAAGGTTATCGAACCAGTAGGAGAACCAAACAACACCACGTAAACAGCTCCTGCACACAAAGAACAAATACTTGCAACCCGACGTAAGAGAGGGATTGTCAATCCCTCATTGGTAAAAGGATAGGTAAAATTGTAGTAGATTGGATAAATAGATCTCGCGGGAACGCGAGATAAAATAAATAAATAAAAATTGCAGCAAGGTATTTTTGTGTTTTTGGATAAATAGATCTGAAAATAAAAGCAAATAAAAATAGATCTCGAAGGCAAATATATTAAAGAAGAGACCCGGGGGTCGTAGGTTTCACTAGTGACTTCTCTCGAGAAAAATAGCATATGGTGGGTAACCAAATTACTGTTGGGCAATTGATAGAACTTCAAATAATCATGACGATATTATATAGGCATCACGTCCAAGATTAGTAGACCGACTCCTGCCTGCATCTACTACTATTACTCCACACATCGACCGCTATCCAGCATGCATCTAGTGTATTAAGTTCATGGAAAAATGGGGTAATGCAATAAGAATGATGACATGATGTAGACAAGATCTATTTATGTAGAAATAGACCCCATCTTGTTATCCTTAATAGCAACGATACATACGTGTCGGTTCCCCTTCTGTCAGTGGGATCAAGCACCGTAAGATCGAACCCATCACAAAGCACCTCTTCCCATTGCAAGATAAATAGATCAAGTTGGCCAAACAAAACCCAAATATCGGAGAAGAAATACGAGGCTATAAGCAATCATGCATATAAGAGATCAAAGAAGACTCAAATAACTTTCATGGATAAAAACAAAGATCTGATCATAAACTCAAAGTTCATCAGATCCCAACAAACACACCGCAAAAAGAGTTACATCATATGGATCTCCAAGAGACCATTGTATTGAGAATCAAAGGAGAGAGAGAAAGCCATCTAGCTACTGCCTATGGACCCGTAGGTCTACAATGAACTACTCACGCATCATCAGAGAGGCACCAATGAGGATGATGAACCCCTCCGTGATGGTGTCTAGATTGGATCTGTGGTTTCTGGAACTTGCGGCGGCTGGAATTGATTTTCGTCAACTCCCCTAGGGTTTTTGGAATATTGGGGTATTTATAGAGCAAAGAGGCGGTGCGAGAGGCCACCGAGGTGGGCACAACCCACATGGGCGCGCCTGGGCCCCCAGGCGCGCCCTGGTGGGTTGTGCTCCCCTCGGAGCACCCCTCTGGTACTTCTTTGGCCCAACAGGTGTATTCTGGTCCAGAAAAAATCCACAAAAAGTTTCACTGCGTTTGGACTCCGTTATGTATTGATTTTCTACGATGTAAAAAACAAGCAGAAAACAGCAACTGGCACTAGGCACTATGTCCATAGGTTAGTACCAAAAAATGATATAAAATGATTGTAAAACATCCAAGAATGATAATATAACAGCATGGAACAATAAAAAATTATAGATACGTTGGAGACGTATCAGCATCCCCAAGCTTAATTCCTGCTCATCCTCGAGTAGGTAAATGATAAAAACAGAATTTTTGATGTGGAATGCTGCCTAACATGTCCATCACCTATTCTTTTCTTTGTAGCATGGACATTTGGACTTTTATATGGTTCAAAGCAATAGTCTAATTTTGACATGAAGACTTTAATACTCAAGCATATCAACAAGCAACCATGTCTTTCAAAATATCAACACTAAAGCAAGTTATCCCTAGCCCATTATGCTCAATCATTGATCGATTCATGAAACACACTCGAATATTAGCTACACCCAATGCTCAAGTACGATCATAGTGCCCCTTAGTTGGTGCTTTATAAGAGAAGATGGAGACTCAAGTAAAAATAAAAATTGCATAAAGTAAAAGAAAGGCCCTTCGCGGAGGGAAGTAGGGATTTGTAGAGGTGCCAGAGCTCAAAGCTTAAATTGAGAGATAAAAAACATTTTTGAGAGGCATACTTTTCCCACCAATGAAAATGACTTAGAGTTTCCTATACTTTCCATGCTAGATATATCATAGGCGGTTCCCAAATAGAAATTAAAGTTTATTCCTTTTTCGACCATACTTTCACTTTCCATGGCTAGCCGTATCCACGGGTGCCCTCCATACCAACACTTTCCAAGGAATTTATTATTTGATAACATAAAGTAAATTCATTTTTCATTCGGGACTGGGCATCCCTAATACCTTTGCCGTACTCTCGTGCAATAACAAGTGACTAAACACTCATCGTGAGAATAACACATCTAGCATGGAAAAATATCGGCCACCCCTCACCGCCTCGCGAGCGGTACGAGCACACAAAAGAGAAATTTATTTTGAAAATTAGAGATGGCACATACAAATTTGCTTAGAACGGCACGGAAATACCGCATATAGGTAGGTATAGTGGACTCATATGGCAAAACTGGGTTAAAGGGTTTTGGATGCACAAGTAGTGATCATACTTAATGCAAATGAAGGCTAGCACAAAGATTGAGAAGCGTCCAATCAAGAAACGAAAAATCTCGTAAGCAAGCATTAAGCATAATTAACACCGAATAATGCACCACAAGTAGGATATAATTTCATTGCATAACTATTGACTTTCGTGCTTGCATTGGGAATCACAAACCTTAACACCAATATTCTTACTAAAGCATAATTACTCATCAACATGACTCACATATCATATCGTCATATCTCAAAACTATTACTAAGAATCAAGTTTATTTTGTCCAATGATCTTCATGAATTTTTTTATTATATCCTCCTTGGATATCTATCACTTTGGAACTAATTTCATATGTTGCTTTTACTAAGCTCAAACAAATATAAGTGAAGAACATGAACATAATATTTCTTTCTCTCAAAATAATCTAAGTGAAGCAAGAGAGAATTTCTTTAAAATTTTACTAACTCCCAAATAAATCTAAGTGAAGCATGAGAGCATTTCTTCAAAAAAAAACAAAGCACACCATGCTCAAAAAGATATAAGTGAAGCACTAGAGCAATTCCATAGCTCATAAAAATTTAAGTGAAGCATAGGAGCAAGCATAGCATAATTTTTTAGCTTTCTCAAAAAGGTGTGTCCAGCAAGGATTCAAGACTTAAAATAAAAAGCAAAACAAGCAAAGACTCATATCATACAAGATGCTCCAAGCAAAACTCATAATATGTGACGAATAAAAATATAGCTCCAAGTAAAATACCAATGGTCGTTAGAAGAAAGAGGGGATGCCACTCGGGGGCATCCCCAAGCTTAGTTGCTTGATACTTCTTGAATATTATCTTGGGGTGCCTCGGGCATCCCCAAGCTTAGCATTTTGCTAATCCTTATTCCTTCATCCATCGTAATATCACCCAAAACTTGAAAACTTCAATCACACAAAACTCAACAAAACCTTCGTGAGATCCGTTAGTATAAGAAAACAAATCTTTACTTTAAGTACTGTAGAAAACCCATTCAAATTTTGTTCTTGCATTATATCTACTGTATTCCAACTTTTCTATGGCAAAAACTCTTCAAAGAAAACCATAGATTCATCAAAATAAGCACACAATGCAAAGAAAACAGAATCTGTCAAAAATAGAACAGTCTGCAAAGTACGAATTGTTCTCATACTTCTGTAAATCCAAAAATTCTGAAAAATTAGGAAAACAGAGCAATTTGTATATAAATATTGTGTAAAAACTTCAGAATTTTTTGTCGCTTCTGTGAATTTTAAAAATTGTTTTACTGGACGAAAAAGTTTCTGTTTTCCAACAAGATCAAATCAACTATCACCAAAGCTATCCCAAAGGCTTTACTTGGCACAAACACTAATTAAAACACAATCATAACAGTAGCATAATTGTGCAAACACTCAAAAACAGAAAGAAAAAGACAAAAATAAATTTTATTCATTGGGTTGCCTCACAACAAGCACTATCGTTTTACGCCCTTAACTAGGCATAAGAATTTATTGATGCTCACATGAAAGATAATAATGAAAACACAAAAAGAGCATCATCAGACATGTGAAAAACATATTTAAGTCTAACATATTTCCGATGCATAGGAATTTTATAGGAAAACAAATTAGCAAGACAAGCAAGATCTAGCATATGCATGGAAGAAAACAATAGCAATCTCAACATGAAGAGAGGTAATTTAGTAACATGAAAATTTCTACAACCATATTTCCCTCTCTCATAATAATTACATGTGGGATCATATTCAAACTCAACAATATAGCTATCACATAACATATTCTCTACATGATCCACATGCATGCAAAGTTGACACTCTTCTAAAATAGTGGGATTATCATCAAATAAAGTCAAGACCTCTCCAAGCCCACTTTTATCAAAAATTTCATAAGATTGAACACTCTCCAAATATGTGGGATTATTTTTACCTAAAGTTGACACTCTTCCAAACCCACTTTCAATATAATTGCAAACATTATTATCAATAACATATTCATCATGAGGCTTAAATAAATTTTCAAGATCATAAGAAGAATCACCCCAATCTTGATCATTGCAATAAGTAGTGGACATATCAAAATTAGCATCCCCAAGCTTGGGGTTTTGCATATTATTAGCACAATTGACATTGATAAAATTTATAATAACATCATTGCAATCATTCTTTTCATTCAAGGAGCTATCATGAACCACTTTATAAATTCCTTCGTTTAACATTTCATCACAATTTTCACATTCATAAATCTCAAGCAAAAATTCATAAAGATAATCTAGTGAACTCAATTCACTAGCAATTGGTTCATCATAATTGGATCTTTTAAAAATATTAGCAAGTGGATGAGGATCCATAATAATAGATTTTTAGCAAGCGAAGATGCAAGCAAATAGAAGGCACATGGCAACACAAGCAAACATGAGATCTGACGAGAAAAACGGCGAACGAAAAAGAGGGCGAATAAAACGGCAAATTTTTGTGAAGTGAGGGAGAGGAAAACGAGAGGCAAATGGCAAATAATGTAAATTGCAAGGAGATGAGATTTTTGATTAGGAACCTGGTAGATGTTGATGATGTCTCCCCGGCAACGGCGCCAGAAATTGGCGAGTTGTCGGGAGACTATCTTGACTTGATCCTCCCCGGCAACGGCGCCAGAAATTCCTTTTGATGTTTGCTTGAACTACGTCGGTATTTCCCCAAAGAGGAAGGGATGATGCAGCACAGCAATGGTAGGTATTTCCCTCAGTGATGAGACCAAGGTTATCGAACCAGTAGGAGAACCACGCAACACCACGTAAACAGTTCCTGCACACGAAGAACAAATACTTGCAACCCGACGTAAGAGAGGGGTTGTCAATCCCTCACGGGTAAAAGGATAGGTAAAATTGTAGTAGATTGGATAAATAGATCTCGCGGGAACGCGAGATAAAATAAATAAATAAAAATTGCAGCAAGGTATTTTTGTGTTTTTGGATTAGTAGATCTGAAAATAAAAGCAAATAAAAATAGATCTCGAAGGCAAATATATTAAAGAAGAGACCCAGGGGCCGTAGGTTTCACTAGTGGCTTCTCTCGAGAAAAATAGCATATGGTGGGTAAACAAATTACTGTTGGGCAATTGATAGAACTTCAAATAATCATGACGATATCCAGGCAATGATCATTATATAGGCATCACGTCCAAGATTAGTAGACCGACTCCTGCCTGCATCTACTACTATTACTCCACACATCGACCGCTATCCAGCATGCATCTAGTGTATTAAGTTCATGGAAAAACGGAGTAATGCAATAAGAACGATGACATGATGTAGACAAGATCTATTTATGTAGAAATAGACCCATCTTGTTATCCTTAATAGCAATGATACATATGTGTCGGTTCCCCTTCTGTCAGTGGGATCAAGCACCGTAAGATCGAACCCATCACAGAGCACCTCTTCCCATTGCAAGATAAATAGGTCAAGTTTGCCAAACAAAACCCAAATATCAGAGAAGAAATACGAGGCTATAAGCAATCATGCATATAAGAGATCAAAGAAGACTCAAATAACTTTCATGGATAAAAACATAGATCTGATCATAAACTCAAAGTTCATCGGATCCCAACAAACACATCGCAAAAAGAGTTACATCATATGGATCTCCAAGAGACCATTGTATTGAGAATCAAACGAGAGAGAGAAAGCCATCTAGCTACTGCCTACGGACCCGTAGGTCTACAATGAACTACTCACGCATCATCGGAGAGGCACCAATGAGGATGATGAACCCCTCTGTGATGGTGTCTAGATTGGATCTGTGGTTTCTAGAACTTGCGGTGGCTGGAATTGATTTTCGCCGACTCCCCTAGGGTTTCTGGAATATTAAGGTATTTATAGAGCAAAGAGGCGGTGCAGGAGGCCACCGAGGTGGGCACAACCCACCTGGGCACGCCTGGGTCCCCAGGCGCGCCCTGGTGGGTTGTGCTCCCCTCGGAGCACCCCTCTGGTACTTCTTTGGCCCAACAGGTATCTTCTGGTCCAGAAAAATTCCATAAAAAGTTTCACTGCGTTTGGACTCCGTTTGGTATTGATTTCCTGCGATGTAAAAAACAAGCAGAAAACAGCAACTGGCACTGAGCACTATGTCAATAGGTTACTACCAAAAAATGATATAAAATGATTGTAAAACATCCAAGAATGATAATATAACAGCATGGAACAATCAAAAATTATAGATACGTTGGAGACGTATCAACTTACATCATCTTCGGACTCCGGCATATAATCCTCGTATGAGTCATCGTTGAAGGTGCCCATGTCATCGAGGATTTCCTCCGCGGGCGTTCCAGTGGGCCCGTCCTGCTGAGTGGCTTAGGGTTGAACATCCTCGCCCAGGTTCTCAATGGCCTCGGGAGCAGCACCGTTATCGGCGGCGCCCGAGGCGCTGGTCATGCTTCTACTTCTGTTCTGACCCTTGGATCGCCTTTTGATGCGGTGACGTTTAGAGTTTTCTTTGGGCTTTCCTTCGGATCGCCTTTGGGAGTGTCTACCATGTAGACGTCATATGTAGATGTTGCGGCCCAATTCCCTATATAGGGTAAGGCCGTAGGTGGATTTGCTCGGGATAGCCACAGACGTCTTCATCCATGTCCGTGGCTTCGTTGGAGCCATAGTCAAGTGTATCGGTCAAATCCTCGACCGTAGCGACTAGGTGAGTGGTGGGTGGGACAAAAAAATTGATCGTCAGCTTTACATCTGATCTGATCGTAAATGGCGGATGAGATCGCCATGTTTTGGATTCGATCCGGCACATTGTTTATTTGTGAGAGATCCTCAGTGTCCAGGACCTGGGCGTATGCTGGGCTAAGCTAGAACAGTTTATCTTGGCTACCTGACGTAGCACCGCCCTTTTGTTTGTCTGGGGCCGGGCCCTGGTGAGCGGCAACTTCATTTGGCCTGGATGATGCAATCACTGCTGCCGGGTCTGAAGACGAGCTTGGCTCAAGGCCAGTACCCGAGGACCCAATGCTTAAGCCGGACGTGACGATCGCCAGATCTATCTCCGGGGTCGACCCTGGGGGGAGGGCGGATCCGAGGGTCTCGACGTGGGCCAATTCCGGGGCCACGTCGCTAGAGGGGTTTTCAAGCTGATCCGGGGTCCATCTCGAAAGGACCAGGTCACCTCGGGCGCCCGTGGTGTACTCCAGGCTTTCGAACATGATGACTTGATTCGGAGCGAAGTTCTCGACCCGGCCTAGATGGCCAGTCGGATCTGCGTGCAGCACAATGCTGCTGAAGGCGAAAACATGGCCGGGGACGAAGATGTCACCACAACCAATATTGGTGTTGATCTGCAGATGAGCCATCGACCTTGGGTGATCAAACAGCGAGCTCTCAATGAAAGCACCAATGTCGGTGTGAATGCCGGCAGACCTCGGGTAGGGGGGCCCGAGCTGTTAGATCGGATCGATGGTAACAAGAGAAACAAAACACAACATTTACCCAGGTTCGGGCCCTCTCTATGGAGGTAAAACCATACGGCATGCTCTTGCTTATATTATGTATGTATTGAAGTACAGAGTTGACCTATCTCGAGATCGTGAGATGTGGTCTAAACCCTAGGGATATGATGATAAACATATGAATGGCCCCTCTACGGGCTAAACCCTCTGGTTTATATAGGCACCAGGGGTATCTAGGGTTACACATGGTCGGTTGCCATCTAGGGATTTACATGCCGAATCTAATCAGATATGCTTGAAGTACACGCCAAGTCTTTGGTCACCACACATTGAAAGTCTCCGGGGTCCTCCCTCCTTGACGGGCTGGTGGTCCGACCCATACATTAGTCCAGCCGGGCTAGGACCCCCTAGTCCAGGACACCGTCGGTGTGGGATAGGCCGCGACTTCTCACACATTTATTTTATGGAAATCGTCAGTATCCGCTCGCGTATCGCTGACGGTTTTCTGGGTCATGTGGGAAGGACCCCCCTATCACACACACAGGTTAGGCGATGGTTTAAAACTCTGTCATGAAAAGGGGTAAAAACCGTTTGTATAGCGTGTAACGGTACCAGTGACATATGACTATATATGGAATACATGCCTACATATGATCGATGAATTGGAGCTATTGTGTATTGCTCTAGGTTGTGACTGTTACATGATGAATTTCATCCAAATATCCATCGCTACTCCATGCCTATGCTTTGCTCATATTGTCTTTGCTGCGTTACTACTATTGCTGCTATTGTTCCCACTGCTACAAAATTGCTAATGTTACTGTTACTATTGCTATTGCTACCCGTTGTTATCAAAACTATCATACTGCTACCCTACTAATATTTTGCTGCATAGGAAAAACTTCTTAGGTGTGGTTGAATTGACAACTCAACTGCTAAGGCTTATAAATATTCTCTGGCTCCCCTTGTGTCGAATAAACAAATTTGGGTGAAATACTACTCTCGAAGATTGTTGTGACCCCCTATACTTGTGGGTTATCAGGGCGCCATGTGCCACCCCCGCATACCCTAGGGGCGCGTGGCCCTTCCACGTGGAGGCCTTACAGGCCCCACCTGGCCCATCACCCTCTGCGAATTGAGGTTCATCCGCACCACCTTCATCTCAACCAACACCGCGACATGAGGTGGGAGGAGATCTCAAAGCACCGGTTGGTGATGCGGTGGTTGCAGCATTAGCCTGGCCCGTGGGCGCGATTGAGAAGGGAGATGCAACCTCGCCATCTATAGTGAGGGGTGGTGCGATGAAGAAACCGTTGGCTAGCGAGGAGGGCGCCATCATCACGCGCACTGGGATGGCATGTCCCATGAACACTAACTACTGGGGAGGCGGAGCCAATGACGAAGATGATGAAGAAGGAGGTATGACAGGCGTCCGGGTGACGGGTGACCATTTTATCTGTCTAGAACTCCTTGCCAGATGAAAATGGAAGGGACTAATGAAAACCCTGCTTCATGTTTGTGCGACCCTTTTATAGCCCAAGGTAGGATGCGAATGAGGCACCATTGAGAAGTGGGCGTGCATCCCGCCGTCTCTGGCTTGGCGTGCCATGGGTTGCCACCATCAATCACATACGGACGGATGCGGCTCCTTGGATTTCGCGAATGTTGGTGCCCCGCTCCCACATAAGCACGGTGATGCTCCCGCTCCTCCAAAGGGTCGACCCATTAGGATTGGTCCCTCCCACCAACACGTGGCTTCCCCTCCCCTGAGTCGATGAACATAATGGTAAGGCCGAGGGATATTGTCGTTGCAATCGGAACCAAGGTGTCCCGAGCATGCCACATGGGCCAGCCAAAGCCACACCTGAATGTCATACCAAATAAAAACAGAGCCACGGGGGGCTACAATACCCAAAAGGAGTCCAATCATCATAGGAGTGCCACATAGTGGCACACAAATCTTTGTCAAGATCTAAATATCATCTAAGATCCGACTAGGGGAGAAAAAGCATCATCAATGACGTTCATATGGAATGCCCGCCAACCGAGTATGGCACAATAGGAATGCTCGCTACATGGACCAACGATCGCGAGCATAGCCCCGTCATTGACAGAGCATTTAATGAAGCTGCAGTCTATGGAATTTAGGCCGTTGTAGGCCTACGTATAGTAGGTGGTAAAAAATACCATCCTGCATGCGCCACGCGCCCCCATGTAATAAGGCATGCTTCCTATCGAGTTGGTGATCGTGACAACACAAGACGTATCTTTGACCAACATGTAACCTCCAGCGATGAAACACTGGCAAGAGGGACCTGATGAAGTGTAATGATGGTCAAGGGTGAGTCCCTAACTCAAATATGTGTAACATGCGATAAGCTTCCTAGCAGTGACCGACTTAGTCAAGGTAACCATGTGGGATCTAGCACACCTATTTCGTGTGTATTCACACTAGTATAGACAGCTACTGTGGTGCCCCGAACACTATATAAGGGGGCCATGACTATCCAGAGGGACAATTGTTCTCGCATTCAGATAAAAAACACTCAAAGGAGTAGGAAAATGAATGCTCAGACTAATAGGATTAGGCAAAGCCCCAAACATTTCCAAAGCTCTCGTGAGCATACCCCAAACTCGCCCTAGCATATGTAAACACCACCATATCATACATACCAACCAACCAAGAATAGGAGTAGGGTATTACACCAGCATGCGGCATGAATCTATATAAATCCTTTTGTCTCATGGTCTTTTGTAGCTAGAGGAGGACTAAGTGTTTTAGCCCCTAGCCGATAAAAAATACAAGGTATCCTTGATCCCTGATGTCTTGAGATAATGCTCCGATACCCATCGCTCTTGGAAGCTGAAACAGATAACAATAAAGGAGCGACATGAATAGAGGAGACGATGGACCCGACATGAAGATTCATGCCACATCACCATCCATACTTCACGCTCTCTCCAACAGGTACACCACGTGGCGGCGAAATGCGATCAACCAGACAGACACAAGGGAGTCGAGCCAGACCAACACAGAATAAGCCACCGAACGACTTCGAGCAAGGCAAATAACTTGGGTAATGTGCCCATAACTTCATTAGGAATACCGACGGGGGGCTTGTCGAGGGAAGTTGATTCGTTGTATTCCCATGCCTTGCATACTAAATTTTGGGTTGTATTTGCCATATATATGTCGTACTAGGGGGCATGCCTAGGCGGTTGGTTCCTTTGACGTGCCCACCCTTGGTTTTTCTTAAGAGGAATTGTGTAACTACCAAAGATGGGGGAGTCCAGGACTTGTCCGCCAAGAAGGCAAGATGGAGGATGGCATCCACTGACCAAGATTAATATATAAGGTCATTCCCTCAAGGAAAGATGAGACTTTCAACCCCTCCAAAAACCCTAGATTAGCCGATTAGGTCATTCGTGATCACGTCCACACCCCCATCTTCAACAACTTAATCCTCAACTTGCCAAACACGCCATTGTACACACCATTGCAAAATTCATCTATGATATAAACTCATATAAGCAGAAGTAAGGTTATTATTCACTACACGTGAGCTAAAACCTGGGTAAAACTTGTGCCACATGTCCATCTGGTAACATGAGGTGATGCCTCATTATCATACATCCACACACATTCACTGTATTGCAGTTAGGTACATTTTCATGACCTCAAATGTAAGTCCAATCTACTCAGTGACAAATGACATATACGACAAATATATACCGGAATGAGAAAAACATTACTAACTAAAAATGCCTTATTCTTCGTTGGATATACATCTTTACATTAGTTGATACTTGTCCATGCTGCTTCACTACATGTTGATAAATGAGTATAATATAAATTGGGAGCGTTCGGTTCCTCTCCGCTCCTCTTATCTGACGATCCTGAAGACATTGGCAAAGAACTAGCAATGCTTGTAAGAAAGTTCCAGAAGTTCTCCAAGAAGAATCGCTTCGGAAAGTCTTCAAAATCCAGTTCCAAGAATGATGAGGCTTCCACTCGTGACTACAAGAAGAGGACATGCCACAAATGCAAGAAGCCAGGCCACTACATATCTGAATGTCCTCAATGGGACAAGGAAGCAAAGAAAAAGAAGAAGGGCAAGGAATATGACTCTGACGATAAGAAGAAGAAGAAACCCTCAAAGTCTTCATCATACAAGAAGAGCTCATCTAGCAAGGCTCGTGCATTCATTGGAAAGGAGATGGATTCAGAGGAGGAGTCTGCTTCTGAGGAGGCAGAGGTGGAGTTTGAGGAGGAGTCTGACTCAGGCGTGGCAAGCCTGGCTCTAGCTTCTGCGTCTGTCGCCAAGTCCATCTTCAACACTGAAGACAATGGTCACACCGCCGACGTTGAAGCCGATGATGAGGACAACTCTGCTCCAACCTATTGTTTCATGGCATGAGTTGCCAAGGTAAACTCACATGGTGCTTACTTTCAGACCTCCAGTGAAGATGACTCTGAATGTGAATCCAAACCCAGTTATAAGACTCTTGCTAAAATTGCAACTGAATAACAAACAGCCATGGAAAAGATTCAAAAACTGTTAGACACAAGCGATGACCTGTTGGACGAGGAAATGAATCAAACTCAGTCCTTAATCGAAGACATAAAAAATCTTCGAGTTAAGTACGAGGAACTTGAAAGTCATCATGAAACTCTCTCAGCTACTCATGAGAAGCTTTCCTACGATTATCTTCAAAGGAAGCAAGATCTAGAGAAACTGAGAGCATCTCATGAAGATCTTCAAAAGGAAAACGTTCACTACTCGCTCAACAGATCAGTTCCGCTCAGGAAGATTTTGTGCCACCATGTTTAAAATGCCTTGAGTGTGACAATGTTGTCTCTATTGCTGAATGCTCTACTGCTTCTGAAGTTGCAATATCTTCAAGTATTGATGTGGCAACTAACCCCTCTTCTGAGGATACCATTACTATTGCTGATGAGAATGCCAGGTTGAAGACATTGCTTGAAACAGGCATGTACAAAAGCCTCAAAGGGCATCAAACACTATGTGATGTCCTCAAGAAACAAATTCTGAACCGAAACCCTAGGAAAGAGGGTGTTGGTTTCAAGAGGAAAATGAATGCTGATGGTTCTTGCTGGAAGCCTGAACAGTACCCCAAAACCACATGGGTTGCTGCAAAGGGTCCTTGTGTGGATCCATCCACCTTATCTGGCTTCACTTGTGCTAATCCTATTATCATCAATGAGTCATTTGACTCAAACTATAAACTATTCAAGAATCAGAACGGTGAAGTGTTTGCCAGGTTTATTGGTACTAACTGCAGGAATGGGCCGCCCATGAAGAAGATCTGGGTTCCTAAAAGTTGTCTTGAGAAGCTTCCCATGAATGTCATCATGACACCACCAGGGAAGAAGACAAATCCCCGACCAAAGGCTTCATATGGCCCAAAGCCTTCATACAGACAAAGGACCTCACAAGGTCACCCTAACGCCAATGTTTTGCAGGGAAATTATCATCAGACTCATGAATATGAGCATGTTTCTTCTAACCGCTATGTTCACAAATGAAAGAATTTTTCCTGCATATTCATTTGAGTACTATTCACTTCCTGCAAAACTATTTGCTAGGGCTCCAAAGCCAAAGTTCTCTGATGCTACACTTAGACTCATTGCTTCGAAGCCACCCCTTAAGATGTGGGTGGTTAAGAAGAATTAACTTCTCTTGCAGGGTCGGGTCTCCAGCCGAAAATCATTGACTTCTGAAGACAATGCTGGGGACCTAAAACATCTTGTGGGACGCAAGATAAAGTGCCAAAGTGGTCTTACCATTTATTTTGTCCCTGGGTTTCTTGATGAGCATCCTATCTTACCATCCAAGAATCTTAATTTTGATAGTATGTTTGTTCGTCAAATGTTTGTGCTTCACAATACTCTTGGTGAAGCCTATTCCGCTAACTGCACTGTAGGGTATGACTCCGAAAGCTACTGAATGGATTATGGACAGTGGATGCACTAACCACATGACTGGTGATCGAAGTCTTCTCATGGATTCAACCCTACGACCGTCTACTAAAAGCCACATCACATTCGCTGACACTGGTAAAATCAAGGTATTGGGCCTAGGTAGAGTTGCTATCTCAAAGGATCAACACATGGATAAAGTGATGCTTGTTGAATCCCTTGGATACAACTTAATGTCTGTCTCAATGCTTTGTGATCTAAACATGATTGTGATATTTGGAAAATATCATTGCCTTGTTCTTATGGATTCTGACAAATCTCTAGTCTTCAAAGGTTATCGAAGAGGTGATCTGTATATGGTAGATTTCTCCGCAGGACCACAGCTTGCCGTATGTCTTCTAGCAAAAGCTTCAGAGTGTTGGCTTTGGCATCGAAGGCTAGGACATGCGGGCATGAGGAACTTGCACACTCATGTGAAGAAGAAGCATATCATTGGCATCGAGGGCGTCAAGTTCAAGAAGGATCATCTATGAGGTGCTTGTGAAGCCTGGAAGATGACTAGGGCAAAACATCCCTCGAAGACAATCATGACGACTCCGCGTCCCTTCGAGCTGTTACACAAGGACTTATTTGGCCCTACTCACCACTCTACCCTTACTACTACTGCACATCTTTATGGCTTCGTTATTGTTGATGATTATTCGAGATACACCTGGGTGCACATAATTCTCTACAAGGCTGAAGTGCAGGATGTCTTCAGACGATTTGCCAATCGCGCCATGACCAACTATGGCGTCAAGATCAAGCACATCAGGAGTGACAATGGCACGGAATTCAAGAACACTGGACTCGACACTTATCTTGATATGCTGGGCATCACTCATGAGCTCTCTGCTCCATACACACCTCAGCAGAATGGCGTCGTGGAGCGCAAGAACAGGACCCTTCACTACAAAAAAAAGACACATCCGTGACATTTTGGGCCGAACAATTTTTTTTCTGTCATGCTTATGACACTTCTATGACGATAATTGTGACAAAAGCATGTATCATCATAGATGTGGTGGGCTCCTACTTCTATGACAAAAAATCAGGACAGAAAATGGCTTTTCGTCCTGGGCGAGCCAGAGGCGCAGCTGCATGACATTCTTTGGGCCGTCCATGACGGAAAAAATCGTGGTAGAAGCGAGGGCGAGGAAAATATCGTGGAGTTCCCGGTTACGGTGGGTGGTCGGGGCCGAGCGATGCACGGAGGTTTGCACGTTTCTCTCGTGTATGTGCGTGTGTGCGAGGCGTTGACTAACTGAACCCAAGCGATCGCACGTTACTGAACCCGAGTGATCGATCCCTTGGCTGTTAACTGAACCCGAGCAATCGATCCCTTGGCTGCTGACTAAACCCGAGCGATTCCTTCGCTGCTGCTGCTAACTGAACCGAGCGATCGATCACTGCTGCTGCTTACTAAAGCCGATCGAGCCCCCATGCGAGACGTAGCCAGCCGGTGTTGGGTTGCCTCTCGATGAACATTGGCTGTTGCTACCGTGCGCGCGGTACGTAGAACGAGTCGAGACATGGTGAGTTGAGCCGGTTGGTTGGCTGTGGATGAACAGTTCCCAGTGGGGGTTGGATGAACTGGACCCCGTGGTAGTAGGCCGTTGCCGCTGGATGAACAGGACCCCGAGGAGGCCGCCGCACCCTAGCCGGTTGGGGTGGATGAACAGGACCCCGTGGAGGCTCTATGAACAGCAGCCGGTGGAGGCTGGATGAACAGTAGCCCGTTGATGAACAGTAACCCGTGGAAGCTGGAGGAGTTCGACGGTGGATGAACAGTAGCCCGTGGAGGCTGGAGCGAGGCAGTAGACGGTTGATGAACAGGACCCCGTTTCAACCGTAGGCGCTCCAACACAAGTCTGTTTCCTCCGTTTTGTGGTACGCCACACCCCTCCCGATCAACAGGACCCCGTTTCGACCGTAGGCACTGGAACACAAGTCCATTTCCTCTGTTTTGCGGTACGCCAGACCCTTCCAGATGAATATGACCCTGTTTCGACCGTACGCGGTCGAACAGAAGGCCCGTTTCCTCCATTCTGCGGTACGCCAGACCTCGTTTCGGCTATTCCGTCCAAGCCGGTTGGCTCCCGATGAACATGACGTATTCCGTTGCCTCCCGATGAACACGACGCTGTTTCCTCCGTTGCGACCCAGCCGGTTGGCTGCCGATGAACAGGACGATGTCGCTGTACACGTTTGAGATCCCGCCCGTATGTATGTACGTAGCTGTATTTAGTTTCTTGCAGCGTGGTTGTACGTATGTGTACATGATATAGACGGGACTGCGTGACATGCTACGTCCGCGCCTCTACTACGACACGTGCCCCTCCTTACTCGGCCATTGTTCATCGCTGCAGAGAGACCGGTCGACCAGTATGTATGTACACGTTCGCGACAATGTTATGTACGCTTTGACTTGGTGGGTCCCAGCTGTCAGGGAGGATAAGGACGCACTTCCTTGCGTGCGAAGATATAGCTGGTGGGTCCCAGCTGTCAAGGGGAAGAATCATTTTTTTTGCCCGTAGTATGGATGCACTTCCTTGCGTGCGAAGATGTAGCTGGGGGGTCCCAGCTGTCAGGGGGGAAACTTTTTTTCAGAAAATACAGAGTCCCTTCCAGTGGGTCCCTGCTGTCTGGTGGAGGAATAATTATTTTACGCATAATAGGAGGCACTTCCTTGCTGTAGCCGTGGACCCAATTGTCAGCCTCTCCACATATAGTCCTCTTCCGATCAAAGTCATTCCTTGACCACGTTGACCACGCCGCGCCGAGAGCACCAAGGCGGTGGACGACGGTGAGGCCTAGGAAGGGGACGACGCGGAGCCAGGGAAGACGCGGCAGTGGGTTGACTGGTTCGGCTGCGGTGTGAGGCTGCCGTCGCCGTAGAATAACAGGGGTTGTGGGTGAGTAGAGGGATGGCCTGGCTAGAGGTTGGAGTAGGAGGGGGTGGTGAGGCCTGCGCGGCAGCACAGCCGGCCACGGGAGGCAGGAGTAGGCGGCACAGCCCGCGATGGTTTGGGCGGCTGGAGTAAGAAGACCAGAGGTTGAAGAAGCACGACAGTCGTTGGATGGACATCGTACGGTCACCGCAGCTAGAATCGTTTATATTGACTTAGTTAACAAAGCCCTTCGTTCGCGTCAACTTAGTAGGCCCACAAGTCAGCCTTCAAATATGGTGGGCCCCACCTAGCAGCTTGGGTATTCATTTTTTTTGTGCGTAATAATGAGGCACTTCCCTGCGTTCGAAGATATAGCTGGTGGGTCCGAGCTGTCAGCGGGGGGAATGTTTTTTTCACGAAATGCAGAGGCCCTTCCGGTGGGTCCCCGTTGTCAGGTGGAGGAATCATTATGTCGGTGTTCTGGGAACCGGGGTACCCAGACTTGCCTACCTGCGACCCACCGCGTGGATCCATCGACGGCCTGGTACGGCCCATCTTCAGCACCAACAACACAAGACCCTCGCGAGGGGCCAAGCCTCGCGAGGCGGATGATGCCAAGACCTCCAGAAGGAGCGGCCTCCTTAGGCTGGCTCCTGAGGAGTGGAGATTTCTATGCAAGCCCTCACCTCGTGAGGTTCGGATGACGCAAGCCATGACGACCAAGGCCAAGCGGGCGCCAGCGGGCGCAGTATAGCAGGTTTCCTCTTCGGTGCTAAAGAGGCAAACACAGGCGCGGAGTCCCGAGGAATCAACCAAAGGTTTCCAATTCTTTGCTACAAGACCAAGATCGCCAGGACGGCAGGACAGAGGTCATCGCCGAGCCCACCACAGCGTCACGACCAGAAGCTTTGCAGGCGAAGACCACCTTTCATCAGGATAAGATGTACTAGTTATCTCCCTTCGAATTTGGCCGTTGTGGGATCCCTTCCCGCCTTCGTTTTAGGGGAAGAGGACCAAGGCCACTATAAGTATAGCCTAGCCACCACCATAGAAGGGGACGGATCATTCAGACCACCCCAAAACCTCACCAGCTCAAGAACACACCTCCTGAGGTTGTTCTTCTACTGTACCAGTTCATCCTCAGCCCACCTCGAGGCCAATCCACCACAAAGTAGGAGTAGGGTATTACACCGCAAGGTGGCCCGAACCTGGGTAAACTGCCTTGTCCCGTTTCCTTCCAGTTCATCGAGCTTGGCCATGGGATCGACGAGTTGGCAGACTGGGAAGATCGAGTTCTTCGCACGCACCCCAGAGTTCGAATCTATCTTGGGTCTGCGGAGCCTTGAATCTGACATTTGGCGCGCCAGGTAGGGGTGCGTCGGAGCCTCTCTTCCACCGACCGATTCGCCGTCGTTCCACCGTTCCCATGGCCTACGCTCATCGAGTTCGCGCTGAGCGCCGGGCTGCTCTCGCTGCCCGTGTTGCCCAGACCGTGCCTGTGGGCAACGGCGCCCCCCGCTGTTCCCCGTCGCTTGTGGCAAACGCTGCCACCGGCCCCACGGCCCACGAGCAGCAGGCTTCATCGCTGCATCCCTCTGTACGGCGCGACGGGCGCACCGCCACCCCGTCGCTGACTCCGGCGGCTGCTTTGCCCTCCCATGCCCGTCGCGGCCCAGCGAACGCGCAGGCCGCGTTGCTCATGGCGCGCGAGCTTCTGCGCTATTGCCCGACCGACGACCTCTATGAGGACTGGCTGGACCGCAATGTCGATCTCGTCAGCGCCGCCGGAGAGGCCCCCGCACCATCTCGCTCGCTGCCTCCACCGCCGCCCGCTGCGGGCGACGTGGCCCACGGTGCTCCTCCTCCACCTCCCAGGCAAGAAGTCGCCCTCGAGCCAAGGCGTGAGGCTCCTCGGCGCGACCCACCGCGCAGGGCGCCGGCGCGCGACGAAGAAAGCTGCCAAGTGGTGCAGCGTCCCCAAGGAGAGGCGCGCGCACTCCCAGCGCCGCCACGTCAAGACCGCGTGCTGCCTGAGGCGGCGGTGCGTGAGCGCCAAGTCCAGGCTCCCCCTCTGCGGTGGGCCAATGTGGGCGCGGCAGGCTGCCGGGCATTCACCCCGGAGCTGCGTTGCGTCGTCTGGCCAGGGAAGTTCAAGCCAGACCTGCCTCCATGCTACGACGACACCCCCGACCCTGCAGAGTTCCTCCAGCTCTACGAGCTAAGCATCAAGGCGGCCAACAGCGACGAGAAGGTTATGGCGAACTAGTTTCCCATGGCCCTCAAGGACGGCGCGCGCTCATGGCTCCTGAACCTCCCCTCTGGATCGATCTCCTCATGGGATGAGATGCGGGAGCGCTTCATCACCAACTTCCAGGGCGCTCGAGACTGCGCTCCGGCTGTAGGCGACCTGTGGCGCATCAAGCAACAGCCTAGGGAGACCTTGCACAAGTACATCCAGCGCTTCACCAACGTCTGCCTCAAGATTCCCAAGGTGACGGACGAGGCCATCATTTCCGCGTTCACTAATGGCATCCGGGATGTCAAGATGAAGGAAGAGCTCGCCATGCACGAGGACCTGTGCTCGGCTCTAGAAATGTTTAACATGGCAGCCAGATGCGCGAGGGCTGAGGAAGGCCGCCTCACCCTCCTCGAGCTCCCAGAAGCCGACCCAGAAGACAAGAAGGCCAAGGCCAAGGACGTAAAGCGCAAGGGGCCAGCTGTGCTCGCGGCTGAACCTGAGATGAAGCGCGGCTACGACTACCCGGAGTCCTCCAAGGGCAGCCGTTTGTTCTGCGTCTTCCACAACATGCACAACCACAACACCAACGACTGCCAGGAGCTCAGGGCCATCCGCGACGGGCGCCTCGGTCGTCGCCCCAAGCGCAACGATCGAGGCTATGGCCGTGGAGGAGGCCGAGGCGGAGGATGCTGGGACAACCGTGACCCCCGTCAGGACTGGCGTGACCAGCCTCGTGAGGACCGCTGGCAGGGCCAGCCTCGCGAGGGTCCATGGAGGGACCAGCCTCGTGAGGACCGCCCTCAGGGCAACGCTGGCCTTCCTCCGCTACCACCACCACCAAGAAGGAACGACGACCACCACCAAGACGATGGGGCTGGGGGCTTCCAAGAGCCGCGTGCCATTGCTTACATCCTAGGCGGCGCTCAGGCCCCTGCCTCCCATTGCATCTTCAAGCAATTTGCTCGCGAGGTGAACGCGGCTCTCCCCAAGCTTGAGGCGATGCGTCCGCTCAGGTGGTCCAAGTACGCCATCACCTTCGACTCCGCTGACCAACTCAAGAGCGCGGCCGCTGCCGGCGCCCTCCCAATGCTCTGCTCGCCTACCATCAGCAATGTCCTCGTCACCAAGACACTCATCGATGGCGGTGCAGGACTCAATGTCCTCTCCATCGAGACCTTTGACAGGCTCCAGGTGCCCTATGATCAGCTTCAGCCTACCAAGCCCTTCTCAGGAGTGACCGACAGCTCCACCACCCCGATAGGGCAGATCCGCCTCGCTGTCACCTTTGGCAAGCGCGACAACTACCGCACCAAGCTCATCGTCTTCGACGTCGCCCACATTCGCCTCCCGTACAATGCCATCCTTGGATATCCGGCCTTGGCCAAGTTCATGGCTGCGACACATCATGGCTACAATGTCCTCAAGATGCCAGGAAGCAGCGGCATCATCACAGTCGCCTACGACGAAAAGGATGCGGTGTGCTCCCTCGAGCGTGCTTACCAAGCTGCAGCGGTCGAGAACCCAGATGACGACGACGCTGTCTACCCTCTTGAAGCCATCTCCAAGAAGAAGAAGCAGCTGCTCCGCCTGGGACCCCAGGAGGATGGAGCGTCCCACGACCGCACTTCAGGACCTGCGCCCACCGACGGGGCGCCTTCCCCTCTCGCATAGGAAGGCGTGACCGGCGCCCCTCTCAGGCTGGGCTCGGGGGCTCTCCTCTGGAGGGCCTCCGATCTGGCCAGCATCATGGGGGAGGCGTTCGGGCACGATGTGGAGGCGTGCTTCAATGCGCGTTTCCGCGAGAAGAGCGCAGAGCGCGAGGCGCCGGACGCTCAGGAGTTCATCACCAAGGCAATCGAGGATCTTCAGGAGGCGAGGGCCATGCGAGGCGAGCGTCGCCCCGCACCACCAGGCGCAGCTCCCTCTCCTGACGAGGGCGGCGGGCTGCGTGTCTGCGTCAACATCTCGGGGCTCAACAGAGCGGCGTCTCAGGAGCTCTACTGGCCGTCCCACGTGGGCCGGTGTGAGGGCCCCCCTCACAACTACGTTCGCATGCCTTTCGGTTTGCTGAACAGGGCTGCCACACACCAGCGCCACATGCGGGGCATCCTGGCGGCTCACAAGGCCAGGCACCAGGTGATCCTATCGGAGGTGGCATTGGATCCTTGCGAGCCTGCCGGGCATCCAAAGCCTCACGAGGCTCGGGACCTAGACGACTCGTGAGGAGCGACTTCTGCAGCATGCGTCTTCAGCTACTTCAACAACGGTGCCAGGTGACACTTTTTTGTTTTGTTCAGTTGGGGGCGCCCCTCGGGCTGCATTATCACCAAGCCATGTGGGTCCGTCCTGCGGCATGCATCGTTCTTTGCATCTATCAGAACTTGCCTGACCCTCTTCCATGAGTTGCCTTATGATTATCACCTGCCTGTCCGGTGCTTAGTCGCCCTTCACGACCTTTGCGCATTGCTAACCTGCAGTTTGCTCATCCCGCCACGGGGGCTGCTGGAACGGTGCCTGTGCTCGGGTCTGTCCCTGCAGCGCTAAAAAACCTGAGAAACTGAGCTCTGGCTCGTGGCCTGCCCCGCGCACGTCACCTCACCGGGTCCTCAGTGCCTTCATCTTCTTGCGGAAGGATCAACAGCAGGATAGCAAGCATGGCTATGTGTTACGCTCTCTCTCTCTCTCTTTGACTAACTCGCAGGAACTTCCGAAGCCAGGCTGCGGGCGGCCCCGCCGGCCACTCCTTTTTCACGCAATTCGCTTGCACGTTAAAGGGGGGGCCTTGAGCATCGCTCCTCAGGGGCTCCTACCAGCTCTCGCGCCCTCACCCCCTGGCCTTGACCATGGCATCGCGACCTGGCATACCAGCGGCGGCTGAGTCTCACCCGAGAGCCGGGACCCGAGGACGTAGAGCACCTAGATGAGCGAGGAAAAGGGGGGCGGCGTGAGCCTAGCCTTGAATCTCGTGCAAGGAAATCCCTGCAAGCTCGCCAAGATAAGTCACCCCATGTATATTGGCGCGAACCTCACAACCCCATATTTTGACCCTCGCGATCTCACTTGGGCAAAGCTGCTTTCCTTTTCGGCCTTCAGGGAGCCGCTTGCACGCTAAAGGGGACCTCCTGAGCATCGCGTCTCAGGGGCTCTTACCGGACCTCGGGCCGCTCACCTCCTGGCCTTGACCACGGCATCGCGACCTGGCATACCAGCGCCGGCTGAAGCCTGCCTGGGGACTGGGTCCTGTCGGCGTAGAGCACTAAGCTACCGCGAGAACGAAAAGGAGCACCATGCCGAAGCGAGACACTCAGTCACAACACCAAACTGGGGGTAATAACATTAGAGAAAAGTATTACAGTTTCTTACACGCCCCCACGGGGCTCGTCACGTTTCCGCGCAGGGAAAACAAAAGGAGGGGACCTAGGAGGACCCTGGCCTCAGGACTTCACCGATGGCGCCGGGCGGACACCGCTGCGGTGCTCCGTGCGCGGCGGGAGCTCGGCGGCTCGTAGCTTTCATCATCGCTGGACTCCGGAGAATCGCTGGAGTCTGGGGAGTCGATGCTGCTACTGGAGGAGCTACTGGCGAGGCCAAGGGCAAGTTCAGCGCCTGTGGCCGCGCCGCGCGGACCGCCTCTCCCGGAGCAGCACTCCAAGCGCCGGCCATCTTCATTGAAGACCTTGAAGAAAAGCGTGGAGGCTCCGTCGTACTCGAAGTGGATGGCGAGAGCCCCTTCCTGACAGCAGGTGAGGGCGATCTCACCCCATCCTCGAGTCATGAAGACGTCACCCGGGGGGACGACCTCGACCTCTGCCTCAGTAGCTTGGCAGCAGCACCTGGCGTGTTGCAGCCACAGCGCAGCGGGGCCCCTCGGCGGCATCTCCTTGGAGAAGAACCTCGGGAGCCAGATCCACGTGCGCGGCGGCATTGCCGCCCACACCACGAACTCGCGCGATGTGCCTTCGGCGTGAGTTCGTGGGCCGGCTGGCCGTGCAGCCACGGCCTGTCCTCCGCAACCCTGGACCGCGCGGCGCTGGGCACTGCCACCCTGCCCAGAGCTCTGCGCGCGGGCGTACATGGGGATCAGGAAGCCAGGCGGAGGCTGCTCGTACCAAGGCCGCGTCACCTCCTGCCCCTCGCCAGCGTCGGGGGAGCACCCAAGCCTTTTCTTTGGTGGAAGTGGCCCGAGCTCCTCCCGAGGAGCTTTTCCCTTCTCCGCCGCTGAAAACCTCCGGATCGGCGCCATGGACGCACTGGCAAGACGGCAAGATGAGGAAGAAGAAGAAGGAGCGAGCGGTGAGAAGATGGAGATGAGCAGGGGGCTCCGCCCCTTCCCTCTTTTGTAGCCAAAGGGAGGCCAACCACCGGCCTCCATGATCCCCGGTAATGATGATTCCTTTGCATGCAGCAGGCTCTTGTCAAGTTGAACAGTTGCCGAGGCAGCGTGGGGAAGTGGAGACGCCCACATCCCATCAAGCGCCACGCGTCGACCGGGCCCGCAGGTGGTTAGGGCCCGGGGGCTACTGTCGGCGTTCTGGGAACCGGGGTACCCAGACTTGCCTGCCTGCGACCCACCGCGTGGCTCCATCGACGGCCTGGTACGACCCACCTTCAGCACCAACAACACAAGACCCTCGCGAGGGGCAAAGCCTCGCGAGGCGGACGACGCCAAGACCTCCAGAAGGAGCGGCCTCTTTAGGCTGGCTCCTGAGAAGCAGAGATTTCTATGCAAGCCCTCACCTCGTGAGGTTCGAATGATGCAAGCCATGACGACCAAGGCCAGGCGGGCGCTAGCGGGCGCAGTACAACAGGTTTCCTCTTCGGTGCTAAAGAGGCAAGCACAGGCGCGGAGTCCCGAGGAATCAGCTAAAGGTTTCCAATTTCGTGCTACAAGACCAAGACTGCAAGGACGGCAGGACGGAGGTCATCGCCGAGCCCACCATGGCATCACGACCAGAAGCTTTGCAGGCGAAGACCACCTTTCGTCAGGATAAGATTTACTAGTTGTCTCCCTTCGAATTTGGCCGTTGTGGGATCCCTTCCCGCCTTCGTTTTAGGGGAAGAGGACCAAGGCCACTATAAGTATAGCCTAGCCACCACCATAGAAGGGGACGGATCATTCAGACCACCCCAAAACCTCACCAGCTCAAGAACACACCTCCTGAGGTTCTTCTTCTACTGTACTAGTTCATCCTTAGCCCACCTCGAGGCCAATCCACCACAAAGAAGGAGTAGGGTATTACACCGCAAGGTGGCCCGAAACTGGGTAAACTGCCTTGTCCCGTTTCCTTCCAGTTCATCGAGCTTGGCCGTGGGATCAACGAGTTGGCAGACTGGGAAGATCGAGTTCTTCACACGCACCCCAGAGTTTGAATCTATCTTGGGTCTGCGGAGCCCTGAATCCGACACATTATTTTGCGCGTAATAAGGAGGCATTTCCTTGCTGTGTCCGTGGACCCAGCTGTCAGCCTCTTCACGTACAGTCCTCTTCCGATGGAAGTTGTTCCTTGACCACGTTCACCACACTGCGTCAAGAGCACCAAGGTGGGGATGACGGCGAGGCCTAGGGAGGGAATGACCAGGAGCCGGGGAAGACTCGGCAATTGTTTCCCACACGGAGGGGAGTACGAGGGTTTACTGCTTCAGCTGCAGCGTCAGGCTGCCATCGCTAGAGAATAACAGGAGGTCTAGGTGAGTAGAGGGATGGCTAGGCCAGCGATGGGAGTACGGTGGGGCGGTGAGGCCTGCGCGGCAGAACAGCTGGCTGCGGGAGGAGGGAGCAGGTAGTCCCGCCGGCGCTTGTTTAAGCGGCTGGAGCAGGAAGAGCAGAGATTGAAGATGCACGACGGCCGTTGGATGGACATCCAACAGTCACTGCTCTTGTGTGTTGACTAAGTTGACACAGCGTTGCGTGTGCGTCAACCTTTTTTTAGGAAAGCGTACGCGTCAACCCTATAGTAGGCGCACAAGTCAGCCTCAAATGTGTGGAAAAACAGCATACAGCCCATCTGCCATTATCTCTAATAATTTACAGCCCATTTGCTAATTCTTAAGGATTTTTTGGAGCCCATATTCTTTTTGTTAGCATTACAGCCCATATTGTGGCCATGGTTAAAAAATTATACGAAATTTTGCATATTTTGGTGCGGTCCCAACTGTTTTTAATCCCGAAATTTTGAGTCACATTCAAACTAATCTGAAAAATAAATTTATATCAATATAAAATCCAAATAATTGTCCACGCATAAAAATCAATGGAATTTAAAATCTTGAAAAGAAAAAAAATAAATTTGAAACTAATTGCCGATTTGATGTGTTTTAAAAAAGTACAACCCATTTCTCATTACTGATAGCCCATTTTCTGGGCAAGCCGAATGAAACTCTCCTCGTCTTGAAAGATTTGCAGCCCAGCAGGGCTGACAAAGCAAGTATGTCAGGACCCCGATTCCAAGTCACATCGATCTAGCCGGTAACACCTCATATCACTTTGCGGCCTCACGCAAGGTATTCCCACGGGTGTCGCCTTACCATGGCCCGGGACCGTTTGCGCCTTTTGGCTCACGTATATGATAGTGTCGCTAGCATCCATATGACAGAGAACCCGGGCCGACATGACTAGTCGTGAACCCAAAGTGGCACTAACTTACGGGGACAGGCATACATGACCCAGCAACGAACGTGTCGGTCATCAGCGAGTGAATTCGGGCAATAGCAACTAGGCTAGCAGGACTCCGGGAATCCGGGCTGTAGCAGGCTAACAGACTCCGAAAGACACCGCGTGACGTTTCCCCGAAGGGACAGACACAGGATCGAGGAAGGACACATGCCGGCCAGTCTAAGTGTTCCGGAGCAGTAGCAAGCTAACAGGACTCCGGTAAACCGGGCTGTAGCGGACTACCAAGGCTCCGTGGGAGCACCATACTACATTTCCCCATAAGAGAGGCTACCAAGGATAAACAACTAGGTTGTCGGATCCCACACATACCAAGCATTTCAATCATACACACAATATGCCGGATATGGGCAAATACAACATGGCATCACAACAAGACTCTACGACTCAGAGTATTTACTCATTAGGCTCCGAGGAGCCTAGTATTACAAACATGGGTCTCATGACCCATCATTCAGAGCATACAAGTCAAAGCACATGCGGAAGCTTAACATGTCTGAGTACAGACATCTACAAGTGAAAAAGGCTGAGAAGCCTGACTATCTACCAGATTCTGCCGAGGGCACAAGATCGTAGCTGAGGTAACAAGCTAAACGTCGAAGTCCACGTGGAACTACTAGCGAGACTGAAGTCTCTCTGCAAAACATAAAATAGGCAAACGTGAGTACAAATGTACCCAGCAAGACTTACATCAGAACTATCTACAAATGCATCGGTATCATCAAAGAGGGTGGTGGAGTTTAACTGCAGCAAGCCAGCTTTGACTCAGTGGCTATCCTGAACTACGAATGGTGGTAACTCTTTTGAGGTGGCGCACACGAGTCCACATATTCACCATATCAATACACCACTATGGATCCGCTCCCGTCTCCCTACGAGAACGCCATCCATAGCACTCACGCTTATCTTGCGAGTTTTAGAGTATCCACTTTCACTTGTCTATGAACTGTACAAGCGACCAAGTAGTCCTTTACCGCGGACGTGGCTATTCGAATAGTTTTATACCCTGCAAGGGTGTACTTCGTCACACATGTTTCCACCACTTAGCGTCTGCACACGACATGTGCTCGGCAGACTTCAAGCGAAAGCCGACGTGGGTGTAGACCACGACCTGACTAACCACACAAGTCTCTAGTCCAGGTTTATCGCCTATTCGGGTTCCATCCGCAAGGAAATCCGGCCGGGGTGTCCTCAACGGCCCCAAACGATGTGTGCAGGGTTCCCGAGACACCAAACGGGCGACTCGGTACACCGGCCACGTGCCTACCGCATCACAGCCCACCCCTAAGGTCAGCGCAGCGCACGGCCCCCAGCAACTACAAACACCAGAAACTACTTGCAACTCCTGGACAGAGGACGAGAGGGGTCAGTAAGTCGAGCGGGGTCATATTTCAGGGCCCAACGTGTGGTAGTAGCTGAATCTTAAATCATGCATACAGATCTTAGTTCTTAAGGACGGCCTCAATGAAACAACCCACCATGTACTCCTACATGGCCTCTCATCGATACCTTTACCAAATCGTGTTCACACACTTAGCTCTCAGCAGTAGGATATGTTCACAACTTTCCAATTCATCCCCGATGAATCAGACCTGACACAACTCTAAGCAATAGCAGGCATGACAAACAAGCATGAATGAGTAGGCACATCAGGGCTCAAACAACTCCTACTCATGCTAGTGGGTTTCATCTATTTACTGTGGCAATGACAAGTCATGCAGAGGAAAGGGGTTCAACTACCGCAGCATGTAACAGTTGAATCGTTGTTGTCCTAATGCAGTAAAAGAGAGCAGAAGCGAGATAGTGGGTTTGTATAGGAATGAACAAGGGGGTTTTGCTTGCCTGGCACTTCTGAAGATAATATAGTTCTTCATCGGTGTCATCGAACACGTCGTCGGAACCACGTCTACTGAGAGGGAGCAACCACCGGCAAACACAAGAGGAACCACAATCAATGCAATGCACATTTATATGAATGATATGTCATATTAAGGTACTGAATTGACCTAGTGCAACAGTTAGTCATATTCATTGAAGTGGAATTCAAACCTATAGCAAATTCCAACTCCAAAACTAATTACTATTCATTCCATAATCATGAATTGTCCTATTCAGTGAGGTTAACTTGTTCAAACATGCATGAAAATGCCATAATCAGATTCCTTGGATTTTTCTAGTCATTTTTCATATATAAATTATTTCATTCTGAGCTATAGTTTATTTTCTATGAATTTTAGAAGTTTTGGACATTTCCTGGAATTTCCTGAATTAATAAAAACCAGAAAATGATTTACTGCGTCAGCATGACGTCGGTGTGACGTCAGCAGGTCAACGGAGACGGTCCAGGTCAAACCTGACCAGTGGGTCCCACTGGTCAGTCTCACAGTGCTGGCTCGTGTCACAGACAGGTGGGACCGGTCAACGGCCACGTCAGCAGGGTCAACTCTGACGCGTGGGTCCCGCTGGGTTAATCTAAACTAAACAGGAAATAAAACCCGGGGTTAATTAGGCAATGGGGCCCGTTTGTAAGTGGCTCTAGGGTTAATTAGCGATGTCATTAGCTGCTAATGATGGGGCCACGTCGACCTCGCCGGAGTTCAGCCGGCGGCGACCACAGAACACGGCGGGGCACGCCGGATTTGCGCTAGAGGCGTCGGCTTAGCGCGCTGAGGGCACCAGGGCATAGCCCTTGCTTGCCCGCATCCAGGGGAGGTGACGGGAGGACGCGGGGTGGCCTGAGCTCGTCGGAGCAGAGCTCGCGGCGGCGGCCGGAGTTCGGTGGCGTGCGGGTTTGACGCTACGGGGCACGGAAGGGGCTGCAGGCGGGTGCGTTCGGCTCCTAGGGCTGCAACGAACGCGCTGATGAGCTCGGACGTGGGTGGCAGCAGCTGTGGCCGCGGTGGCGCCATGGACGGTGGCAGCGAGCTCTCGGGCGCGGCAGCGCTAGCGCTAGAGGGCGAGTTAGACTGCGGGGAGAGAGGGGAAAGGCGCAGGTGCTCACGGCGGTTCTTCTGGTGCAGCTGGGTGGCTCAGGGAAGCGCTGGCGACGACGAACGGCCGATGGCGATCTCGGCAACCCGAGGAGGAAGAAGACGGTGGTGACGGCGAGGCAGGGCGCCCGGCGACGTGTAGCTGGATGGGGACGAAGAAGAGATCGTGGCGGAGCTCTGGGGCACGTCGAGCGGCCGAGGGGGAGGCTCTGGGTGCGGCAACGGCGAGCGGTGGCGACGAGCTCTGCTCGGGCTGTGCGGGTGAGAGAGCAGAGGAGGGGGAAGAGGTCCAGGGAGAGTGAGAGAGATCCAGGGGGTCGGGGCGATGTACGTGGCGTCGTCAGCCGCGTCGGGGAGGAGCCAGGCAGGGAGGAAGGAGGTGGCCGCACGGCGGTGCGCGTGCGTCGGGCACGCGCCCATCCTCCTGGCAAGGAGGAAGACGACAGGAGGAGGTGGCCAGGTGGGCTGGGCCGCCAGCTGGGCTGCACAGGACCTGGGCCAGCCAGGTAAGGCCAGGTAACTCTCTCTCTCTTTTATTTCTGTTTTCTATTTTCTGTAGTTGTGTTTGGCTTTATTAAAAATGCCAGAGCATTTCCAAAAATCATGCAACTGACTGTGGCCACTGTTTGGAATATTTCCAACAGTAAACATTTCAGTTGATGATTATTTGGACATCTAAAATATTTAATAGCATTTAAATGTCCAAATGCAAATAACATAAGATTTAATTCAGTGACCCAATGATGTCCTAGAAAATTGTGCACCATTTTTGTCAGAGGTTCTAGACCAAAGCAAAGATGATGAACATTTTAGAAGGGCATTTCAGATTCATTGAAAAAGATTTTAGTAAACCCTAGTTGTTTCCAGGGGGGTGCTGGGGGGTTCTATCATCCCCATTTCAAGTTTCTGGAAAAACTTAAACATGATGCAACACTCTACTGCATGAACTAGCTAGGGTGTGACAACTCACCCCCACTCAAAAGAATCTCGTCCCGAGATTCAAGCGTAGGGTAAGATGAAGGGGGAACGCAAACTAACACAATCTTCACAATCCAGGTTGCATCTCATAAGAGCGTTGATTCGATCACCATCTTTGTCTCGATGTCTTGCTCTGAGAACTCCAACTAACATGACAACGAGAGGAAAGGAAAAACTCTAGAAGGATCGATCTTCTCGAAGATCGAACAACTCAGGATCAACTCACGGAATGAGACATAGCAACATCTCTCGAGCTGAGACACGAGGCACACATCCAAAGGGATGGAGTGAAGCAGATGACGAAGGTTCACTAGGTAGACAACAATTTCACGCTTAACAAGGTGGTGAACGGTTGTCAACGTAGCGAGGATTTGAGTTGCCATGATACCATAACGAGACACCTTAGAGGAGGTGACTCATAGAGTTATTTCCTTAAGTGGCAAAAAGAATTACTTTTGATATAGAGATCAATAAAATTCTCTAAACCAGCCTAAGGCAATCACAATCGAACATTTGAAGGAGTTCCAGAGAATGACATAGTCGAACTAGGATGAATGATGTGGACTACCTTGTTGAAGACAACGCAATGGATGATTTTTGCTTATCACCGGAAATGGGTGGAACCCATGGTAGGATGGCACCACGGCAGGTGCAGGCTGGGAACAAAATGCAAATGCTGGGAATGATTCTAGTAACTGGGGAGAAGCTCATCAGAAGAAAGTGATTCCACTATTCGAATGATTATAGCATAATCGAAGGAACTGGGAGCACATGAATTCCTAGGGAGCAACTTCTAGAATAAGTCGCACGAAATCCTCATGGAGAAGATGGTAAAATTGCTCAATCAAGATACTACAATGATAAATCTCCTGGCTAGGTGTGTCAGCCAGAACATCAACCTTGTCGGGACCTACATCATAGATCTTGGAATAGCTCTAACCATAATATCTGCCTGAGATTCAGATCTGGTTGGTAACGGAATATTTCCAGACTCATCCAGTCTAGAGAGAAAAATGAAAGTTTGCAACACAAATCGACGAGATGGCGTTGTGAGATTCTCGGGGAGTGAACTACGATAGCAAGCTCCAAAACATGAGCTGGTTCTGCTACATAAATGTGAGCACGTTGTCCAAGACAAGCATGACCACGTAGTAGTCTTACAACGAAACACTACCGAGTTCTGGTTGGGAACCATCATTGCGGAGAGTGAAGTTTTGCGCATGTACCTTTGGGTCCTTAAGGATTAGCACTTAAGAACTTCTTTTCTTTGAACAAATCAATCAGTGGCTTTGTGTGCTAGGAACACATATGGAGTGGAGGCGGCCAACCTATCAAACCATAGAGCACTTTGCACATGCATGACTAACTTGGGATGATTCCAGAGGAGGCAAAACAAACTTTCTCGAATTCACTGCGGCAACTTGCATCGAATACACATGAATTAGAGGAAGTCACTTCTTTCATCCAAACATATGCTCCATGAGCTAGCATGAAGAAATGCTTACAAAAGTTTCCAATACTAACTTAAATGTTCAACATGAATCACGGACAAGATAAGGATGTTGTCGATGGGCTCAACAACAATTTATCAAGATTTCCATAAGATGGGGTTACATGATTATGTGAACAAGATGATAGCATGGGTCAGACCAAAAGATATAATGGTGTATGCCCGAGGGAACAACCACGGATAAGACAACATTACGAACATCGTTGGTTCTGATTTGATTTGATGATAGCCCATACTCAAATCAAAGTTTGGATAAGATAATAGGTCCAACAATTGATCACCAGGATCAATCAATGAAAGTATCATCTTTCTTCAACACACACACACGAGGATATCCCTTAGGAATGAACTGAGTCAGACAAGCTCTCATCTTCCAGCTCTCCAAGTTGTTGTTTAGCTTAACCAACTAGCTCAGGGTATCCGACACAGATTCTTGGAGAAAGGGTGGTTTACAAGAAACCAACTTGATCACGAGCTCAACATAGCGATCAGGTGACAACCTGGTAGCACTTCCGAGAAGATATTCGGAAAGTCACGAACCATCGATATGTAACTAAGCTCGAGAACAATCTTGCTTTTTAGGGCAAGACGATGTGATCAAGAGAGTGATGGATTGACACAATCCTAACTCATCGATCGAAGAGTGCACCAACAAAAATGGACTAGGTAGCACGATCAGTCCTAGGATGGTGATTCAATAACCAACACACCAAGGATGAGAATATTGTCCTTTAACTACCAAGCAACGCAGTTGCTAGGAGTATTGCTTTCACACATCACGATTCACCTGTCGGTATTCCGGTTACAATAACACGGAGACCGAGAAATGAATAATGATGGCGAGAAGTATCACTGTACCAAGAGTTCATAGGATGGTGTGCAATTCCCATGATATTCTTGATATAAAAGATGGTAATACTCCGGGGTAGAACAGAACAAAAGCTGGATTGGCATTTTAATCTACGGAATACAACCGCCTTGACCAAATCCTAGATATGGATGAGGTACTGGAGTTTGTTTCTCCGAGTCATTCCGTAATAGAATGGCTTGACGGACCACAAGAATAATAAGCATCGATAACACGAATGCACAACTAGTCCTGACTATCAATTGATAGACAGAGGGTCAGAATACAACTAAAGAGGGACAACTCAAAGGAACATATAACTTTTTTTTTGAGTTGTGGGTGCATAGATTAGTATGTCGAACCAAGTTCAACAGGTTTCTTCCAGATAACCCATGCAGAAAGGTAAAACTGGCAGAGTCACAATATGGAATGGAGAACTCACCAAGAGCAGTCTGGTTGTGATCTTTTTGGTTCAAGAACTTCTGCCTTAATGGTTCATGGTATTTGGAAGAAGGAAATACCACGGACCTCGAGGACTGTCGCAAGGTTACTAATATCCTAAAGGAACTAGCGAACACTAACAACAGGAAGTAAGTAGAGTGAATCTTGGGCTCAAGAACCCAGAAATAGAATGCCTACTAACTAAATGGCATCACGGGATGCTTTCGGGAATAATGGCCAGAATCATCACACGGAGGATACAAAGCATTGCTAGATTACTGAATGGTTCTCTAAGACACCTAGGGTCATAACAATAGCTCCAACATATATGTCGAGGCAACAGAGTACCTCAACTCACTGATTGGTGTGGTTAAACTGGCCCAAAGAAACATCGGGAACGGAAAGAAGCGATTTGCAAATGCATCAGACTATTTAGAAACCTGGGATGACTCGGACAGCATAACGGCATGCTCAAAAGATTTGAGACATCCTGCAATTGGTGGCATAACCACTTAACATCACAATATCAAGGTTCTGAGGCTAGCTATGAACATGCGGAAGTAGTAGAAACTGAACTGAGACTTGAATCCAGCAATCTTATAAGTCTACGGATTAGTAACACGTGATCCTGATAGAAAGAAAAGAAAGCCTAGTTCCTTAACCCACGCAGAAAAGAAGAGGTTGACTCAGATCAGAAAGGCATAAGATAAAGGAGTAAAAAGAGCCTTACGTTCCCTTCCACAATCAATTCCCTTATATAACTAAAGCATTTCTAGACTCAACTTCGACCAGTTTGGCTTGGTAATCCTACACGCAGTCAGGCTCTGATACCAACGCTGTCAGGACCCCGATTCCAAGTCACATCGATCTAGCCGGTAACACCTCATATCACTTTGTGGCCTCACGCACGGTATTCCCACGGGTGTCGCCTTACCATGGCCCGGGACCGTTTGCGCCTTTTGGCTCACGTATATGATAGTGTCGCTAGCATCCATATGACAGAGAACCCGGGCCGACATGACTAGTCGTGAACCCAAAGTGGCACTAACTTACGGGGACAGGCATACATGACCCAGCAACGAACGTGTCGGTCATCAGCGAGTGAATTCGGGCTATAGCAACTGGGCTAGCAGGACTCCGGGAATCCGGGCTGTAGCAGGCTAACAGACTCCGAAAGACACCGTGTGACGTTTCCCCGAAGGGACAGACACAGGATCGAGGAAGGACACATGCCGGCCAGTCTAAGTGTTCCGGAGCAGTAGCAAGCTAACAGGACTCCGGTAAACCGGGCTGTAGTGGACTACCAAGGCTCAGTGGGAGCACCAGACTACATTTCCCCATAAGAGAGGCTACCAAGGATAAACAACTAGGTTGTCGGATCCCACACATACCAAGCATTTCAATCATACACACAATATGCCGGATATGGGCAAATACAACATGGCATCACAACAAGACTCTACGACTCAGAGTATTTATTCATTAGGCTCCGAGGAGCCTAGTATTACAAACATGGGTCTCATGACCCATCATTCAGAGCATACAAGTCAAAGCACATGCGGAAGCTTAACATGTCTGAGTACAAACATCTACAAGTGAAAAAGGCTGAGAAGCCTGACTATCTACCAGATTCTGCCGAGGGCACAAGATCGTAGCTGAGGTAACAAGCTAAACGTCGAAGTCCACGTGGAACTACTAGCGAGACTGAAGTCTCTCTGCAAAACATAAAATAGGCAAACGTGAGTACAAATGTACCCAGCAAGACTTACATCAGAACTATCTACAAATGCATCGGTATCATCAAAGAGGGTGGTGGAGTTTAACTGCAGCAAGCCAGCTTTGACTCAGTGGCTATCCTGAACTACGAATGCTGGTAACTCTTTTGAGGTGGCGCACACGAGTCCACATATTCACCATATCAATACACCACTATGGATCCGCTCCCGTCTCCCTACAAGAACGCCATCCATAGCACTCACGCTTATCTTGCGAGTTTTAGAGTATCCACTTTCACTTGTCTATGAACTGTACAAGCGACCAAGTAGTCCTTTACCGCGAACGCGGCTATTCGAATAGTTTTATACCCTGCAAGGGTGTACTTCGTCACACATGTTTCCACCACTTAGCGTCTGCACACGACATGTGCTCGGCAGACTTCAAGCGAAAGCCGACGTGGGTGTAGACCACGACCTGACTAACCACACAAGTCTCTAGTCCAGGTTTATCGCCTATTCGGGTTCCATCCGCAAGGAAATCCGGCCGGGGTGTCCTCAACGGCCCCAAACGATGTGTGCAGGGTTCCCGAGACACCAAACGGGCGACTCGGTACACCGGCCACGTGCCTACCGCATCACAGCCCACCCCTAAGGTCAGCACTGCGCACAGCCCCCAGCAACTACAAACACCAGAAACTACTTGCAACTCCTGGACAGAGGACGAGAGGGGTCAGTAAGTCGAGCGGGGTCATATTTCAGGGCCCAACGTGTGGTAGTAGCTGAATCTTAAATCACGCATACAGATCTCAGTTCTTAAGGACGGCCTCAATGAAACAACCCACCATGTACTCCTACATGGCCTCTCATCGATACCTTTACCAAATCGTGTTCACACACTTAGCTCTCAGCAGTAGGATATGTTCACAACTTTCCAATTCATCCCCGATGAATCAGACCTGACACAACTCTAAGCAATAGCAGGCATGACAAACAAGCATGAATGAGTAGGCACATCAGGGCTCAAACAACTCCTACTCATGCTAGTGGGTTTCATCTATTTACTGTGGCAATGACAGGTCATGCAGAGGAAAGGGGTTCAACTACCGCAGCATGTAACAGTTGAATCGTTGTTGTCCTAATGCAGTAAAAGAGAGCAGAAGCGAGATAGTGGGTTTGTATAGGAATGAACAAGGGGGTTTTGCTTGCCTGGCACTTCTGAAGATAATATAGTTCTTCATCGGTGTCATCGAACACGTCGTCGGAACCACGTCTACTGAGAGGGAGCAACCACCGGCAAACACAAGAGGAACCACAATCAATGCAATGCACATTTATATGAATGATATGTCATATTAAGGTACTGAATTGACCTAGTGCAACAGTTAGTCATATTCATTGAAGTGGAATTCAAACCTATAGCAAATTCCAACTCCAAAACTAATTACTATTCATTCCATAATCATGAATTGTCCTATTCAGTGAGGTTAACTTGTTCAAACATGCATGAAAATGCCATAATAAGATTCCTTGGATTTTTCTAGTCATTTTTCATATATAAATTATTTCATTCTGAGCTATAGTTTATTTTCTATGAATTTTAGAAGTTTTGGACATTTCCTGGAATTTCCTGAATTAATAAAAACTAGAAAATGATTTACTGCGTCAGCATGACGTCGGTGTGATGTCAGCAGGTCAACGGAGACGGTCCAGGTCAAACCTGACCAGTGGGTCCCACTGGTCAGTCTCACAGTGCTGGCTCGTGTCATAGACAGGTGGGACCGGTCAACGGCCACGTCAGCAGGGTCAACTCTGACGCGTGGGTCCCGCTGGGTTAATCTAAACTAAACAGGAAATAAAACCCGGGGTTAATTAGGCAGTGGGGCCCGTTTGTAAGTGGCTCTAGGGTTAATTAGCGATGTCATTAGCTGCTAATGATGGGGCCACGTCGACCTCGCCGGAGTTCAGCCGGCGGCGACCACAGAACACGGCGGGGCGCGCCGGATTTGCGCTAGAGGCGTCGGCTTAGCGCGCTGAGGGCACCAGGGCATAGCCCTTGCTTGCCCGCATCCAGGGGAGGTGACGGGAGGACGCGGGGTGGCCTGAGCTCGTCGGAGCAGAGCTCGCGGCGGCGGCCGGAGTTCGGTGGCGTGCGGGTTTGACGCTATGGGGCACGGCAGGGGCTGCAGGCGGGTGCGTTCGGCTCCTGGGGCTGCAACGAACGCGCTGATGAGCTCGGACGCGGGTGGCAGCAGCTGTGGCCGCGGTGGCGCCATGGACGGCGGCAGCGAGCTCTCAGGCGCGGCAGCGCTAGCGCTAGAGGGCGAGTTAGACTGTGGGGAGAGAGGGGAAAGGCGCAGGTGCTCACGACGGTTCTTCTGGTGCAGCTGGGTGGCTCAGGGAAGCGCTGGCGACGACGAACGGCCGATGGCGATCTCGGCGACCCGAGGAGGAAGAAGACGGTGGTGACGGCGAGGCAGGGCGCCCGGCGACGTGTAGCTGGATGGGGACGAAGAAGAGATCGTGGCGGAGCTCTGGGGCACGTCGAGCGGCCGAGGGGGAGGCTCTGGGTGCGGCAACGGCGAGCGATGGCGACGAGCTCCGCTCGGGCTGCGCGGGTGAGAGAGCAGAGGAGGGGGAAGAGGTCTAGGGAGAGTGAGAGAGATCCAGGGGGTCGGGGCGATGTACGTGGCGTCGTCAGCCGCGTCGGGGAGGAGCCAGGCAGGCAGGGAGGGAGGAGATGGCCGCACGGTGGTGCGCGTGCGTCGGGCACGCGCCCGTCCTCCTGGCAAGGAGGAAGACGACAGGAGGAGGTGGCCAGGTGGGCTAGGCCGCCAGCTGGGCTGCACAGGACCTGGGCCAGCCAGGTAAGGCCAGGTAACTCTCTCTCTCTTTTATTTCTGTTTTCTATTTTCTGTAGTTGTGTTTGGCTTTATTAAAAATGCCAGAGCATTTCCAAAAATCATGCAACTGACTGTGGCCACTGTTTGGAATATTTCCAACAGTAAACATTTCAGTTGATGATTATTTGGACATCTAAAATATTTAATATCATTTAAATGTCCAAATGCAAATAACATAAGATTTAATTCAGTGACCCAATGATGTCCTAGAAAATTGTGCACCATTTTTGTCAGAGGTTCTAGACCAAAGCAAAGATGATGAACATTTTAGAAGGGCATTTAAGGTTCATTGAAAAAGATTTTAGTAAACCCTAGTTGTTTCCAGGGGGGTGCTGGGGGGTTCTATCATCCCCATTTCAAGTTTCTGGAAAAATTTAAACATGATGCAACACTCTACTGCATGAACTAGCTAGGGTGTGACAAAGTAGGCCTTGGTTGGGTATTCTGCAAAAGAACAAAAACACTGGGCTAGCCATTTTCAGAAAGAAAAAAAAACTACTGGGATGGTCTTGTGGTAAACATAAAATAAAAGGCTGGCTAGACAGGCCAGAGTGCCCCGCACAGCCCAATTGACACCCTGCTTCCATCTCAAAAACAAAAAGAACTCGGCGAGCTACTGGGTCCCTGGTGTCAGCCGCTCGTTGTGCAATTCTCTCGTTTATTGACTATGTTGACAATGGCATGGGACCCAGATGTCAGAAATCCATTAGGAGGAACCATTTTTTTGGCTTGAAGTAAGAAGGCACTTTCTTGCGTACTGCCATGACCCTGGTGGGTCCCTGCTGTCATCCTCTCCACGTACAATCATCTCTTGATTGTGTACGCGGCAACCTAGTAGGCCCACAAGTCAGCCTCTAAACCCGTGGCGGACAAATACAGCCCATTTAAAAAAATAACAGCCCATTCCATACATTCAGACGGAAAGTTCAACATTCAGAGCAAAGTAACTGGTCTGATCTAGATATAGAGTACTGAACTTCCACGTTGACAACCATCATAGCCAGGTTAACTATCTACTCCCACTAATACTCTAGTAGTGTACAAGTACTAACTTACTCTTAGTTAACTAGACGATGCCGGCAGCCATGTGCGGTACACACTAAATGCCGGCACCGACGTCCTCCTCCTCGCCTCAGACTTGCCAGAGGTGCGATAGGACGTGTTGGCCCTTTCCATGCCGGCGTGGTCCACCGAAGCTTCGGCTTCTAAGCGGGAAACCCACTTGATGAGCTGGTAGTAAAATTCGGCGTCGTGAACGCGTGCATGCCCGACAGCCTCCAGGGCTATTTGCCGGGCGCCGGCCTCCACGTAGTCGGCCCAGTTGCGGGCACTCTACTCGCGACTCAGAGCGTCGGTGCACTGCTGCTCCATGCCCCGCTGGCGGCGCAAATCGGCGATACGCTGCTCCTCTGCCAGGCGGTCGCACTCCAACAAGTCCTCATACTCCGCATTGCCATCTAAAGACCAATAGAATGCCTCCTCCCTCCGTCTGCCATCCGGTGAAAAACCGAACACTAGTTCCGGTGGTGACCGCCTCCGGCGTCGCCTATTGCGGACGGGTGGGGGCATGACGGACGTGGCGAGAGTGAGGGCAAGTGGCGAGCGACGTCGGGCTAGTGGGGGCTTATGAGGATAGGGCGAGTTGGGTGATGGTGCCACTGGAGAACGCCGGGAACCAGTAATTATAGGCGGAAGGTACGTGAACCAGTGTGTCACGGGAAACGCGATGGTCATCGTGGTCATCGGAATTCAATGCATAAGCAGGCATGGCTTAGCGCGCCAGCTTGCCGTGGGAAACTAGAAAAACTGAAATTATGACTGTGCCGTCCCGTCCCGTCCCGTCAGTGGTGCGTCCCGTCCGTGCTGGGTCGCACGTCGGCATGACGGTCAAATGAGTGCGTTCGATTCATCCAGATGAGGTACGTGCGTGATCCGCTGGTTAATCGCGTAGGATAGAGTCAGTCAGATAGTGTATGTGTAGGATCGCAATAGCTGATGAACATTCGCTGGGAGATAAGGCATTTGCGAATGTTTTTGCTGGTAGTTTCTTCAGATTCGCATGGCAGTTTCTTCAGAATAGCATGTCAGTTTCTTCAGAGGTAGGCATTTTTATTCAAAAAACTGCCACCTTCGGATCTTGCGTCGCAACTAAAACTGCCAGGAGCGTATTAGTAGGCTAGCTAGTGATCGATCAGTAACTTGTAAACACTGAGCGAACAGAAATAAGGAACTGCTAGTAACATGTAAACACTGAGCACACTGAAATAAGGATCATGCTGTGCACAATAGTAAGAGCCGATCCATTCGAAATGTTCACACGAGACTCACAGGTCTGGCATTGTAATATGTTCACATTAGTAGCCCAAATTCACAACCAACTAGTATGATTCCCATACATAAGATCAACATGTTAATGCATCTCAATGATTCACAGATCATATACAAATATGTAGCTCCAAAAGCAAAGATCTAGAAAAAACATTTGTTCTTGCTACTAACATGGATGCTTCTCTAGGCCAACATTCAGTACAGACTGAAAGATAAATTTGTTTATGAAGTCTACAATTCCTCTTGGAAACGTAAGTGGTTTCACCAACAGCTAGAACCATGAGAAGGAACCACACATGATGGAGGAACATCCACTGCAACATGATTTGGTCTTCTCTCGATCACACAGCGAGACAATTTTCAGAATACAAACTTTAACTTAGGCAAAATTATGCCCATTGTATAATCAGACCAAAGCAATGAAGCACCTAGTGTTGGCCAATAAATAGTACACTACTACTTTTGTGCAGTCCATGAAGTGACTATCCAATCTTTCTGTGTCTATTTTCAAATGGCACTGCATGCAGTGACTATACTATTCTCTTGTGCAGTTTCACCAAAATTGAGGTCACTTTGTTTGTTTGCCAAATAGCAATGGGCAGACATCTATCCGCACAAATATCAAGCAGCTAGTAAACATATACCGCACCTTGTATTTTCGGTTTAAACACGTCTCTTCTAGACGTTCCCCTTACCATCTGTCATGTTTTGCACTGGACAATTTGATACTGTCATGTTTTGCCCTGGACAATTTCGTACTGAATTGATTTGCTGGTACAGAGCAAAAATATAGCGCCTATTCTTCATCAGACCAAGGATATCCATGTTCACAGTGATGGAAGAGGTGAAATCGATACAACCAAAATTGAGCATCCTATCATTGAATCATGTCCTGCACCTCCAATGTAGGTCCACCCTGCCAATAAATTCACATGCAAACCACTAATATTACTATCTAATGACAGTACAAAAGGAGTAGCAAGATAGTAGCAAACCATGTACCTTCATAATGAATAGCTCATAGTGCCACCAATTGGATATACCGGTTTGGAAGAAAACATGCTCATAATGTTGAACCATTTGGACTTTTTGTGCAGTTCCACTAAAATTGAGCATCCCTGTTTGCACAGATATTGAAAGTGTGATTACTATAAAAGTGGCACTAGTTGAAGCATAGACTCACAAATATAAGCATTCCAATTTCTTAATGGGAAAAGGTAGCAAGACTGTTTCTAACCACCTTTTTTAAGGAATAAATAAGGCAACAGCGGCTGATGTCAGGAAGGCAAACATAGTATTTTCTCAAAGATTGAGCCATTCCTGACCTTTCCTCTTCTTTTAAGCATATTTTGTGCAGTTTAACTAAAATAAAACGCCATCACCACCCTGACAATTCAGTGACACTGTACAAAAACCAATGAATTACCATTACATCATGATGTCAGGTATGTGATCGACAGGCATTAGAGACAAACATGCAGACCTCCTCCGATAACGTAATGAACATTAATTTTAACAAAGGTGTGACTAGCTTTACCGGCATAATTTGAGTGAACTCTACACCCTCTGTTCCTTAATATAAGACGTTTTCGCAGTTCAATTTAAAGTACCCAAATGTCTAGTATTTAGAAAAATAGGTAGTAGTTTTCTTGAGCACATATCTGGGAAAGCTTGCCACACCTTATATATGTCCATACGCTAATGCAACACCATTCGAATAGTACAAATATACACTAATCCAGTGGCTAGTGCAACCGTAGAGTAGTTTTTTTATTACGGGGTACAGTACAATGGTTTTACTGAACAGATTTCCATAAGCTAGCACTGGATGATTTCTATAAGCATTAACTATACAAAATGTAAAGGTAACAAGTTTCAGCATTGGTATACTAGCTGTGCAACAGCATTAAACCAAATACAAAAGTCTGAAGGTAACTTGCATTATTAACTAATGACAGTATATAAAAAATTGCAAACCATGTACCTTCAAGGTAAATATCATTTAGAACTCGAGGGGACTTGAAAAATTGCTATCCCAATCTTGATAATCGATCAAACATAAAAACTTGATCAACCGAATCAAGAAAACAGCCGGAGGAGGAGGTGCCCACTCTTGACCTTTCCTCTTCTCTTCATAATTTTTTGTGCATTTTAACCAAAATAAAATGACATCAGCGCCTTGGCATTTTAGTGACACTGTACAAAAAAAAGACTTATCTCATGAAAGTGAGGTATGTAATCTATAAGCATTAACAGTGCAAAAATCTGAAGGTAGTAACAAGTTTCATCGTTGGTATACTGGCTGTGCAACAGCATTAGAATGCCTTAGCTGAAAAATCTTTCATGCATCCACAATCAACAGCTAACCCTGAAATAATCTAGTGACATTAAATGGCATTGCTTAAATTTATCGGTGGCATTAGACTGAGTGCGGCATTAGTTAAATGTGGCATCACTTTAGCAGTAGCATTGCTTGACTTTACCGCTGGCGTTATACTAACAGCAAAAAAGTGGCAATAAGAGCATGGGAGGCCCATTCGGATAGTGGGCGCACCAGTATGATGTACCTCCACAGACGCACAGAGTGGTGAGGGAGGGATGGTTGCCCAGAGATACAAATATCCAGGCAGCATATGTGGATTACGTCCCATTTTTGTTCTCTTTAGCCACCTTTTTCCTATGTGAGGACAATAAACCGATCAACCTGGTCATTCTCTAATGCGTTGTCATGCCTTTCTACCTTTTTCAACCAAGAGACACGAGACTCGTTCCTTAGCTACTGATTTTCCCCTTTTCAACCTAGATGCGGGTTTGATGCCTAGTCTCTTCGACTGTACTTTCTCCCTTCCTTTTCTTATTCAACCCAGACATGGATTAGTCTGCATGAAGTAGGGTTTCCTTTAATAGTGCAAATTAAGGTTTTCGTCTGCGTGACTAGTAGAGCAGAGGATAGCAAATTGGGGAGATGGTGGAGTGGAAAAAGATCCACATGCAGCAACGTGGCAGATGGGGCACTAGAACAAGGGTATGGTTCGAAAAGAGGTAGCATACCTGAGGGTCAGCGGGAAGTGGCTTCGCTCGTGGTCGTTGTCCTCCGCACACACTACGGCAGCGAGGTTGGGGACGGAGGCCATCCCGCGCGGGCGCTAGGTCTGAGAGGACGGCCTTGTCGTCAGTGTGTGACCTCGCTCGCCGACGATGAGTGTGTCGACGCTGCACGTCCTTTTCTTCCCCGGCGGATTTGTGACCACCAGTGAGGAGGGAGAGAGAGGGGCACTGCCATCTTTTTTAGATCTGGAGAGAGGGGTGATAGTGTGAGAAGCAAGTGGGCAGCCCTTAGCAAGCAAGCGCTGAAGCTCCAGCCTATATATCTTTATTGATACTAGTACTAGAGGTGGAGTAGTGGTAGAGTAGTTTGTATTTTCTCTGCTTACAGTACCAGTTAGTCGTGCTTCAAAACTGAACGGCACGCCATTAAAAAAATAAAGTCGAGAAATAATGCGGCACCTCGAGCCAACGCGGCTAGATTGCATTTTGCACGAGAAATGACACACCATGTTTCGTTGACATGTGGTCCCGTTCCAACATGTCAGTGAGACGATGGCGAGTCCTTTTGTACAATTTCTGAACGGACGTCTATGTTGGCCGGGGGCCTCTTCCTGTACCGTGGCAACCGACCACCGCCTCTTCACCTTTCCCTCTCGATTTGGAACTGCTGTCGCACGCTCTTCCTCCCTCCATTTGCCTTCACCCTTCCTTCTGCCATTGTTCGATCATCTTCTCCATGGAGGGAACAGGCTAGAAACGACCCCGTTATTCTTGCCCCAATCTGAAAGATGACATGGTGGAGGAACTCATTGATCGGTGCGACGTCATCACCTCGGCTAGCATGGCAGGTTCGTTCAAGACCATTCTCGACTCAACAAATAACAACATTACAAAGAACCCAAGGGTTCAGGAGCGGTTTGATCTCCCCTATCTTCTTCGCCATGACCCTGCTTGCTGGCGCGGGGACGACGGAAGCCTCACCTTGTGCAAGTTGATGCCGCTTGATAATGATACATGTGATGTTAAGATGCCATCACTTAAGGGTAAGGCCTGGGCAGGCGCAAATGGAGATTGGGTTGTTTATATTGGGTACAACTGCGAGTGGGAACTTGTGAATGTGTACACTTGTCACCGGGTTCCACTTCCAAAAATCTCAGAGTGCCCTGAGGTTGAGCACACAGATGATCTACGTAGGTTCAAATACGATCATGGTGACTGTCGTCTACAGAAGATAGCAATTTGTCGAGTTCCCAACCGCTCTTAGGATTACACGAACTATCATGTTGTTGCTATCTTCGACAATCTTGTTGCCGTCCTTACTTCCACGCCTCGATGGATATTGCTCAAAAATCAATTTCTGTACACGGATGAGTACTGTGATGCAATTCAATACGAGAGTCTTGTGTTTGCTGCCACCACTCGTGGCACTATTTTTGCATGGAATCCTTATTGTTTCGGTACGTTTGTCTTCCACTGTAATTAGAATTGTTTCATCCACATGCATACGAGTTAGTATCCCCGTACTAATTAACCTTCTTGTGTTTCCAAGGTCCTGTGAACATTCCACCACCTATACTTGAAAAAATTAATAACCAAGGGGGAGATGACGATGGTGATGATCATGAGCATGAGGACGAGCAGGACCTACATACTCAGTGGCGCCTGGCAATTTATTCCAATGGATCACCTCTTCTTGTATGTATACAGGGCACCACTGATGTTAGTAAGGAAACAGGTGTTGTCTCCCATGGTCGCACTCTCCGGACCTATTCCAACATCCGTTGCAGGGTATTCGGGATGGATACTAGTGTGCTAGTGCCAGCACCTTCTGCCTAGTTCCGTATTGATAGTCTTGGAGAAAACTCGCTCATCCATGGAAAAAACTATCCAATGATGGTGAAAGGTGATCCAGCTGCTGTTGGCACAACGTTACTACCGTTTATGAGAAGCAACTTTATCTATACCTCGGACATTGCTATGGTTCCCTACCCTGGCTATCACAATATGCGTCCTGATATAGGCCGCTTCAGCCTGGATGATGAGTCCTGCGTTGGTCTCGATATTGACAATAGCTTCCCCTTCCCAGAGGCTTACTTATGGTTCAAAGCAAGCGTTTCCAACGCCGAGGATTGGTTGATCTGAAGTTCATTTCATTGCTTGTTATTTGTTGTGTGATAAAAACTTTAGGATTTACTAGAATGTTTTGTTGGAAATAATCTATAATCCAACATGTATACTCGTTGTCGTTGTGTGTTGATGACTTGTTGTATGTAATGAATGGTACATTTGCATATGCATGTCATAAACTCAATTTATGAATGGTTTTCGAATCACTTCTTGTAGTGTGAGTACCGTAGTAGTATAGCCAGCATCCGGTTATATGAAGTTGCCACATCACATAGAGCCAACCTAATAGTGGAGTATGCTAGTGCAATAGTTAGTCCTAGTAGTAGTATACCATCAACTAGAGCTAGGTGTCGCACGGAGGCCGAGAAATATGGTGATAGCGTGACTGCGTGAGGTGGGCTTGTAGTACGTAGTATGATGTAGGCACAGGGCTTGTCGTGTTTCCTACTCCTCCGGTCTAAATGTGGAGAAGATTTGGTCGAGTTCTTCCTCCTTTTGCCGACACGTGGGACATCCAGCATCCAGGTCGTGTCATGCAAGAAAATGGAGTGCTAGTTGAAGCCACGTGATGTGCATCTTGGGTTAAACTGTAAATAGAATCTTACTCTTGAGTAACTCCAAAAGCGGCCACCGAAGATCTTTATTGGATTTATTTTTCATCACCAGCACGTCAAGGTGAAAGATGTGCAGGTTCAGTGGGTCGTCTTGCGTTTTCACTGACATGCGGGACGGCATGTGAGCAAACAGACGATGGGCACACTCCACGCGTCTGCTGGCTGGCTGAGAAGAGAGAGAGAGAGAGAGAGGAGGGATGAGCACGGACTCCAGGAAATTTCATGACAATGTGAGTAGTACTAGTGGTGTACCGTACTCCTGGAGAGATAATGTGTTCGCTCTACGTAACCAGCACCTTGATATAGTGGGGTGGCATGGGCCATAACTAGCATTCACGTCTAGCAGTACGGCACACGCCACCCACACGAGTCCCATCTAACACCAATTTTCTTGGAGTTCGTGCTATAGCTATCTCTTCTCCCTCATGTTTTCTCTAACTCAGCAATTGCGCGGTGGGCGGGGTGGGGGTTTGCCAATAGTCGGTTTGCTCAACTGTGGTGCCACTTGTAAGTGAAAATGCAACACAACACGCATTCCCCCTTGAGCGGCGTGCCGGACCAACCTTGTGGGGGTGCAATGCGAACACGGCAGGCTTTTCCTTTTGAACTTGTAAAATTTGGTTCTGCTCCATGGCGCGACCGATAGATAGAAATAATGATTTTCCCTAGTGTAATGAGAAGTTTGGTTCCGGCGCGGTTCATGCATGGAGCACGTACAAAAATTATGAAGTTGATGCGAAAGGTAAGATAATTACTAGTACAATATGGAGGCTAATGAACCCGTGGATCTGTCGAAGATGAAGGTACTCAAGCGCAGTACAGCTGCGGAGGAGGTGCTCCATAGCCTTCTTCGAGATGCCAACGTCGAAGAGGTCGAGCTGCTTGAGTTGAGGGAGAAGAAGGGCGGGCACGGCATTAATCTGGGGAAAATAGCAGGAGCTGAAGCTGGCGCGGCGCAGCGTTGGCGTGAGGCGGAGCACAGACGGCGGCAGAGAGCTACATCGTCCAGCTTCAAACCTGAGCTCCTCGAGCTGATCTAGGGCGGGGGATAAGAACCACTCGTCGAACTTGGCTTGGACCTTGCAGTTGGTACTGAACATGCGGATGTCAAGGCGTCTGGCTGGCCCAGGGTGCGATGAAAGGATCTTGGAGACTGTGGCCATGCATTTGCAATCCCCGTCGTAGAGGCAGCTGTCGACGGTGAGGTTGAGGGGGACGCGGTGCCAGAGGGGGCGCCACCGCCAGGAGAGAAGGGTGGTCCGCACGACAGATTTGGTGGGGAGGATGCCGATGATGATGAGCAGCATGTCATCGGGGAGGCTGCTGATGAAGTCCAGGCTCGTTGGATGCGGTTTTGGCTCGAGCCGCCTCTGCTTGTTGGCTGCCTCGCTGTCCATCTCAGTCGGCAGCCACGCCGGTGTACACGTGTGCTTGGTGTGTATTGTGTGCTGGGTGTGCGCGAGTGCGTCCTTGTGTGCATGCCGCCGCGCAGTGGTGAAGTGTGCGTGAGTGCGTCCTTCACACGGAAGAAGTGTGCCCTCAATTTACTAGCGTGCGAGGTGCTACCGCGAGTGGTTTCAACTTTGTTTACTTCACCAATAATCCTACATCTACGTAAAAGCTACTTAAACCTACGTAATCTTCCTAACTACTTTTCTTCTCCCCCCTGATTTTCAAGGGGGTGGGCCCTTCCATCCCCACCGAACCAATCCTTTGTTTCCATGTCCTCTTTTATGTAAAAACCATACGTTAGTTTACGTGGGTGTAGCATTACTGTTACTTCACCGCGTGTCAGATAGGCCTCTAGTTTACTTATTTTCACCCACTGCCACATGGGCCAGCACACAAAGATAGAGAACACGAGCTGACAAGGTAGCATGTGGACTGGTCGACCAGTCAACTAAACAATATACGGAGCTATACGCTAACAAAGTGACCGTATAATCCCTCGGTATAGAGAGATCGAGTGAGAGGGGAGGCCCGTGAGAGATAGTAGAGAGAGAGGAAGAGTTACTCCCTCCGTTCGATAATGTAGTGCCTATATTTTTGTTAAAGTCAAACTTTTGAAACTTTGACCAACTTTATAAAGAAATTACTTATATCTACAATACCAAAGATAAATGATAGTATGAAGTAAGTACATGTTGTGAAGAATCTAATGATCGTGCCAGATGTAAATGTTTTTCTCCACATATACCTGGTCAAACTTTTCTAAGGTTTGACTTTTCAAAATATCCATATGTTTATGGACGTGAGAGAGTACCTAACTAGAGAGAGAGAGAGAGTGAAATAGAAAGAGTGAGTGAAAAAATGTGTATGCGTGTGTGAAAGAGACATGGACAACACACAATAAAGTAGAGAAAAAGCGTGTGTGTCTTATGCAAACATATCACACATGCATCTTCGACAGCGGAAGCGAGGTGAGGAGATAGTGTGTGGTTGTTTGCAACCGAGAGAGAAATACCCCTAGCACGTGGCCAAGAGAGGTCTGACAAACAAGGGAGAGAGGTCGAGAGAGACGTATGGAGAAAATGCAGACATGGGGAGGAGAGAGTGTATGTTTGTGACAGAGAGATCCCCTGGAGATCATGATGGGACTACATGGGTGGGAGATCGAGTGACAAGGTGTGTGCGTGATAGAAGATACCCCGAGAGATATCGAGATAGACATATGGATGGAAGGAGACAATACGTGTGTTCCTGATGGCTAGTGAGAGATAGTCATACTTAGGGGGGTGCGTGTGCCTATGATGGAGTGAGGGATTATGGTACTTAGGGGGGGTGCGTGTCACATAGAGAGAGAACAAGGGCGGATAGTGTTAGATGGGTCTATGTAGCGCGAGCGAGATATGTGTATGTGTGAACTAGGGAGATATAAAGTTTGAGAGAGATAGAGGAGCCCCGATACGGCTGAGTGGTGCATCAGATAGTTGAGAGGGGGAAAGAGATACTCCATCCGTTCGATAATGCAGTGCATATAAATTTTTTAGAAGTCAAACTTTGGAAACTTTGACCAGGTTTACGCAAATATTATTTATATCTACAATACCAAAGATACATCATACGAAACTACATCTCATGATGAATCTAATGATATATGTTTGCCGTTCTAGATGTAAATGTTTTTTCTCCACGTACATGGTCAAACTTTGCGATGTTTGACTTTTTAATAAATCTATATGCTATGGACCGAAGAGAGTGCCTAAGTCGAGAGAGATCAAGTGCGTGTGAAGGAGAATGAGTGAGTGTGCAAAAAGAGTGTGTGTGTGTGTGTGAAAGAGAGAGGGACAACAAACGATAAAATAGAGAGAGAGTGTGTGTGTGTGTTCATTTCTTATGCAAACATATCACGCATGCATCTCCGAGATAGAAAAGCGAGGTGTTGAGATACACGAAGATAGCTAGTGCATGATTGTTTGCAACGGAGAGAGACACCCCTATAGCACATGTCCAATAGAGGTCTGGCCAACAAGGGACAAAGGTCAAGAGGGACGCATGGAGAAGATGGACGCATGGGGAGGGAGAGAGGGTGTGTTTGTGATAGAGAGATCCCCTCGAGATCGTGAGGGGACTATCTGGGTGGGAGATCGAGGGACGAGGTGTGTGTGCGATAGAAAGATGCCCCGAGAGAAATCGAGATAGACCAAGTGAGGGAAAGAGACAATGCACATGTTTGTGATGGAGACTAAGTATTAGTCATATACATAGGGGGTACTGCGTGTGCCTACAATTGAGTGAGAGACAATCATACTTAGCTAGGCGTGAGATTGTGTGTGTATGCGTGTGAGATGGAGAGAGAACGAGGGAGAGAGAGAGTTTTAGATGGGTCTATAGAGTGCGAGTGAGATATGCATGTGTATGTGTGACCCAGGGAGATGGAGAGTTTGAGAGAGAGAGGGAAGAGCTCCGAGATGGCAGAGTGGTGCATGAGAGAGTTACGGGCAACGAGCTAGGGAATTTATGTGCGTACGATGAGTGCACCCAAGATATTTAGCTTGGACTAGAGAATCATACATAGTGTGCCACAGAAACCTATACATGGAGTGTGCATGCGAACTAGAAAGACCCCCCCCTCCCCCCCCCACACAGAGAGAGAGAGAGATAGAGAGAGAGGGAGAGGGACCAACAAGGTTTGTGTTTGGATGCGTGCGATAGAATTAAAGATTGTCGGCGAGAGAGAGAACATGAGTCCGGGAGAGGGGGAGGTCGTGTTTATGCATCAAAGACTGATATAAACCATGTTTCCATATAAATTTGCATTCAAATATTTGAATTGGAGAATATGTTGTCTGCAATCCACACATGAACGGACATATGCGTATCAAACAAGTTCATTAATTTGACTTTCAACATGTTCATGGGGTACTATAATACAGTACAACATGCTACTCAATTGAGGTGTTCAATTTTGGATTTTGTTCACTATTTTGACCTGGTGAACGAGATATTTCATTTTGGTTTGATTCCCGTTTTTTAGTGGGTCAACTATTTGTCATATAGTAAATCGTTAGCAACGAGCATGTAAAAACACATTAGTCCTGAGCACCATCTCACCATCTAAAAAAGAAGTGGCAAGCTAATATTTCGAAATTTGATTCGAATCGACTTGGTAAGGTAGACGTGGATGCTCGTTCTCCCAAAATTTGAACGAACCGCTAAACACCCTCTGCTCGGTGGAATTCGCCCGAGCAAATAAATGGGACACGCAAAATTACCGGCCTACGTGGGACACGCATCAATTGGCCCGTTGTACATCGAGGGTAGGTTCATAACTTCATCCAAGCGCGCCTTCTCCTCGGCCGAAATGACAGGTGCCAAATAATTCATAAACCATGGGCGGCAAAACACCCTCTCCTCACCCGAAATCGCTCGTGCCGACTATTTCAAAACACTCCCTCCTCGCCCGAAATCGCTCACGCCCACTATTTCAAAACACGCCCTCCTCGCCCGAAATCGCTCGCGCCCACTATTTTGAAACACGCCCTCCTCGCCCGAAATCGCTCGCGCCCACTATTTGGGAGAAGCAAAGTTACTCTACTATCCCCGACCCTCAGTACACAGACCCAAGCCCAGAAGCCTAAAGGCAGGGGTAGAACTATAACTCCCCCCCACATTTCAGATAAATGAGTCCGCAAGACATGGTTCCCCCTCCCAATTCCCCATTCATACATCGTGGGCGCCAAATCACCTTCTCCCCGGAAGCTCCCTTCTCCCCAGCCGCGAAACCTCAGGCCCTCCTCCATGGCACCCCCCACCGCACCAAATTCACCACCGCCCTCCTCCCCAATGCCGGAGACGTTGTTCGTTTGCCGTCGTGCACTGGGTCGTGTGCCTCTTACTCGGTGCTGCCGGAGCTGCCTCGACGACGGCCGCGTGAACCGTACCGGAGCCGATTCACCCCCGCCGTTGTGCACGGCGCCGAAGCGGCTCCAACTTCGGATGCGTCCAGGGTCCCGGCGCTGATTCCCTGTAGCCGTCGACCGTCGCGACATCTCTGCTTTCCTGCCGCCGGTAGCCACCGCAATCGCGCCGGCCTCACCGACTCGGCAGCTGGAGCTGCCTACTTCACCGGGCCGCAAGATAGGTTGTACACTCATCTTAAATCACTTTATTTAGGTGTCAGTTGTCTGAATTTTTATTCTGGGCCAATCGATTCCCAATGGGAAGCAACACCCCTCGAGGCGGCGGAGCTCCTAGGCTGCCGGTTGGCTGGTGTCTAACGTAAGGGTGCGGGGGCGCAAGTTCACCGCGGAAGCAGCGCTTAGGTGGCTATCTTAGAGTTGCGTGGGTTGAAGGTACTGCCGCCGCCGGATCTGGATGACGACGGGTCTTTGTGGATTAGCCGGGGGCGGCGCAACCACGGCACTGCGGTGGGGCGGGCAAGGTAGTCAGAATCCCGATTCGACTCCTAGAATCCTACGGCTTCATGATCCTACGGAAGCATGTCGATCCAAGTCCCACTATGAGTCCGGATCAAGTAGAATCCATGTTGTGTTGCGATCTAAGTCATAGAATCCTGTACAAAACTGTAGAATCCCGGATATGCTATGGAGTATGTCCGATTCTACTAATTTATCTAAGCCATTTGTGTAGTTGTAGTAGAATAGTATGAAGGAAATATGCCTAGAGGCAATAATAAAGTTGTTATTTTATATTTCCTTATTCATGATAAAGGTTTATTATTCATGCTAGAATTGTATTGATCGGAAACCTAAATACATGTGTGAATACATAAACAAACACCGTGTCCCTAGTGAGCCTCTACTTGACTAGCTCGTTGATCAAAGATGGTTATGGTTTCCTAACCATGGACATGAGTTGTCATTTGATAACGGGATCACATCATTAGGAGAATGATGTGATGGACAAGACCCATCCATTAGCTTAGCATAATGATCGTTCAGTTTTATTGCTATTGCTTCATGTCAAATACATATTCCTTCGACTATGAGATTATGCAACTCCCGGATACCGGAGGAATGCCTTGTGTGCTATCAAACGTCACAACGTAACTGGGTGATTATAAATATGCTCTACAGGTATCTCCGAAGGTATTTGTTGAGTTGGCATAGATCGAGATTAGGATTTTACACTCCGAGTATCGGAGAGGTATCTCTGGGCCCTCTCGGTAATACACATCATAAGCTTGCAAGCAAATGACTAAGGAGTTAGTCATGAGGTGATGTATTATGAAACGAGTAAAGAGACTTGCTGGTAACGAGATTGAACTAGGTATGAAGATACCGACGATTGAATCTCGGGCAAGTAACATACCGATGGACAAAGGGAATTACGTATGTTGTCATAACGGTTCAACCGATAAAGATCTTCATAGAATATGTAGGAGCCAATATGGGCATCTAGGTTCCGCTATTGGTTATTGACCGGAGAGGTGGCTCGGTCATGTCTACATAGTTCTCGAACCCGTAGGATCCGCACGCTTAACGTTCGATGACGATATAGTACTATATGAGTTATGTGATTTGGTGACCGAATGTTGTTTTGAGTCCCGGATGAGATCACGAACATGACGAGGAGTCTCGAAATGGTCGAGAGGTAAAGATTGATATATAGTACGATGGTATTCGGACACCGGAAGTGTTTCGGGGGGTATCGGGTACTTATCGGGTCACCGGAAGGGGTTCCGGGCACCCCCGGCAAAAGATATGGGCCTTATGGGCCAAGAGGGGAAACACACCAGCCACAAGGGGCTGGTGCACCCCCCATATGGGCCAGCCTAAGGAGGAGAAGGAAAGGGGAGAAGGGAAAGGTAAGTGTGGATTAGGATTCCCACTTCCTTCCCTATCCCCCCCCCCCCCCCCCCCTCTTTCCTTCCCCCTCCGACAAACATGGCAGGGGGCGCGGCCAAGGGCAGGAGCCCAAGTAGGATTCGGACCTACTTGGGGCGCCCCTTGGCCTCTCCCCTCTCCCTCCCACCTATATATATGAGGAGGGGGCGCCTAGCACACCTCAGACAATTGCTTAGCCGTGAGCGGCGCCCCCCTCCACTGTTTACACCCTCGATCATATTTTCGTAGTGCTTAGGTGAAGCCCTGCGGAGATCACTTCACCATCATCATCACCACGCCGTCATGCTGACGGAACTCATCTACTACCTCGATGTCTTGCTGGATCAAGAAGGCGAGGGACGTCACCGAGCTGAACATGTGCAGAACACGGAGGTGCCGTGCGTTCGGTACTTGATCGGTTGAAGCGCGAAGAAGTTCGACTACATCAACCGCATTGTGAAACGCTTCCGCTTACGGTCTATGAGGGTACGTAGATACACTCTCCCCCTCGTTGCTATGCATCTCCATGGATAGATCATTGCGTGTGCGTAGAATTTTTTTTGTTTTCCATGCAACGATTCCCATAATAGTATGCCATCATAAAAATTCTTTTTGACATGCCTCATGGCCCTTTATTCCCCTCCCAAGCCCAAACTCTTAGCCGCTGACACCTTTGATCTAGCTATGAGAAACCCTAGATCAAACTGAGGATCAGGCTTGTCGACGATGGAATTGGCGTGAGAAGGAGGATGCATCAAGATTGATCAGAGAAGGAGATCAAGACCCTTCAAGGTTTAGCACTGCAGGTTAGCTATACAAGTGATAGGCTATTCACATACTCTAAAAAATCCTCCTATGTAAATCTTGTACATTGAAGATTTAAATGTTATATATATTTCCCTCCCATATATGTTCCATGCATACAAGCTAGCATTGATGTGTACAATTTTTGCTCTATATTTAGTATTAAACTCTATAGAACCCATATAAATTTCTGGCGTGGATACAAAATATATTATTTGATTAAATCTAGTAGAATCCTCAATTCCATGACTCGATACTATGACTCGATTCTGCCTAAGGAAAATCAACCCGACTCCGAATCCCGACTCTGACTACCTTGGGGGCGGGGAGCGGGGTTTTGGTCGGAGCTCTCGCGGCCAGGGACGGTGGAGGCAGGCTGCTCTGCCGGTGGTCGCTGGCTCTTCTGGGAAGATTCTAAACAGTGTCAACTGGGAGGCACAAGAAGGGCCATCAAGCCATCCGGTGTAGATCAGACAGTACCAAAATAAAATAAAATCATGTGACCCCAATTTAGTTTTCAGTCAACAGACGTGTGACCGCTCTCGTACCTTACAGTTGATCTCTTAGGGTATTTCTTCAGATCAGAGATATGTGTCATTCTTAACATTTTGCATTTTTTGCATCTTCAGCCACACCGTCTTCCTTCTCACCGCAGCTGCTCCAACAAGGGAAGCATACACCAGAAGGGAGCTATAGTCCCCACTCAATAGTTCCCTGCATCGAATGTGCGTGCCCGACATGGACTGCCACAACAACTGCAGGGCCATCGACAAGTCAGCACATGATGCTCACTCCTATGGATGGCGGCCAGATAGGTTGTACCCTCATGTTACTTGTGTGCAACATTTATGGCTTTGTTATTCATCTAAGCATGGAAAATAGATTATCACATTTCACTGTATATTCATGTTGATCTCTTAAGAGTCTTGTTCAGGAGTTAACGTTGTTCCATAGTTCAGATAAGAGACTTGTTCTTTAGGTAACGCTGTTCCACAGTTATCATCCATCAGCCAATGTTATCCCACAGGCTGGTGATTATACCACTTCTAGTATTACCTATGTTGTTCTTTAATACTTTTGTGTGCCATTTAGTTAATCTCGAGTACAAACGATACATATTCTGTAGCTTTCATCTGTGTTCTCCCTTTAGTTTTTGAGACCTATTGCTGCTAGTTAAGCCCAGTCCTACTATTTATGTGATCTCCTATAGGCACTCATTACATAAATCTAACTACTAGTTGTCTTCCATGCATGTCAGATATAATTGCACACACTGATATATCCACAAGAACCTCACGGAGCAATGTAACGGCCAACAAACTTGACGTCAATGATACCCAATATGATGGAACATGTAAAGGCAGTTCTTCAGAAGACTTGCAGAAAGATGTCGAATCCTATTCACCCCACAAGGTCCTTGCTCTAACTTGGCCCGTGATATGGGTACAGCATGCATATAATGTCCTGGAGTGCATCTACTCTGTTGCAATGCCATGTGCTTAGCCTGCTGATCATGCATGTAAATATGTCATGCCTTCCTATTTTTCAGTACCTATTCCATTCATGATAACATGTTTTCAAATTCAAGTACTATCATTCTACTCTGTCGCAATGCCATCTGCTTAGTTTGGACATCATGCTTCTGAATATCTTATGCATTGTTATTCATCAGTATGTACTTCATCTGTATACCATACCATGTTTTTTTACATTGAAGTGTTGTTCTAGTGGTCTGTTGCAATGCCATCTTAGTTTCCCAATCATACACGCATATGTTGCCTTAGTGTTTTTCTGTATGTATTCCGCTATCATACAGTTTTACATTCAACTAGTGTCTTTTTACTTTGTTGTCCTGTCGTATCCCTAGCTCTTACATCATAACCCTCCGTCCGGATTACATGTCGCAGAAATGGATAAAAATGGATGTATCTAGAACTAAAATACGCCTAGACACATCTATTTATTTCCGGATGGAGGGAATACATGTCAATATGTCATGCCTTTCTATTCTTCAGTACCTATTCCATCTCTCTGCTGTAGCATGTTTTATAACTGAAGCACCATTCTTCTATATAAGCCATGCAGGGGGAAGACGGCTATGTTAGAATCTGAAGGGTTACAAACAAGGTCTTTGCAAAATATCAAAATGCCAGGAGATAGTAAACCAACTCCAGTGTTCATAGATACTTCTCCAGCACAGAGAAACCCAACTCCTACTGATAATAAGCAGATTCAAGTGGCCAAAGAACTAGTCCACTCCAGTCCAGCAAAAATATGTCAACTCCATTCTAAAAAGCGTGTGTGTATCCTCACATCATGAAAATTTATAGCATTCAGATCATATTTTCTAAATGTTTCTTACCCATCTCTCTTTTAGAAAATAAGCTTAAAGGATAGAAGACTTTCTAAACTGGGATCGTGTTCGAGGAAAGTATCTTGCGGGAATTCTCTGTGCTCCAATGCTGATGTAAGTACTTGTTGTATATCACTAAATTTTTACATCAGCATGTATTTTGTTAATCGACGTGAATCCAACATTTATCTGACCTAAATTTACTTGTAGCAAAATGTATAATTAAAGGCGACAATGTTGATTTTTGTAAGGAAAACTGCCTGGTAGTTTTGCATACTGAGCTGCATGAGTGTACTATCTCATATCATGCACATTACTAAATTGTAGTGCTGTTCTGGTTGCCCAATCATTCATTGTGTCAATGTTGTTTTCCTATTACCTTACCTGGTTGATGATAGCTGTGCCATATTGTGCTAATTTGGTGTAGGCTGGTGTGGTCTGGTTGCCCAAACGTTCATTGTGTCAATGTTGCTTTCCTATTATCTGACCTGGCCAATGATAGCAATGCTAGTGTGTTAATTTGGTGCAAGCTGCTGGAGATAAGAAGACAAACTTTGAAAACAGCAAGGCAACCCCATTATTTCTTTCCAATAAATCTAGGCCAGGTAATATGGTGATAACTCTTGATTAATCTGTTCGGTTCCTCTCCTAATTTATGTTATGATGCAGTGGTCGAGACACTCTCCACTATCAATAATACAAGCCTGCCAAAATCATCATCTGAATCTGTTGAGTTTCCTCTATCTCGAATCCAACGGAAAAAATATATGTTTGTGAACGAATTACTGGCTGAAGCAATCATGGAGGAATCATAGGTGCACATTCTTGCACAACAACAACTGATCAATGTTTTCAGAGACAGTGTAGCAAAGAAGGAAGAACTTGCTCACATGCTTATGGGCGTCATCTGCGATGAGGTTGTAGATCATTAAGTTCTGCTCATTTATTTGCACTGGCATCAATCTTTGATTGCCCAGTGGATGTAATTTCCTGTAATATATGCTGGATGTGCAACATTTTTCCTTGTATGTCGTACGTTTGCTTAGCGCGCCTCGCATTCCAGCTAACTGGTCGCTAGGAAGGCAAAAAAGCAGTGAAATTATTAGTTAGCACGAACAGTCATGGGCCCTATATGAAGGAAGCGGCCCACTGCCCTTAATGGGCTTCCCTAATGGGCTCGCATGGGCCAAAATTCTCATAGGCCTTTGATTGATCGGTTTTTGTCCTGTCCATAATTTCTCGTCGTAATGGGCTCAAATGATAGCTGGGCCGGAATCGACGTTATCTAATTGGGCCTACTGACATGTTCGAACTTTAGCGGGCCCATTAAGTTAATGGGCCGTAACCAGGTCGAAAGCACTATTGGGCCGCTATAATTGAAATGCGCCAATAGTTAATGCTCGGCCCTGTTACCTCCCGGGTCGTTAACAGGCCGACATCGAAGCAGGCAATAAGTGGGCCCATTCGACTTCACGGGCCGTTAACAGGCCAATACTAAGGTCGGGCTATATATGGCCCAACTGTATTTTGGGCCTTTAGCAGGCCGAAAGAGACAGCGGGCTCGTACTGGACCATCAAGAGCATGGGCCGCTAAGAGGCCGAAAGTCAGGTCGGACTTTATATGGCCCAACTGTGAGAAACCGGGATGGTATTGGTCATGAAGAGCATGGGCCGTTAAGAGGCCAAAACTCAGGTCCGACTGCAAATGGCCCAACTAATTTATGGGCCGTTAACGGGCTGAAAGACACACCGGGCTGCAAATTGGGCCAACACTTAAATGGGTCGCTAAAAGGCCGAAAGACGTACATCCTGAAAATTGGCCCATCCCTTGAATGGGCCGTTAACAGGCCGAAACCACATGGGGCCGATATTGAGCCCAAATATATAGCGGGCTGTTAACGGGCTCGAATTGACGATGGGCTGCAATGGTGTCAAATAGTTAACGGGCCATTGATGGGCCGAACTGGCACATCTCGTATGGGCCGTGGGCTTAAATGGACCAGACACAAGTAGGCCCTATATGGGTCGGCCTGCTAATTTTGACTGGGCCAGCCTCTTTCACCTAAATGGGCCACTATTGGGCCTTGCCAAATGCCAACGTATCATAGGCGCCTCCTGTACAATGAGTGGATGACATCTGTCCCAACGCTGAGCCGACACGTGGATCCTCCGGCGAATGAGAATTTTACACGTGGAAAATCCCCATTGGTCGGGGCTATTAACGGGTTATCGGATCCAAACCGGAACCCGATAGCTTAACGGCGACCCGTTACGGTGGATGACACGTGTCGGTTACCCTTGACGAAAGCACTTCCATGACGCGGCATTTATCGTCATGGAAGCGGACACTTCTGTGATGATAATTTTGGTAATGTCATGGAACACTTCTACGACAGCACAGGTATGACTATCTTGATTTTGTCATAAAATCATCATGGATGTACATGCATGACAAAAAACGTGACCTACTGTGACAAACACATATCATCACGGAAGTGTATTTTTTTGTAGTGCTTATTGAGATGGCCCGTACGATGCTTGATGAATACAAGACTCCAAGAAAGTTCTGGCATGAAGCCATTGATACTGCATGCCACATCATCAACAGAGTTTATCTTCACAAATTCTTCAAGAAGACAACTTATGAACTACTCACTGGTAAGAAGCCAAACGTAAGCTATTTCAAAGTCTTTGGTGCTAGGTGCTGGACCAAGGATCCACATCGCACTTCCAAATTTGCACCGAAAGCACATGAAGGTTTTATGCTTGGTTACGGAAAGGATTCGCACACCTACAGAGTCTTCAACCTCTTTCACTATAAAGTGGTTGAAACTGTAGATGTGCGGTTCGATGAGACTAACGGCTCGCAAAGAGAGCACCTGCCAAATGTGCTAGATGAAGCTTCTCCTAGTGAATCTATCAAGCTAATGGGTACTGGAGAAATCATACCCACCGAAGAACAAGTAGAAGAGGAAATTGTCGTTCCAGATCCTACTCAACATGAAGACAATGCTCAGCCTGAAGATAATGCTGAAGGCGAAGATAATGATCAGCAAGAGCAAAGTCTTCGTCCTATTCATCCTCGGGTAGCCAATGAAGTTCAAATTGAGAAGATTCTCGATAGTATCAATGCACCTGGTCCTCTCACTCGATCAAGAGCAACATAGCTAGCAAACTTCTATGGGCACTTTGCATTTGTCTCCATATCTGAACCCAAGAAAGTTGATGAAGCCTTCATGGAACCTGAATGGATTCAAGCTATGCAAGAAGAGCTTCAATAATTTGAGCTCGACAATGTCTGGGAGCTAGTCAAATGTCCTGATCCTCGCAAGCACAACATTATTTGCACCAAATGGATCTATCATAACAAGCAAGATGAACATGGTCAAGTTGTCAGAAACAAAGATCGTCTCGTTGCCCAAGGTTACACACAAGTGGAAGGAATTGACTTCGATGACACCTTTTCTCCTGTGGCTAGGCTTGAAGCCATTCATATACTGCTAGCCTACGCTAACCACAACAACATTCTTCTGCATCAAATGGATGTGAAGAGTGCCTTCCTCAACGGCAAAATTGAAGAAGAAGTATATGTAGCTCAACCACCTGGCTTTGAAGATCCAAAGCATCCTGATATGGTCTACAAGCTCAACAAGGCACTGTATGGTCTCAAACAAGCGCCTCGTTCTTGGTATGACACACTCAAAGATTTCCTGAAGAGCAAAGGCTTCAAACCTGGTTCTCTAGATCCCACTCTCTTCACGAAGACATATGACGGAGAACTGTTTGTATGCCAAATCTATATGGATGACATTATCTTCGGCTGCACTGACCAAATATACAGCGATGAGTTTGGGCATATGATGCAAGAGCAATATCAGATGTCCATGATGGGGGAGCTAAAGTTCTTCCTTGGTCTTCAAATTCGTCAACAGAGGAATGGCATCTTCATATCACAAGAAAAGTATCTCAAAGATTGCCTGAAGAAGTTTGGAATGCAAGACTGCAAAGGGTACACGACGCCAATGCCAACCAAAGGCCAATTGGGCCCCGACGACAATGGTAAAGAGTTCGATCAAAAGGTATACCGCTCCATGATTGGTTCTTTATTGTACTTATGTGCATCTAGGCCAGATATAATGCTTAGCGTTTGCATGTGTGCCCGATTCCAAGCGGCACCAAAGGAATCGCATCACCTTGCTGTGAAGCGAATACTTCGATATTTGGCTCACACCCCAACGCTAGGATTATGGTATCCAAAGGGCTCAGAGTTTGATCTAGTTGGATTCTCAGATGTTGATGATGCTGGTGACAAGGTTGATCGCAAGTCCACATCAGGGACATGTCACTTTCTTGGACGATCTCTTGTCTGTTGCTCTTCAAAGAAGCAGAACTGTGTATCACTCTCCACTTCTGAATCTGAATACATTGCTGCTAGATCTTGTTGCGCTTAGCTTCTATGGATGAAGCAAACCCTCAAGGACTATGGCATCAACATGAAGAATGTGCCCCTCTACTGTGACAATGAAAGCGCCATCAAGATTGCTCACAATCCAGTTCAGTACTCGAAGACAAAGCACATTCAGATATGTCATCACTTTCTCAGAGATCATGTGTTGAAGGAAGACATTGATATCATTCACATCAACACTGAAGAGCAATTGGCAGATATCTTCATGAAGCCCTTGGATGAGAAAAGGTTTTGTAAGCTACGGTGTGAGCTAAATATCTTAGAATCCTCGAATGTCCTGTGAATGGACACACATCCTAACGCTTATGCATATTGATGACTTAGGTGCGCAACACACAAAGTAACGTATGTCTTCAATTCATGAAGACATACCCTCTGAGTGTGAATACATTAATGTGGAATTTGACTTCGGAGTGCCACGATAATTGTGCATCGTTTCTGGGTCTAATACTTCCTATACGGTGGGTAACGCCACCACCAACTTTTCTTGAAGATTTTTGTTAGCGTCATATCGCATTATCTTCATAGTTGGTTTGTCTTCAACATTGGTTTATCTTCATGATTTATCTTCACAATGTTGGTTTGGTTTTCATTGCTCCTCAATACTTATACATATATATGTTCTGTCCTCTACAGCATTCACTTATAGCTATGTCTTCAAGTTGCCATTCTTCTGCACTAAGTGAATGTGATCGGACCCTAACCCCTTCTGTGCTTCTCCCTCTAACTCTCTCTATCTCTTCATATGCATTCTATTGACAAGTGTCGATTGTCTTGACTGTGTCCTTGTCAGTCGAAGATATAGAGACAAACATTTAAAATGCATTTATTATCTCTATGCTTTCTGCCTGAATTTGGAGAAGCCGGAACGACCACCCGACAAACCAGGTGGCACAACATTTAAGTTGTTGCATGCATGCCATGTGTCCCTCAGATGTGAACCGCCAGGGGCAGCTGAGTAAATTCACTCAGCTGTCACCCCTCCTTATAAATACACACCTCCCCTGCGGTCATTATTTCCTACTCCCCTCGCTGTCTCGCTCAAACCCTAGCACCATCGCTAGCTTCCATCGTCGCCGGAGATGAAGTGCTTCGCTGTCGTGACTTCTCCGTCGTCGTCGTCATGCCGGTCACGGATCTTCTTCCCTCCGCTGCCGCCATAGGTGTCTTCCGCCGCCAAGTTAGGGCGCGGAAGATTGGACTGCTCGGCCTCCATCCTCAACTCGTCTAGCAGTCTCATCTGTTCTTGAGCGGTAATTAAAAGCCTATTTTTACCGCACGTTTGATCCGTTAAAACTTTCTATATCTTCAAAAAGTTGTTTCCTCTCTTCCAAATCTGGATCTCTACTTCTATGCATCTCACGACTCACAAGTACTTTCACTTATGCTTCATTACTAGTTAGATTCCTCACTTGTACTTATTCATGGATTCGTACAAATCTGGAACCAACTCACATCTATAAGTGAATGTCTTCGCGCTATGAGCTCAATGTCTTCAAACTGATTTATCTTCAAAATCTTCTGAGAATGCATACGACCTCTTCCCCTTCCCTCGCATCTCTAATGTTGTCATAGGTACATGTCCGTGGGAGAGTCCCTTGGTTCTCATAGTCTGCATTCATTTGCAGAGTTCTTACAGCATTATATTGAATCGCCTGAAGCCAGTTCTTGTCTGGCCAGCCGACTGAAGCCAAACACTATTGTGAAGCCTTTCAGTCTGAAGCCAATGGATGGAGGGAAATCTGCAAAGAAGGGCGGCAGACAGCGCCGTGATAACACTGCCTTGGACCTGCCACCAGATCTATATGAACTATACAAGTCTGATCCTGAAGAAACCTATGGTGAGCACAAGTCCAGAGTCCAATGGATTCGCAGACATTGGGCAGAGGAATGGTTTCAATATCATTTTGTAACACCTGAGTATGCAAAGAAGAACACTGTGAGGCCATCATGGGCTGATATTGTATACAGAAAGCTTCAACCCAAGACCAAGGCTAAAGCCATTGCAAAAGGCTTCTTTCCTTGCATGGTTCGCGGCCCAATGCCCGAAAATGCCGACCCATCAAGTCTTCGATGGTGTCGTGAGGATGATCTGTTTGAAGATTGCTAAGGCTTCAGCAGTTCAAAACAAGAAGGACCTTGGGATTAACTTCAATCCTGGTCCAGCTGCTCCAAGGCCAGATGGCAGTCGCAAAGCTGAGCCAAATCTCATTAGCCCCTTTGAGGATTTTGACTCCTTTCTAGCACATTGTGCCGCTCAAAGGGCCAGTGTTGAAGAAGCTGCTGAGGATGAGGAACATGCTGAAGTTCCAGAGCCCCCGAAGCCAGTGAAGAAGGCAAAGGCTTCAAAATCTTCTGCTGCACCAAAAGCTTCACGAGTGAAGCCACTGAAATCTGCACCACCTGAATCCAGTGTGCAGTCTGAAGACTTATCTCGCACCTCCAAGAAGCCCAAGAAAATCTCTCGGCAAGGCCTTACTCCAGCAAGCATCCTGCACAATGAACAGGGTGTCATTGATCTATCAAGCGATGAAGATCTTGTTGATGATGCCCTTGAGATGCTAATCAAGAGCAAGCAGGAGGCTGAAATCTTCAAAGACTTGCCTCTCTTTGATACTGACATTCTCATCAACTTCATCGATGAATGGTTTGAAGATACAACTCTCACCATTGATGATCTGCATCTGCTAATTGACATCAGCATCACGTTCCAGGGTTGCATAGCCAAAGAGCTTGCTATTGCTCAGAAGATTGTTGAGCAGAAGAACAAGATCGACCATGAGAAAGCTCTCGTCAAGAAGCACATGGCCAAGCTCAATGTCTCTGATGTGCAAAAATTCCAGAAGATGATGGCAGATCTAAAGGCTGAGTTCCATAAGCATCGCGATGATGCCAAAGGCTCCCGAGAGCGCCTGAAGTACTATGCTGAGAAATGTGTACAAGCTCACAATGAAGCTGTGAAGAGAAAGGCCCTTGGGCATCCAGGCATTGACCCCAAGTTGGCTGCTAAGAAGAAGAAGCCAATCCAAGCTGAGGCTGAAGCTCCAAGGCAGGAAAGACCAAGCATTGTCTTCCCTGCCAGCATGACTGGCTCGAAGCCAAAGGTCCCATCAGCTACTTCTAAGCAGAAGAAGATGAAGCAGGCTGAGGCTGAAGCCAAGAAGCGAAAGCATCAAGAAGCTTCTGATGCCGCTCCATCCAAGAAGAAGTTGAAGACAAAATATTCAAAGTCTTCAAGAAAAGATCAAGCTGCACCGCAAGAGCTACTGCTTGTTGAACCTATATCTGTTGCCCTTTCGGCCTCCTTCAACCGCGAGCGTCGTCTAGTTGTGCATGAGCCTACTACCACAGAGGCTCATGAGTCTAAAGAGATTCCAGTTGCTGACCTTATCGCAGCTGAAGACATTGGTCATGAAGACAGTGTTGTTGATGATGAAGTCCTTCCTCAGTTCCCCCAAATCATGTCCAAGCCGGTATCATCGTCTGCTCCCTCGAGTAGTGAACATATCAATATTGGCGGTCCTATGACGCCAATCACTCATGATGATTTCTGGGAAGAGCAACACCCCAACACTCCGCTCCATGAAGTCATTCCTCGCTCTCCACTAGCTCAAGTCACCACTCCCGTAATTGAGACTCCACAAGACACACCTGATGACATGGAGAAGACCACTCCCTCACCGCAGGTGTCGCCCTCTTTTCGAAGGCTTCACCGAGGCCCAAGGCCAACGGTCTCCATGTCAAGCATTCCTGAAGAGGATGTGCAAGCCACAAGATCAGTAGCACATCAAGTGTTCCCTGAAGCCATCCCTATAGAAACTGCTCAAGAGTCTGAAGCCAAAGAGGCTGAAGATATTTTGGCTGCATAAACCGAGGAAAGAGAAGAAGATCAAGTTGTTATTCCCCCTACCGTTGAACCAAGAGAGAATCAAGATGTGATTGTGCCTGACCCGCCAGTTCTTGAAGCCACTAAAGCCACGACAAATGAGGCTGCCGATACCACCACTACTGAAGCCGATGACATTGTCATGGCTGAAGACAATGCGCAGCCCGAAGCCACCCTTCAGACTGACACCCATGATGCCACTGAAGACATTCAGCCATCCACCTCGGATGTTGCTGCTGCTCCTCCTGTACCTCACACTATGGAACGGGCATTCTATTGTGGTGAGCTCGTCACTGTCAAGTGGCCAATCATGACACCTCCAGTCCCCAATATGATTACCATGTTGAGCAAAGGCCTCAGACACAGAAGCCAAAGCCTAGATTGCCAAGGCTTCCAAGTGTTGTTACAACTCAGGGTGCTTTCGGTGTCTTAAGCTTCAGAGAGCACAACACATTCTTTGACAAGACCAAGAATCCTTACAAGAAGCCCAAGATCTCCTCTGACAGGTTCTGGAGCCACCAGCAACGAAGCTATTACTCATGTATTATGTACAACCAGGACAGGATCTTCCCCCACAAGCGCATGTGTTGCGATGCCAATGCTGGACTCCCCTGCCTTGAAGAAACTCTTGACTGCTTTTGTGAAGTTGGCTTGCTCCCATTTGTTGTCGACAAGGAGCACTGGAATGAGGAACTCTTGCTGCAATTCTATGCCACTCTTCATATCTCAGGCTACAACAGGGATCCGAAGACATGGGTCCTTGAGTGGATGTCAGGTGATGTACATCATGAAGCCAAAGCTCAAGACATCAATGAGCTAACTTCCCTGCCCACTCCTGGTGATCTCTATGAGCCAGGTTGTCAGCGCTATGAACAAGAATTGCAGAGCATCTTTCAGAAGCCAGAGCCGAACATGAGCCAAATGCTTAGCATGATGAAGCCTTTGCCTGTTGATGCTGAGTACCCCAGGGAATTCTTCGTCAATGACCTCGAGTACCTGCCCCGCACCATCTATCACATACTGAGGCATACTCTATGGCCAATCAAAGGGCATTCTCCTCACGCCAAGATTGAAGGCACTATGAAGACTTTGGTCTTCTACATCATCAATGGCATCAGGTTCAATACTCAAGACTTCTTCATCCATCAGTTGGCAGCTTCTGGCATTGATCTATTCGGTCTCAAGTTCTATGCTCCATGGGTCATGCGGCTGATTAAGCTTCACTCCACCATCAATTATCAAGCTTCAACCATGTTGTCTTTCTGCCTGAAGTGGATATGTCACATGAAGCCATATATCTTGAGCCTGCAAAGGAACCTGTTCGTGAAGACAATGCTGCCTTCCAAAGCATCACATAGACACTTGAAGGTGTCCATGCGTAGAATCCACCTACTGTTGCTGGTCCTCTTGCTGGTCAGCTCAGGCTACTGCATCATGTCAACACTGATGCAACAACCAGCATAGTAGCTCAAATGCCTCAGAAGCGTGCTCGTGTGCTGAATGACCAAGAGCTTCTTGTTTCACTTCATCAGAAGCAGGATAGGCATCATGACTGGATGACGCGCCAGATGCAAAGTCTCCTTGTAGATGTCAATCGCATACGCAACCTCGCCACCAAGAACTCGTTTGTTGCTCATGAAGCATGTCGGCATGCCTGGAAGAGCCTCACACTGCTATGTTCTGAAGATGATCTTCAAGCAGATGGCTTCACTGAACGTTTCAAGTTTGACTCCAGGCCTCCACAGTCAGCAAGCTGGCATCCAACACCTTCAATTGAAGATTCTGCGTACTCATCTTCGGCTCCAACTATTGTTGCGCGAGTCATTGATGAAGAGGACGACGCCACTTCACCAGCTATGGCTTCACTGCATCAGGATTCTGCATCAGGCCCCTCTGCACCGCCCAACTCCACCGTCGACCCAGCTGCTCCAACATCTTCACCAACACCTTCTGGGGACGCTTAGACACTCTATGTCTTCACTCCTTTTTGGTCATTCCTGACAAAAAGGGGAGAAGCATATGAGTTGATAGTCTTCAAGCGGGTCTATAAGGGTCGGGTGCTTATTTTTGCTAAGTTTTTACAACTCTCGTTCTTGAACTGCTGGTTTTGAGTTGTAACACTTAAACCTTGATGGCCGTCTGCCACTTTTGCTGCTACCGTTTATTGCGATGATAAATTCCTCATGAAGTCATTTGGCAGACGCCCATTTCTCATTATGCATGTCATTATCTTCATTACACTTGTGTATGCATGATGAATTGTCTTCATGAGTTGAAGAAGATCTCCACAAAGCAGAACCTGCCATGTGCATTTGCATTCAAAGGCAAATTACTTATATGCACATCTTTAGGGGGAGCCCTTTCAACTTCATGAAGCCAATGACCGCGTTCTTTAACTTTCACATATTTTTATCCCCGTTGAAAACTTCAACCAGTTTGTCATCAATCACCAAAAAGGGGGAGATTGTAAGTGCATCTAGTGCCACCCTAGTTTGGTTTTGGAGTATTAACGACAAACGTGGTTGAGGGACTAATGTGTTTGTGAGAATTGCAGGATAACATTGGTAGAAGTCCCTCATTGATTCGGTTTACCTACCAGAGATGACCCCTAAAAATGTATGAAGACATTGAAGACAATGGTGGTTCGTGAAGACATTCACTTGAAGACAATGGAGTGCGGAGACATAGTTTCTTTCGTAGTTTCATTTTCTTCTTTCTTGAGTCATAGGAACCACCGAACTGTTAAGTGGGGTCCAAGTGAACAAAGTCAGAAGACTGACATGATGCTCAACCCAAAATCCTATGTCTTCGAGCGAAGACAATGAGAGCAAATCTTATCCAGAGTCGAAAAAGTCAGCTTTGCTTGTAGCCCAAGTCAAGCTGTTGCGTGTGTTTGAAATCCGACCGTTGAACACATGCCGGATCCTTAGTGACCCAGGGTCATTTCGGACATATCATGTCGGGTTGCCTGTTGGCTATGAATAGCCCACCCCCTCCACCATAAATTGGTGGCTGCTCAGAGTTAGTGCACGGCTTTTGTCGTTTGAGAGCAATCCACCTCAGGAGGTAAAGAGAGAGAGAATCCTTGCGTGGACAAAGCCCAAAACACCTAGAGCCAAAGAGTGTTAGGCATCACTGAAGTCTTTCTGTCCGCGTGACCTGAAGACTTATTACACTTGAGGACTATGCATCCTCCAGCCAGTTAGGCATCACGTTCTGAGGATCCAAGAGTCATTGCGGATCGCCGATGAACAGAGCCTATGAAGGTTTGGAAGTCTACCTTGAAGAATTACCAGAGTGATTGGGCGAGGACTGGGTGTCCTTAGCTCAAGGGGAATAAGGTGAAGACGTGGTCTTCTGAGTTCAATCTCAGCCTCCCTAACCAGATGTACAGTTGTCACAGCAACTGGAACTGGTCTACCAAATCCTTGTCTTCACCAAGCAACTGGTTCTATCCCCCATCTCCTTTACATTTCAGTTTGTCTTTGTGAAGTCATTGCTTGGATGCCTGATCTGTTTGACTTCATAGTGTGAAGACTTTCCTGTATTTGGCTTCGTACTGTCTTCCTATTCCGATCTATTCTACCTAGCAGCTATTTGTCTTCGTGCTTTCACTGTACTGTTTACTTGACTATGGCCTATCTAGTGTAGAATATCTTCCGTTGCATAGCGTATAGGTGTTGTTTAGTTGTCTATCTTCGAAGATCTTGCATCTCTCGAAGACTTTCATAAAAATCGCCTATTCACCCCCCCTCTAGTTGATAACTAGCACTTTCAGAAGGGCCTATCTTTTACTTTTACGTATCTACTTTTATGCAAGAGTCAGTAGTGTTCTCTTCTATTCCTTTTATTTTTCTCTTTTGCAAGCATCATGTGGTGGGGAAAGATCTAGGCACATATATCCAGTTGGATGTGAGTGATCATGAGTTATTATTGTTGACATCATCCCTGAGGTGAATAAGTTGGGAGGCAAAATTATAAGCCCTTATCTTTCTATGTGTCTGGCTGAAACTTTTTGCTCCATATATATAGAGTGAGTATTAGGAATCATAGAAGACTAAATGATGGTTGAGTATGTGGACTTGCCAAAAAGGCTCCGACACGAGACCCTTCCTGAAAATATGATGAATTGCAAGTGCATTGTTGACTGAGAACATAGTTTGTTAGTTTTCAAGAAAGTTTATTCCTTATACTTTGATGTTGTGATGAATTGTTACTTGCTCATGAGAAGTTTTATGATAAAGTTTATTGTTGTTGTAATAATGATCATGATGCTACTATGTCCGTATTTTGTTTTTATCGACACCTCTCTCTCTAAACATGTGGACATGATTATCGATATCGACGTTCGCTTGAGGACAAGCGAGGTCTAAGCTTGGGGGAGTTGATACGTCCATTTTGCATCATTTTTTTACTGTTATTTATAGTGTTTTCATTCAATATAACACTTTGTAGAGTAATTCTAATGCCTTTTCTCTCATAATATGAAAGGTTTACACAAAGAGGGAGATTACCGGCAGCTGGAATTCTGGACTTGAAAAAGCTATGTCAGAGATACCTATTATGCACATCTCCAAATGAGCTAAAATTTTATGGAGATTTATTTTGGAATATATAAGAAATACCGGAGAAACGAAATACCAGAGGGGGCCACCCAGGTGCCCACTAGGCAACAGGGCGCGCCTACCCCCCCTGGCGCGCCTTGGTGGGTAGTGGGCTCCCTGGCCCACCTCCGGTTCCTATCTTCTGGTACATAAGGCCATTGGCCCTAGAAAAATAAAGAGAAGGCTTTTGGGACGGAGCGCCACCTTCTCGAGGTGGAACTTGGGCAGGAGCACTTTTGCTCTCCGGTGGAGCGGTTCTGCCGGGGATACTTCCCTCCGGGAGGGGGAATCGAAGCCATCATCATCACCAACAACCCTCTCATCATGGGAGGGCCAATCTTCATCAACATCTTCAATAGCACCATCTCATCTCAAAACCCTAGTTCATCTCTTGTGTTCAATCTTTATATCAAAGCCTCAAATTGGTACCTATGGGTAACTAGTAGTGTTGATTACATCTCGTAGTTGATGCTAGATGGTTTATTTGGTGGAAGATTATATGTTCAAATCTATTATGTAATTCAATACCTCTCTGATCTTGATCATGAATATGTTTTGTGAGTATTTACTTTTGTTCTTGAGGACATGGGAGAAGTCTCGTCATAAGTAATCATGTGAATTTGGTATTCGTTCGATATTTTGATGATATGTATGTTGTGATTCCCTTAGTGGTGTTATGTGAACGTCGTCTACATGACACTTCACCATCTTTGGGCCTAAGGGAATGCATTGTGAAGTATTTAGTAGATGATGGGTTGCTAGAGTGATAGAAACTTAAACCCTAGTTTATGCGTTACTCCGTAAGGGGCTGATTTGGATCCATAAGTTTAATGCTATGGTTAGATTTTATCTTAATTCTTCTTTCATAGTTGCGGATGCTTGTGAGAGGGGTTAATCATAAGTGGGAGGTTTGTTCAAGTAAGAACAGCACCCAAGCACCGGTCCACCCACATATCATATTATCAAAATAGCAAACATGAATCAAACAAACATGGTGAAAGTGACCAGATGAAATTCCCATGTGTCCTCAAGAACTCTTTGCTTATTATAAGAGGTAGTTCCAGCATGTCCTTTGCTACAAAAAGGATTGGGCTACCTTGCTGCACTTTTGCTACCGTTACTATTACTTGCTCGTTACAAATTATCTTGCTATCAAACTATTTGTTACCGACAATTTCAGTGCCTGCAGAAAATACCTTGTTGAAAACCACTTGTCATTTCCTTCTGCTCCTCGTTGGGTTCGACACTCTTACTTATCAAAAGGACTACGATAGATCCCCTATACTTGTGGGTCATCAACATGTCCCTTGTTTTTTTAGTAATGCACATTGTGTGATGTTCAAGTATGAACTGTCCACCTCAATTTCACCAATACCAACTACAAACTTACACTACATGACTTAGGTTGTTGTTAAGCCTATTGTAGTAAACTGTTCTATCCATTTTTTAATATGTCCCTTTTCTACCGTGCTACTCTTCGCAATGAATATATCTTTAGAGATGTTGTCGTTTTATTACCATTTGCTATTTTTGGTGGATGTTAATCCTGTTGTACTTAACATGCATTTCCATGTACTTAGGCAGGGCCACAATGGGCGATGCTATTGTTTGCCATCAAGGTTAGCTGCATCCCATGTCTTATAGTATTTTGCATCATTTGTGCAATTGCAATTTAGCTTGTAACATTTACTAGTTGCCTGTAGGTACATATATCAGCGACACTGATCCATGCTTCGACCCCTTTTGTTTATGGGGCAATGAGATATTCATGAACAAGCGTCAAGTGAGGAAACTAAGAAAGATTGTTATGTGAAAGAGACGGGTGATGGGAATTAAATTCTTTATTTACACTTTGTCCAAGACAACAGTGAACTTTAGGATGGTAAGTAATATGTTGCCTTTACCCCCTGCCCACAACGAGTTACTCTATTAGACATAAATATCTGAAAGTTTTCTCTTTTCAGTGGTTTCCGAAGCAATTTATTGCTGATAACCTTGCAAACTACATGACTGGAGTTGAAGCAACTAAGGTTAAAGTACATAATTCATACTACCATGATAATGGTATAGAAGTCTTCCTGAAGGCGGTGAAGGATGGGAGGGCGATCGTCACACAGGGTTGGACAAAAGTTGTGTGCGCCTTTGGCATGCAGGAGGGCATTATGGGCATTCCGCTTCTTCAACACCATCGGCAGCCAAAATGATTTACACTTCTCTCTTCACCTTTACCGCCTCTAAATATTGTGGTTCATCATAGTTAATTGCTGCCTAATTCTGCAATTACTGGACATATTGTACTGAGAATTTTTATTTATGGATTGGTTGTTGAACCATTCTGCTGAGAATTTGAAATATTTGAATTCCACGTTTCATAATTCAAAATTCAAAATTTCCCATTTGAATAATAAATTACAGGGAAAAATAAAATTAAATAGGAGGGGATAAAATAATGTACGTACTTTAGAAAGAAAACAACGTGTGCGATGGAAAATAAAGAACAGACGGTTCTTTGACGAAAAACGTTTGGGATACTCAACGAACGAACACATGGTTTCGTCTCATATGCGTGTGGGATTTCCAGCAGTACCACACACGGTTCTTGTTGGAAATATGCCCTAGAGGCAATAATAAAATGGTTATTATTATATTTCCTTGTTCATGATAATTGTTTATTATTCATGCTATAATTGTATTAACCGGAAACCGTAATACATGTGTGAATACATAGATCACAGCATGTCCCTAGTAAGCCTCTAGTTGACTAGCTCGTTGATCAATATATGGTTATGGTTTCCTAACCATGGACATTGGATGTCATTGATAACGGGATCACATCATTAGGAGAATGATGTGATGGACAAGACCCAATCCTAAGCATAGCACAAGATCGTGTAGTTCGTTTGCTAGAGCTTTTCTAATGTCAAGTATCATTTCCTTAGACCATGAGATTGTGCAACTCCCGGATACCGTAGGAATGCTTTGGGTGTATCAAACGTCACAACGTAACTGGGTGACCATAAAGGTGCACTACAGGTATCTCCGAAAGTGTCTGTTGGGTTGGCATGAATCGAGACTGGGATTTGTCACTCCGTATGACGGTGAGGTATCTCTGGGCCCACTCAGTAATGCATCATCATAATGAGCTAAATGTGACTAAAGAGTTAGCCACGGGATCATGCATTACGGAACGAGTAAAGAGACTTGCCGGTAACGAGATTGAACGAGGTATGGGGATACCGACGATCGAATCTCGGGCAAGTAACATACCGATGGACAAAGGGAATTGTATACGGGATTGATTGAATCCTCGACATCGTGGTTCATCCGATGAGATCATCATGGAACATGTGGGAGCCAACATGGGTATCCAGATCCCGCTGTTGGTTATTGGCCGGAGAGATGTCTCGGTCATGGCTGCATGGTTCCCGAACCCGTAGGGTCTACACACTTAAGGTTCGGTGACGCTAGAGTTGTTATGGGAAATTGTATGTGGTTACCGAAGGTTGTTCGGAGTACCGGATGAGATCCCGGACGTCACGAGGAGTTCCGAAATGGTCCGGAGGTGAAGAATTATATATGGGAAGTCCAGTTTCAGTCACCGGAATGGTTTCGGGGGTTATCGGTATTGTACCGGGACCACCGGAAGGTGTCCGGGGGTCCACCGGGTGGGGCCACCTGCCCCGGTGGGCCAAGTGGGCTGAGCAAGGGAGGGAACCAGCCCCTGGTGGGCTGGTGCGCCCCCCCCCCCCAAGGGGCCCATGGCGCCTAGGGTTGAAAACCCTAGGGGGTGGGGGCGCCTCCCACCAAACTTGGGGGGCAAGTCCCCCCCTTGGCCGCCCCCCCCCCCTAGATGGGATCTAAGGGGGCCGGCCCCCTCTCCCCTTCACCCTATAAATAGAGGGGGGTGGGAGGGCAGCAGGACCCCTTCCCTGGCGCAGCCCTCCCCCTCTCCAACACCTCCTCCTCCTCCGTGGTGCTTGGCGAAGCCCTGTCGGAGAACCACAAGCTCCACCACCACGCCGTCGTGCTGCCGGAGCTCTTCCTCAACTTCTCCTCTTCCCTTGCTGGATCAAGAAGGAGGAGACGTCCCCGGGCTGTACGTGTGTTGAACGCGAAGGCGCCGTCCGTTCGGCGCTAGATCAGATCTTCCGCGATTTGAATCACCGTGAGTACGACTCCATCATCTGCGTTCCTTGTAACGCTTCCGCTTAGCGATCTTCAAGGGTATGAAGATGCACTCCCTCTCTCTCGTTGCAAGCTTCTCCTAGATTGATCTTGGTGAAACGTAGGAAATTTTTTGATTTACTACTACGTTCCCCAACAGTGGCATCATGAGCTAGGTCTATGCGTAGATTCTTTGCACGAGTAGAACACAAGTAGTTGTGGGCGATGATTTGTTCAATTTGCTTACCGTTACTAGTCCTATCTTGATTCGGCGGCATTGTGGGATGAAGCGGCCCGGACCGACCTTACACGTACGCTTACGTGAGACAGGTTCCACCGACTGACATGCACTTGATGCATAAGGTGGCTAGCGGGTGTCTGTCTCTCCCACTTTAGTCGGATCGGATTCGATGAAGAGGGTCCTTATGAAGGGTAAATAGCAATTGGCATATCACCGTTGTGGCTTTTGCGTAGGTAAGAAACGTTCTTGCTAGAAACCCATAGCAGCCACGTAAAACATGCAACAACAATTAGAGGACGTCTAACTTGTTTTTGCAGGGTATGCTATGTGATGTGATATGGCCAAAAAGGATGTGATGAATTATATATGTGATGTATGAGATTGATCATGTTCTTGTAATAGGAATCACGACTTGCATGTCGATGAATATGACAACCGGCAGGAGCCATAGGAGTTGTCTCAATTTATTGTATGACCTGCGTGTCAATGTAAAGGCCATGTAATTACTTTACTTTATTGCTAACCGTTAGCCATAGTAGTATAAGTAATAGTTGGCGAGACAACTTCATGAAGACACAATGATGGAGATCAAGATGATGGAGATCATGGTGTCATGCCGGTGACGATGGTGATCATGCCGCGCCTCGAAGATGGAGATCAAAAGCGCAAGATGATATTGGCCATATCATGTCACTTTATGATTTGCATGTGATGTTTGTCATGTTTACATCTTATTTGCTTAGAACGACGGTAGCATAAATAAGATGATCCCTCACTAAAATTTCAAGAAATGTGTTCCCCCTAACTGTGCACCGTTGCGAAGGTTCGTTGTTTCGAAGCACCACGTGATGATCGGGTGTGATAGATTCTAACGTTCGCATACAACGGGTGTAAGCCAGATTTACGCATGCGAAACACTTAGGTTGACTTGACGAGCCTAGCATGTACAGACATGGCCTCGGAACACGAGAGACCGAAAGGTCGAACATGAGTCGTATAGTAGATGCGATCAACATGGAGATGTTCACCGTTGATGACTAGTCCATCTCACGTGATGATCGGACACGGCCTAGTCGATTCGGATCATGTATCACTTGGATGACTAGAGGGATGTCTATCTGAGTGGGAGTTCATTAAATAATTTGATTAGATGAACTTGATTATCATGAACTTAGTCTAAAAAATTGTCTTTACAATCTATCCTATAGATCAAATGGCCCACGCTAATGTTGCCCTCAACTTCAACGCGTTCCTAGAGAAAACCAAGCTGAAAGACGATGGTAGCAACTATACGGGCTGGGTCCGTAACTTGAGGATCATTCTCATAGCTGCCAAGAAAGCATATGTCCTTGAAGCACCGCTAGGTGACGCACCCATTTTCCCAGCAACTCAAGACGTTATGAACGCCTGGCAGTCGCGTAGTGATGATTACTCCCTGGTTCAGTGCGGCATGCTTTACAGCTTAGAATCGGGGCTCCAAAAGCATTTTGAGCAACACGGAGCATATGAGATGTTCCAAGAGCTGAAAATGGTTTTCCAAGCTCATGCCCGAGTCGAGAGATATGAAGTCTCTGACAAGTTCTACAGTTGTAAGATGGAGGAAAACAGTTCTGTCAGCGAGCATATACTCAAAATGTCTGGGTTGCACAACCGCTTGTCTCAGCTGGGAGTTAATCTTCCAGATGATTCGGTTATTGACAGGATCCTCCAGTCGCTTCCACCTAGCTACAAGAGCTTTGTGATGAACTACAATATGCAAGGGATGGAGAAGTCCATTCCCGAGTTATATTCAATGCTGAAATCAGCGGAGGTGGAAATCAAGAAGGAACATCAAGTGTTGATGGTGAATAAGACCACTAGTTTCAAGAAAGGCAAGGGTAAGAAGAACTTCAAGAAGGACGGCAAGGGAGTTGCCGCCCCCGGCAAGCCAGTTGCCGGGAAGAAGCCAAAGAATGGACCCAAGCCTGAGACTGAGTGCTTTTATTGCAAGGGAAATGGTCACTGGAAGCGGAACTACCCCAAGTACTTAGCGGATAAGAAGGCCGGCAATACCAAAGGTATATATGATATACATGTTATTGATGTGTACCTTACCAGCGCTTGTAGTAGCTCCTGGGTATTTGATACCGGTGCGGTTGCTCACATTTGTAACTCAAAACAGGAGCTGCGGAATAAGCGGAGACTGGCGAAGGACGAGGTGACGATGCGCGTCGGGAATGGTTCCAAGGTCGATGTGATCGTCGTCGGCACGCTACCTCTACATCTACCTTCGGGATTAGTTTTAAACCTCAATAATTGTTATTTAGTACCAGCTTTGAGCATGAACATTGTATCAGGATCTTGTTTGATGCGAGATGGCTACTCATTTAAATCCAAGAATAATGGTTGTTCTATTTATATGAGAGATATGTTTTATGGTCATGCCCCACTGGTCAATGGTTTATTTTTATTGAATCTCGAACATGATGTCACACATATTCATAGTGTGAATGCCAAGAAATGTAAGGTTGATAATGATAGTCCCACATACTTGTGGCACTGCCGCCTTGGTCACATTGGTGTCAAGCGCATGAAGAAACTCCATGCAGATGGACTTTTGGAGTCTCTTGATTATGAATCATTTGACATGTGCGAACCATGCCTCATGGGCAAAATGACCAAAACTCCGTTCTCCGGAACAATGGAACGAGCAACCAACTTGTTGGAAATAATACATACTGATGTATGCGGTCCAATGAGTGTTGAGGCTCGCGGTGGCTATCGTTATGTTCTCACCCTCACTGATGACTTAAGTAGATATGGGTATGTCTACTTAATGAAACATAAGTCTGAGACCTTTGAAAAGTTCAAGGAATTTCAGAACGAGGTAGAGAATCAACGTGACAGGAAAATAAAGTTCTTACGATCAGATCGTGGAGGAGAATATTTGAGTCACGAGTTTGGCACGCACTTAAGGAAATGTGGAATTGTTTCACAACTCACGCCGCCTGGAACACCTCAGCGAAATGGTGTGTCCGAACATCGTAATCGCACTCTATTGGATATGGTGCGATCTATGATGTCTCTTACCGATCTACCACTATCATTTTGGGGTTACGCTTTAGAGACTGCCGCATTCACTTTAAATAGGGCACCATCTAAATCCGTTGAGACGACACCGTATGAATTATGGTTTGGGAAGAAACCTAAGCTGTCGTTTCTGAAAGTTTGGGGATGCGATGCTTATGTCAAGAAACTTCAACCTGAAAAGCTCGAACCCAAATCGAAAAAATGCGCCTTCATAGGATACCCTAAGGAAACTATTGGGTATACCTTCTACCTGAGATTCGAAGGCAAGATCTTTGTTGCCAAGAATGGATCCTTTCTGGAGAAAGAGTTTCTCTCGAAAGAAGTAAGTGGGAGGAAAGTAGAACTTGATGAGGTACCCCCTCTTGAACCGGAGAGTAGCGCAGCTCAGGAAGATGTTTCTGTGGTGCCTGCACCGACTAGAGAGGAAGTTAATGATGATGATCATGAAACTTCGGATCAAGTTCCTACTGAACTTCGTAGGTCCACGAGGACACGTTCCGCACCAAAGTGGTACGGCAACCCTGTCCTGGAAATCATGTTGTTAGACAACGGTGAACCTTCGAACTATGAAGAAGCGATGGCGGGCCCGGATTCCAACAAATGGCTTGAAGCCATGAAATCCGAGATAGGATCCATGTATGAGAATAAAGTATGGACTTTGGTGGACTTGCCCGATGATCGGCGAGCCATAGAAAATAAATGGATCTTTAAGAAGAAGACTGACGCGGATGGTAATGTGACCGTCTATAAGGCTCGGCTTGCCCCTAAGGGTTATCGACAAGTTCAAGGGGTTGACTACGATGAGACCTTCTCACCCGTAGCGAAGCTGAAGTCCGTCCGAATCATGTTAGCAATTGCCGCATTCTATGATTATGAAATCTGGCAAATGGACGTCAAAACGGCATTCCTTAATGGTTTCCTTAAGGAAGAATTGTATATGATGCAGCCGGAAGGTTTTGTCGATCCTAAGAATGCTGACAAGGTATGCAAGCTCCAGCGCTCCATCTATGGGCTGGTGCAGGCATCTCGGAGTTGGAACATTCGCTTTGATGAAATGATCAAAGCGTTTGGGTTTATACAGACTTATGGAGAAGCCTGTATTTACAAGAAAGTGAGTGGGAGCTCTGTAGCATTTCTCATATTATATGTGGACGACATATTGTTGATGGGAAATGATATAGAACTTTTGGAAAGCATAAAGGCCTACTTGAATAAGTGTTTTTCAATGAAGGACCTTGGAGAAGCTGCTTACATATTAGGCATCAAGATCTATAGAGATAGATCGAGACACCTCATTGGTCTTTCACAAAGCACATACCTTGACAAGATATTGAAGAAGTTCAATATGGATCAGTCTAAGAAGGGGTTCTTGCCTGTATTGCAAGGTGTGAGATTGAGCACAGCTCAACGCCCGACCTCGGCAGCAGAAAGAGAAAAGATGAGTGTCATCCCCTATGCCTCGGCCATAGGCTCTATTATGTATGCCATGCTGTGTACCAGACCTGATGTGAACCTTGCCATAAGTTTGGTAGGGAGGTACCAAAGTGATCCCGGTATGGAACACTGGACAGCGGTCAAGAATATCCTGAAGTACCTGAAAAGGACTAAGGATATGTTTCTTGTTTATGGAGGTGCCGAAGAGCTCGTCGTAAAGGGTTACGTCGATGCTAGCTTTGACACAGATCTGGATGACTCCAAGTCACAAACCGGATACGTGTATATTTTGAATGGTGGGGCAATCAGCTAGTGCAGTTGCAAGCAAAGCGTCGTGGCGGGATCTACATGTGAAGCGGAGTACATAGCTGCTTCGGAAGCAGCGCAGGAAGGAGTCTGGATGGAGGAGTTTATCACCGACCTAGGAGTGGTTCCCAATGCGTCGGGCCCGATGACTCTCTTCTGTGACAACACTGGAGCTATTGCCATTGCCAAGGAGCCCAGGTTTCACAACAAGACCAAGCACATCAAGCGCAGCTTCAACTCCATTCGTGAATATATTCAAGATGGAGATATAGATATTTGTAAAGTACATACGGATCTGAATGTCGCGGATCCGTTGACTAAACCTCTTCCTCGGGTAAAACATGATCAGCACCAGAACTCTATGGGTGTTCGATTCATCACAATGTAACTAGATTATTGACTCTAGTGCAAGTGGGAGACTGTTAGAAATATACCCTAGAGGCAATAATAAAATGGTTATTATTATATTTCCTTGTTCATGATAATTGTCTATTGTTCATGCTATAATTGTATTAACCGGAAACCATAATACATGTGTGAATACATAGATCACAGCATGTCCCTAGTAAGCCTCTAGTTGACTAGCTCGTTGATCAATAGATGGTTATGGTTTCCTAACCATGGACATTGGATGTCATTGATAACGGGATCACATCATTAGGAGAATGATGTGATGGACAAGACCCAATCCTAAGCATAGCACAAGATCGTGTAGTTCGTTTGCTAGAGCTTTTCTAATGTCAAGTATCATTTCCTTAGACCATGAGATTGTGCAACTCCCGGATACCGTAGGAATGCTTTGGGTGTATCAAACGTCACAACGTAACTGGGTGACCATAAAGGTGCACTACAGGTATCTCCGAAAGTGTCTGTTGGGTTGGCACGAATCGAGACTGGGATTTGTCACTCCGTATGATGGAGAGGTATCTCTGGGCCCACTCGGTAATGCATCATCATAATGAGCTCAATGTGACTAAAGAGTTAGCCACGGGATCATGCGTTACGGAACGAGTAAAGAGACTTGCCGGTAACGAGATTGAACGAGGTATGGGGATACCGACGATCGAATCTCGGGCAAGTAACATACCGATGGACAAAGGGAATTGTATACGGGATTGATTGAATCCTCGACATCGTGGTTCATCCGATGAGATCATCGTGGAACATGTGGGAGCCAACATGGGTATCCAGATCCCGCTGTTGGTTATTGGCCGGAGAGATGTCTCGGTCATGTCTGCATGGTTCCCGAACCCGTAGGGTCTACACACTTAAGGTTCGGTGACGCTAGAGTTGTTATGGGAAATTGTATGTGGTTACCGAAGGTTGTTCGGAGTCCCGGATGAGATCCTGGACGTCACGAGGAGTTCCGGAATGGTCCGGAGGTGAAGAATTATATATGGGAAGTCCAGTTTCAATCACCGGAATGGTTTCGGGGGTTATCGGTATTGTACCGGGACCACCGAAAGGTGTCCGGGGGTCCACCGGGTGGGGCCACCTGCCCCGGTGGGCCAAGTGGGCTGAGCAAGGGAGGGAACCAGCCCCTGGTGGGCTGGTGCGCCCTCCCAAGGGGCCCAAGGCGCCTAGGGTTGAAAACCCTAGGGGGTGGGGGCGCCTCCCACCAAACTTGGGGGGCAAGTCCCCCCCTTGGCCGCCGCCCCCCTCCCCCCTTAGATGGGATCTAAGGGGGCCGGCCCCCTCTCCCCTTCACCCTATAAATAGAGGGGGGTGGGAGGGCAGCAGGACCCCTTCCCTGGCGCAACCCTCCCCCTCTCCAACACCTCCTCCTCCTCCGTGGTGCTTGGCGAAGCCCTGTCGGAGAACCACAAGCTCCACCACCACGCCATCGTGCTGCCGGAGCTCTTCCTCAACTTCTCCTCTTCCCTTGCTGGATCAAGAAGGAGGAGACGTCCCCGGGCTGTACGTGTGTTGAACGCGGAGGCACCGTCCGTTCGGCGCTAGATCGGATCTTCCGCGATTTGAATCACCGCGAGTACGACTCCATCATCCGCGTTCCTTGTAACGCTTCCGCTTAGCGATCTTCAAGGGTATGAAGATGCACTCCCTCTCTCTCGTTGCAAGCTTCTCCTAGATTGATCTTGGTGATACGTAGGAAAAAATTTGATTTACTACTACGTTCCCCAACAGTTCTATATTATATGCGTGTGCGATTCATGGTAATACGATGAACGTTCCAAACCTGTATGCATGTGTAATATTGGAAAAAAAAGAAGACGATGCATATATGGAGCGCGTATGTGATAGGAATACCTATCGCACACAGATATGAAATGGACACATTAGCGATAGTCAGAGGTAGAGGGCGGAGAAAGATTAAGGTGTGGAGAAGTCTTAAGGAAAGAATTCTTTTGATGCAAATCGAAAGAGTCAATACACATTACAATGAAAAACCAAATAAAATGAAAATGTAGGCATGTTTCAATAGGAAAACAACCTAAAAAATATCGATAATGAAGCTTTCAATATTGTCTAGAAGACCTAGGCAATGGCAATGCCTACCCTCATTCTAAAAATATTCCTTAGTTTTACCAAGATCAATACTTTTGAAGATCTCTCGCTCAATATAACAAACCATCAAGTCATTAAGCCAACCATCGGTCATCTTGCTGTGCAACTCAGTCTTGATGATTTTCATTGATGAGAAGGCCCTTTCAACTGTTGCCATCGCTACCGATAGTAGCAATGCCAACTCAATGAGGCGATAAACAATAGGAAACATGACATGCCTTTCAAGATAAACCATCATTTTAGCTAGGCTTGTAATATCATGACAAGCTCTAAAGTCTTCATTTCTTCTCATATGGATAATGAATAGATCAAGGTTATCTTCTATGTGTCCACGTTCATAATCAGAGAGATCATCATGACAAATCTCTGTGAGCTTAACAAGCTTATTGAGGTTGAACCTAGAAAAGGAGTTTCTTGGATCAAGACAAGAGAAGTTCTGGAGCAGCTCTGAATATACCTCATTAAAACAATGACCAAACTCTATGGTGATGGAGTCTATAGCAGCATAGAAGGTTTCCACACGATAAAAAATGAGAAATGACCTCTTCCCCTTTTCTTTGGATTTGTTAGTCCCTTCCCTTTCTTTCCATCTCCCGGACGGAACTACGCCACACTACACCACCGTCAGCCATCGCTCGCTGCTCAGCTACTGTCTCCTACACCGTCGTCTGCTAGGCGCCTAGGTCCCAATTGGAGCTGCCAATGGCGCTGTTGTCGCTTGCTGCCGCCGCCCTCTAGGCCCCCAGCCTGCCACCGCCATTGGCTGCCCCGTCGTGGTCACCTGACTCATCCTGGCGACCTGGCTAGCCGACGTCGGCTGCCCCATCGCGGTCGGCCGCCTTGTCATGGCGACCTAGCCAGCCGGTGCCGCCGCGCTATTCAGGGTTCGTCGCATCGGCCGTCGGGTGGAGTAATAAGTGGGGTTTTTTGAGACAAGAGTAAGAAGTGGGTGTAGTCATGGAGACGTGCGCGTGTGTCTCGATTGGGTCGTGCATTCTCGACTTGGCTCGATGCCTCGATCGGTTGCTGCTTCGTGCGTGGGCGCTCGATCGATTCCTGTCCCAACTAGCTGGATGTGTCGGCCCCATCTCTCCTTTTAGCGTAAAACTGACAGCGGTCAAAACCAACTAGCGAGGCAGCCGTAACATACATACGTATATTTTTTCCTCAGAATCAAGGTATGGCAGCTGCCATACCCTGCCCACCAGAGGCCTCCGCCAGTGGCGATAGTAGAGGCACCACACACATTTTACAGTTTTTGACTGTGTGTGGTCATGTGCCTATCGCAAACTCATTGGTAGATTAAATGTTTGTGATATCCACCTTTTCCTCATGAGTATATCTATGTAATCATTTCGGATGTCTTGGATCAGAAATGTAACATCGAGGCCTAACATGTGTGTCGGTGTCAAAACCGGTGGACCTCGGGTTGGGGGATCCGAGCTATTAGATCGGATCAATGGTAACAAGATAAAGAACGCACAATGTTTACGTAGGTTTGGGACCTCTCTACGGAGGTAAAACCCTACGTCCTGCTCTTGCTTATATTATGGATGTATCGAAGTACAGAGTTGATCTACCTCGAGATCATGAGTTGTGGTCTAAACACTAGGGGTATGATGATGAACATATGAATGACCCCTCTACGGGCTAAAACCTTTGGTTTATATAGGCACCAGGGATATCTAGGGTTACACATGGTCGATTGCCATCTAGGGATTTACATGTCAAATCTAATCAGATATGCTTGAAGTACATGCCAAGTCTTCGGTCGCCACACATTGAAAGCCTCTGGAGTCCTTCCTCCTTGACGGGCTGGTGGTCCGGCCCATACATTAGTCCACTCGGGCTAGGACCCCCTAGTACAGGACACCGTCAGTAGCCCCTGAACTTATCTTCGTAGAGGAGGTCAACAACCTTCATCGGATAATGTCTTCGGCTGGATGATCTTCATCTTGGCAGGCAAGTTCCACACCCTTGGTTGGGCACCACACAAAGCTCATGAGCCCACTAATTGGTTATTATCTCTCTTCTTGAAGGAGGACCAAACAAATCTAACCATCCATCACCCAGAACGCACGTTCACTCATCCGAAGTGCAAGGCTTGCTTAGCCTTGAAGACTAGCAGCATAGGTGAGCTTGGGAGTCAGTTATTAACAGCTTCTACCAAAGCATCACCACTTCTAACATTGCATACGTCAGCCATTACTTATTCAAATCGCGGTTCGAGGCAAACCTCTTATTGACACGTCGTATCAAAACAGAGATTGTGCCCGCATTTTAGGGGATATCATCAATTAATTGTTTCACCCCAAGCAGCAATAACGGCATGAATGGCTCGAACATGGTGATTTTTACGGTGCAACGAGGGGGGGACGCTTTGCCTTTTACTGACTTATAAAGAGCAGGAGGGGATGAATCCATTCTTCCACGCTGTCCTTCCGCTCTAGCGCTCAAACCCTCATAGCTCTCAACCCCAATCCCCTTTCCAAACCCAAAGCTTTCTCCAGCCCTTCACTTCGTGCAGCAATGGTTGAAGCGGATCTAAAGGGGAAGTGGGTGGCCTCCAAGGTCACTGATAGTGTGTGAGGCATTCCTGCATGTGGAGTTGCACTTCGGCCTATGGCTGAAGACATTATGCGTCAAGTCGAAGAGTGATGGTGCTGAGTTCGTCGAATGCGGCAGCGCCATGATCAGCAAGCTCCAGAAGCCGGTCTGGATGGAGGGGACCTTCATTGAGACCGTGAAGATCTGGCAACGCAGGTGGTTCTACATCACCAAGCCACTCATTCCAAGCCAGGCGCGGCTCCCACCTTCATCGGCACCCCTCCTAGAAAGTTGGTGTCCTGGCAGAAGCAAGGCCTGGAGTGGGGTAATCCGGATGAGGTCGACGCTCTTCAAGAGCGGATCTGGACCCTCAGGAAGAAGTATAAGCTTGTGGTTGTGGTGGATGTGATGCCGCACTGATACATCCTCCCACTCCAGCTCTGGACTAGCCCTATGTGGCTTTACAAGCCCAATGATACGCCCACTTTGCAAAACTTCTTCCGCGCCAACATTGATGGGATGTGGACGGCCCTCTTCAAGCCGTCCCAAAATGAATTCCCACTGATGGGCCAGACTGTGTCAGCACACGATCCCTCCTAAACACCACATTATATGTTCAACATCGGCTTTGTATTTTGCATTTGTCTGAATCTCCCTTCCCTGCATTCAGAAATGGGCGTCCAAGGCGGCGCTCATTGCGTGCCCGGCACCGCTGCCCGAGGATCTACGGACCCCCGAGCTGCAGGCTCTCTTGGCTGTGGTGCCTTCAAAGGCCCCAGCTAAGGCTAAGGAGTCGGAGATCCAGCGGACACTAGGTCCAAAAACATCTGAGTTCTTTCCTTGGATGAGGATGAAAGAGATGGAGAAGAAGGGGAGGAAGGCTCCTCCTCCCCAAAGAGAAAAAGGGCGGCATTCGAGGACTTCGTGAGGGCCCACACCATTCGGACACGTTGGTGCCTTGTGAAAGCTGCCGACACCGCACTTTGCAAGGCCCCTACAGCCGCCAAGGCCGACTCCTCTGAAATAGAGGACGGCCTTGTCAAGACACGGCGGCCGAGGCTACCACCGAGGAGATACACCTTCTACACATACGAGCAATAAGCACTCAAGTGCCTTTTCTTTGCAATCCTCAAATAATCAATTATATTTTTGCAGCCTGCAACGCTCCAGCATCAGCGATAAGACGTCGTCGAGCGGGCTTCCTCCTCCCAGCGCCTCGGAGGAGCATCATACCTCCCCCGCTGCCCATGACGGGCTAGGGGAGGTGACTTCTTAACGGTCCCTGCCCGAACCTACCACGAGGGGGGGAGGGGGGGCGGTGTTGGAATCGGGGCTTTGCGGACCCAAACAAGGTTCAAACTCTGGGGCGTGTGTGAGGCGTCAAGAGTACGTTGATGAGAGTCTTGGTGACCGCAACATTGCTGATGGTGGGCGTGCACAGCATTGGGAGCGTACCGGCAGCGGCCGTAGATTCAGGGCGGTCCCTGGAGTCGAAGGTGATGGTGACCTCGTGCCGCGTGCAGCTTTGCGGGGTCTCGGGCCGAAGCCCAGCGGCGCTCGCCTGACGGAAGATCTGCTTGACGTGGCGACCAGATGCGGGCGCCTGCAACCCGTCGAGGATGCAAGCGACCACGGGGGGGGGGGCGGAGCCGCGAAGCGTGCGATGAACTGATCGCGGAGCTCTTCCTAGGAGGATACCGAGGCCTTCGGGAGGCTGCAGAGCCAAGAGCGCGGAACCTCTGTGAGGGCCAGAGGGAGCCAGTTCGCCATGGCCTTGTCGTCGCCTCCCGCCGCCCGAATACTCTGGGCATACAGCTGGAGAAACTCCTCGGGGTCGGCTGCGCCGTCGTAGTGTGGGGGCAGCACCGGCCTGAACCTGACCGGCCATCGCACTCGGCGCAGGTCAGGAGTGAAGGCCGGGCAACCCGCGGGGTTCCCTGGGATGGCAGTCCGAGCGGCGAGGCGGACGGCGTCGTCCATGGAAGCGATGAGGCGAGAAGGAGAGAAGCAGAAGGGAGCACTTCGACACGCCCCTACCTGACGGGCCAAATGTCGGAATCGGGGCTCCGCGGACCCAAACAAGGTTCGAACTCTAGGGTGTGTGTGAAGATCTAGCCTAGCTTCAGCCTCAAGCTCATCGCCTCACGGCTAGGCCTTGCCGAGTTCGTGCGAGCGGGGAAAGAGGGGACACAGCAGTTTACCCAGGTTCGGGCCACCTTGCGGTGTAAAACCCTACTCCTGCTTTGTGGTGGATTGACTCGCGAGGAGGATGAGAATGAACTAGTACAGTGGGTGAGCTTCCTCGTGAGGGCTCATGGGGGAGAGTATGGATCCCCTCTCTACGGTGGAGACTAGCCTATATTTATAGTGGCCTTGGTTCTCTTCCCTCATAGCTTAGGCAGGAAGGGATTCCACAATGGACAATTTGAAAGGGGACAATAGGTACATCTTATCCTAACGAAAGGTGGTCTTCGCATGCAAAGCTTCTGACCATGATGCAGTGTTGGGCTCGGCGATGACATCCGTCCTGCCAAGCTCGTGGTCTTGGTATCGTTGCACCGGAATGGAAACCTTTGGGGGATTCCTTGGGAACCCGCGTACGCCCTTGCCTCCTTAGCACCAAAGAGGAAACTGTCCTCCTCTGCGCCCGCTGGCGCCCGCCTGGCCTTGGTCATCATGGCTCACGTCATCGCGAGCCTCGTGAGGCGGGGTACCTGCATAGAGATCTCCGCTCCTTGGGAGGCAGGCTCGGGAAGCTGCCCCTCGGGAGGTCCTGGTGTCGTTTGCTCACAGAGTCTTGCAGCTGGGCCGTACGGGGCCGTCGACGAGGGCTATGCGCTGGGCCGTAGGCAGGCAAGTCTGGGTACTCCCAATCCCAGAATGCCGACAGGCGGTGCCAATGCCTCCATGGCTGAGGCGGAGGCCTCGACCTCCAAGGACCCGACAAAGAAGAACCCCTCTTCTAAGGAGGGGGAAAGCTGGGGCAGCCGACGACCTCGGCCCCCGTTAACTCGGAGCTACCTCGGCAGCCTACAACTGCAGCCACTCCTCCCATGATGGGAAGGACCGAGGTGGCCCGTCCATCCCCACCTGCAACAGGGCTGGAGTCCATGGGGTGGACTGAAGAGATGGAGGCGTCCATGATGGGCTCCTCCATCATTGCTGAGCACCGCGTCCTACTAGGCGTGGCGCTGCAAAGTTATCGGTCCGTAGAGGCCGGTATCAGGGAGGCCTTCAAGGGCCTCTACCAAGGCTTTGAGGTAACTTTTCTAGTCATTTTTTAGATTTTATATCGACACAAAAAAGCTATTTCCACTAGACACATCTAGTGTCTCTGTGAGCGGATAGGCAAAAAGGTAAAATTGTCCGAAGACTTATGTTACCACGAATGCGTACGATGGACACGTAACCACAGTAGCCCCCAAGCCCAGAGTTAGATATCAAAATCTTACTCGGGGGTCTTAAAAAACTTAATCATTTTTGGTAAAAGCGAATAGACAGTAGCCCTCGAGACCCTGGTCGGAACGACAGCCGACCAGGGGATCGATGTCATCCGAGGAAGCTAACTGTGTTTTTTCTTTATAGGTTTTGGCCTCGGTTTCGGCATCCAACTCTAAGGAGTTGGAAGAGCTGAACCATAAGCTCGACCGGTCCAAGAAGGACATGGATCTGCTCAAGAAGCAGATGGAGGAATCCCAAGGTAAATGTCGAAAAGCTCTAGCACTCAGGGATGATATGTGTCAGTATAAAATGACTGGTATGAGCTCTAATGCGTATGCCAATGTACTTGCAGCTTCCTCCTCGGAGCTTGAAAAGCTTTGGTTCAAGCTACAATCAGCTCGGTGGGAGGCTGAGCAGTAGAAGGTTGCAGCAAAACGGGCCAATGAGGCATTGGCCAAAGAAAAAGAGGTCAGCGAGAAGCATGTGGCCCTGGTCGCGGAGGTCGAGGAAGACCAGAAGGGGCTTTGCGCTCGGCATGATGCCCTTGAGGGAGAGAAGAACAAGCTGGCCTTCGAGCTCATGACAGTGAGCACGCCCTGCAAGTAGGCCACGGCCCAGTCCCGAGCGGATTGTGAGGTGCTTCATCAGGTGAAGCAGATCGCTGCCGGTAAGCAATCCTTGCTTCGGTGCATTTTTGGTGACGGCCGATTTGCTCATCTTACGCAAGTCTGGCGTTCTTCATAGGCCTTTAGGGACCTGCCGCGGAGTACCTCGGACGCCGGTGCCTACTTTGCTGCTCATCCAGATGCGTCCAAGGAGATGGCCTTCTGGGCCCAATTCCAAGCGCCTGAGCACCCGCCGTTGTTGAATAATCAAATGAAGCAACTGGCGGAGCTGTTTCGTGCAGCCCGGCCGGTGATGCAAGACCTCTGTATCAACCTCTGGCCTGCCGAGCCAATACCGACCAGCTTCTTCGGCCTGGTGAACAAGCTTCTAGGGGCCAGCCCCCAGGTGGAGGAGTGGAAACGGTCGGCCTGTCTGGAGGGGGCGGAAAGGGCGTATGCGTCCACCATGGCGCATTTTCCAAAGATCAAGCCACTAGACATCGCCTCTAGGCCTCCGGTAGGAAAGAATCAGACACCAAAAAAATCCTAGCCGAAGTCCATGAAGGTTCTCGGATGACAGAGGCCCAGTGTAAGAAGGCAGAACTCAAGTTCTGAATGCCCCTTGGTATGCCGAGGAGAATGTGTATAAAATAATTGTATTTTGTTGAATGGTTGTTTTTATCCAATGTTTTATTGTTGCTCCTGTGCGACCGTTCTTGATTCTGAAAGCGGTTAGTCATCGACTTCTGCCCCCTTGTAGATGCTACACGGGGTGTTCCTTTAAAACTCATACACCCTTAGCTGACTTCTCGGGGCCCGAAGGTGGTGGCGAGTTAGAGAAACCAGGCAATCAGACTATAAAGGCTTGATAACTTTCACTTAGTCATAGGAGCTCGACTTGTGGGGTAGTTGATCTAGCCCCCGGTGTAGCGGTGATCGGCCTAGACGAGGTGCACCTAGCTTAACACCTCGATCCTTTTAACAAGGACCCCCCACATATCACGGCGTAACCACTAGTGGCTTTTAGTTTGACACTGTCTTCAGATTGCCAGCCAGTTTGCGCTTATTGTGAGAGTCGATTTTCGCCTTTCTCCACTGAGGTACTTGACCATTCGAGCTGGAAGTACAATCGCGGTGGTTCTCCCTTTACACTCCTAGCCGAACATAGAGGAACGTAGGAGGTAAACACGGGATCCGGGCAACCCAATCATTGACCAAAATCACAATTCGAAACTAATGCATACAATGCTATATCCAAGACGTCGAACAGTTATCAGACTTGAACATAGGCTTGGTTCTAAATCCGAGGCCCGGTTGAAAGCCGAGCCCATTTGTATGTATTGCTGTGAGGCGAAGGGCCAAAGAAGAAAAAACGACACTCAAAGTTGTACTAGGACCGAAAAAGGTTTGTTTTATCATTCATGAGGCTCAAACATACGTGCTGAGCTGTTTACATGGAAGAACCATAACTGATAGAGAGAGTATGTAAAAAGAATAGGTAATGGAGTATGATACATGACTTTAATGAACCGGGCATGTGGCCAGTGTCTTTTCCCTACCGCACATCAGCGCCTCCATGCTGTTGACCAGCTCTGCCTTGTCTATGCCAAGGGTTTGTGAAGACGGCCAGCTACTCCGCATAGGCTGTGCTTGATGCATCCGAAAAGCAGGGGCCCTTACGAGGCTAGGGCCGTAGTGACAGCCTGACGTTGCCGAAATATACTTACTGGCGGGCCTTTACTGTGCCAAAGAGATCGCAAGGCTTTTGGGTGTGTTCGGTTGAGCCGAAATGCACACCTTGTTTTTATGCTCCCCGAACTCCAAGGAATTTTAAGGGCAAAATTTTGTACTCTAGGTATGTAGTCTGCTACCAGGAAGTGTGAGCTGGGGAGCGTGTGTCCCTATTTAGGATTCGCAGGAGTGTGTCCAGGGACCGGAGTGATAATGCGCACCCGCTTCGAGGAGCCTGGTTGATCCAGCCAAGCAGTACGTCGGGGCTGCTTCTTCAGCCGCTTGGGAATCGACTGCGAAGGCTGCTGTTTGCTCCCTGTACGGAGGGAGTGCTCCGTGTTGCCGTTGATGGTGATGACACCATTTGGACCCGGCATCTTGAGCTTCAGATAAGCATAGTGCGGCACTGTGTTAAAGCGAGCGAACGCAGTGCGGCCGAGCAACGCATGGTAGCACTACGGAAGGGAACAATATAAAAAATCAATACCTCACTTTGGAAGTTATCAGGGAAGCCGAAAACAACTTCTAGTGTTATGGCACCGGTGCATTGCGTCTCTACGCTGGGTATAACACCCTTGAATGTGGTGTTACTGGGTTTGATCCATGACGAGTCAATGCCCATCTTTCTGATCGTATCGGTGTAGATCAGGTTCAGGCTGCTTCTGCCATCCATAAGAACGCAAGTTAAGTGGAACCCATCGAGAATGGGGTCTAGGACCAAAGCAGCCGACCCGCCGTGACGGATGCTAGTCGGGTGGTCCTTTTTGTCAAAGGTGATCGGGCAATCCGACCATGGGTTGCATTTCGGGGCCACAGGCTCCAAGTCGTAGACGTCCCGAAGGGCCCGTTTCCGTTCCCTCTTGCAGATGTGTGTGACGTAGATCATGTTTATGTCCTTGACATCAGAGGGGAACTGCTTTTAGCCGCCATTGTTGGGCCTGCGAGGTTTGTCCTCGTCCTCTCTCCCCGCGTGGCCCTTGCTTGTCTCCTCGGATGCTGCTTTGCTAGCCTATTTAAACACCCAACAATTTTGGTTGGTGTGGTTGGCGGGTTTATCAAGGGTGCCATGAATCTGGCAAGGTCTGTCAAGTATTCTATCCAGGGTGCTAGGGCCATCCCTGTTCCCTTTAAAGGGCCTCTTCTTGGATCCAACCCGTGAGCCACTGAACCCTGCATTAACTATTGGGTCATCGGCATCGCGACCACTATGTTTATCATGGCACTTGTTTCTATGGCGCCTAGACTCGCCATTCCCATCGCGCACCTCCGAGGTGCCGTAGTCACTCTTACGGGAGCTACGGGCTAGCCAGCTGTCCTCGCCCGCACAAAAGCAGGTCATCAAGGAGGTGAGGGTCGCCATGGTCTCGGCTTGTCCTGCCCAAGCTGACGGGCGAACCATTCATCCCGAATGCTGTGCTTGAATGCTGCAATTGCCTCGGCGTTGGGACAGTTGATGATTTGGTTCTTTTTAGTTAAGAACCGATTCTAGAATTTCTGAGTTGGTTCGCCCTCCTTCTGGACTATATGGCTAAGGTCGTCAACATCCGGGGGCCGAACATAGGTGCCTTGAAAATTGGCCCTAAAGGCCTCCTCGAGCTCCTCCCAGCTTCCAATGGAATTTCTAGGGAGGCTGTGGAGCCAATGCCTTGCCGGTCCTTTGAGTTTGAGGGGTAGGTATTTTATGGCATGGGGGTCATCACCTCGGGCCATGTGGATGTGAAGAAGGAAGTCTTCTATCCAGACGGTCGAGTCAGTTGTTCCACGTATTGATCGATATTGATGGGTTTAAACCCTTCTGGGAACTGGTGCTCCATGACCTCATCTGTAAAACATACAGGATGCACGGCCCCTCGAAAACGAGCCGTGTCTGGTTGGGCGTGAGCCATTGCCCTAGCTCGGATCTATTCTCGAGCCCTTTCATGCCTATCTAGCCAGGCTTTATAGCCCTCCAAGCCAGCTGGGGCGCGGTTTCATGACCCGTAAATGGATCGGAAAGGGGCTTTATTAGTTTGTAGCTTATCACGCAGATCGAAGGTCGCGGGGTGCTCGACTGCACTCTTGCCATGAGGGCAAGTTTTAGCAGGGGGTTCCTTGGGTGCCCATGTTGGCCGATCTCGCCCTCTAGGTGGTCGGTCGGCTTGGCCTACGTGGTCGTGCATGAATGGCTCATTATCCACTGCCTCATCATCGAAGTCAGGCAACAGTTGCCTTTTAGAGAACGATTTGGGGGCCGCACCTCGGGTCTCGAGGTCTGCTTCGAGTGCAAGGATTTTCATCCATTTGTCATTGAGCGCATTTTCGTGAGTATACAACTCTTGCTGCTTCTTTTTCATGCTTCGCGCAGTTGCGATTAGCTGTCGCTGGAACCACACTTGTTCGGATGGGTTTATGGTCATGATGAAGTCTTCGGCTCTAAGACTTACATCATCTTCGGACTCCGGCATATAATCCTCGTCTGAGTCGTCGTTGAAGGTGCCCATGTCATCGAGGATTTCCTCCGCGGGCGTTCCAGTGGGCCCGTCCTGTTGAGTGGGTTAGGCTTGAACATCCTCGCCCAGGTTTTCAATGGCCTCGGGGGCAGCACCGTTATCGGCGGCGCCCGAGGCGGTGGTCATGCTTCTGCTTCTGTTCTGACCCTTGGATCGCCTTTTCGTGCGGTGACATTTAGAGTTTTCTTTGGGCTTTTCCTTCGGGTCGCCTTTGGGAGTGTCTACCATGTAGACGTCATATGTAGATGTTGCGGCCCAATTCCCTATATAGGGTAAGGCCGTAGGTGGATTTGCTCGGGATAGCCGCAGACGTCTTCATCCATGTCCGTGGCTTCGTCGGAGCCGTAGTCAAGCGTATCGGTCAAATCCTCGACCGCAGCGACTAGGTGGGTGGTGGGTGGGATAAAAAAATTTGATTGTCGGCTTTACATCTGATGTGATCATAAATGGCGGATGAGATCACCATGTTTTGGATTCGATCCGGCACATCGTTTATTTGTGAGAGATCCTCGGTGTCCAGGACCTGGGCGTATGCTGGGCTGATCTAGAACAGTTTGTCTTGGCTACCTGACGTAGCACCGCCCTTTTGTTTGTCCGGGGCCGAGCCCTGGTGAGCGGCAACTTCATTGGGCCTGGATGATGCAATCACTACTGCGGGGTCCGAAGACGAGCTCGGCTCAAGGCCAGTACCCGAGGACCCAATGCTTAAGCCGGACGCGACGATCGCCAGATCTATCTCCGGGGTCGACCCTGGGGGGAGGGCGGATCCGAGGGTCTCGACGTGGGCTAATTCCGGGGCCACATCGCCAGAGGGGTTTTCAAGCTGATCTGGGGTCCATCTCGAAAGGACCAGGTCACCTCAGGCGCCCATGGTGTACTCCAGGTTTCCGAACATGATGACTTGATTCGGAGCGAAGTTCTCTATCCGGCCTAGATGGCCAGTCGGATCTGCGTGCAACACAATGCTGCTGAAGGCGAAAAGATGGCCGGGGACGAAGATGTCACCACAACCAATACTGGTGTTGATCTGCAGACGAGCCATCGACCTTGGGTGATCAAACAGCGAGCTCTCAATGAAAGCACCAATGTCGGTGTGAAAGCCGGCAGAACTCGGGTAGGGGGGCCCGAGCTGTTAGATCGGATCGATGGTAACAAGAGAAACAAAACACAGCATTTACCCAGGTTCGGGCCCTCTCTATGGAGGTAAAACCATACGGCATGCTCTTGCTTATATTATGGATGTATCGAAGTACAGAGTTAACCTATCTCGAGATCGTGAGTTGTGGTCTAAACCCTAGGGATATGATGATAAACATATGAATGGCCCCTCTACGGGCTAAACCCTCTGGTTTATATAGGCACCAGGGGTATCTAGGGTTACACATGGTCGGTTGCCATCTAGGGATTTACATGCCGAATCTAATCAGATATGCTTGAAGTACACGCCAAGTCTTCGGTTGCCACACATTGAAAGCCTCCGGGGTCCTCCCTCCTTGACGGGCTGGTGGTCCGGCCCATACATTAGTCCAGCCGGGCTAGGACCCCCTAGTCCAGGACACCGTCAGTGTGGGATAGGCCGCGACTTCTCATACATTTATTTTATGGAAATCGTCAGTATCCGCTCGCGTATCGCCGATGGTTTTTGAAGGAAATATGCCCTAGAGGCAATAATAAAGTTACTATTTATTTCTTTATTTCATGATAAATGTTTATTATTCATGCTAGAATTGTATTAACCGGAAACTTAGTACATGTGTGAATACATAGACAAACAGAGTGTCCCTAGTATGCCTCTACTTGACTAGCTCGTTAATCAAAGATGGTTAAGTTTCCTAGCCATGGACATGTGTTGTCATTTGATGAACGGGATCACATCATTAGAGAATGATGTGATGGACAAGACCCATCTGTTAGCTTAGCATAATGATCGTTAAGTTTATTGCTATAGCTTTCTTCATGACTTATACATGTTCCTCTGACTATGAGATTATGCAACTCCCGAATACCGGAGGAACACCTTGTGTGCTATCAAACGTCACAACGTAACTGGGTGATTATAAAGATGCTCTACAGGTGTCTCCGACGGTGTTTGTTGGGTTGGCATAGATCGAGATTAGGATTTGTCACTCCGAGTATCGGAGAGGTATCTCTGGGCCCTCTCGGTAATGCACATCATATGAAGCCTTGCAAGCAATGTGACTAATGAGTTAGTTATGGGATGATGCACTACGGAACGAGTAAAGAGACTTGCCGGTAACGAGATTGAACTAGGTATTGAGATACCGACGATCGAATCTCGGGCAAGTAACATACCGATGACAAAGGGAACAACGTATGTTGTTATGCGGTTTGACCGATAAAGATCTTCGTAGAATATGTGGGAGCCAATATGAGCATCCAGGTTCCGCTATTGGTTATTGACCGGAGATGAGTCTCGGTCATGTCTACATAGTTCTCGAACCCATAGGGTCCGCACGCTTAACGTTAATGATGATCGGTATTATGAGTTTATGTGTTTTGATGTACCGAAGGTAGTTCGGAGTCCCAGATGTGATCACGGACATGACGAGGAGTCTCAGAATGTCCGAGAGGTAAAGATTGATATATTGGAAGATAGTATTTGGCCTCCGAAAAGGTTCCGGATATTTATCGGAGTGCCGGAAGGGTTATCGGAACCACCGGAGAAGTAATGGGCCTTATTGGGCCTAGGGGAAAGAGAGAGGGGCAGCCAAGGGCTGGCCGCGCGCCCCCCCATGGGCCTAGTCCGAATTGGACTAGGGGGAGGGGCAGCGCCCCCTCCTTCCTTCTCTTTCCCCCTCCTTCCTTCTTCTCCTAGTAGGACTAGGAAAGGGGGGAGTCCTACTCCTACTAGGAGGAGGATTCCTCCCCCCTTGGCGCGCCTATGAGGGCCGGCCGGCCTCCCCCTCCCTCCTTTATATACGTGGGGAGGGGGGCACCCTAGGACACAAGTTAATTGTTTTTAGCCGTGTGCGGTGCCCCCCTCCACAGATTTCCACCTCGGTCATATTTTCGGAGAGCTTAGGCGAAGCCCTGCCGGAATCACTTCATCATCACCGTCACCACGCCGTCGTGCTGACGAAACTCTCCCTCGGCCTCAGCTGGATCAAGAGTACGAGGGACGTCACCAAGCTGAACGTGTGCAGATCACGGAGGTGCCGTACGTTCGGTACTTGGATCGGTTGGATCGCGAAGACGTTCGACTACATCAACCGCGTTACTAAACGCTTCCGCTTTCGGTCTATGAGGGTACGTGGACACACTCTCCTGCTCGTTGCTATGCTTCTCCTAGATAGATCTTGCGTGATCGTAGGAATTTTTTTGAATTACTACGTTCCCCAACAGTGGCATCCGAGCCAGGTCTATGCGTAGATGTTATTTGCACGAGTAGAACACAAAGGAGCTGTGGGCATGGGTGTATACATATTGCAGAGGCGAATATTTGAGTTACGAGTTTGGCCTTCAATTAAAACAATGTGGAATAGTTTCACAAACTCATGCCACCTGGAATACCACAGCATAATGGTGTGTCCGAATGTCATAACCGTACTTTATTAGATATGGTGCGATCTATGATGTCTCTTACCGATTTACCACTATCATTTTGGGGTTATGCATTAGAGACAGCTGCATTCACGTTAAATAGGGCACCATCTAAATCCGTTGAGACGACACCGTATGAACTGTGGTTTGGCAAGAAACCTAAGCTGTCATTTTTTAAAGTTTGGGGTTGCAATGCTTATGTGAAAAGTTTCAACCTGATAAGCTCAAACCCAAATCGGAGAAATGCGTCTTCATAGGATACCCAAAGGAGACTGTTGGGTACACCTTCTATCACAGATCCGAAGGCAAGATATTCGTTGCTAAGAATGGATCCTTTCTAGAGAAGGAGTTTCTCTCGAAAGAAGTGAGTGGGAGGAAAGTAGAACTTGATGAGGTAATTGTACCTTCTCCCGAATTGGAAAGTAGTTTATCACAGAAATCAGTTCCAGTGATTCCTACACCAATTAGTGAGGAAACTAATGATGATGATCATGAAACTTCAGATCAAGTTACTACAGAACCTCGTAGGTCAACCAGAGTACGTTCCGCACCAGAGTGGTACGGTAATCCTGATCTGGAAATCATGTTACTAGACCATGACGAACCTACAAACTATGAGGAAGCGATGATGAGCCCAGATTCCGATAAATGGCTTGAGGCCATGAAATCTGAGATAGGATCCATGTATGAGAACAAAGTATGGACTTTGACTGACTTGCCCGATGATCGGCGAGCCATTGAGAAAAAATGGATCTTCAAGAGGAAGATAGACGCTGATAATGGTGTTACTATCTACAAAGCTCGAATTGTCGCAAAAGTTTTTCGACAAGTTCAAGGTGTTGACTACGATGAGATTTTCTCACTCGTATCGATGCTTAAAGTCTGTCCGAATCATGTTAGCAATTGCCGCATTTTATGAAATCTGGCAAATGGATGTCAAAACTACATTCCTTAATGGAATTTTTAAAGAAGAAGTTGTATATGATGCAACCAGAAGGTTTTGTCAATCCTAAAGGTGCTAACAAAATGTGCAAGCTCCAGCGATCCATCTATGGACTGGTGCAAGCATCTCAGAGTTGGAATATACGCTTTAATGAAGTGATCAAAGCATATGGTTTTATACAGACTTACGGTGAAGCCTGTATTTACAAGAAAGTGAGTGGGAGCTTTGTACATTTCTGATATTATATGTGGATGACATATTGTTGATTGGAAATGATATAGAATTTCTGGATAGCATAAAAGGATAATTGAATAAGAATTTTTCAATAAAAAGGACCTCGGTGAAGCTGCTTAAGTATTGAGCATCAAGATCTATAGGGATAGATCGAGATGCTTAATAGGACTTTCACAAAGCACATACCTTGACAAGTTTTTGAAAATGTTCAAAATGGATCAGTCAAAGAAGGAGTTCTTGCCTGTGTTACAAGGAGTAAAATTGAGTAAGACTCAAAAACCCGACCACGGCAGAAGATAGAAAGAGAATGAAAGTCATTCCCTATGCCTCAGTCATAGATTCTATAAAGTATGCCATGTTATGTACAGACCAGTTGTGTGCCTTGCTATGAGTTTAGCAAGGAGGTACGATAGTGATCTAGGAGTAGATAACTGGATAGCGGTCAAAGTTATCCTTAGTTACCTAAGAGGACTAAGGAAATATTTCTCGGTTATGGAGGTGATAAAGAGTTCATCATAAAGAGTTACGTCGATGCAAACTTTAACACTGATCTGGATGACTCTGAGTCTCAATCTAGATACATATTGATAGTGGGAGCAATTAGCTAGAGTAGCTCCATGCAGAGCATTGTAGACATAGAAATTTGCAAAATACATACGGATCTGAATGTGGCAGACCCGTTGACTAAACTTCTCTCACAAGCAAAACTTGATCACACCTTAGTACTCTTTGGGTATTAATCATATGGCGATGTGAACTAGATTATTGACTCTAGTAAACCCTTTGAGTGTTGGTCACATAGCGATGTGAACTATGGGTGTTAATCACATGGTGATGTGAACTATTGGTGTTAAATCACATGGCGATGTGAACTAGATTATTGACTCTAGTGCAAGTGGGAGACTGAAGGAAATATGCCCTAGAGGCAATAATAAAGTTATTATTTATTTTTTTATTTCATGATAAATGTTTATTATTCATGCTAGAATTGTATTAACCGGAAACTTAGTACATGTGTGATACATAGACAAACAGAGTGTCCCTAGTATGCCTCTACTTGACTAGCTCGTTAATCAAAGATGGTTAAGTTTCCTAGCCATGGACATGTGTTGTCATTTGATGAACAGGATCACATCATTAGAGAATGATGTGATGGACAAGACCCATCCGTTAGCTTAGCATAATGATCGTTAAGTTTATTGCTATAGCTTTCTTCATGACTTATACATGTTCCTCTGACTATGAGATTATGCAACTCCCGAATACCGGAGGAACACCTTGTGTGCTATCAAACGTCACAACGTAACTGGGTGATTATAAAGATGCTCTACAGGTGTCTCCGAAGGTGTTTGTTGGGTTGGCATAGATCGAGATTAGGATTTGTCACTCCGAGTATCGGAGAGGTATCTCTGGGCCCTCTCGGTAATGCACATCATATGAAGCCTTGCAAGCAATGTGACTAATGAGTTAGTTACGGGATGATGCACTACGGAACGAGTAAAGAGACTTGCCGGTAACGAGATTGAACTAGGTATTGAGATACCGACGATCGAATCTCGGGCAAGTAACATAACGATGACAAAGGGAACAACGTATGTTGTTATGCGGTTTGACCGATAAAGATCTTCGTAGAATATGTGGGAGCCAATATGAGCATCCAGGTTCCGCTATTGGTTATTGACCGGAGATGAGTCTCGGTCATGTCTACATAGTTCTCGAACCCATAGGGTCCGCACGCTTAACGTTCGATGACGATCGGTATTATGAGTTTATGTGTTTTGATGTACCGAAGGTAGTTCGGAGTCCTGGATGTGATCACAGACATGACGAGGAGTCTTGGAATGTCCGAGAGGTAAAGATTGATATATTGGAAGATAGTATTTGGCCTCCGGAAAGGTTCCGGATATTTATCGGAGTGTCGGAAGGGTTATCGGAACCACCGAAGAAGTAATGGGCCTTATTGGGCCTAGGGGAAAGAGAGAGGGGCAGCCAAGGGCTGGCCGCGCGCCCCCCCATGGGCCTAGTCCGAATTGGACTAGCGGGAGGGGCGGCGCCCCCTCCTTCCTTCTCTTTCCCCCTCCTTCCTTCTTCTCCTAGTAGGACTAGGAAAGGGGGGAGTCCTACTCCTACTAGGAGGAGGATTCCTCCCCCCTTGGCGCGCCTATGAGGGCCGGCCGGCCTCCCCCTCCCTCCTTTATATACGTGGGGAGGGGGGCACCCTAGGACACAAGTTAATTGTTTTTAGCCGTGTGCGGTGCCCCCCTCCACAGATTTCCACCTCGGTCATATTTTCGGAGAGCTTAGGCGAAGCCCTGCCGGAATCACTTCATCATCACCGTCACCACGCCGTCGTGCTGACGAAATTCTTCCTCGGCCTCAGCTGGATCAAGAGTACGAGGGACGTCACCGAGCTGAACGTGTGCAGATCGCGGAGGTGCCGTACGTTCGGTACTTGGATCGGTTGGATCGCGAAGACGTTCGACTACATCAACCGCGTTACTAAACGCTTCCGCTTTCGGTCTACGAGGGTAGGTGGACACACTCTCCCGCTCGTTGCTATGCTTCTCCTAGATAGATCTTGCGTGATCGTAGGAATTTTTTTGAATTACTACGTTCCCCAACAGTTTTCTGGGTCATGTGGGAAGGACCCCTCTATCACACACACAGGCAAGGCGACGGTTTAAAACTCTGTCACGAAAAGGGGTAAAAACCGTTTGTATAGCATGTAACTGTACCAGTGACATATGACTATATATGGAATACATGCCTACATATGATCGATGAATTGGAGCTATTGTGTATTGCTCTAGGTTGTGACTGTTACATGATGAATTTCATCCAAATATCCATCGCTACTCCATGCCTACGCTCTGCTCATATTGTCTTTGTTGCGTTACTACTATTCCTGCTATTGCTCCCACTGCTACAAAATTGCTAATGTTACTGTTACTATTGCTGTTGCTACCCGTTGTTATCAAAACTATCATACTACTGCCCTACTAATATTTTGCTGCATAGGAAAAACTTCTTAGGTGTGGTTGAATTGACAACTCAACTGCTAAGGCTTATAAATATTCTCTGGCTCCCCTTGTGTCGAATAAACAAATTTGGGTGAAATACTACTCTCGAAGATTGTTGTGACCCCCTATACTTGTGGGTTATCAGGGCGCCATGTGCCACCCCCGCATACCCTAGGGGCGCGTGGCCCTTCCACGTGGAGGCCTTGCAGGCCCCACCTAGCCCATCACCCTCTGCGAATGGAGGTTCATCCGCACCACCTTCATCTCAACCAACACCGCGACATGAGGTGGGAGGAGATCTCGAAGCACCGGTTGGTGATGCGGTGGTTGCAGCATTAGCCTGGCCCGCGGGCGCGATTGAGAAGGGAGATGCAACCTTGCCATCTACAGTGAGTGGTGGTGCGATGAAGAAACCGTTGGCTAGCGAGGAGGGCGCCATCATCACGCGCACTGGGATGGCGTGTCCCAGGAACACTAACTGCTGGGGAGGCGGAGCCAATGACGAAGATGATGAAGAAGAAGTAAGAAGGAGGTATGACGGGCGTCCGGGCGACGGGTGACCATTTTATCTGTCTAGAACTCCTTGCCAGATGAAAATGGAAGGGACTAATGAAAACCCCGCTTCATGTTTGTGCGACCCTTTTATAGCCCAAGGTAGGAAGCGAATGAGGCACCATTGAGAAGTGGGCGCGCATCCCGCCGTCTCTGGCTTGGCGTGCCATGGGTTGCCACCATCAATCACATACGGACTGATGCGGCTCCTTGGCTTTCGCGAATGTTGGTGCCCCGCTCCCACATAAGCACGGTGACGCTCCCGCTCCTCCAAAAGGGTCGACCCATTAGGATTGGTCCCTCCCACCAACACGTGGCTTCCCCTCCCCTGAGTCGACGAACCTAATGGTAAGGCCGAGGGATATTGTTGTTGCAATGGGAACCAAGGTGTCCCGAGCATGCCACATGGGCCAGCCAAAGCCACACCAGAATGTCATACCAAATAAAAACAGAGCCACGGGGGGCTACAATACCCAAAAGGAGTCCAATCGTCATAGGAGTGCCACATAGTGGCACACAAATCTTTGTCAAGATCTAAATACCATCTAAGATCCGACTAGGGGAGAAAAAGCATCATCAATGACGTTCATATGGAATGCCCGCCAACCGAGTATGGCACAACAGGAATGCTCGCTACATGGACCAACGATCGCGAGCATAGCCCCGTCGTTGACAGAGCATTTAATGAAGCTGCAGTCTACGGAATGTAGGCCGCTGCAGGCCTACATATAGTAGGTGGTAAAAAATACCATCCTGCATGCGCCACACGCCCCCACGTAATAAGGCATGCTTCCTATCGAGTTGGTGATCGTGACAACACAAGACGTCTCTTTGACCAACAGGCAACCTCCAGCGACGAAACACTGGCGAGAGGGACCTGATGAAGTGTAATGATGGTCAAGGGTGAGTCCCTAACTCAAATATGTGTAACATGCGATAAGCTTCCTAGCAGTGACCGGCTTAGTCAAGGTAGCCATGTGGGCTCTAGCACACCTATTTCGTGTGTATTCACACTAGTATAGACGGCTACTGTGGTGCCCCGAACACTATACAAGGGGGCCATGACTATCCAGAGGGACAACTGTTCTCGCATTCAGATAAAAAACACTCAAAGGAGTAGGAAAATGAATGCTCGGACTAATAGGATTAGCCAAAGCCCCGAACATTTCCAAAGCTCTCGTGAGCATACCCCAAACTCGCTCGAGCATATGTAAACACCACCATATCATACATACCAACCAACCAAGAATAGGAGTAGGGTATTACACCACCATGCGGCATGAATCTGTATAAATCCTTTTGTCTCATGGTCTTTTGTAGCTAGAGGAGGACTAAGTGTTTTAGCCCCTGGCCGATAAAAAATACAAGGTATCCTTGATCCCTGATGTCTTGAGATAATGCTCCGATACCCATCGCTCTTGGAAGCTGAAACAGATAACAATAAAGGAGCGACATGAATAGAGGAGACGATGGACCCGACATGAAGATTCATGCCACATCACCATCCATACTTCACGCTCTCTCCAACGGGTACACCACGTGGCGGCGAAATGCGATCAACCAGACAGACACAAGGGAGTCGAGCCAGACCAACACAGAATAAGCCACCGAACAACTTCGAGCAAGGCAAATAACTTGGGTAACGTGCCCATAACTTCATTAGGAATACCGACGGGGGGCTTGTTGAGGGAAGTTGATTCGTTGTATTCCCATGCCTTGCATACTAAATTTTGGGTTGTATTTGCCATATATATGTCGTACTAGGGGGGCATGCCTAGGCGGTTGGTTCCTTTGACGTGCCCACCCTTGGTTTTTCTTAAGAGGAATTGTGTAACTACCAAAGATGGGGGAGTCCAGGACTTGTCCGCCAAGAAGGCAAGATGGAGGATGGCATCCACTGACCAAGATTAATATATAAGGTCATTCCCTCAAGGAAAGATGAGACTTTCAACCCCTCCAAAAACCCTAGATTAGCCGATTAGGTCATTCGTGATCATGTCGTCCACACCCCCATCTTCAACAACTTAATCCTCAACTTGCCAAACACGCCATTGTACACACCATTGCAAAATTCATCTATGATATAATCTCATATAAGCAGAAGTAAAATTATTATTCGCTACACGTGAGCTAAAACCTGGGTAAAACTTGTGCCACATGTCCATCTGGTAACATGAGGTGATGCCTCATTGTCATACATCCACACACATTCACTGTATTGCAGTTAGGTACATTTTCATGACCTCAAATGTAAGTCCAATCTACTCAGCGACAAATGACATATACAACAAATATATACCGGAATGAGAAAGACATTACTAACTAAAAGTGCCTTATTCTTCGTTGGATATACATCTTTACATTAGTTGATACTTGTCCATGCTGCTTCACTACATGTTGATAAAATGAGTACAATATAATTTGGGAGTGTTCGGTTCCTCTCCGCTCCTCTTAACTCCACTCCCGAAGCGGACCAAACTTCAACTCGCTTTAACGGAGTTGCCAAGACCGAGCTCCACCAACTCCGCGGAGTGGAGAGATTCCAAACGGGGCCTTTGTACCGCTGTTTCAAAGCCGGTATCATGGTAATACCTAATTTTTAGTACTTTCCACATGTGATGATTGTGGGTTCTAAAACTCATTGCAGTAGCTATTTTTCAGGCGTTTGATCCCCCCCCCCCCCTCGGCGGATTTAGTCCATTTTGTCCAAAGAGGAGATAAAGCATCCCCAAGCTCGAGTCGGGGGCACTGCGGCCGGCCACACATTGCGCTAGAGGGGAGGATGAGGGTTCGCCAATTCGGGTGTGTGTGGGGGGGGGGGGGGGGGGGGGGGGGCTTTTCTTTTTGGGCGCCTCTCGGATTAGATACTCGCCGAGCTCGAGATGGGACGACATGGCCAACTACAACATCGTTAGCGAGGGCTCGCCAGGGCCTCGCCGGAGGGGAAGAAGAAACTTGACTTGTTCGGATGCGAGTTAGGCACGAAAATAAAACAGTGCGGTTTAGGAGGAGGAAGAACAACAAAGGGCGCTGGATTGAAATCGGACGGTTGGGATAGAGAGCAGATTTGACTGAAACGAAAATACAAACAACTCAGTAAGAGAACGACCGAGGAGCAGCCCGGCGGCGAGGCAGCGAAGCGCCCGAACCGATTCGAGTGACACTCCTCTTTTTTACCTCCCTCCCTCCCTCCCAAAGTCCAAACCCTAGCCGGCTAGACCTCGCGATCCAATCCACATCTAACCCACCCGTAGAGATTTCGGCGGCCGATGTCTCCGCTGTCGCCGCCGCGGTCTCCACGCTCCCTCTCCTACTAGCAGTCAGCCAGCGACCTCCTCACAGCCTAAAAATCCACGACGTAGCGACGACCCGAGGGTCGGACGGCAGGCGGCCATGAGCAGCGCGTTCAGCGAGGAGATACTCGCCGACAAGCTCGCCAAGCTCAACAACACGCAGCAGTGCATCGAAAGTATCCTTGATTTGATTTTGTCGCCCAAATCGCTCGAGAGATCTGTTTGGTGATTCTGAAGTTTAGTGTCGAGTTGCAAATTTTCTGCGCTGAATATTCAACTTTCTGTAGAAAGAACGCCCCTTTTTCTTGATTTGTCCTCCTTAGTTCTTGCGCCCATGCTATGTCCGTGTATATCCACTAACTTATTCGAAAGGATATATCCGTGAATGGGAATAAGCACGAAGGGGGCGAGAAGGCATTTTGTGGCTTCAAAAAATTGCAAATTCTTGTGTCCGTTTTCTGCCCTTTTTTTGTTCTTACTTCACGGGAGCTCTCTGGATGTTACTGCTTATGGTAAAGCACTAGAGCCTACTTAAAAACGGTACTCTTTGACCTAATATCGTGATATGTATTCAGTAATCAGGAGCATAAATCGGTAGTTTTGTCTGTCTTAACATGTCTTACCATGATCTTGTTGTTGCCTTGACTTTTACCCTGTGGCCATTAGCGCTGTCGCATTGGTGCATTTACCATCGGAAGGATGCAGAGCTAATTGTCCAAACATGGGCCAAGCAGTTCCATAATTCTGGAAATGAACAGAAGGTCCCTTTCCTTTATCTGGCTAATGACATCCTACAGAACAGTAAGCGCAATGGCACCGAGTTTGTAGAAGAATTCTGGAAGGTCCTCCCAACAACGCTTAAAGATGTAGCTGAAAAGGGTGACGACCGTGGGAAGAAGACGGTCTCTAGGCTGGTGAGTATCATATATCTGTACTTATAGTTGGTTAACTCTGGTTGCTATATGTTGTTAGGAGATAATCACAATGTGTTACTTTAAAACTGCACCATTTGTGTTCTAGGTTGATATATGGCAAGAAAGGAGAGTTTTTGGTTCACGTGCCGGGGGCATCAAGGATGTGATGCTTGGAACTGCCCCCCTTCCTGTATTAGATATGACCAAAAAGCGCTCTCACAGTTCATCCATCAAGATTGTTAAAAGAGATTCACGTTCTGTAAAACTGGTAAGATTTTCTCCCTGTTTGCGACATTCTATATTTCGCCGGTGGATTTTGGGTAGAAATTAATCAAGTTTTGTTGTTGTCTTTTCAGAGACTAGGCGTTGGAGGAACTGCGGAGAGAATTGTATCTGCGTTGCATACTGTTCTCAGTGAACAAGCAGATGAAGATGCTGACCTCGAAAACTGCAAGACATCTATGCGTCATGTTGGAAAGATGGAGAAGGATGTTGACAGTGCCTGTAGCAAAGGTACTGTTTGTTAACAGGAGTCCTCCATCTTGGCTGTCTTAGTATGTTTTGTGATGTTATTCTCTCTTTCTCTCTGTAGCTGAGGATCCTCGTCGTGAGACTCTTTGCACAAAATTGAAGGATGAGGAGGCTACCATGAAAAAATGCATCGAAAAGCTCAAAGCAGTTGAAGAAAATAGAGCAGCTGTTGTGTCTGAATTGAAAGAGGCATTGCAGGAACAGGTCAGAATTACTGTTTTATCAGTAAAATAGTACTAATGTATTTTAAGTTTTTTCATGTACATGGGTTGATACTTTGTCCATGGCTTTCAACTTTATGTTGGATCTGTGTAATCTTATTTTTAAAGTTATTCAGGAATCGGAGCTGGAGAAGGTCCGCACTCAGTTGCAGGTAATGTTTCCCAAACATCCCAAAACCTTTGAAGGTTGATACTTGTAGCTTATCTGTAACATCTATGAATAATACCATTTTGATGTTTCTGTTGACAGTTGACTGAAGCAATGGTACAAGAAACAGCTAACATGCAACGGAGGCTCAACAATGAGCCAATCATTCCATCTTCCAAGCTAGCATCATCAGTAGAGCCAGGAAATTCACTCTCTAATGGGCAAGTAAAGGGCCAGCAGAAGACAGCTGCTGCTATCCTCGCGGACAAGATTGCATCATCATCAAACTCTCAGCAGATACTCCAATCTGCACTTTCCAAGTTTGCTGCAGAAAATTCATCTGAGATACGCTCAGATAAAAGGATGAAAGTCGAACAATCCTCACAGGTCCCAAGCGTTGCGAATGCTGCTGCCTTTGTACCAATGCCGCCAATGGTCACCACAGCAGCACAGCAGCCCCAGACAATCTTGGTACAGCAAACTCCTGTGCAAGGCCAAGCTTCTGCGCCACAGCCCCAATACAATATCTACCAGGCCCCTCCACAGCACTTTGTCCAGCAGCCTGGAGGTTTAATTATGGGCATGCCGTACAGCATGAACACCATGAATCCACCCCCACCTCCGCCACCGCCGCAGATGATGAACCTAGCAAGGGCGCAGACACAGCCTCAACCACCTACACAGCAGATGCTTCAGCAGCAAATGCAGATGAATGTTGCGCCTCCAATGCAGTTCACGCTTCAGCAGCCCGGTGCACCACCTTTCAGGCCTTTGCAGACACCTCCAGGGATGCAATTTTTCCATCACCAATCTCAGTGACATTTTTGGTAGACTGTCCAGCTCTGTTAAACTGTGATAGTGTCCAGTTTAGTATACTGGTAGAGAGAAACTGACTGCTGTAGAAGATATACCATATGGTTGTTCATTCGTGAAGTTGTTGTACATGTAACTTGAGGGAGGAAAGTGCTGTGATATATGAGCCGGTTTCTTGGCTCAATTTTTTGAAGGTCGTAGGTTGATATTGGGGCTCGGAGCTAATAATTATGTGTAGTGCATCGATGAAAGAGATGGCACTGAGGGTTCCTTGTTGATACAGAGTTAATTGATTGGTGGACTTCTTTGTTTCGAAGAAAATGCAGCAAGTTTCCATTTGTGTACTGATAAGAGAATTATTTTCTACTAATGGAACTTTGAAGCTGTCGGAAATACTTCCACTCCCAAAATTTAGGTCATTTTCATACTTCCTGTTCTTCAATGTAGTTTGAACATATTTTTTAGCTGTAAATGAGTAAAACTATACCAGACATCACTAAACTTGCAAGGGAGTGCAGTGAGATCCATGAACCTAAGAACTCCATATTTACATCTATTAATTTGTATACATAGGTCAAGAAAGGTTGAACCTGCTCTTACTAATTGGGATGGCATGCCACTTGGCTCAATCTAAATCAAATTTGACCATATGGTCACCATTCTAAATTGGTGGAGCAAGATTTTTTTTTTTCTTGAAGTCATTGGACAAATTTTACAAGTTTCTAACCGATCACTATCAATATGATTACCAAACTGTGTCTTAGATAAGATCAAAATACAAAACGATCATCTATGAATAAGGTTGCGCTATAAAAATACTTTTGTCCATCCAGTAAGTTTTGTCTGTCATTGCAGTTTTCAATTTTCTTCCTCCTCCCGCATGGGCCACGGGCAGATTTTGATTTTCTTCGTATGTCCTCTTCTGGTCAAGCTATGCAGATTTCACTTATGCACACAATTCCACCAATTTAAATTGTACCATCTTACTTCTTTACACATTATTCCACCAATTTAAATAGGGAAACACTTCCTCCGACACGTCTGTTAAGAGCCAACTGTCAGACCAACTGATAGAAGTCGATGCATTTTTCTTCTCACGGCTAGGATTCATTCCAAAATCTGTCGTTTTGTTCCAAAACTGCTCAATATTCTAGCCACGTCTCTACCCATAACGCATCCGCATTAATGATACCTTCCCCAAACCCACCCTCCCCTCGTTCCCATCCCCATCGTCTCCTCCCGAAAACCTGCACCCCGAGCTCCATCTCACCTCGCCGCCCCGCATCCATCCTGACTTAACTTTAACCACTCCAGCCGTCATCCCAAAACTTCACACCCATCACCGCTGCCGCCAACAATGGTGGTGAGCAATTGTTGATTCTCCATGACGGTACGACCATCTCCACGGTACCTTGGTTGTGATCTTCCAGGCGCATCGATGAAAGAGATGGCACTAAGCTAATAGTGTGTGATTCCTTATTGGTACCGAGTTAATTGATTTGTTGACTTCTTTTGTTTCGAACAAAATGCAACAAGTTTCCATTTGTTTAACTGATAGGATAATTATTTTCTACTAATGAAACTTTGAAGCTGTTGGAAAAGGACTGGTCAGCTATATATGCAACTTGAAATACTTCCACTCCCAAAATTTAGGTCATTTTGTTACTTCCCATGTTCTTCTATGTGGTTTGAACATATTTTTAGCTGTAAAAGAGTAAAACTTCACCAGACATCACTAAACTTGCATGGGAGTGCATTGAGATCCATGAACCTAGGAACTGCATTTTTAGATCCATTAACTTGTATACATTGGTCAAGAAAGGTTGAGCCTACTCTATTACTAATTGAGATGGCATGCACCTTAGATCAATCTAAATCAAATTTGACCATATGGTCACCATTCTAAATTGGTGGAGCAAGATTTTTTTTTTCTGGGAAGGAAGTTCTTCGCGTCATTGGACAAATTTTAACGAGTTTCTTTAGTGTGGTTTGTGAGTTTGATTCCAAACACAATCAAGAAATTGGTAGAATTTCTACAAGCCTTCTCAAGAATCCAGAAAAAAAGGGTGAAGTGCGGGTCGCATTCATCCTAGACGAACCATGGAATTAACTCCGCAAATTGTGCCGGTGGCTGCACATTCAATGAAAAAGAGAAAGATCCGGACGAGAGAGAGGAGAGGCATGATGCATGCATATATAGTACTGCCTCCGTCTGGTGAATAGTGTACATTTGGCTTTAAAAATTGTCCACAAAAGAGTGTACTTCTATCTTCTCAATGCACTTTAAAGTAGATTTTTTCTCTCATCATACGGTAATCAAGACCAATAATATTCTACACACAGTCTCCTTAATTTCTACATGCACTTAGCTCATTGGTGGTTAGGTAACTAAAGAGGAGAGAGATGATGGTTTGCACCTTTCCAATGCATTTTCACCCCACTCCATAATTTGTCCTAAAATTTCTATATGTACACTTTTCACCGGATGGAGGGAGTATATGATTTGGGTTTGGTTAGTGCGAGCGTGGCAGAGGGGAAGGAGAGAAAGCCAGCCTCGAGCTTAATAATGCAAAGGAATTAATATATAGAGAGGTGAGAGGGGCTAAAATGCATTTAACGGATTTCAACACAAATTCCAAATATTCTCTTTACAGATGGAGGAACTATGATTTCCTCTACATAATCAATCTATAATGAGGGCATGACTATCTCTCGCACGCGCACTCACTTTTCGGTAGCCCTGATTTGAAAAGTGGACAACAGCTCCCTTAAGGATTAGGTGGATTAGGGGCGATTAGTGTAGATTTGGGTGGGCCCGAAGCCCGCATGCCTTACCCAGCCTTCGCGTGTACGTGCACAAAATCATCCATCTTGCCACACATGCTGGGCCCGACAGCAAATCCTGTGGGTTGAGCGCTCCACGCTAGATTGATTTGCTTGTTGGAGCGGCCGAACGCAAAGGAGTATTTTCGGTACAATAGTTCTCCTGCAGAAAACGTATTAATAACTATGGAAAGCACTTCCGCTCAACCGATTGATATGGTGCACGCGTTGACACCCTCGGAGACCGTCTAATCAAAATCTGATTCGATGTCCCGCAACAACCCCGACCCAAGGCCACGTTTGCAACACCACCCTTATTGCAAACCATTCAAGTGTAGTGGTCGGTCTGTTGCAGAGCGGCTAGGGCGAGGGAGGTGGTCACGACTGCATCTGTGTGGCTATGACGAAACTCCACGACCTGCGGCGGCGGATGGATTTGCAGCGGCAACGACCGACGCAGATCTCTGTGGCGATGATGACGAAGACACCGGTCCCCGCCGGCGGAGACCTCCCCGACTCTATTTTCTAGCAGCAGCGAAGGGGATTTTATTCTGCAACAGGTGTTTCAGAAGGAAAAGATGTTTCGGGATGATTGCAACAAGCCTCTTGTTGCAACAATACCCTTGTTGCAAAGGTTGGCGCTGCTCTGACAGAGAGCAGCTCAACAACGAATGTTTTTTTTACAACCGGGATCATTTTTTTAGAAGGAAAAACCGATCAGGGGATGTTTGCAACAAGGCTCCTGTTGTAGCGGGATGAGCGCAACACTAGCCTTGTTGCAAAGGCTGGCCCTCACGAGGCACGATGACGGTCAATCAGCTGGTTATTATGGGCTCCATCCAATGCCGGCGAGGCAGTTGATCTTTTCATATCATCACCCGGACGAAGCATAACGCTCCCAAAAGAATATTAGTCGTCGATGAAATAGATTGAGACGGTGATTGGCTATTTCCACGGTTTAATTTTTTCTCTTAGAACACTCTCCTTGAACTTTGGCTACATGCAGCCTCATTAGACGCCCGATGCATCTGGGCAGAGGGTTACCAAAAGTATAATATATGTACCTGACAGGCGAGCGATTCGGCTTCCGAGCTCACTTGCTCCCTTGCGTGAACAATAAAATAAAAATAAAAAATACTAGAAAAATTCAAAACATCTGATTTTTTTTGGCATGGAAGATATTCGAGTGCGTGATGTCGGTGCCAAATTTGGTGGTGTTTGGACATCTGAGTAGCTTTTAACAAATAAAAGAAAAACAAAATTGTGGTATGTGAGAAAGTTTACCGTCCCAACACGATGAAGTTTTGCGTGGACATCACACATTTGAGTGTCTTGGTTAATAAAAAAAATAAGTTTTTTATTTTGTTTGAATTTACTGTTCACCAGGCAGATAAGCCCAGGCTCATAAATGAATATTCAATACGTACCACGGTTCTTAGGCTCAGTTCTTTTGAGCAGATTATGAAGAATCTCGTTGTGGAAAATCTTAAGCCAAAAGAACTCGATTGCCTTTCCAAAATCTTAGAAGGATTCTGCAGAATCCTAGTGCAATCTAAAATCCTCAAAATAGGTGAATTTTCCCAGGATCTCAGGATTTTGGCTAGTCCCTAAAAAAAGGTTCAAATTAAAAGAGCGCCCCTATTGCGGCAGGTTATTACATCAAGAATGCCACCAAGCCACTCATGTCCCGTACAGAAGAAAACGAGCGCCTAGGCCTCGATGTGTTTCGCATCGCTCGAACTCGAGCAAATTCGAGCAGGGCCAGCTAGGGTTCCAGCGCCGTCGCCGCCTTGCCGTCTAGGACCTCGCGGCCGCCGGCCCTGTCTCCGTCGTCGCCAGTCTCGTCTCCTGCCGCAGCCCATCTTCCTCCGCCACCCCTCTGCCACCGCTAGGACACCCGGAAGCCGCCGACGGCGCGTCCCTTCCACCCCGAAGCTGCAGCTGGACGGCGACCACTCATTCGCTTTGAAGCAAAAGCTACCTGTTGTCTCCAATGCAGCAACCATGAGCCATCATATCTCTCTCTCAACTCTCTCTCTTCTTCTTTGTTTAGCTAAATAGGATAGGTTGACAAATTTGTTGCATAGATGGATGAATGGATGTATCAATTTGATAAATGGATGGTGCTAGATTCTACTGTCTACTGGTGCTATTGCAAGATATTGGTACTGTGAATATTTGCTACTGTATGAATGGTGTTATTAGATTGATGAATGCTGCTGTTAAATGCTAATGTGAGAACCGTAAATGGTAACGGTAGATGGAGAAAGTCAAGGAACACAAAGCAAAATTTAGTTCACCCACTTTTGTAACAAACTAAAGAAATGGACCTTAATCATATGGCTCATATGCATTCAGACATCTATGGGTGTATATACACTCTATATGAGAACAAAATTTTGTAATTAAACAAAATGTCAACAAAGTCTGAAATATTTTTGAAATAAACTTGACTTTCCATTGTACCAGTAAAAAAAATTTCACAAAAGAAAAAATTTAGTTGACTTCCTTTTAAAAAAGACAAAAATTTCAGTCAAATAGTACCTATAGTAGCAAATAAAATATGTTTTTTTGCCCCGAAGTCAATATTGGTTTTCTATTCGTGAAAATTCATATACCGATGCAAAAGAAAGTCAAGTTTATTATAAAAGACTTCCAAACTTTTTTGACTTTTTTTAATTATCAATTTGTTCTTTCTACATGAGGTATATATACACCCAGAAACCAAGGGTATTTCCCGAGAGACTCTATGAAAGGCAACATAAACTGAACCACCACGGCTGGCATTAATTATGATCAATTACGCAGTACAAACTACTTCCTCCGTACCATAATATAAGAGAGTATTTCCGATTCGGTAGTCGAATAAGTTATGTAGTACGTAGCAGGCAGCGTGTTCAAGGCCAAAATGTTCTAGTACTATTATTAGTATCACCACAACCCTATCTAGGATAAGTGTATACTAGCACTCGCACGGCTCATCATACATGCCGTGTAAACCGATTCCGACATAATAAAAAAGGAACAAGCAGAGAGCTTGGGATAGCACCCGCGTATGCGCTTGACATCGACCCCTGATGGATTCCCACGATGCGGATTCTCACTTCTGCTGTCCAGCCTCGACGGGTTCCACCACCTCGGCTTCAAGCGGCTCAGGTTCAGAGCTACTAGGTGCAGCAGGCTGCTGGCTTGGCTGGGCAGGTTGGGGCTGCGACGCCCACTTGCCCGCCATAGCTGTGCTCATCATGTCATAGATCTTCCCGCTCAGGTCAGTTGGGTTATCAGGCTGCAACATCATAACATGGGCATTAATTTTTCTATTTTGAGAAACGCACACACACCCTGCCCCTAACAATAATTATGTGAAACAAAAGGCAAGGTTCAGAAGAAAACATGCAGTTTGTTTCCTTGACTGGTACTTCCTCCGTCTCAAAATAAGTGTCTCAACTTTGTACTAACTTTAATACAAAGTTGTACTAAGGTTAAGACACTTATTTTGGGACGGAGGAAGTATAAGATATACCACCACTGTTCCTAAATACTCCCTCCGTCCAAAATAAGTTTCTCAAGCTTAGTACAAAGTTGAGACACTTTTGGGACAGAGGGAGTATAAGACGTTTTGGCAGTTCAATTTGAACTGCCAAAACGTCTATATTTACGAATGGAGGGAGTAGATGACAAGGCAGATGGGTGTACTCACCGTAAAGCCGCTAGAAATCATTGAAGTTTCAAAGAGGATGTCGATTGCCTTTAGAGCTTCTGGGTCGTCAGGATTGATTCTGCACGCAGCCTGCGTTGCCAAGAAATAATCATTACAACCAACAGTGTATAGGGATCCTCAAATCAGAGATCTACCATTGAAGATTAGCTACCAGCATCCAACATATTTAATTCGTAGCACTTACATTCAATCGCTTGATTATCTCATGCTCTGGATTTATTTCAAATACTTTCCTGGAACGCATGAAATCCAGAGAAGACGTATCACCTATAGATTGCGCCCTCATTAACCTGAGGAACAATATCAAGATATTAATGACAACTTTGTATAGTGAGTTAACAACTGAGGAAATAGTGAAGTAGAGTCCAACCTTTCCATATTGGCTGACCAACCAAACTTGGCTGCAACTAGAACACATGGTGATGAGCTGAGACGGTTGGATACATCAACTCGAGCAACCCTCTCACCCAAACGTTTCTTGATCCAGTCACAGGTTTGACTGTATTCCTGCTTCATTTCCTTTTCTCTTTCCTCATTCTTGTCACCTAGGTTATATTTGCAGGCCACAATCAGAAACTAGGAGCACAGAACTACGATAAATGAATATTATGCTCTCAATTCTGCAAAGCAATATGCAGCCTAAAATAGAAAGGTGCCTGATAAAAGAGGACATTTTAGCTGACAATAGGTGTCATCTAGTTTGCTTCACGCTTTGTCAATTAATGAGAAAGGTAAACTGGTAAACCATGGCGATTAGTGGAGAGTAAAACAGTGAAGGGAGAAGTTCCTCATGCTCTGCAACTTCTATTCAAAATTCAACTCATCAAAAGAGAAAAACATGCCTGGTACAAGTGAGCACTTAGCTGATTGTATAAAATCAATCTCTACTTGGTGACATCTAATTCACTTTACTTTTTTTTTTTAGCGGTCAATGACTGTAGTAGTTTCCTACAGTCTTTTAAATTATAAAGAAAAAAAGATTCTTACAAATTACATTTTCTACAGCATATACATTGGTAGGCCTTTGGCCAGACCAAGAAGGATAATTCACTTTATATTAATATACTAAGCTCCAGAACTTCTGTTTTCAAAATTCAATTCAGTAAGCAGTAAAAGGATGTTAAGAAACTATGTTCTTCAGTAAGCAGTAAAAGGATGTTAAGAAACTATGTTCTTATATTTACATGCATACCTAGGTCCAGGTCTTCCTTGCTAATATCCACAAAACTCTTATCCTTGTAGGAGTTCAGATTTGTGAGAGACACTTCATCCATAGGGTCAATCAAAAGTAAAACCTACAAAATAAAGCACATGATAGTAAGGTTAAAACTGGCATAAAATAAGCAATATAAGCAGTCTAGATGAATCATTCATTAGAGCAATGTCATGATGTTTCACGGCATGATGCAAAAAAATATACACCTGTCCCACCAGGCATTAAGCATGTTTGTCTGAATAGCAAGTGAAATTATAAGAGGCCTCAAATCATGAAAAGCATGTTTGTTCAAATAGTGGACAAAAATATGAGACGTCTCAGCCAACTATCAAGGCAAAGTTTGACAGGAAAGATGCATCCCAGGACATGAGACCCAGAGGGAACATTTACATAAAGACATAAACAAAGTTATCATCTACTCCCTCCGTTCCTAAATATAAGTCTTTTTAGAGATTCCAATATGGACTACATACGGAGCAAAATGAGTGAATCTACACTCTAAAAAATCTCCATGTACATCCGTATGTAGTCCGTATTGAAATCTCTAAAAAGTCTTATATTTAGAAACTGAGGGAGTATTTGTAGAAGCAATGGTTTATCATCGGTAGTTCAGTACATACCTCATAACCCATTTCATTGAGCTTCTCTAAGAAAGGAGCATTTTTGGCACTGCTCAAACTATCTCCAGCAATGTAATAAATGGCCTTCTGCTCTGGTTTCATACTCTCCACATATTCATCCAAGCTAATTAATTCCTCATTGCTTTGAGAAGAAAAGAAACGGAGCAAAGGAGCAATTCTCTTGTGATTTTCCTTGTCTTCCATGCAACCGAGCTTCAAAAATTTGCCATAGTTCTCCCAGAATGCTTCATAGTCCTACAGTAAGCCTTCAGATGAGAATGCAAATAGAAAGACCAAGAAACCATGCTACGAAGGAAATGAAAGCGCTTACATCTCTGTTTTCACTACAAGAAATGCCGAGTATCATATCAAAGGCCTTCCGCACCAATCTCTTTCTCATTATACGCACCTATACCAAAATCAGAAACAAAGGATAAATCAAAATTCGGGAGCTCAGTATTGAAATGCACAAAAACAGTAGAAATACCCCCACAAAGAACTTACAATTCGACTCTCTTGAAGGATCTCACGAGAAACATTTAGGGGAAGGTCATTTGAGTCAACAACACCCTTCACAAAGCTCAGGTATCTTGGGAACTGGTGAGTCACAAATCTCAGTTATCAAATTGATAAGTTAAAAGTTCTACAAAGAACCATGAAGAGACAGCTAAGCAAGTATCAAGCATACCAGTTCTCCATCGAAGTCGTCTGATATGAACACCCGCTTGACATAAAGCCTGATATTTTTAGTCTTCCTATCAGTTATGTCCTCTTTCTTTGTAGCAGGCACATACAGAATTGACCTGAATTCTACTTCACCCTGCATCAAATTTGATCAAGAACAGTTTACTTGAATGTGAGTTGTGAAGATCCTTATCAGGCTACTTCACCCTGCATCACATTACCAATCGCACTACCATTTTCACAGAGTTTATTATTGCCTATCGGAAGACTATGTTACAGAAATAGCAGTGCAACTACAACGTCAAATAACATCCATGTGGGCAGCTGAATTTTCACAACTACATGCTACAAAATTATGACCTTTTTTCTATATATTTTTTGGCATATCTCTTTCAACAAAGACATGGTTCATAGATGAATACTTCTGCAAGTCTTTGCGGTTAGCAATTGGAGTATGTAAAAAATGAAAAAATTTAAGTAGCATTTGTTGATCAACTGTGTATTATTTAGATTGCACATATTATCTAGGCAAAAGCAACTGCAGATATCATGTGATACACCAACCATGTGTTGAATCAACAAAAAGCAACAGAAAGGCAAAGAGATCTACCTCTGTAGTGAAGTGTGAGGAGGCCAAGGGATCCAAATACTCGTTGAAGGTCTTCTTGTAAAATTCATTGTACTCCTCAGTTGATACCTCCTTAGGAGTCCGAAGCTGGCAACAACACAACAACGGGAATAATTTCAGGCTCTCTCACAAGAAAAATTGGAAGTGAAAAAACGTAGTTATCATTTATCAACAAGACAAGCAGCACAATAAACAGTCCCAAAGTTCTCACCCAAATAGGTTGTGTTTCATTTGTAAGCTCCCAGTCCCAATACTTCTCCACAACGGTTTTTGTCTTTTTCTTAACCTGTTAACATTGCAATATTAGAAATTATCAACATGTAAGAATGAAGCACAATTTGGGCAACAGAATATGGCTCAAAGGAAAGCGGTGCAAAATGACTTCTTTTTTACGGTTTACAATGTTACCTCTTTTTTGGGTTCACCATCACCTTCTGTTTTAACTTCAGCAGGATCCTCGTCAACCTCAACCTAGAAAATCAATGAATGTCCTGCATAAGCAAGGTTCCACTTTAATAACCACAAAGAACTAGAAGGATTAGTCACCTCTTTTGTGAAGCCCTTCTCTTGCCAAGTGTAAATTGGGAAGGAAACAAACTGAGAGTAATTCTTCAGAAGTTTTTGGATCCTCTCAGGGTGAGCAAAACCCTTGTCATCACGCTGAAGCAAAGCATAGTACATATTTCAAATGGGGCGCACAGTAAAAATTTAAATCGTAAAATAAAAGTAAACAGACCTTCAGGTAAAGTGTAAGACGAGTTCCCCTAGGAATGAGCTTCTCTGGATCTTTCTCTTCTCGAATGGTGTAGGAATTAGATTCTGCTTCTGCTTCCCAAACATATTGTTTTTCTGATTTTGGGCTCTTCGTTGACACAGCAACCTAATATACAGAGTAGCAGAAAAATACAGGAAAAGACGTTCAGGAAAAGAAAAAGAAACACTATCTCACAACCAGAGTGTCAAATACAACCATGATAACATAGCACAGTACCTTGTCTGAAACAAGAAATGCCGAATAGAAACCAACACCAAATTGGCCAATCAAGTTGCTATCAACATTAGCTTCCTGGCTCTCCTGTTGTACAATAAGCATAAATCATAAATATAGAAGGATTTGGAAGATAGACAAGAGGACAATGAAATCTGCAATTAGATCACACCTTTAATGTCTTCAGGAATTTGGCAGTTCCACTGCTTGCGATAGTTCCAAGAGAATCAACAAGTTCTTGCCTCGTCATACCAATCCCAGAATCACTGCAAAGAAAGTGCAGGTCATGATGCAAATCGTTTCCCAATAAGAAAATATACAGCTGGTCGCCAGCAAGAAACATGTGCTTACGTAATCGTTATTATTCCATTGTCCTTGTCTGTTTGGATGCGAATGTCAAGTCCAGGGCCATCCTTAAGAAGATCAGGATCAGTGACACTCAGATAGCGCAATTTGTCAAGTGCGTCACTTGCATTGCTGCAGGTACAAGTAAGAAAAGAAAGGCGAAATTAGGCTGAGCAACTAGACTGAAGTTTTGTGGCACTCATTATAAAGAGTGAATTTGGAGATAACTACTGCTATTTAAAAAATGAACAATTCATGTTCTGAGTTGTTGCCCACCTGACCAGCTCCCGGAGAAACACTTCCTTGTTGCTATACAAGCTGTGCACAATCAAATCCATGAGCCTATTGACCTGCCGAGCACAAATTGTTCCCCATCATATTCATGATACGAACATTGGTAAAGATTAGCACGCAGCCATACAAAAAAGAAAATTATAGGTACCTCAGCCTGATACTCAAACTTCTCGGCAGGTGGCGCGTCAGATGAATCAACTGCTGCAGCACTCGATTCATACCGTCTCCCAACAAGGGCACTCTCCCTCAACTTGAGGGACGACAAGCTTTCAGCTCCATTAAGCTTGGGAGCCGCAAGCACAGAGAGCAACCTCTTCCCTCCAAGCCGAGAGACACCAGGGTCTGGGTTTGTCACCTGAAATTGAGACGGCACAGCAAATATCACAAAGCCGCTCGCGTTGTAGAGTAATGTACCAATAAATCAGAAGAACAAAATCACACCAGACCTAGCAATTGCACATTTCTTCTCGGAATAAAATACTATCAACAAACGGTACACAAATGACATACTGAACAGGAAATCAGATCAACGCCAAACCTCAACTCACTCACAAACACAAATTAATACATAACCCATCAATTAATCAAAACACGGCCCCCAATTTGGGGGCAATGACTGATTCGCAACACGTAATGTAAAAACACGCACCGACTCAAGCTCACCGCGAGCTCCTACTTTGCAATCAACCAAACAGGAAACAGCGGAGTACACTACGTACCATACAGTCAATGTCACACATACGTACCGAACGCGGCGGGGCCGAGGGGGAGGGGGAGGCGGCGGCGGCGGCGGCGGCGTCTCCGGAGACCGCGAAGGCGGCGGCGTGGCGGCGGGCTGCGGCGCCGGCGCAGAGGGATCGCCTCGAGGCCCCGAGCATCTCGGCTGCGCTCTGCTGGATGTGGGCTGGAGGCGCGCTTGCGCAGGTGGGCCGATCTAGGAAGACGACGATGCGAGGGTTTTGGAACAGGGGTAGGGTTTTGTGTGGGCGACCAGAGGCAGAGGGGATGAGGCGTATAAATGGGGTGCGCCTTGCGGATCAAGAAGGAGGGAGTGCGCTTCGCTGGCACCGTGGTCCCGGGCTGTCGGTGAGAGAGTGGGGAAGGGGGCTTGGGTTTGCTCGGTGGTGTTAGCGTTTTGGGAGAAGGTTCTGGAGCAGGGGCCCGGAGTAATGCTATGTGCACCGGTGTGGATAGTCTGTGTATGATACAAGGAGGTTGACATGTGGGGCCAGTGGGTGCATGGTTGTGCGTGGCCCACGACCAGGTGGGCACTTTGCTTTGCAGCGTCCGTTCTCCGTTGCAGAAATTTCCAGCCTCCCGAGATGGTCCACCTGTTTCTGACCTGTGAGATGTGAGGTGGTGATTTGAACACCGTTGACAAGAAGGTTCCAGAAACCAGGGTTGCCATGAGGGCGGGGCTTGCATGCTTCCTCCCTCGTGCTCTCATCCTTGCTCCCTACAGCACATTTTACATCCAACGGGCTCTTCAATTTTGTTTCCGTGTTTCTTTTCTTTCGAGTAAAATGCACTGGCGGTACTTGAACTTGCGAAGAAAGCACGCTTTGGTCACTGTACTTCAAAATACGGCTAATACGGTCACTCAATACGTCTACACGTGATTGTACGGTCACTGTTCACCGTACGCCACTCGTCGTCGCTCCATTTGACCACTTGTTGACCAATCCGAGGCGACAGCTGTCGTACGCGGGGGGTTCCGCAGCATTTTTACAACGAAATCCTTGGTTGGCTCCGTAATTCCTCCTATCTCCTTGTCTATTCGGCTTCGATCATAACGAAAGGGGAGGAGGTGAAAGGGGAGGAGGGAAGGGCGATCATCGGCGGCACCGCACCACCACCACCGGAGTCATCGCAGAAGGGCGAGAGGCGCCGCGCAGGCGCCGCGCATCTCATCGCTGGAGCTGTTTCGTCGGGATGTCGCATGTTCGTCGCCCCGATGGTGCTCCGCCGCCCAACTACAGTAAGCCCTCACCTCGCCCCGCCATGGTTCTTGCGCTGTAAGCTCTAGGGTCGAAATTTAGAGGTGGGCATTGTGGATGGTGTGTTTGTTAGTCAGATATGCCCATCTGTACTTTGAAGATTTGCCTAGGGTTTTCGACCACGATTTGGGGGTTTCAGCGTATAGGGTTTTGGGTTTGGAGAAGGTGGTTGTTTGTAGGTTATTTGGTGCTGAAAGGTGCTATCTTGTGCTGCATGCTGAAGATGTTGGTTGTATAGGTGAATTTGATACTCAAAGGTGGTTGCTTGCATCTATTTCTTGCAGATTATGTAGAACAGAAATTCTGAAACTCTGTTCTGCTCTGTTTTGATGTATGCAGATAAGCGCAGCAGGAAGTTTTCAGTTCAGTTTAACCATGGTGGTTATTTCCTTGGGCAAGGTAGCAATCGTTCCTATGTCAATGGTCATGAACTGTGGTATGATGAAGTAGATGCAGATACTTGGTCTCCAATCATGGTTGAAAACCTAGTTGAAGAGATAGGATGGGAGATGGCAGGCAGGCTGAAGGTATATTACTGCATTCCCATTCTGTCAATCAAGGGGAATGGGTTAAGAGAAATCAGAGGAGATAGTGACACAGATCAGATGCTCACATTTGTGTCACTTGGGCATTACTCATTTAGTTTGTACCTTGACCATGATGACAGTTTGAATGCAAACTTGACAGAGGATGATGTGGTCAATTTCCCAATAAGGCAGCTACCTCAAGTGCTTAGTCCTTGCAAGAGTAAACCAAATGAGCCACAAATTGCAGATATTGATGTTGAGCCTGAAGATGCAAATGTGCCACACCCAGTTCCTATACAGGTAGTTTATCCTCCAGAGCATGCAGAAGATGATGGTGTAAGCAACTTTGTGTTTGCAAAAAGGAAAGCATCTTATGTCAGTGAAGATGTAAGTGTGGAGGAGCCAGGTGTGATTCAGCCAACAACAAATGTTGATGTAGATGAAGGTGGTAGAGGAAGATACTGCAAAAGGAAAAACAGACAATGCAACTCATCTGGAGGAGCAAGTTATGAAATGGAAACAAATGAGAGTGATTCAGATGACTCTGACTTTGATCCTGGGGCCATAGTGGACAGTGATTATGATATTAGTGATGGTGATGATGATCTGTATGCTGATAATGTGGATATGGATGAGCCTGAAGACAGAAAGTTGAAAGAGAAGCAGAAGCAACAAAAAAATAAAGTGCCTGTTAAAGGAAATGAGAAAGAAGCACATGAGCCAGTAGCACATGATCCTGAAGATGAGTTGTATGAGTCAGAAGGTGATGACTTATGGGCCCCTGATTCAGATGACGAAGAAATTTACATGAAGTTCAAGGCATTTAGAGCTGAGGACCTACACTGCCCCAAATTTCATGTTGGGCAAGTCTTCCAGACTGTTGAGTTGCTCAGGAAAGCAATCAAGGAATACAGTTGCAAGAACAGAGTTGATGTGAAGCTCCCTGTGAATGATAAGAAAAGGGTGAAGGCAACTTGTGATGAGGATTGTACTTGGTATCTTTGGGCCTCTTATGATAGCAGGACCAAGTGTTTCATGGTGAAGAAATATGTACATGAACACACATGTACCAAGAAGTGGAAGATCAAGGCTTTCACTGCTCCTTTCTTAGCACAGAAGTACCTTGAGAGCTTTAGGGCAGACCAAGATATGAATCTGAGGAACTTTTCAAGAGTAGTTCAGAAGGAATGGCATATGACACCATCTAGGATCAAGTTGCAAAGAGCTAGAAGGCTAGCAATGAAGATTATATATGGTGATGAAGAGGCCCAGTACAACTTGCTGTGGGACTATGGAAATGAACTGAGGAGAAGTAACCCAGGCAGCTCTTTTTTTCTTCAACTTGATGATCAAGCAAGGTTCAGCAAAGCATATATGTGCCTGGATGCTTGCAAAAGAGGTTTCCTTCAGGGGTGTAGGCCAATGATATTCATTGATGGATGTCATATTAAGACAAGGTATAGAGGACAACTGCTAACTGCTGTGGGAATTGACTCAAATGATTGTATTTTCCCTATTGCTATTGCTGTGGTTGAAGTGGAGGACAAACCCAACTGGTGCTGGTTCCTTGAGAGGCTTAAGAATGATCTAGGCATCATGAACACCACCCCATGGACTATTATGTCTGATAAACAAAAGGTAAATGATGTTGATCTTCATAACTTGCTCTTATGATACCTTCTTTCATTCAGTTCAGCACCATATGAAGTAGTTGTTACTTATTTTGCAGGGCCTAATAAATGCTGTAGATGAGTTGTTTCCACAGTCAGAACATAGGTTCTGTGTGAGGCACATGTGGCAAAACTTCCACCAGCAATTCAAAGGTGATGTACTAAAGAACCAACTTTGGAAGATAGCAAGAAGCAACACTACTGTGAAATATGAGCAGTACATGAATGAGATGAAGGAAATTAACTTGGATGCCTACAAATGGTTGCATGAGCTTGAACCTAACACTTGGGTTAGGGCTTTTCAAAGTGATCTACCCAAGTGTGATATCTTGCTCAACAACAATTGTGAAGTATTTAACAAGTAAGAACCAACTGCATTGATGTTCTCATATGCTAGTTGTTACTCTGTTCAAATATTTAGTGATATGTGCTTTACATGGACAGGTACATATTAGATGCTAGGGAGCTACCAATATTGTCAATGCTTGAAAGGATTAAAGGGCAATTGATGCAGAGGCACTACACCAAGCAGATAGAAGCAGATAAGATGAAAGGAGACATATGCCCTAAGATAAAGAAAAAGGTTGATAAGCTAACTGAATGGGCAAACACCTGCTATGTTGATGGGGCTGGTGATGGAGTCTTTCAGGTTGGTGACAGAGGGACTGACTACATTGTTGATTGGCACAGTAATGAGTGTAGCTGCAAGAGGTGGCAGAAGGGTGGCACACCATGTGTACATGCTATAGCATGTGCTAGACATGAGAGAGTGGATCCCCTCCTACTGGTTAACCAATGCTATTCTGTTGGGATGTTCAAGAAAGCATACAACAACATCATCTACCCCTGTAGAGATAAGACAGAATGGGAGAGGATGAATGGACCCCCAATTAAGCCACCATTGTACCAGAAGCAGGTAGGCAGGCCATGCAAGAGCAGAAGGAAGGCCCCATATGAAGTTTCTTGCAGCAATGGTGGCAAAAAAATGTCAAGGCATGGTGTGATCATGCATTGCAACTATTGTGGAGAGCCAGACCACAACATCAAAGGCTGCAAGTACCTCAAAGCTGGTCTGCCCCCTCCAAATGTGCAAGCTCCACCACCACCACAAGGAGATGATCAAGCTCCTAATGCTGAAGCTGCTCCAACTGTGGAAGCTACTAATGCTGAAGGTGCTCCAAATGTAGAAGATGATGAGCAAGTCATTACTCAGGTTTGTCTTCCATCATTTCTACCTTAGGTTATCTTGCACTGTTGGATAATCAGAAATATTGCAAAAATATGATTCAAAATTACTTGCACTTCAACAGGAGCACAACTCTCCAGAAAATCATGTCATAGAAGATCTTATGGTTGATCATATGGTTCAAAATGTAAGTTAATGTGCTTGTTTCCTGTAATTGATCTTAAGTTCATTGATAAAACATGTTATTCTGAACTGCAATATATACATTTGTCATCCAGAGGCCTCTGCCAAGAGTGGTTGCAACAGGGCCTATACCAGAATCAACTTTCATATCTGCTGCCAGGGCCATGCTCAATCAAACCCAAGGTAACACAAGCAACAATGGGAGCTCAAGCACAATCCAGCAAGGTGACTTGGCCAAAAGATTGCTTCTCCTCAAGAGGCAGAGAGACAAAGAACTGGAAGATAAGAAGGAAGCACTTCTTGCAGCAAGAAGGGAGGAACAACAAAAGAAAGCAGAGGAAGCTGCCAGGAAGAGACATCAGCAAGAGGAGAAGAAAGCACTGGAAGCAGAGAGGAAGAGGCAGTCACAAGCTCAGAGAAGAGAGAAGAGAAAAGAAGAAGCTGCAATAGCAAAGCAGGCTAAGGAAGAGACAAGGCAGATCATTATGGAGACCAAGAAAGCTATAGCTGCTGAGAATAAAGCAAGGCATCAAGCTCAGAAGAAGGCTCAAAAGGAGGAAGTTGCTGCCAAGAAAAGAGCAGAGAAAGAAGCTGCAGCAGCAAGAAAAAGAGCAGACAGGATAGCTACTGCTGAGGCTAGGAAGGAGGAAATGAGGCTGATAGGTATTGCTCTTGGCAAGAGGCCTGCAAGTCCACAACCTGTTTCAGATGATGATCTTCTGCTTCCCAGTAAGACCAAAAGCACTTCAATGTTTGACATCTTCAGATGATGTACCTGCTGTGTAACATGTAGTAGTATGTGACTGCTGAGAAATGTTATAATTCATCCATACTGATGTGTACACATGAGTATGGATCAATTGTTGATCATTTTGTAACCATGACATGTTCCTTCTGAATGTTGGTACTTCCCAGATATGTTTTGTTGGTACAAACCATAATTTTCTGCCTGAATTATGAGAAATGTTGGTTATGAATATGGAGTGTTGGTTATGCATATGCTTTTCTCCCTTAATGCACTTGTGTAACTGAATTGAGTGTGCTACAATCATAACTAAAGAGTCATCTTAGCTTACAAAATGAAAGTTTCCATATGTTTCATGCTAAAGTTTCCATATGTTAACATGTGCTTCCCATTTAGTACCCAGCTTCACTCACACTTTATAGGGTTAAAATTGACAAACAAATACTGAAATAACATGACATGAACAGCTCTTCATAGACAAACAAAAGATCCATTAACTAGATAAATCACACTTGGCCATTAGTTCAACCATTCTTGCATTACATAGTTCAACCATAATACAAGATCAACCACACTGGGCCATTAGTTCAACAACTACAACTACATAAACCATTACTACATGATCAACTAGATCACACATCATCATCATAGAACCATAGCAGGACATTACAAATAGATCAACACACTGGGCCATCTGTTCAACAAGTGTAGCAAGCAACAGAGTTTCCCTCAGTTCTTCATAATGGCCAATCCCATCAGCACACACATCACCATGACACTGGCCAGCAATGCCTTCAACATCATAACCATCTCTTTACCTAGCCCCAGAAGAGCCTCAGCTTGTTGCCTGCTAATGCTACTTGGAACCCTTGCTTGCTCTGGAACCCATGCTTGGTCCATTCCATTTGCTGCTCTTCCATTCTGCATTCCACCTGCAGATCCCCTCTTACTTCCTCTTCCATTTGCTGCTCGATTCAGCTCTTCCCTCCTATTCTCTGTAGCACCTATTGCATCCACTGCCTCATTGCCTTGCAGGTAGCGATTTTCAACAAGATAAACAACATATTCGAGCTCCCAATACCAGAAGTCGCAACTGACCTAAGCAGAAAAAGACCAAGATCATGAACAAAATATCAAATCAGTCACACCACGACCAAAACTAAGCACAACACACTACTTACCCGATGATTGACGCACTTGTAGAAGACCCACCCTTCATGTCTCTCCGTGTTCGACGGGTAGAACTTGACGCGCGTGTCACACTGAGGACACTTGATGCACGGCAGGACCACGGAGCGGCCGCCCATCTCTGACCTGACGGAGCTTGTCGACATTGCCGAGCTGGCTCGAGCGCGACGGCGGCGTCGAGGGGAGGGGAGCGCGACGGCGGCGTCGAGGGGAGGGAGCGAGGGCGAGGGGATTTAGGGATTTCAGAGAGGGCGAGGGGATTTGAGAGAGAGGGGCTGGTCATTTTACAAAAAGGACCCCGAAGTGCTGCGGAACCCCCCGCGAACGCCAGCTGTCGCCTCGGATTGGTCAACAAGTGGTCAAATGGAGCGGCGACGAGTGGCGTACGGTGAACAGTGACCGTACAATCACGTGTAGATGTATTGAGTGACCGTATTGGCCGTATTTTGAAGTACAGTGACCAAAGCGTGCTTTCTTCGCAAGTTCAAGTACCGCCAGTGCATTTTACTCTTTTCTTTCGGTCTGCACTGCTTGGCAGGTTCATGAAAAAGGGGAAAAAGGAAATACATATGGAGGAGAGCAGGAAATACCGGGGCGTCTAGTTTTCTTTGACTAAAGACTAGCACATATGCCCGTGCGTTGCAACGGGAGAGATATTTTCTACGAGAAGCAACGGAAGAGATAATTGATGTGTCCATAAAAAACGATCTCTGCAGCGGTGCGATAGAGCAAAAAGTTGCGGTCTTCCCGCGGGTCATGTTTATCCCGCGAGATCCTGATAGTAATGAGGTTGGTCGGCATGGCGGCGACCACCCAACTCGTGCCTTTTTTTCTCGGGGTCAGCTTCCATCTCGGGGTTGTGGCTGCCTCCTCATTTGGTAGCTATGTGGTGACACTGGGGCACGGTTGCTTCGACCACTCTCTCCTACAATGGTGTAACCCGATGAATTGCTAATTGTAGAGCATAAATCCTATTTCATTAGCATATTTAGTGCATAACCAGGCATCAACGTCCCTTCTTTATTAGGGTTTATTCTCTTTGATTATTTTAGCGCTCACATGCCCACAACCTTTTTATTCGAGCCAAACCAACATATTCTCTTTAATTGGCACTTTCAAGCTACCACCGGCAATAATTTATAGAGTCCCTCTTTCTGCTCATGATTCTCGAGATAACTTCTTTATTTTGGTACAACCTTCTTATTTGCAGACAACCTATGGACATATAAAAACTGGTGGGATTTAGTATAAAGTTCCAAGATGATACTATTCTCATCACAATTGCAAGATAGCAGAGTTGGTTTTGTCCATCAGCACAATTGAGAAGGTCAATAGTTCAACCCCATGGGAGCTTAATTTTTTTTTCTGAGCGGCTTAAACATTTTTTTGCTGGTCCGTCTGACATAAAAGGAAATGCATGAGTAGGCCCAGTTCGTCCCCCCAAGGACAAACAAAAAAATTCAGAAACTATGTGCGGGCAGAACAAAATCTCTACGTACATTTAATAGCAGGACCAATCATTTTTATGTAACAAAGCCGCCTTAGCTGAGTTGCACCCGCCCGAGAAGCTGGATGCAACGTCGCAAATTCTATTCCTTATGGCCGCCAAATATTTTTGGCTCCCTCGGGGAGGATCGATGGGCCGGATGCGGACGGCCCAGTAGGGCAGTGCGACTGAGGTCTAATACAGCCTGTGCGATGGAGCATTTATTTTTGCTTTTTCTTGGGCCAACTACGTGGGAGCTACTATATGATGCTAGTGAGTGGGACACACATCCTTTCGTGTACGGGCCAGTGCACTGGCTGGCATAAGGACGCACTATGTTTGTAAGACGCCAGTAAAAATTCAAAAATAAATATGAGTAGAAGGATCGAATTCATGCCCTCAAAGACCTGACCACGTGCTGCTACCACTCGAACAAACGAGTCCTGCTAACCAATGGCTAGCACGAATATTTAAGAACATACTGCAATGTTAGATTAGACTAAAATTTTGATTTTTTTAACTTTTCAAAAAATATAAATTTCTGAATGTTCTGAGAAACATGAATAATGTTGGGAATCCCAAACAAAATTTTAAATTTGTGTACATTTTTTGAAATACACAACAAAAATTGGAACATTTAAAGTTCACAACTTTATTTGAAAACATGAACCTTTTTAAAAATATGAACATTTTTTAAAATTTGTGAACATTTTTTGAAAATTAAACATGTTTCAAACATTCAGAATTTTTTAATGAAATGTGTTTCTTTAAACTCAGACATTATTTGGAATTAAGGAACATTTCACGAAAACAATAATATGTTTCGCATTTGGAACATTTCTAAAATGCATTTTTTAAAATCTTGAACACCTTCGGAAAACACAAAGAAAATTTTGATTTTTAAATTTGAACCAATTTTTGGAACAAAAACAAAGTTTAAAGTTCGGAGCAATTTTTAAAACAACATTTTTTCTAATTCTGAACATTTTTTAAAAATATGGTTTTTTGTAAATTATGATTGTTTTTGAAAATATGGAATTTATGGAAAAGAGGAAAAAGAAAATAATCTTGAAAGCAAAGAAAAAAGACACAGGAAAGAAAAAGAGAAAGGAATAGAAAAAGAAAAATGGAAACAAAATACAGAAAAAAACGAAAACATGTCAGGCCAGCTTTGGTGGCCCATATAAAACTCGGGCTATTTGTCGCTCGTGCGAGAGATAGAGTTTTTTGGTTGCTTGCGCAGTTAAATTAATTGGCTGTGGCTTGCTGGGCCAAACTGAGGGTGGCCCACGTTTGAAATTCTGTCATTTTTCCTTTTTTAATAGACGAACGGAAATTTTTTTTAGTACCACCTCGGATAGAAAAAAAACTTTTCGACGGTGAATGGATGAAAAAATTGGAGAAACGCACCTTACTTTACAAGAAAATATTTCAAATTTGGAGCATTTTTTAAAATGCAATTTTTTTAAGAATCTTCAACAATGTTGAAAAATACAATTTTTTTGAAAAATAGGAACATTACTTTTCATTTAAAAATTTCAGTGTCCTTTCCAGCTAGCTCACGTGCCAATTTATCCGTCCTTCGTCCGGCATAATAGATCCATACTTCATACATCTTATTACTACATGTAGTTTCACACACATTTAAAAATTGGCACGACTGTATGTAAAGAGCAATATGGGGCTATTTAAAATATTATTACGTTTAATTCGTGAACATTTCACTATAACAAGAACATTTTTCGAATTTGGAACATTTTTGAAACTACAATTTTGTTTAAAATCTCGAAATTTTTGATAAAACACTAACATTTTTTGAGTTTGTACAAATTTCGGAACAAGATTTTTTTATGAATATGCAAACATTTTTAAAACGGGAATAAAATTCTGGAATTCTGAACATTCTTCAAAATTTTGAACAAAAAAAGAAATTCTAAACATTTTATAAAAAAATTAAATGATCAAAAAACTAAAAAACAAAAAGAAACTTAGAAATAAAAAAAAAGAAAGAAACATAAAATTTTAAATAGAAAAAGAACACAGAAAAAAAGGAAAACGGGCCGGCCCAGTCCAGGGCTATCTGTGCGAAGCTCCAACTATCTGCCGCCACGTGCGGCAAATAGGATTTTCCCAGGTGCGTGGGCAGGGAAATAAGTGGGCTGACTTGACTGGGTTATAGCGCGCGGCCCATGTACGAAATTCTGGACAAACCATATTTCTTTTTTCAGCACATGGATGCACAAAAAATTAGTACCACCTCGGATAGTAAAAAAATCTTTTTGCTGGTGAACGGATGAAAAAATTGGAGAAACGCACCTTGCTTTATTAGTAGGTATAAATATAGAAATATACACGAAAAGGCTGTTGGATGTAAAATGTGTGGTAGGGAAGGGACGTGGGAAGGGGCATGCAAGCCCCATCTTTTCTAGCCAATTTAATTCTTAAAAAATTGAGGCAAAAGACAGTTTTATTTCGATGTAATAAAGTTGCAGGCTGCTAGTACAAACTTAGAAACGTCATCTGAAACGTGGAGCAACCAACAAGTGGTGCTACCTTCAGAATGATCGATATTAGCTTGACTATCAGTTGCCCTATTTTAATCACCGACTAACTTGCTAGGAGATGCATGATCTCAGCCATCGGGTGTCAAAAAGCATATCGATCGAGCGAGTCGTTTGTCAAAGCAACAAATGGCACAAGCATTGCCAGACTCTATCACAATGGGAGAGTCCAACCTTTGGATTGCTAGGGCCAATCCCTCCACAGTTGCACCAACTTTTGCCTCCAAAGCATCATTACAATTGATAAGTGTCTACAAGCTGCAAATATGATTGAATCTTTAAAATCACTGAAGACCATACTAGTACATGCTTCTCTGAATGCTTTAACAAAGAATCTGTCGTACATAAGGCCACACAACCAGGGAGTGGGGAAGGCCATGGAGGCAATGCTTCTCTGGTGTGGCTGCAGATCCAGGAAGACATGTAACTACAAAAAAAAGCTTCTATATACCTCCACTGGTGCCACCTCTTTTGCATGAACCATGTCCGTCCTTAAATTCCATATTCGCCAAATCCCATTGTTACATCCCAGCCTTAAATGGAGCCTTCTCAGGGCATGTGTATTCTCGACCATTCGATTGCCTGTCTAAACGAATCCCGGCCGTCCGATATTCAGATGAAACAATTAGGACCGTTGGATCAGGTCTGATGTGACAACCAATGAACAGTGCCTATATTTCCACACCCACACTGCCGCACCGGCTCTCTATTACAGGCGGGCCCAGTCTGGGTGGGCCACTGATGTCAGCGACGGTGGAGGTGGGCGTGACCGGTGCGGGTGGCGTGCCACCGCCTGTAAATTTGGAGGGCCGTCAAGGGTAGTGTCGGGATTTCACGTGATGTCCCTTGCGTGTCGTCCTGTGGATGGCTCATCTGCGCGTTAGGCCGAGGAGAGCGAGCGATTGGGTGAACCCTAGCCGCCACTCTCCCTCTCCCTCTCCCCTTCTCTGCCCGTGCTCTCTCCTCTCTTCCTCGCTTGCCCTCGCGCCGCCACCCGCCGGGAAGCGCCGCAGCCGCTGCTCCTCAGTCCGTGGAACCCTAGCCGCCTCTCTCCTTTCCCCACCCCGACACCCCTCGCGCTCCACCCCGCTCCTCTCCTCCTCCCGCCGTCAACACCACGCCGCCACCATCTTCTTCACCCAGCCAGCCTCCTAAGTTGAGCCCAGCCTTCCTCGTCACGTGCAGTAGGCAGAGGAGCCCGGGCCACCTCTCGCGCCGCCGGCTGGTGAGCGGCGCATCGAGGCCCGAGAGTGGCAGTCGCCCTATATGCTGGATCTCCTCCGCCCCTCCTCTCGAGCGAGCCAGGCGGAGAGCGCCGTCGCCACCGGCTGCGCTCTGGGCGACGCTGACAGGCGGCTGGCCACACAGTTCCTCAACACGCTCCAGTGGATCGATGCGGCACTCGTGCAGAAGGTTGATGAGGAGGGCGCCGCCACCACTGTCGTCAGGCCGATCCGCGTCCACGCGCTGCTCGACGTCACCATGCCTTTTCTTCGCCTATACTTCCAGCGACCATGCCAGTCACGGGTGAGCTTAATCTCCTCCTTTCTCCCTCTCCTTTCCGGTGACCCTTCACTCTTCCCGTTTGAGGAGAGGGGTTAGGACTAGGCATTGGATCTATGGTCTAACTAGGTTCTTGTTGTGGGGTAGGTTCTCAGGTTTAGCTAGGTTCCAAATATGGGGATTTTTTTGGATTTGTGGTCTAGCTAGATTCTAGAAATGGGGAATTATGGTGCTGGCTTGTTTGGAATCAGTGGTCTAATTGGTTGCAAGGAAAAGGGCTTTTGTATCATTTTGATTTTTTGGATCAGTGGTCGAAGTTGATGGTTATTGGTTTAGCAAATGAAGATTTGCCTACGATCTTGTTATGCTATGTTTAGATAGAAATATTTAGTGAGATGTTTGTTCACCAAATTGGGATTTGCTTCAGCATGTGTTTAGGTTATGCTCTTAGGAGATAAATGTTACTCCCTCCGTAAACTAATATAAGAGTGTTTAGATCACTACTTTAGTGATCTAAACACTCTTATATTAGTTTACAGAGGGAGTACTCTCTAATTGTAATGTTAGTTTCAGATACTTCTGATTAATTAACCATATGAATGAGATTTCTTCTGGTAATAAGTTATTTATTGATTGTTTTGCTTCAAGTAGTCTATGATTGATGCTCCATTAGCCTCCTTTTAGACTATGCTCCTCTGATTTATTTTTATGGCATTTTCTGCAGCTTGGGATGCAGGTAGGTTTGTTCATAGGTTTATGCGGCGCATATACTAGCATAATACTTGTTGAAGCACCTCCCTGGCTTCCTTGCCTTGCTGCTCTAGCACCAGCCTCGCCGCCGCTGAGGTTTGCTCTAATTTCTATGCCATGTTTTGTTTATGCTTGATTTGCTCTGTGGAAAATGCAATGTGATGCTTGCATGATCGGTGGATGCAATCCTAATGTAGAAACACATACCTTTTTTGTCATGGGTAGCACATATGTGACACCGTTAGATTGGTTTGCTCTCGGATAGGAATTCTTAGCCTTTGGTTAAGGTAGATCTTATATAATTGTTCTTTTCCAATTAATGGTAATCTTTAGATGGGTTTTCCTTTCTAACTGAGTGCATGATTTGTTGTATAGATTCATTATGAAATATAAATTTTTTGGGAATTCTCTGCTTCATCTACAAAGAGGTGGGATCCATATGGCACAGATGAAAGCCAGATTCAATTGGCATGCAGTAAGATCAAATGGCAGGTAATGAGTTCTATTCTTCAATTATGAGCTTGATTCAATGTCCTGCATTTTAGAAAGCTTCGTTTCAGAACTTCTGATTAATTAACCATATGAATGAGATGGCTTCTGGTAATAGGTTTTTTATTGATTGTTTGGCTTCAAATAGTCTATGATTGATGCTCCATTATTAGCCTCCTTTTAGACTATGCTCCTTGCTCCTCCGATCTATTTGTATGGCATTTCCTGCAGCTTGGGATGCAGGTAGGTTCGTTCATATTTTTATGCGGCACATCTATACTGGCATAATGCTTGTTGAAGCACCTCCCAGGCTTCCTTGCCTTGCTGCTCTAGCACCAGCCTCGCCGCCACTGTGGTTTGCTCTAATTTCTATGCCATGATTTGTTTATGCTTGATTTGCTCTGTGGAAAATGCAATGTGATGCTTGCATGATTGGTGGATGCAATCCTAATGTAGAAACCTTGCCTTGCTGCTCTAGCACCAGCCTCGCCGCCGCTGTGGTTTGCTCTAATTTCTATGCCATGATTTGTTTATGCTTGATTTGCTCTGTGGAAAATGCAATGTGATGCTTGCATGATTGGTGGATGCAATCCTAATGTAGAAACACATACCTTTTTTGTCATGGGTAGCACATATGTGACACTGTTATCATTAGTTTGCTCTCCGATAGGAATTCTTAGCCTTTGGTTTAAGTAGATCTTATATAATTTTTCTTTTCCTATTAATTGTAATCTTTAGATGGGTTTTCCTTTCTAACTGATTGCATTATTTGGTTGTATAGATTCAGTATGAAATAAATAATATTTTGGGAATTCTCTGCTTCATCTATAGAGAGGTGGGATCCATATGGCAGAGATGAAAGCCGGATTCAATTGGCATGCAGTAAGATCAAATGGCAGTTAATGAGTTCTATTCTTCAATTACGAGCTTGGTTCAATGTCCTGCATTTTAGAAAGCTCAAACTAGAATTGCTCTGTTTCAGGATTTAAACCTTCTTGAGTTATGCAATCACAAATATCGTGCACACATAGAAAGAAACTTGGATGTTCTTAATCACACAGAGGTGTTTTTTTGACATGTAGCTGCCTTCTTTTAATCTATGCATGAACCAGGTTTCTGTGATGTGCAGTTAGGCCCATGAGCTTGCAGATGCTAAAGAAATTCCTAGGTGACCTTTTGTTTTTCCAAGATTATTGTTGTACATTTGCCTATTTAATTTCCTGGATGGCCTAATTATGAGCTTGCGGATGCTAAAGAAATCTCAAAGACCGGTTTCCTGATCTACAGATGTGTCTCTGTTTTTACGTTGATAAACATCCTTTTACTCGTGGCCAAGAATAGTTCTAGGATTAATGCTTATAGTTTGTTGTCAACTACTTCCACTAATGGCTGATATATTTATATGGATTGTGAGCATTATGGTGGGGCCTGTCGTTGGATAAATATACCATAGACTGGACTGGTGGATTGAGTATAGTTGATCCATACAGATTCTATTAGACATAACTATGTTTTTTTAATCGGCCATGTGAATGCTTGCTACCGACTTGAATTGACCCACTTCTACATATGAAATTGTAATTTGTTGACACACTTAAATAAGCATCCACAATCTGTCCTAAAGGTGATTGCCCCATCTGCTTAGTGGAGTAAACAGGTTTAGGTTGCGCAAGCATAGCAGTGAGGGAGGGGTCTGCTTTAGTGTTCTTACATATGCAAGATACTGCCCTATATGTATTAGTATCTTTTCTCTTTAGAAGTTCTGTATGCCCTCAAAATAATGGTTGAGGCGCCAGGCGAAACCCTACCCTCCCGCGCCGCCACCCGCGAGGCGGCCGGGGAGGGCACCCAGATCCCCCCGCCGCGAGCCTCCTCTCCTCCTCCCTCCTCCCTCGCCGCCGCCAGGGGGCGCGGCCGGGCGAAGCTCGACCGGCGCCGGCGCCGGCGGGGCTTGTCCTTCCTCCGGTGCGATGGGGCGGCGCGGGCCTCTTCTTTGGGTGCGGGCGCGAGGCGCCGCGCCGCGGCGGCGCGCGGCCTCCTGGAGGGCGTGGCGCTACGCGGCCGGCTGCGCGGTGGAGAGCGCCTCGCCGCCGCGGCGGGATCCGTCTGGCAGGCGGCGCGGGCCACGGGCGGCGTGGGCGGCGGCTGGGGTCCGGCTTCGGGCTCCCGGTGGCTGCGATGGTTCTTTTCCGTCGCGGGCGTGCGGCGGTGGTGCGGCTCGGCCGGTGGCGGTCCGGCGACCTGATGGTGGTGGCCAGCGGTGCGCGTGGGGATGGTGCTTCCTCTTGGCGGCTCTCTGTGCTGGGAGGCAGGGGAGCGGCTTGGACAGGGGCGGCGGCGTCGACGGCGTGCCGGCTGCAGCGCGAAGGCGGGAACTTTACGGGCCTCGGAGATCCCGGCCGGGCCTGTGCGGCCACGGGCCTGGTATGTTCCTGCTATTGCGTCCGGTCAGCTACCTTCTTCGACGGTGGAGGTGGGGCCCTCCCGCGTGCCGACGGTGCTGCTACCCTAGTCCCGGCTCCTCTTCTTCGTTGTGCAGGCCATGCTTCATGGTGCCGTGGTGAGACAGCGTGGGAAGCCTCTTGACCGGGTTGGCGCAGGGTGGTGGTCGGTTTGGTGGCGAGCTCCGGAGTGCCTGAGGTGAAGGTTGGGATTGGGAGAAATCCTTGTTGGCTTGGCCAACACCGTCGCGGTGGCGCATGTGGGTGCCGCCGGACCTTCCTGGAGGGCGTCGGGGCTACCCTTCCTCTCTCCTCACTGCGTACCGGGGGAAACCCTTGGCAGCAGCGTCGTCATCGTCGCGTCCCTTCTTGGAGGTGTTGATTGGTACCGGTGCTTCGGAGGCTCGGAGCTTGGTGGGCGATCTCCGGTGGATGCAGCGGCCACGAGGCTTCTTCGTCTTTTTTGTCGATCCGCCGTTGTCGGCATTTGTTTCTCTTGTATTTTCTCTTTCTTTTCTTTTGGGCGTGACTGTGCTGCTTCCGCCCCAGCACCTATCGTCGGTTGTCTCGGTTGGTTGCTTTGTATACAAAGCGGGGGGAAACCCTTTTTCGGTAAAATAATGGTTGATGATATATTGGTTTTGCTGAAAAGTCATATGTAGAAATAATGTCCGACAACCATATCCGAGCCCCTGTCGGTTTATTTCCAGTGGCCAGTTCCTAAAATGCCAAGTAATCTTCCTCTTTCTAAGCATTTTAATTACTACATGGAATTATGAACTAAATCAGTAATACTTTTACCCTCATTTTGAATATGCCATTGTCTTTATTTGTGACAACAGCGGACAATTAGCACAAAAGCTGCAAACAGTGCATACATCACCAAGTTTCCTTCTTCTATAATGGATTTTCAAGATTCCTTTTATATTGCTAAATTTTTATTGCTTCTATCTTCATGTACTGTAACTGATAGCGGTGATTTTTTCTGTATCAGGATGGAGTTGTTGTGAGGAATGTGTTTCCATGTGCGAGCATCGACCTTTAGTACTGGTAATTTGTTAAGTTAATAAATCTAGAATCATCGTTTGCTACATGAAAATCCATGCTTAGTAGCCCCATTCTCTTGATTAACTGCATATTTACGCTCTTCCATTTTGTATTCAGTCAAGTAATGTGCGCGAGCTCGCCTCGGCCTCTCCTGTTCCTCCCTAATGGCTTCTCCTCATTGGATGCTGGGCAGCAGATTGGTGCAGGTTCGCCTATGTTCATCTGCTGGTAAGTCACCATCTCTCTCTCTCTCTCTCTCTCTCTGTGTGTGTGTGTGTGTGTCTCTCTGTGTGTGTGTGTGTGCAAGTCTCAGCAGGTGGAAATACCGGATTAGTGAGATTGAGGTGTCGGTAGCCTTGGCCATGATAGATAAGGCCCCCGGGCATGAGCACCCACAGCGACTCTCCTTGCTTTTTATGTCGGGGAGGGTTGGGACAATGAGGTCTGGTGGGCACTAATAAGATGTTTCTGCAATTAGGATCACACCATCTTTATGGTGCTACAATAATTGTTTTATTTCCCTTAGTTCCAACTCTAGCTTTCTGATATTCCCTTAATTAGATAAGACCTCATAGTTTCTTTGCTAAATTCGGGTTAGCAGTTCCATATATATGCGCCAAGAAAGTATGCAGGGAAATCATGATGTGCTTTTTTCTGCAGTGTCAACACTGAACAGATGTAAAATGTGTCCTGTAGGATTTTATTACCTGTTTTAAGATTTGGATGATAGCTGTATAAACATATTTTCTAATTATGCACTTCTCTCCTCTGCTCGGAAGGAATTCTTGTCGGAAAGGGCAAATGCATGGTTTGCATGACATTGTCCTCAGTGGGAGATAATGGGGATCGCTGGAAGGAGATATAGCATTCAGGTTTGTTTTGCTTTGTGTTTTGCCGGGTTGTGAACTGGGTCATGGGCCGTGGCGTTCGGTTGGAAACGGTAATTAAAGAGTCCAAGGAATTGCCAAATTGTTTGCAATTAAGCATCTTTATTTTCGTTGCATCTTATTTGATTCGGTCTGGATTTATAGTGAGAGTTACTCATGTGTTCTCTGAGGTCACCAAAGGGATTCAACAATTACATAGTAATGTTTTGTATTGTGAAATTCCCTATCTGACACAGTGCAGCGATAAGCTTCTCTGTGTGTCATATTATATTTTGTCGAACTATTCAACATCAATTTTAAGTTTAGCAAACTATGATGACCTGAAATGTGTGGTAGCTTTAATATCTTTTCTACACTTTGGTTTTCAGAATGAGCATTTTCTTCTGAAAACTGTTCTATATCATCTGTCGCGAGATGATAGAGCATTTTAGCGACGTGTGGCGCATTCCTGTTTTAGTTGTCGTACAGTTTGCTTATAATTTTTTTGGGTCTTTTTACATCTTTCTTTTTAACAGAAGTTATTTCTGTTTAATCTGCCGGAACATGAACAACTAAGCGCAATTTGCCTCTTGTGGTGTTGGTGGACTGAGAGGAACAAAGCAAATCATGGACAGAACCGTATGACTCCTGGAGCGTTTCATTTCAACATCTGAAGACAAGTCCAGGAATGGGAGGAGTTTCTGGGCAGGAAGCCAAGTGCTGCACCCCGACCAGTTCAGTATTGGCTGAAACCTGCTGTAGAGTCTGTTAAGATAAATGCTGATGCCGCTTTTCATACTGATTCTGGTACAGGTGGTTGGGTATGGTAGCTAGAGATAATGAGGAGATGGTCATTTGCGCAGCATCTGGACGCCTAGCATATCAGTCAAGAGGCTCTACATGCTGAAGCTTCAGCCCTTTTGAGTGCCATCCAGTCTGCGGAAGCACAAGGAATGGGAAGAGTGGTATTTGAAACAAACTGTCTGGCAATCCAACAAGCGGTATCTTCATCAAGTCTCGACCGTGACCCTCTTGGTGTTATCTTCAGAGAAGCAAAGTATCAGCTCCAGTTGGGCTTTATTGAATTTCATGTCTCATACTGTCCTAGAGTCTGTAATCAACCAGCTCATGTGCTGGCATCATTGGGGTGCCGAAGCAATGTGGACTACCAAAATTTATGGCCGCCAGAACCTCCCGCTAGATGTAACCGTTGTTGTGACCGCCGATTTGGTCGGTCCACCGTAATTTTTGAATGCAAGGTGTTCCAAGTTAAAAAAAACTAAATGAGAATGATTCGTTGTAGACTGGATGTTTATTCATGTGCTGAGAAGTTTTTGTTTATTGCTTGTACGTCATGATCCTATGTTGATGCTTTTTTCTCTACCAAATATTAGGAGTAGTGACTTTCTTCACTGGATCAACATGTAAATCCTGGCCACATGCATATAGTTGTTCATCTGCAGGCTGGCTAATATGCTCATCCAGAGTACTACAGGTTCGTTTTCATGAAAGAATTGCTCCATGAACCGGGCAAGGTGTACTTTGTTTAGGGATTCTACAACTACATGCATTACTCATGTTTGTTGCTGGCCCAACAAAAAACCAAAGTCTCAGCCTACTCCGCAGGACTTTAGTCTTTAAAGACTAAATGCACAGATCGCATGTAAGCCAGTTTCTAAAATCGTTTCCTACAGAATATATCAGTATTTAGGCAGCATACGAGCTCTTCTCTGCAGCTATCGACTGTCGTTGTGAATCTTGAAAGACTCGCTTCAGTCTTATGCCTCTTATAAACCGGTTGCCATATGCACTTCTTTGGACTATGTAAAACTATCTTCTGTATAGGTACAAGCTTGAATTTATGCCCTCTTTTGGTAGACACGGTATGTAATAACGAATCACGTCGACCTCTGTCTAAATGCATGAAACTTTGCTGAGTTATCTGAATTGCTGCCCAGGATTGAAATTTGGTACTGAGTTATCTGAATTGCTGCCCCGGATTCAGTTCGTACTTTATTTATTTATAATATGGTATGTATTGACAAGGAAGTCGAGGACTATGTAATTTCTACTCCGTATGGATCTTGCTTAACTATATATTTGTTGGCGATTGTTTCTTAAATAGTTAGCTGGCCCTTGCCGTGTAATCTGTTGAGTCTTTTGTAGTTGCCTGGACCAGTTGCTATGTACTAAATATGTATAGCTTGCTTTTGGACTAAAGCCTTTTGTAGTTGCCTGGATCAACTGTTATGCACTAAATATGTATAGCTTACTTTGGGACTTAAGCCTTTTGTTGTTTCCGAAACCAATTGCTATGTATTGAATGTGTATCTATCGATCCAATTCTTTTAATATTAGTTTGATATATTAGATTGATAAACACAACTATATTATGCTATTTATTATAATTGCAATGCTTCAATGATTGTATTACCGGATTGGACATGATTATACCCGGCAGCGGTGCTGCCGGGTGCGGCAAGCCGCACTTCCTACCTAGTCAACATAATGATCATCGCAAGAACCTCGTCTGTCACATCTCATAGTAAATGTAGTGGTCACTCATCATCGGTACATACAAGTTTTTCTTTCGACGAAAGGGCCAATCCTTCCACATTTCTTCCCAAAAGTTTAGAAGCATGCAACCGTGTGATAAGGGCGTGATACGAAACCCCAATCTCCAACCCACATATTTGGAAAATGCAGCTTGCACTGATTGGTGGCCGACGCACCGATGATTGTTTTCCAAGCCATAGCTCTTTATGTGGCACCTTGGCTTCCAGGATCAAATTCCAAATAGGTTGGTCCTCACTTGGATAAGAGCCACTTGCTTCATGGGAAATGATGCGCATGTTCTTCCATAGCCAATTATGCGCTTTTTACCAGGAACCATACAATGAAATCCTTTTGGAGCCTCGACTACATATGAATTTTCAGCACTGCCTGAACATCAATAGAATGGAATATTGGTTGAGAAAATCAACCCTCCATGCTCCATTGTCATCTAAGAAATCAAAGCCATGATTTAGGAATGTGCGCAAGGAACGGCTTCTTGAAATCCACGAATCTCTCCATGCTCTGATCGAGCGGCCATTGTTGACCCGCCAAAGCATACCATGTTTCACCGGTTTGAGGCCATGTTCAATACCGTGCCACACTGCTGGTGTGTTCCCCAATAAAAATGGTATCCACCAGATTTCTAGAGGGGTAGTATTTTGCCCGAAGGAGACTTGCCACGAGACTATCGGGATTCTCAATTAATATCCAAGCTTGCTTGGCCATGAGGGTGTTGGAAATATGCCCTAGAGGCAATAATAAAGTTGTTATTACCATATTTTCTTGTTCTTGATAAATGTTTATTATCCACGCTAGAATTGTATTGACCGGAAACTTAAATACATGTCTGGATATATAAACAGACACGGTGTCCCTGGTGAGCCTCTACTAGACTAGCTCATTGATTAAAGATGGTTAAGGTTTCTTGACCATAGACATGAGTTGTCATTTAATAATGGGATCACATTATTAGGAGAATGATGTGATGGACAGATCCAATCGTGAGCTTAGCATATGATCGTATCACTAAGTTTAACTGCTACAACTTTCTTCATGTCAAGTATCCGTTTCTTAGACCATGAGCCGTGCCACTCCCTAATACCGGAAGAATACCTTCTGTGTATCAAATGTCAATTCATAACTGGATGATCATAAAGGTGCTCTACAGGTATCTCGGAAAGTGTTTGTTGGGTTGCATGGATCGAGGCTGGGATTTGTCACTCCGTGTGATGGAGAGATATCTCTGGCCCTCTCGGTAATACAACATCATGAATAACTTGCAAGCATGTGACTAATGAGTTTAGTCACGAGGATCTTGTATTACAGAACGAGTAAAGAGACTTGCTGGTAACGAGATTGAACTAGGTATGGCGATACCGACGATCGAATCTCGGGCAAGTAACATATCGCCGGACAAAGGGAATTGTATACGGGATTAACTGAATCCTCGAGATCATGGTTCAAACCGATAAAGATCTTCGTTGAATATGTGGGAGTCAATAGGGGCATCCAGGTCCCGCTATTGATTATTGATCGAAGAGGTGTCTCGGTCATGTCTTCATGTTCTCTAACCCGTAGGATCACACACTTAACGCTCAGTAACGCTAGGGTAGTATTGGGATATTCATAATGGTGAGACCGGATATTATTCGGAGTCTCAGATGGGATCCGGGATGTCACAAGGAGCTCCGAAATGGTCCTGAGGTAAAGATTTTTATATGAAAAGTGTTTTCCAGGGTTCTGGAAAAGTTCAAAAAAAAATCGGTAGAGTACCAGGAAGGTTCTAGAAGTTTCCGGGGTTCCACCGTGGGGCCCAACGACCCGGGAAGGGCCCACATGGACTAAGTATTGGGAAACTTTGCATGGAAAACAAAAAAAATTCTACGCACACGCAAGATCTATCCATGGAGATGCATAGCTACGAGAGGGGAAGAGCATCTTCATACCCTTGAAGATCGCTAAGCGGAAGCGTTTATTAACGTGGTTCATGTAGTCGTACACCTTCACGATCCGTCCCGATCAAGTACCGAACGTACGGCACCTCCGCGTTCAGCACACGTTTAGCTCGATGACGTCCTCGCCTTCTTGATCCAGCAAGACGGGCGAAGTAGTAGATGAGTTCCGGCAGCACGATGGCGTGGTGACGGTTGGTGATAAAGAACAATCTCCGCAGGGCTTTGCCAAGCACTACAGAAACTAGACGGAGGATAAACTAGAGGGGACGGGGTTGCCGGCACATGGCTTGGTGAATCTTGATGTGTCTTGGGTGCTAGCCCTGCCCCTCTATTTATATGTTGAGCCCTGGGGTCGAAACTTGGAGTAAAAGCCTCCTCAAAGTCGGGTTTGCCCGAAAGGCAAGAGTCCTTCTCGGATTCCAGGGCCAGACGCCCGGGTTCCCGGCGTCTGGGCCCAGACGCCAGGGACCCTGGCGCCTGGCCTCTGGTCTCCACAAAACTTCCTTTTGCAATTTCCAAAAACCTCGTGGGCTTTACCCCTTGGCCCAAATAAAGTGTTCTCGCACCAGATCATTTCGGGAAACATCCGAAACCCCTTCCGGTGAATTTCGGAACCCTTCCGAAGACCAAACACTATTATCCCATATATCAATCTTTACCTCCGGACCATTCCGGAGCTCCTCGTCATGTCCGTGATCTCATCCGGGACTCCGAACAACATTCGGTCACCAACATACATAACTCATATAATACTATATCATCAACGAACGTTAAGCGTGCGGACCCTACGGGTTCGAGAACTATGTAGACATGACCAAGACAACTCTCCGGTCAATAACCAATAGCGGAACCTGGATGCCCATATTGGCTCCTACATATTCTATGAAGATCTTTATCGGTCGAACCTTATGACAACATACGTAATTCCCTTTGTCCATCGGTATGTTACTTGCCTGAGATTTGATCATCGGTATCTTCATACCTAGTTCAATCTCGTTACTCGCAAGTCTCTTTACTCGTTCCATAATACATCATCCTGTAACTAACTCATTAGTCACTTTGCTTGCAAGGCTTCTTATGATGTGTATTACCGAGAGGGCCCAGAGATACCTCTCCGATACTCGGAGTGACAAATCCTAATCTCGATCTATGCCAACTCAACAAACACCTTCAGAGATACCTGTAGAGCATCTTTATGATCACCCAGTTACGTTATGAAGTTTGATAGCACACAAGGTATTCCTCCGGTATCCGGGAGTTGCATAATCTCATAGTCGAAGGAATATGTATTTGACATGAAGAAAGCAATAGCAATAAACTGAACGATCAATATGCTAAGCTAACGGATGGGTCTTGTCCATCACATCATTCTCCTAATGATGTGATCCCATTATCAAATGACAACACATGTCTATGGTTAGGAAACCTTAACCATCTCTGATCAATGAGCTAGTCTAGTAGAGGCTTACTAGGGACACGGTATTTGTTTATGTATTCACACATGTATTTAAGTTTTCGATTAATATAATTCTAGCATGAATAATAAACCTTTATCATGAATAAGGAAATATAAAATAACAACTTTATTATTGCCTCTAGGGCATATTTCCTTCAGTCTCCCACTTGCACTAGAGTCAATAATCTAGATTACATAGTAATGAATCTAACACCCATGGAGTCTTGGTGTTGATCATGTTTTGCTCGTGGAAGAGGCTTAGTCAACGGGTCTGCCACATTCAGATCCGTATGTATTTTGCAAATCTCTATGTCTCCATCCTTGACCTTTTCATGAATGGAGTTGAAGCGTCTCTTAATGTGTTTGGTTCTCTTGTGAAACCTGGATTCCTTCGCCAAGGCAATTGCTCTAGTGTTGTCACAAAAGATTTTCATTGGACCCGATGCACTAGGTATTAATCCTAGATCAGATATGAACTCCTTCATGTGCTGCTTCCGAAGCAGCTATGTACTCCGCTTCACACATAAACACGTATCCGGTTTGTGACTTAGAGTTATCCGGATCAGTGTCGAAGCTAGCATCGACGTAACCATTTACGACGAGCTCTTCGTCACCTCCATTAACGAGAAACATATCCTTGGTCCTTTTTAGGTACTTCAGGATGTTCTTGACCGCTGTCCAGTGATCCACTCCTGGATTACTTTGGTACCTCCCTGCTAGACTTATGGCAAGGCACACATCAGGTCTGGTACACAGCATATCATACATGATAGAACCTATGGCTGAGGCATAGGGAATGACTTTCATTTTCTCTCTATCTTCTAAAGTGGTCGGGCTTTGAGTCTGACTCAACTTCACACCTTGTAACACAGGCAAGAACCCTTTCTTTGACTGATCCATTTTGAACTTCTTCAAAACTTTATCAAGGTATGTGCTTTGTGAAAGTCCTATTAAGCGTCTCGATCTATTTCTATAGATCTTGATGCCCAATATATAAGCAGCTTCACCGAGGTATTTCATTGAAAAATTCTTAATCAAGTATCCTTTTATGCTATCTAGAAATTCTATATCATTTCGAATCAACAATATGTCATCCACATATAATATCAGAAATGCTACAGAGCTCCCACTCACTTTCTTGTAAATACAGGCTTCACCGTAAGTCTGTATAAAACCATATGCTTTGATCACCTCATCAAAGCGTATATTCCAACTCCGAGATGCTTGCACCAGTCCATAGATGGAACGCTGGAGCTTGCACACTTTGTCAGCACCTTTAGGATTGACAAAACCTTCTGGTTGCATCATATACAACTCTTCTTTAAGATATCCATTAAGGAATGCAATTTTTACGTCCATTTGCCAGATTTCATAATCACAAAATGCGGCAATTGCTAACATGATTCGGACAGACTTAAGCATCACTACGGGTGAGAAAGTCTCATCGTAGTCAACCCCTTGAACTTGTCGAAAACCTTTTGAGACAAGTCAAGCTTTGTAGACAGTAACATTACCATCAGCGTCAGTCTTCTTCTTGAAGATCCATTTATTCTCTATGGCTTGCCGATCATCAGGCAAATCCACCAAAGTCCATACTTTGTTCTCATACATGGATCCTATCTCAGATTTCATGGCCTCAAGCCATCTCGTCGGAATCTGGGCTCATCATAGCTTCTTCATAGTTCATAGGTTCGCCTTGGTATAGTAACATGACTTCCAGAACAGGATTACCGTACCACTCTGGTGCGGATCGTGCTCTAGTTGACCTACGAGGTTCAGTAGCAACTTGATATGAAGTTTCATGATCATTATCATTATCTTTCTGTCTAGTTGGTGTAGGCATCACGGGAACGGTTTTCTGTGATGTGCTACTTTCCAATTCGAGAGAAGGTACAATTACTTCATCAAGTTCTACTTTCCTCCCACTCACTTCTTTCGAGAGAAACTCCTTCTCTAGAAAGGATCCATTCTTAGCAACAAAGATCTTGCCTTCGGATCTGTGGTAGAAGGTGAACCCAATTGTTTCCTTAGGGTATCCTATGAAGACGCACTTCTCTTATTTGGGTTCGAGCTTATCAGGCTGAAGCCTTTTGACATAAGTGTCGCAACCCCAAACTTTAAGAAATGTCAACTTAGGTTTCTTACCAAACCACAATTCATACGGTGTCGTCTCAACGGATTTAGATTGTGACGCCCGGATAATTAAGCTACAGTAATTCCCTGCTAATGATGCCATGTCATCATGTTTTTCAAAATAAATTGCCACTTGATGAAAACCAAAACCAAATTCCATTTGAAGAACAAGTCAAATATTTACTTCTTCTGTCATGCAAACAAAAATGTTCGTGGTGTTGCAAATAATTTCCAAGTATTTGTCATGATGAAAACAACCTCATTTGGATTTCCAAAATCCCCCTGGGATTTAATGTAGTGGTCCAACACCATCTTAATGAACCATTTAAATTCAAACACGATTCTAAACTTTTCAAAATAACCTCAAACTTTTTATGGCAGTGTCAAAAATTACAATACAAATTATGAGCCAAGTTTCATATTTTGCAAAATCTTTTGATAAGCCTAAATAAATACAAATAGTGCCATTTAAGAGAAAACAAAATACATAAAAGAAAAAAAAAGAGAAAAGCCCCCTCCCCAACTGGGCCAATCGGCCCAGCTGGCCTCCCGAACTAGGCCGGCCCAACCCCCTGGCCTATAACCCCACTAACCCTCGAAACCCTAAATCCCCACCTCCACTACCCCCACTCCCCACGATCCCCTACTTCCTCTCGTTCCCCTCCTGAACTGGATCGGGATCGGGCGGACTGCCTGGACCCCATCGTCACCGCCCGACCCCGCCGCCGACCGACACCACGCCGTCGCCGGACCTCCCCCCCTCGTCGGACCGTCCCCGTCCTCCTCCCCAACGGCTCCATCGCGCCTCGCCGACCCCCCGTCTCGGTAACGACCGTGAGCGCCCCCCTTTTTCCCCTTTTCCCCGTCGCCCGCCAAGCCCGCGCTGGACCGCGCCCTTCCGCCGACGCGCTCGCGCCCTGGCCGCGCCGTTCGTTCCCTGCCGTGGCCCCGCTCGCGCACGCACTCGCCCCGGCCAACCGCCTGCTGCCTCGCTCGCGCCTGCAGCGGCCTCTGCTGCTGCCCGACGCCGCACGCCACGCTCGCCCCGGCCTCCCTCTGCCTCCGTTGCACCGCCTCGCCAACCACCGCCGCTCGTCGGCCACCCAGCCCCGCGTGGCCCCCTGCCCCGCTCGCCTCCCACCGCGCCTCTGGCCCGCGTGCCCCGCGCCGCTACCTCCGCCACCGCCGCGCCGCGCTGCCCCGTGCAGCCGGCCGCGCGCCCGCCCCTACCCCGCCGTGCTTCTCGCCGTTGCCTGCGGCCGCCGGCCGGGTCCGGCGCCCTGCTCCGCCGCCTGCATGTGCGTCGGGCCGACGCCCGCACCCGTTAACCTCCCCGGTGTGGATGGCCCCGGGCCACTGACGAGTGAGCCCCCCCTTGAAATGGATTAAACAAAAAAATTAATTAATTAATTAGTAATAGAGTTAATTAGCTTAATTAGCATAATTACCTAATTTAGTTAATTAAAATTGTTAGTTTAGTTAGGTCAATGACATATGGGTCCCACTGCTTTGTTTGACCAGTCAACGGTCAGTGTTGACTGCTGACATCATGATGATGTTAGGCTGATGTCATAATTCCATTTTTGAATTAAAGAAATTCTAGAATATTGTCTAAAACTTTGAAAAATCATATAAAATAAACCGTAGCTCGGATGAAAATACTTTGTATATGAAAGTTGCTCAGAATAGCGAGACGAATCCGAATACACGCTTCGTTCATCTGTCACATGCCCCTAGCATAGCGAACATGCAACCGTCCCCCTCCGTTTCATCTGTCCGAAAATGCCAAACTTCGGAAAAACTTTCCCGGATGTTATCCCCCTTCGCCGGTATCGTGTAACACCGCGTTAGAACACCCCTAGCTCTGCTTGTTGACTTGTCATGCATCTGTGTGCTTTGTATTTACTGTTTCTTCCCCCTCTTCTTTTCCGGTAGACCCCGAGACTAATGCTGCTGCCGTGATCGACTACACTCCTGACGACCAGTACTTTTCAGCAGAGCTTCCAGGCAAGCCCCCCTTTGATCACTCCGATATCGCCCATTCCACTCTCTCTCATGCTTGCATTAGATTTTGCTACTGTTATTGTTTGCTCCTATTCTGATGCATAGCCTGCTTTTGTAACCTGCATTGTACCTTACCTGCTTATCCTAAACTGCTTAGTATAGGTTGGTTAGTGATTCTTCAGTGACCCCTCACCTTGTCCCAGTTGCCTCGGCTTGTTGACCGATGACTCGATCAACGTGACCGACGACCAGAGACCGACACATCACTTCACCCCCTTAGTTGTACGACTCTGCATAGTTACTATCGAGTGCCGAGGGTGATACCTCGTAACGCACTCCTGATGATAACTCTGTAGTGTAGCTATTCGGTCGTGGTCATCGAGGGTGATTCCTCCTTCACCACTCCCGATACGACTCTGTCGTGCAGCCCCTCAAGTGTGAACCTCGAGGGTGATTCCTCCTACGTTCACCTTGATGATTACATCGAGTGGAATCCACCAAGGGTGATTCCTCGGGGTTTCCCCCTTGATGTTTGGACACACGGTTACCTTGACATTACTTGAGACCTTTGTGAAAGTCGGGCGGGCCCGGAGAGCACCCGCATGAGTTACGGTGGCGGCTGGCTATTTAGCGGTATCACCCAGGAGGGCGTGGTAGCTCCGGACTTGTCCCGACAGCCGTCACTTCTTTTAACAATGCACTAACAGGTTTGGGTATTTGTTCTGAGTTGGCCACTAGCCTATACGCACTAACCACCATGCGGGAATAGTTATGGGCCTCGGCGTCGTAGTATCAGCCGAAGCTTTGTCAGACGTCCAGTTCAGCATTGCGGCATGGTCGGATCGTGCCGACCACCCGAGGTGGTGCTGGTATCCACCCTGCGTGCAACGACTCGGAGTGCAACGGGCGATGGGCCCAAGACCCCGGAGTGCTTAGGATGTAGACCGGCGGGGACCGTAGGGCTGCGACGTGTTGATCTTCCGAGGCCGGGCATTGACCCAGAAAAGTGTGTCCGGCCAGAGTAATCAAGCGTGTTGGGAAATGTGGTGCACCCCTGCAGGGAAGATTATCTATTAATAGCCGTGTCCACGGTAACGGACGTTCAGACTTGTATCCTGATCTATTACAACTAGAAATGGATACTTGAGATATGTGATAGATATGTAGCTCCGAGATTGCTTTCTCGCAGGGAGTCGAGGAAGGATCTCTGGGCATTGATGTTACAACATGCTTGTTAAATATTAAATTGCTATTCTTTACTCTTCTGAATGCTGCAAGATGCTTGGAGCTGCTTGAAGATGCTAGTCTTCGATAGGCTAGGCCTTCCCTCTATTCTGGCATTCTGCAGTTTAGTCCACAGATACATACCTTCCTTTGATACCAATGCATACTTAGTATAGATCTGATGCTTGCGAGTACTTTGGATGAGTACTCACGGTTGCTTTGCTACCCCTTTTCCCCCTTCTTTCTTCTTTCCGGTTGTTGCAACCAGATGGTGGATCCCTGGAGCCAGATGCCACCCCAGTCGACTACTACTACTACTAACCGGAGGGTGCCTACTACTACGTGGAGACCGCCGACGACCAGGAGTAGTTAGGAGGCCCAGGCAGGAGGCCTTGCCTCTTCGATCATTGATGTTTGTGCTAGCCTTCTTAAGGCAAAAACTTGTTTAACTTATGTCTGTACTCAGATATTGTTGCTTCCGCTGACTCTTGTGTATTGATCTATGTATTCGAGCCCTCGAGGCCCCTGGCTTGTAATATAAAGCTTGTATTATTTTATTTGTGTCTAGAGTTGTGTTGTGATATGTTCCCGTGAGTCCCTGATCTTGATCATACACATTTGCGTGTATGATTAGTGTACGGTGGAGTCGGGGGCGTCACATAGATGGTGCCCTATTTAACTTGAATGCGGCTGTCTCTAATGCATAACCCCAAAATGATAGTGGTAAATCGGTAAGAGACATCATAGATCACACCATATCTAATAAAGTACGGTTACGATGTTCAGACTCACCATTACGCTGTGGTGTTCTAGGTGGCGTGAGTTGTGAAACAATTCCACATTGTTTTAAATGAAGGCCAAACTCGTAACTCAAATATTCGCCTCCGCGAGCAGATCGTAGAAACTTTATTTTCTTGTTACGATGATTCTCCACTTCACTCTGAAATTCTTTGAACTTTTCAAATGTTTCAGACTTGTGTTTCATTAAGTAGATATACCCATATATAGTCAAATCATCTGTGAAGGTCAGAAAATAACTATACCCGCAGCGTACTTCAACACTCATTGGACCGCATACATCGGTATGTATTATTTCCAATAAGTCGTTAGCTCGCTCCATTCTTCCGGAGAATGGAGTTTTAGTCATCTTGCCCATGAGGCATGGTTCGCAAGTATCAAATGATTCATAATCAAGTGATTCCAAAAGCCCATCTGCATGGAGTTTCTTCATGCGCTTTACACCAATATGACCTAAACGGCAGTGCCACAAATATGTTGCACTATCATTATCAAGTTTGCATCTTTTGGCATCAATATTATGAATATGTGTACTACAATCGAGATTCAACAAGAATAGACCACTCTTCAAGGGTGCATGACCATAAAAGATATTATTCATATAAACAGAACAACCATTATTCTCTGACTTAAATGAATAACCGTCTCGCAATAAACAAGATCCAGATATAATGTTCATGCTCAACGCGGGCACCAAATAACAATTATTGAGGTCTAAAACTAATCCCAAAGGTAGATGGAGAGGTAGCATGCCGACGACGATCACATCGACCTTGGAACCATTTCTGATGCGCATCGTCACCTTGTCCTTAGCCAATCTTCGTTTATTCTGCAGCCCCTATTTCGAGTTACAAATATGAGCAACCGAACCAGTATCAAATACCCAGGCGCTACTACGAGCATTAGTAAGGAACACATCAATTACATGTATATCAAATATACCTTTGTTCACTTTGCCATCCTTCTTATCCGCCAAATACTTGGGGCAGTTCCGCTTCCAGTGACCACTCCCTTTGTAGTAGAAGCACTCAGTTTCAGGCTTGGGTCCAGCTTTGGGTTTCTTCCCGGGAGTGGCAACTTGCTTTCCATTCTTATTGAAGTTCCCTTTCTTTCCCTTGCCCTTTTTCTTGAAACTAGTGGTCTTGTTAACCATCAACACTTGATGCTCCTTCTTGATTTCTACCTCCGCGGCTTTAAGCATTGCGAAGAGCTCGGGAATTGTTTTGTTCATCCCTTGCATATTATAGTTCATCACGAAGCCTTTGTAGCTTGGTGGCAGTGATTGAAGAACTCTGTCAATAACACAATCAACTGGAAGATCAACTCCCAGCTGAGTCAAGTGATTATAATACCCAGACATTCTGAGTATGTGTTCACTGATAGAAATGTTCTCCTCCATCTTGCAGCTATAGAACTTGTTGGAGACTTCATATCTCTCAACCCGGGCATTTGCTTGAAATATTAACTTCAACTCCTGGAACATCTCATATGCTCCATGACGTTCAAAACATCTTTGAAGTCCCGGTTCTAAGCCGTAAAGCATGGCACACTGCACTATTGAGTAGTCATCAGATCGAGCTTGCCAGATGTTCATAACATCAGCTTCAGCTCCTACAGCAGGCCTTTCACCTAGCGGTGCATCAAGGACATAATTCTTCTGTGCAGAAATGAGGATAATCCTCAAGTTATGGACCCAGTCCGTGTAGTTGCTACCATCATCTTTCAACTTAGCTTTGTCTAGGAACGCATTAAAATTCAGGGGAACGGTAGCTCGGGCCATTGATCTACAACATAGATATGCAAAACTATAAGACTAAGTTCATGATAAATTAAGTTCAATTAATCAAATTACTAAAGAACTCCCACTTAAATAAACATCCCTCAAGTTATCTAAGTGATACGTGATCCAAATCAACTCACCCAAATCCGATCATCACGTGAGATGGGTAGTCATCAATGGTGAACATCTCTATCTTTCGGTCTCCAGTGTTTCGAGACCATGCCTGTACATGCTAGGCTCGTCAAGTTTAACCCAAGTATTCTGCATGTGCAAAACTGTCTTACACCCGTTGTATGTGAACGTAGAGTCTATCACACCCGATCATCACGAGGTACTTCGAAACGACGAACTTTAGCAACGGTGCATACTCGGGGAGAACACTTTTATCTTGAAATTTAGTGAAGGGATCATCTTATAATGCTACCGCCGTTCTAAGCAAAATAAGATGCATAAAGGATAAACATCACATGCAATCAAAATATATGACATGATATGGCCATCATCATCTTGTGCTTTTTAATCTCCATCTTCAAAGCATAGTCATGATCTCCATCGTCACCGGCTCGACACCTTGATCTCCATCATTGTGTCATGGTCATCTCGCCAACTATTGCTTCTACAACTATCGCTAACACATAGTGATAAAGTAAAGCAATTACATGGCGTTTGCATTTCATACAATAAAGAGACAACCATAAGGACCTGCCGGTAGCCGATAACTTACAAAACATGATCATCTCATACAATAACGTATATCACATCATGTCTTGACCATATTGAAGGAAATATGCCCTAGAGGTAATAATAAAGTTGTTATTTTATATTTCCTTATTCATGATAAAGGTTTATTATTCATGCTAGAATTGTATTGATCGGAAACCATAATACATGTGTGAATACATAGACAAACACCGTGTCCCTAGTAAGCCTCTACTAGACTAGCTCGTTGATCAAAGATGATTAAGGTTTCCTAACCATGGACATGAGTTGTCATTTGATAACGGGATCACATCATTAGGAGAATGATGTGATGGACAAGACCCATCCGTTAGCTTAGCATAATGATCGTTCAGTTTTATTGCTATTGCTTTCTTCATGTCAAATACATATTCCTTCGACTATGAGATTATGCAACTCCCGGATACCGGAGGAATGCCTTGCGTGCTATCAAACATCACAACGTAACTGGGTGATTATAAAGATGCTCTACAGGTATCTCCGAAGGTATCTGTTGAGTTGGCATAGATCGAGATTAGGATTTGTCACTCCGAGTATCGGAGAGGTATCTCTGGGCCCTCTCGGTAATACACATCATAAGCTTGCAAGCAAATGACTAACGAGTTAGTCATGAGGTGATGTATTATGGAACGAGTAAAGAGACTTTCCAGTAACAAGATTGAAGTAGGTATGAAGATACCGACGATCGAATCTCGGGCAAGTAACATACCGATGGACAAAGGGAATTACATATGTTGTCATAACGGTTCGACTGATAAAGATCTTCGTAGAATATATAGGAGCCAATATGAGCATCCAGATTCCGCTATTGGTTATTGACTGGAGAGGTGTCTCGGTCATGTCTACATAGTTCTCGAACCCGTAGGGTCCGCACGCTTAACGTTCGATGACGATATAGTATTATATGAGTTATGTGATTTGGTGACCGAATGTTGTTTGAAGTCCCGGATGAGATCACGGACATGACGAGGAGTCTTGAAATGGTCGAGAGGTAAAGATTGATATATAGGACGATGGTATTCGGACACCGGAAGTGTTCCGGAGGGTACCGGGTACATATCGGATCACCGGAAGGGGTTCCGGGCATTCCCAGCAAAAGATATGGGCCTTATGGGCCAAGAGGGGAAACGCACCAGCCACAAGGGGCTGGTGCGCCTCCCATATGGTCTGGCCAAGGTGGAGAAGGAAAGGGGAAGGAGGAAAGGAAAGAAAGGGAATAGGATTCCCCCTTCTCCCTCTTTCCTTCCCCCTTCGATATATATGGCAGGGGGGGGGGGGGGGGCGGCTTGGGAGGAGCCCAAGTAGGATTCGGTCCTACTTGGGGCATCTCCTGGCCTCTCCCCTCCCCTCCCACCTATATATATGTGGGAGGGGGGCGCCTAGCACACACCAGACAATTGCCTAGCCGTGTGCGGCGTCCCCCTCCACTATTTACTACCTCGGTCATATTTTCGTAGTGCTTAGGCGAAGCCCTGCGGAGATAACTTCACCATCACTGTCACCATGCCGTCGTGCTGACGAAACTCATCTACTACCTCGACGTCTTGCTAGATCAAGAAGGCGTGGGACGTCACCGAGCTGAACGTGTGCAGAACTCGGAGGTGCCGTACGTTCGGTACTCGATTAGTGGAGTGCGAAGAAAGTTCGACTACATCAACCGCGTTGTTAAACGCTTCCGCTTACGGTCTACAAGGGTACGTAGACACACTCTCCCCCTCGTTTCTATGCATCTCCATGGATAGATCATTGCGTGTGCATAGATTTTTTTTTTGTTTTTCCATGCAACGATTCCCAACAGTGGCATCATGAGCCACGTCTATGCGTAGATGATATGCACGAGTAGAACACAAAGAGTTGTGGGCGGTGATAGTCATACTGCTTACCACCAACGTCTTATTTTGATTCAGCGGTATTGTGGGATGAAGCGGCCTGGACCAACCTTACATGTCACGTACATGAGACCGGTTCCACCGACAGACATGCAACTAGTTTTGCATAAAGGTGGCTGGCGGGTGTCTATTTCTCCTACTTTAGTTGAATCGAATTTGACTGTGGCTGGTCCTTGAAGAAGGTTAAAACAGCAAACTTGACGAATCACCGTTGTGGTTTTTGCCGTAGGTAAGAACGGTTCTTGCTAGAAGCCCGTAGCAACCACGTAAAACTTGCAACAACAAAGTAGAGGACATCTAACTTGTTTTTGTAGGGCATGCTGTGATGTGATATGGTCAAGACATGATGTGATATATGTTGTTGTATGGTATGAGATGATCATGTTTTGTAAGTTATCAGCAACTGGCAGGAGCCTTATGGTTGTCGCTTTATTGTATGAAATGCAAACGCCCTTGCTTTACTTTATCACTATGCGTTAGCGATAGTTGTAGAAGCAATAGTTGGCAAGACGACCACGACGCAACGATGGAGATCAAGGTGTCGAGCCGGTGACAATGGAGATCATGACGATGCTTTGGAGATGGAGATCAAAAGCACAAGATGATGGCCATATCATGTCACATATTTTGATTGCATGTGATGTTTATCCTTTATGCATCTTATTTTGCTTAGAACGGCGGTAGCATTATAAGATGATCCCTTCACTTAATTTCAAGATAAAAGTGTTCTCCCTGAGTATGCACCATTGCTACAGTTCGTCGTGTTGAGACACCACGTGATGATTGGGTGTGATAGACTCTACGTTCACATACAACGGGTGCAAGACAGTTTTGCACATGCGGAATACTTGGGTTAAACTTGACGAGCCTAGCATGTACAGACATGGCCTCGGAACACTGGAGATCAAAAGATCGAATGTGAATCATATAGTAGATATGATCAACATAGAGATGTTCACCATTGATGACTACCCCATCTCACGTGATGATCGGACATGGGTTAGTTGATTTGGATCACGTATCACTTAGATGACTTGAGGGATGTCTATTTAAGTGGGAGTTCTTAAGTAATATGATTAATTGAACTTAATTTATCATGAACTTAGTCCTGATAGTATTTGCATATCTATGTTGTAGATCAATGGCCTGTGCTACCGTTCCCCTGAATTTTAATGCGTTCCTAGAGAAAGCTAAGTTGAAAGATGATGGTAGCAACTACACGGACTGGGTCCGTAACTTGAGGATTATCCTCATTGCTACACAGAAGAATTATGTCCTTGATGCGCCGCTAGGTGAAAGGCCTGTTGCAGGAGCAGAAGCTGATGTTTTGAATGTCTGGCAAGCTCGATCTGATGACTACTCGATAGTTCAGTGTGCCATGCTTTACGGCTTAGAACCGGGACTTCAAAGATGTTTTGAACGTCATGGAGCATATGAGATGTTCCAAGAGTTGAAGTTAATATTTCAAGCAAATGCCCGAGTTGAGAGATATGAAGTCTCCAACAAGTTCTATAGCTGCAAGATGGAGGAGAACATTTCTGTCAGTGAACACATACTCAAAATGTCTGGGTATTATAATCACTTGACTCAGCTGGGAGTTAATCTTCCAGTTGATTGTGTCATTGACAGAGTTCTTCAATCACTGCCACCAAGCTACAAAGGCTTCATGATGAACTATAATATGCAAGGGATGAACAAAACAATTCCCGAGCTCTTCGCAATGCTTAAGGCCGCGGAGGTAGAAATCAAGAAGGAGCATCAAGTGTTGATGGTTAACAAGACCACTAGTTTCAAGAAAAAGGGCAAGGGAAAGAAAGGGAACTTCAATAAGAATGGCAAGCAAGTTGCCACTCCCGGGAAGAAGCCCAAAGCTGGACCCAAGCCTGAAACTGAGCGCTTCTACTGCAAAGGAACTGGTCACTGGAAGCGGAACTGCCCCAAGTATTTGGCGGACAAGAAGGATGGCAAAGTGAACAAAGGTATATTTGATATACATGTTATTGATGTGTACCTTACTATTGCTCGTAGTAGCGCCTGGGTATTTGATACTGGTTCGGTTGCTCATATTTGTAACTCGAAACAGGAGCTACGAATTAAACGAAGATTGGCTAAGGACGAGGTGACGATGCGCGTCGGGAATGGTTCCAAGGTCGATGTGATCGCCGTCGGCACGCTACCTCTCCATCTACCTTCGAGATTAGTTTTAGACCTAAATAATTGTTATTTGGTGCCAGTGTTGAGCATGAACATTATATCTGGATCTTGTTTAGTGCGAGACAGTTATTCATTTAAATGAGAGAATAATGGTTGTTCTATTTGTATGAGTAATATCTTTTATGGTCATGCACCCTTGAAGAGTGGTCTATTTCTGTTGAATCTCGATTGTGGTGATACACATATTCATAATATTGATGCCAAAAGATGCAAAGTTGATAATGATAGTGCAACATATTTGTGGCACTGCCGTTTAGGTCATATTGGTGTAAAGCACATGAAGAAACTCCATGCAGATGGACTTTTGGAATGACTTGATTATGAATCATTTGATACTTGTGAACCATGCCTCATGGGCAAGATGACTAAAACTTTATTCTCCGGAACAATGGAGCGAGCCAATGACTTATTGGAACTAATACATACTGATGTATGCGGTCTGATGAGTGTTGAGGCACGCGGCTGGTATCGTTATTTTCTGACCTTCACAGATGATTTGAGCAGATATGGGTATATCTACTTAATGAAACACAAGTCTGAAACATTTGAAAAGTTCAAAGAATTTCAGAGTGAAGTGGAGAATCATCGTAACAAGAAAATAAAGTTTCTACGATCTGATCGCGGAGGTGAATATTTGAATTACGAGTTTGGCCTTCATTTAAAATAATGTGGAATAGTTTCACAACTCACGCCACCTGGAACACCACAGCGTAATGGTGTGTCCGAACGTCGTAACCGTACTTTATTGGATATGGTGCGACCTATGATGTCTCTTACCGATTTACCACTATCGTTTTGGGGTTATGCATTAGAGACAGCTGCATTCACGTTAAATAGGGCACCGTCTAAATCCGTTGAGACAACACCGTATGAACTGTGGTTTGGCAAGAAACCTAAGCTGTCGTTTCTTAAAGTTTGGGGTTGCGACACTTATGTCAAAAGGCTTCAGCCTGATAAGCTCGAACCCAAATCGGAGAAGTGCGTCTTCATAGGATACCCTAAGGAAACAATTGGGTACACCTTCTACCACAGATCCGAAGGCAAGATCTTTGTTGCCAAGAATGGAACCTTTCTAGAGAAGGAGTTTCTCTCGAAAGAAGTGAGTGGGAGGAAAGTAGAACTTGATGAGGTAATCGCACCTTCTCTCGAATTGGAAAGTAGTTCATCACAGAAAACTGTTCCCGCGATGCCTGCACCAACTAGAGAGGAAGCTAATGATAATGATCATGAAACGTTAGATCAAGTTACTACTGAACCTCGTAGGTCGACCAGAGCACGATCCGCACCAGAGTGGTACGGTAATCCTGTCCTGGAAGTCATGTTACTAGACCATGGCGAACCTACGAATTATGAAGAAACTATGATGAGCCTAGATTCCGACAGATGGCTTGATGCCATGAAACTTGAGATAGGATCCATATATGAGAACAAAGTGTGGACTTTGGTGGATTTGCCCGATGATTGGCAAGCCATAGAGAATAAATGGATCTTCAAGAAGAAGACTGACGCTGATGGTAATGTTACCATCTACAAAGCTCGACTTGTCGCAAAAGGTTTTTGACAAGTTCAAGGGGTTGACTACGATGAGACTTTCTCACCCGTAGCGATGCTTAAGTCCGTCCGAATCATGTTAGCAATTGCCGCATTTTATGATTATGAAATTTGGCAAATGGACGTCAAAACTACATTCCTTAATGGATTTATCAAAGAAGAGTTGTATATGATGCAACCAGAAGGTTTTGTCGATCCTAAAGGTGCTAACAAAGTGTGCAAGCTCCAGCGATCCATCTATGGACTGGTGCAAGCATCTCGGAGTTGGAATATATGCTTTGATGAGGTGATCAAAGCATATGGTTTTATACAGACTTTCGGTGAAGCCTGTATTTACAAGAAAGTGAGTGGGAGCTCTGTAGCATTTCTGATATTATATGTGGATGACATATTGTTGATTGGAAATGATATAGAATTTTTGGATAGCATAAAAGGATACTTGAATAAGAATTTTTCAATGAAAGACCTCGGTGAAGCTGCTTATATATTGGGCATCAAGATCTATAGGGATAGATCGAGACGCTTGATAGGACTTTCACAAAGCACATACCTTGATAAAGTTTTGAAGAAGTTCAAAATGGATCAGTCAAAGAAAGGGTTCTTGCCTGTGTTGCAAGGTGTGAAGTTGAGTAGGACCCAATGCCCGACCACTGCAGAAGATAGAGAGAAAATGAAAGTAATTCCCTATGCTTCAGCCATAGGTTCTATCATGTATGCTATGCTGTGTACCAGACCTGATGTGTGCCTTGATATAAGTCTGGCAGGGAGGTACCAAAGTAATCCAGGAGTGGATCACTGGACAGCGGTCAAGAACATCCTGAAGTACCTGAAAAGGACCAAGGATATGTTTCTCGTTTATGGAGGTGACAAAGAGCTCGTTGTAAATGGTTACGTCGATGCTAGCTTTGACACTGATCCGGATGACTCTAAGTCACAAACCGGATACGTATTTATATTGAATGGTGGAGCTGTCAGTTGGTGCAGTTCCAAGCAGAGCGTCGTGGCGGGATCTACGTGTGAAGCGGAGTACATAGCTGCTTCGGAAGCAGCAAATGAAGGAGTCTGGATGAAGGAGTTCATATCCAATCTAGGTGTAATAACTAGTGCATCGGATCCAATGAAAATCTTTTGTGACAACACTGGAGCAATTGCCTTGGCGAAGGAATCCAGATTTCACTAGAGAACCAAACACATCAAGAGATGCTTCAACTCCCTTCATGAACAAGTCAAGGATGGAGACATAGAAATTTGCAAGATACATACGGATCTGAATGTAGAAGACCCGTTGACTAAGCCTCTTCCACGAGCAAAACATGATCAGCACCAAGACTCCATGGGTGTTAGAATCATTACAATGTAATCTAGATTATTGACTCTAGTGCAAGTGGGAGACTGAAAAAATATGCCCTAGAGGCAACAATAAAGTTGTTATTTTATATTTCCTTATTCATGATAAAGGTTTATTATTCATGCTAGAATTGTATTGATCGGAAACCGTAATACATGTGTGAATACATAGACACACACCGTGTCCCTAGTAAGCCTCTACTAGACTAGCTCGTTGATCAAAGATGGTTAAGGTTTCCTAACCATGGACATGAGTTGTCATTTGATAACGGGATCACATCATTAGGAGAATGATGTGATGGACAAGACCCATCCGTTAGCTTAGCATAATGATCGTTCAGTTTTATTGCTATTGCTTTCTTCATGTCAAATACATATTCCTTCGACTATGAGATTATGCAACTCCCGGATACCGGAGGAATGCCTTGTGTGCTATCAAACATCACAATGTAACTGGGTGATTATAAAGATGCTCTACAGGTATCTCCGAAGGTATCTGTTGAGTTGGCATAGATCGAGATTAGGATTTGTCACTCCGAGTATCGGAGAGGTATCTCTGGGCCCTCTCGGTAATACACATCATAAGCTTGCAAGCAAATGACTAAGGAGTTAGTCACGAGGTGATGTATTACGGAACGAGTAAAGAGACTTGCCGGTAACGAGATTGAACTAGGTATGAAGATACCGACGATCGAATCTCGGGCAAGTAACATACCGATGGACAAAGGGAATTACGTATGTTGTCATAACGGTTCGACCGATAAAGATCTTCATAGAATATGTAGGAGCCAATATGAGCATCCAGGTTCCGCTATTGGTTATTGACCGGAGAGGTGTCTCGGTCATGTCTACATAGTTCTCGAACCCGTAGGGTCCGCACGCTTAACGTTCGATGACGATATAGTATTATATGAGTTATGTGATTTGGTGACCGAATGTTGTTTGGCGTCCCGGATGAGATCACGGACATGACGAGGAGTCTCGAAATGGTCGAGAGGTAAAGATTGATATATAGGACGATGGTATTCGGACACCGGAAGTGTTTCGGAGGGTGCCGGGTACATATCGGATCACCGGAAGGGGTTCCGGGCACCCCCGGCAAAAGATATGGGCCTTATGTGCCAAGAGGGGAAACGCACCAGCCACAAGGGGCTGGTGCGCCCCCCATATGGGCTGTCCAAGGTGGAGAAGGAAAGGGGAAGGAGGAAAGGAAAGAAAGGGAATAGGATTCCCCCTTCCCCCTCTTTCCTTCCCCCTCCGATATATATGGCAGGGGGGCGCGCGGCTTGGGAGGAGCCCAAGTAGCATTCAGTCCTACTTGGGGTGCCTCCTGGCCTCTCCCCTCCCCCTCCCACATATATATATGTGGGAGGGGGTGGCTAGCACACACCAGACAATTGCCTAGCCGTGTGCGGCGTCCCCCTCCACTGTTTACTACCTCGGTCATATTTTCGTAGTGCTTAGGCGAAGCCTTGCGGAGATAACTTCACCATCACCGTCACCACGCCGTCGTGCTGACGGAACTCATCTACTACCTCGACATCTTGCTGGATCAAGAAGGCGAGGGACGTCACCGAGCTGAACATGTGCAGAACTCGGAGGTGCCGTACGTTCGGTACTCGACCGGTGGAGCGCGAAGAAAGTTCGACTACATCAACCGCGTTGTGAAACGCTTCCGCTTATGGTCTACGAGGGTACATAGACACACTCTCCCCCTTGTTGCTATGCATCTCCATGGATAGATCATTGCGTGTGCGTAGATTTTTTTTTCTTTTTCCATGGAACGATTCCCAACACATATCACATCACAACATGCCCTGCAAAAACAAGTTAGACGTCCTCTACTTTGTTGTTGCAAGTTTTACGTGGTTGCTATGGGCTTCTAGCAAGAACTATTCTTACCTACGGCAACAACCACAATGGTGATTCATCAAGTTTGCTGTTTTAACCTTCTTTAAGGACCGGCCGCAGTCAAATTCGATTCAACTAAAGTAGGAGAAACAGACACCCGCCAGCCACCTTTATGCAAAACTAGTTGCATGACTGTCAGTGGAACTGGTCTCATGTACATGGACATGTAAGGTTGGTCCGGGCCACTTCATCTTACAATACCGCCGAATCAAAATAAGACGTTGGTGGTAAGCAGTATGACCATCACCGCCCACAACTCTTTGTGTTCTACTCGTGCATATCATCTACGCATAGACCTGGCTCGGATGCCACTGTTGGGAAACGTTGCATGGAAAACAAAAAAAATTCTACGCACACGCAAGATCTATCCATGGAGATGCATAGCTACGAGAGGGGAAGAACATCTTCATACCCTTGAAGATCGCTAAGCGGAAGCGTTTATCAACGCGGTTGATGTAGTCGTACACCTTCACGATCCGTCCCGATCAAGTACCGAACGTACGGCACCTCCGCGTTCAGCACACGTTCAGCTCGATGACGTCCTCACCTTCTTGATCCAGCAAGACGGGTGAAGTAGTAGATGAGTTCCGGCAGCATGACGGCAAGGTGACGGTTGGTGATGAAGAACAATCTCCGCAGGGCTTCCCCAAGCACTACAGAAACTAGATGGAGGATAAACTAGAGGGGACGGGGTTGCCGGCACATGGATTGGTGAATCTTGATGTGTCTTGGGTGCTAGCCCTGCCCCTCTATTTATATGTTGAGCCCTGGGGTCGAAACTTGGAGTAAAAGCCTCCTCAAAGTCGGTTTTGCCCGAAAGGCAAGAGTCCTTCTCGGACTCCAGGGCCAGACGCCAGGGTTCCCGGCGTCTAGGCCCAGACGCCAGGGACCCTGGCGTCTGGCCTCTGGTCTCCACAAAACTTCCATTTGCACTTTCCAAAAACCTCATGGGCTTTACTCCTTGGCCCAAATAAAGTGTTCTCGCACCAGATCATTTCGGGAAACATCCGAAACCCCTTCCGGTGAATTCCGGAACCCTTCCGGAGACCAAACACTATTATCCCATATATCAATCTTTACCTCCAGACCATTCCGGAGCTCCTCGTCATGTCTGTGATCTCATCCGGGACTCCGAACAAAATTCGGTCACCAACATACATAACTCATATAATACTATATCGTCAACGAACGTTAAGCGTGCGGACCCTACGGGTTCGAGAACTATGTAGACATGACCGAGACACCTCTCCGGTCAATAACCAATAGCGGAACCTGGATGCCCATATTGGCTCCTACATATTCTACGAAGATCTTTATCGGTCGAACCTTATGACAACATACGTAATTCCCTTTGTCCATCGGTATGTTGCTTGCCCGAGATTCGATCGTCGGTATCTTCATACCTAGTTCAATCTTGTTACTGGTAAGTCTCTTTACTCGTTCCGTAATACATCATCCTGTAACTAACTCATTAGTCACTTTGCTTGCAAGGCTTCTTATGATGTGTATTACCGAGAGGGCCCAAAGATACCTCTCCGATACTCAGAGTGAGAAATCCTAATCTCGATCTATGCCAACTCAACAAAAACCTTCGGAGATACCTGTAGAGCATATTTATGATCACCCAGTTACGTTGTGATGTTTGATAGCACACAAGGTATTCCTACGGTATCCGGGAGTTGCATAATCTCATAGTCGAAGGAATATGTATTTGACATGAAGAAAGCAATAGCAATAAACTGAACGATCAATATGCTAAGCTAACGAATGGGTCTTGTCCATCACATCATTCTCCTAATGATGTGATCCCGTTATCAAATGACAACACATGTCTATGGTTAGGAAACCTTAACCATCTTTGATCAACAAGCTAGTCTAGTAGAGGCTTACTAGGGACACGGTATTTGTTTATGTATTCACACATGTATTTATGTTTCCGATCAATACAATTCTAGCATGAATAATAAACCTTTATCATGAATAAGGAAATATAAAATAACAACTTTATTATTGCCTCTAGGGCATATTTCCTTCACTAAGGGGTGGGGCAACAACCCATATGGGCTGGCCGCACCAAGCCCCAAGGCCCATGTCATTTAAATCTAGAGATAAGGTCTTATCTCTAAATTTAAAGGGATTTCTCTTTGTGGCCGGCCCTAGGAGGGTTTTGGCCGCCCCTTGATACGTCTCCAACGTATCTATAATTTATGAAGTATTCATGCTGTTATATTATCATTCTTGGATGTTTTACAATCATTTTATAGCAATTTTATATCATTTTTTCGGGACTAACCTATGACCCAGTGCCCAGTGCCAGTTGCTGTTTCTGCTTGTTTTTTACATCGCAGGAAATCAATATCAAACGGAGTCCAAACACCGTGAAACTTTTTGTGGATTTTTTATGGACCAGAAGACATCCAATGGGCCAGAGCAGCACCTGGGGGGTGCCCCGAGGGGGGCACAACCCACCAGGGCACGCCTGGGGGCCCAGGTGCGCCCAGGTGGGTTGTGCCCACCTCGGTGGCCTCCCGCACCCCCTCTTCATCCTATAAATCATCAAATATTCCAAAAACCCTTGGGGTAACCCTAGATCAGAAGTTCTTCCGCCGCAAGGCTCTGTAGCCACGCAAAACCAATCTAGACCCCGTTCCGGCACTCCGCCGGAGGGGGAAATCATCACCGGTGGCCATCTTCATCATCCCGATGGCCACCACGATGAGGAGGGAGTAGTCCACCCTTGGGGCTGAGGGTTTGTACCAGTAGCTATGTGTTTAATCTCTCTCTGTTGTGTTCTTGAGATGTCACGATCTTGATGTATCGCGGGCTTTGTTAATATAGTCGGATCATATGGTGTTTTCCCCTCTCTATCTTGTTGTGATGAATTGAGTTTTCCCTTTGAGATTTCGTTTTATCGGATTGAATACCTTTATGGATTTGAGAACACTTTATGTATGTCTTGCTATGAATACCCGTGGTGACAATGGGGTATCGTATTGATTCACTTGATATATGTTTTGGCACTCAACTCGCGGATTCCCGAGGTGACATTGGGGTAATCTATGCATAGGGGTTGATGCACGTTCTTGTCTTTGTTTCTCCGGTAGAAATCTTGGGGCACTCTTTGAGGTTCTTTGTGTTGGATTGAGTATTATGAATCTGAAATTGTTTGATGCATATCATATAATCAACTCACGGATACTCGTGGTGACATTGGAGTATCTAGGTGACATTAGAGTTGGTTGATGTGTATCACATGGTGTTATTTTAGTACGAACTCTTGATTAGATCTATCGGAAAGAATAGCTTGTGTTATTTTAGTACAAACTCTAGGATAGATTGATCGGAAAGAATAGCTTTGAGGTGGTTTCGTACCCTACAAACAATTTCTTCTTATGTTCTCCGCTAGATAGGAACTTTGGAGTGATTCTTCATCGCACTTTGAGGGATGGTTATATGATCCAATTATATTAGCATTGTTGAGAGATTGCACTAGTGAAAGTACGGACCCTAGGCCTTCTTTTCAAGCATTGCAATACCGTTTGTGCTCACTTTTTTTACTTGCTACCTTGCTGTTTTTATTAATTCAGATTATAAAAATATATTTCTATCATCCATATTACACTTTTATCACCATCTCTTCGCCGAACTAGTGCACCTATACAATTTGCCATTGTATTGGGTGTGTTGGGGACACAAGAGATTTCTTGTATTTGATTGCAGGGTTGTTTGAGAGAGACCATCTTCATCCTACGCCTCCCACGGATTGATAAACCTTAGGTCATCCACTTGAGGGAAAATTGCTACTGTCCTACAAAACTCTGCGCTTGGAGGCCCAACACGAGTCTACAAGAATAAAGTTGCGTAGTAGACATCACCCCTCCCCGCCCCTAGCTATATAACGAGAGGGGAGACGCATGGGGAGGAGGCTCACCCCTTACCTAGCCACCGCCTCTCCCATCTCCCTCCATCTCCTCGTTCGGTTGCGCTTGGTGAAGCCCTGTCGAAGTTCCGTTGCCACCACCACCACCACGCTGTCGTGTTGGTTCATATCCCATCTACCTCTTCTCCCTTGCTTGCTGGATCAAGAAGGACAAGACGTCACCGAGCCGTACGTGTGCACATCTCGAAGGTGCCGCTCATGCGGTGCTTGGATCGGATTGGATCGCGACGCGAGTACGACTATGCCAACCACTACCTCTAGATCGTTAACGCTTTCAGTCTACAAGGGTATGTAGACACACTCCCCTCTCGTTTCTAGCATCTCCATAGTATAGATCTTGGGTGTTTCATAGGAAAAAAATTGTTTCCATGATACGTTCCCCATTAAAGGGCCTGATTAAATGATCTTATATCATGAAACCCCATACCTCCGATAATTTTGGGAGAATCATGTTGTCACATGCAATCCATGCCATCTTTCTTCTAACTTTGTCCACTCCCCACCAATATTGCTTCATCAATCGTGTAAGATCATCACATACTAAAAACACTCATAACATATGTAGGTATTTCATGAGCGACCATCTTAATGAGTATTTCCTTGTGTAGTGTTTGAGTTCTTTATGATAATGTGAATTTTAAACCTTTGCACTTCCATTTCATCTTTTATTGCTAGCCTCTTAGCCACAATACATTCCTATCATGGGATTTTCGTAGCCATTCCGAGTATATCGTTATGCACTACCATCATATTATATTACATGACAAGAGACATGTTATTTATTGTCATTTGCCTTGCATGATCTTAGTATGGATGACATGATATTTTTATGGCTTGTCCATTTTTTTATGTCTATGCCACGCCGGGTCATTGCACATCCTAGTGCACTGCCAGATCCATTTATATAAAATCTCTCGTGTATTGAGTTTGAGTTATGATTACATTCAGTTGGAGTGTGTCAAAAGTGTGTTGTTCATCATTGTAAGGTGTTGCTCATACCAAAAAACGCGCGAGAGAGAGACCAAATGCAAGATGCACCACGGAGGTGCCACAAAAAATAAAAAATGAAAGAGAAAAAAACAATGATGAAAGAAGGAGAAACACCATTATCCTTCTTAGTATACACAAAGTGCTTCAAAGTAGCACCACTTCATGCATTACAAGGTAGAAAGTTTCATGAGCTGCAAATTCCATATATTTGGGGAACCTACATTATAGAATTTGTCTTATATATTTCAATGACAAGCTTCCTCAAAATCTCGAGGTCTTCATGAGCAAGCAAGTTGGATGCATCCCCACTTAGTCCATAGGAGAGCTTTCATAAATTCAAAGCTCTGTCTGCATCCTAGTTGCATGGCGATCCCTACACCTTGTGTTAGCATCGATCATATGGTCTTCTCCATTGCCTAATGTCCAGCTGCGTTGATGCAAGTTATTCTTTGTTTTTTAATTCTTACAACTAGAATCGTTATTCTATTCTTCTCATTAAGTGTGACGCATAGGCTTACGCTCAACTCTACATAGGTAGTTGAGCGGTTGACCAACGCAGACAACGATTGTGACGCCCCCGACTCAATCGTGCACTAATCATACACGCAAACATGCACGATCAAGCACAGGGACTCACGGGAAGATATCACAACACAACTCTAACACAAATAAATGGAGATCCACGAATATTACAGACCAGGGATCACGAGGATCCGAAAACATAAGTCAGTCATACAAATAATATCTGGGTATAGACATAGTTAGTCAAGGTTTGCCTTAAGAAGGCTAGCACAAACAACGACTCTATATCGAAAGGCGAAGGCCTCCTGCCTGGGGCCTCTGATCCTACTCCTGGTCGGCTGGCTCGATCTAGTAGTACGTGCCATCTGGGCCCTCCTGGTAGTAAGCTCCTGCGGTATCATCTGGCTCCTGAGCTCCATCGTCTGAGGTAACATCAAAAGGGGTATGGGGGAAAAAGAGGTAGCAAAGCAACCGTGAGTACTCATCCAAAGTACTCAGCAAGCAAGGATCTACACTACATATGCAACATTATGAAAGAAAGGATGTATATGTGGACTGGGCTGCAGAAATGCCAGAATAGAGAGAAGACCTAGTCCTATCGAAGACTAGCATCTTCACGAAGCCACCATCTTACATCAATTAGAAGAGTACATAATAGCATTTTATTAAGCAAGCATGTTGAGGCAAAGCCTAGAGATCCTTCCTCGACTCCCTGCGCAAAAGCGATCCCGAAGCTTCAATTAATTAAACAAGTATCCAGTTCAAGTAATAGATCGGGATACCAAACTGAGCGTCCTGTTACCGTGGACACGACTATTCGAATAGATCACTTCCCTGCAGGGGTGCACTACTGTTACCCAACACGCTCGATCACCTCTGGCCGTACACACTTGCTGGGTAATTCCCGACCTTGGGAGATCGACATGAAGCAGCGCCCTACCTAGGCTCAGCAGAGAGGTCAACACGCCGGACTAACCTATGCATCCAGGGGTCTTGGGCCATCGTCCTGGGCGCTCCTACGCGTTGCGAGACTGGCCGGGGAGCAGGCGTGACACTGAACTCGTCAGTGAAGTATCCAGCCCAACCCCAACAATCAGCCCGCATGGTGAACTGTGACATCTGATGAGCTTTCGGGAGAAATGTACGACGTAGAGGGCCCCATAACCATTATCACACGTGGTGGCAGTGCGTATAGGCCATTGGCCAACTCAGATCAATTACCCAAATCCGTTAGGCGTAATTAATAATTCACGGAGGCGATCAGAGTTTCTGATGCTCCGCCACAATATCTCTCTCGGGTGCCCTCCTGGCAACCCGACTACATAATTCCCTGCGGGTACCCCTCAGGGTCGACCCGCCTGTGACAAAGGTCAAAGTAACCGTGTGGTCATGACATCAAGGGGGAAAAACACCGAGGAATCACCCTCGGTGGATTCCACTCGATGAAATCATCAAGGCGAATGTAGGAGGAATCACCCTCGAGGTTCACACTTGAGGGGTTGCATGACAAAGTCGTATCGGGAATGGTTAAGGAGGAATCACCCTCTATGACCACGACCGAACAGCTACACTACAGAGTTATCATCGGGAGTGCATTTCGAGGTATCACCCTCGGCACTCGATAGTAACTATGCAGAGTCATACAACAAAGGGAGGGGGGTGAAGTGAGGTGTCGGTCTCTGATCGTCGATCACGTTGATCGAGTCGTCGATGATGAAGCAGAGGCAACAAGGACAAAGTGGGGGTCACTGATGGTTCACTAACCAATCTATACTAAGCAGTTTGAAATAGGCAGGTAAGGTAGCAATAAGCAGGTTACAAAAGCAGGCTATGCATCAGAATAGGAGCAATCAATTACAGTAGCAAAATCTAATGCAAGCATGAGAGAATGGAATGGGCGATATCGGATTGTTCAAGGGAGGGGGCTTGCCTGGAAGCTCTGCTGAGAGGGGCTGGTCGTCAGAAGGCTGCTCGTCCGGAGCGTAGTTGTACTCTGCTGCGGCGGTGTCGGTCTCGGCGTCAATCGAGAGAGAAGGAGGGGGAAAGAAACAATAAATTCACGGCAAAAATGCAAACAATATGCATGACATGTCTACATGATATGCAGAGGTGTTCTACTGCCTAACTAAATGATTTAGTTAATTTAGGAATTTATTTGGATTTATTTTATTAAAGTTGAGCACTATTCATTTATCGAAATCAGTCTAAAAGTTCCATGTTCAGGTAGTTAGGGGCATCTGACAGCAATACAAAGGGCGTATTCAGATTCGTCTCGTCGTTCTGAACAACTTTCATATATAAAGTTTTTCGATCGGGGCTACGGTTTATTTTATATGAATTTCTAAAGTTTTAATCATTTTCTGAATTTAATTATTTATTTAAATTCAAATATGCAGAATAGTAAATGATGACATCATCATGACATAGGTGTGACGTCAGCAGGTCAAACCCAGCTGACCAGAGTCAAACCTGACCTGTGGGTCCACTGGGACCCACATGTCAGTGACTCAGCTAATTAAACAGAGTCAGATTAAGTTAATTAGGTTAATTAGTGGGTGGGGCCTACTGGTCAGTGAGTGATTAGTATTCTAATTAACTAATTAATAGTTTACTTGTTTATTTTAATCCATTTATTTATGCGGGACCCACATGTCATTCACACAAGGGGTGGCCACGTCAGCGTTGACTGGGTCAACGGGGGCCCGCGGGGCCCGCAGTTAGTGGCACAGAGGCGGGGCCCACCGGCGCCAGGTCAGTGCGGCGGCCGGAGCGACGCCGGCAACCATTTCCAGCGGCGGCGCGGCTCGGGATCCATCGGAAATCGGCCTCAGGCCATCATTTAGGACGCGGGAGGTCGCGTTCGAATGCGCACGAGACGGCGCATCCAGCGGTGGCACTGGCACAGTCGGAGATGGGCTATAACGACGGCGGCGAGCAGCGAGGTGGGCGCCGGAGTTCGGTCGTCATCTGGATCGGAGCTACGGCGTGCAAAACGAACAACGCGAGGTGGCTACGGCGTCTACTCATTACAGTGAGATCAACGGTGGCACGCAATGGACCATTTGGTCACCGTGGCCACGCCGCCGACGAGGCCAAGCGGCGGAGGGCTCGGGCTATGCCGGAGCAGAGCCTATGGGCAGCTAGAGGGGGCAAGGCAGGGCGCATCCGTCGCAGGAGCTCACCGCGGGATCGTGGGGTCTATGCAGCGGGCTCGGGGAGGACCGGTGGAGCAGATCGACGGCGAGGTCGCGCAGTGGCCGTAGATGAGGAAGAGGAAGAATGCGACGGCGGTGGCGCTCCCGGTCCCGATCCAGTTCGAGGAAGAAGAGGCGGACCACGACGGAGCTCCCGGACTTGTCGGAGCGGCGAACGGGCGATGGTGGCCGCGGCTGCGGCGAACGGTGGCGAGGGTGGCGCTCGGGCATCCGCCCAGATCAAAACAGAGAGGGGGGCGAGGGGGAATGGTGGCGCTAGGGTTCGCCAGAGGGGCGCGGGGGGATGCTCTTATCCACGGCGCGGGCGCGGGCGCGCGCTGTCGAGCAGAGAGCGAGGGGGGGCAGGGCGCGGTGCGTGCGCGCGGCGACAGCGCGCGGGGAGGAGCAGTGCGAAGTGGAAGGATGTGCGGGGTGGGCTGGGCCGGTGCTGTAGCCACTTAGGCCCAGCCGCTGCGGCCTTTTTCTTTTCTTTCTTTTCTTTTCTGTTTTTCTTTTGTTTTACTGTTTTGCAAATTGTTTAGCTACTAAATGACTTTTACAAAATGCGGAACTTAGCTCATAAATTGCAGTGCATTATTCTCTATCACCAAAAACTAGTTTGGGTAAAATATAATTTCATATTTAATCTAGATTAAATAAAAGGTTATTAAAGGTGGCTGTTTGCTACTGTTTGAGGTTGTTAGGGCCACTTAAATATTTCAATCAATGTTGCTGTTAATTTTAAAAATGCCTCAAGATTATTTGCAACATGATGAACAATTTAGTTCCTGGATTTGAAAAACTTTTATTTTCACTTTAAATTAATTTGAAGTTTGAATTAGGAGTTTGAAAATGCAATATGATGCAAATGATGATTAGGCACTGTTAAACTTGCTGACATGGCATTAACTAAGGATGATCGCTGTGGTTATTTACATGGGGTGTTACAATTCTCCTCATCTAACAAGAATTCTCGTCCTGAGAATTAAGAGGAAGACTGAAAGAAAGCGGGGGATTCTTCGCGAAGACGATCCTCGCGTTCCCAAGTGGCTTCATCTTCAGAATGATTCGACCACTGAACTTTAAGGAATTTGATTTCCTTCTGACGAGTTTGACGTTCAGCTTGATCAAGAATACAGATGGGATATTCTGGATAAGACAGATCTTCCCGCAATTCAAGCATTTCATGATCCACAGCTCGAATAGGATCCTTGAAGCAGCGACGAAGTTGGGATACATGAAAGACATCATGCACTTGAGAAAGATTTGGCGGCAATTGCAATTGATATGCCACTTCTCCTCGACGGGCAAGAGTACGGAACGGGCCAATGTAGCGAGGAGCTAACTTGCCTTTGATTCCGAACCGATGAGTGCCTTTCAATGGAGTGACGCGAAGGTAAGCTTGCTCGCCAGGCTGATAGACCATTTCCTTGTGCTTTCGGTCATAGTTGCTCTTCTGACGAGACAGAGCGGTTTTCAGATGTTCCCGGACAATGCGGACTTTTTCTTCAGCTTGTTGGATAATGTCCGGTCCGAAGAGTGAGCGTTCCCCAGTTTCCGACCAATTCACAGGGGTTCGACACTTACGTCCTTAAAGAACTTCAAACGGTGCCATTTTCAGACTAGTTTGGTAGCTATTGTTGTAAGAGAATTTGGCATACGGGAGAGATTCCTCCCATTTCTTACCGAAGGAGATGACACAAGCTCGAAGCATATCTTCGAGCACTTGATTAACTCGTTCGACTTGACCCTGTGACTGAGGGTGAAAAGCGGTGCTGAAAGACAGATGAGTTCCCATAGCTTCTTGGAAACTTTCCCAGAATCTGGAGGTAAAGAGGCTGCCACGATCCGAACTGATCTCCAACGGAACACCTTGGAGTGACACAATTCGGGAAACATACAAGTCTGCTAACTGACTAGCAGTGATTGTCTCCTTGACTGGCAGAAAGTGAGCAGCCTTTGAGAATCGGTTAATGACGACAAAGATAGCATCATGACCCTTCTGAGATCTAGGAAACCAGTAATGAAATCCATTTGGACCTTGTCCCATTTCCATTCAGGAATATCAAGGGGTTGCAGAGTTCCAGCAGGTCTTTGATGTTCTGCTTTAATGCGGCGGCAAACGTCACACTCAGAAACATAGCGAGCAATGTCTCGCTTCATATTAGGCCACCAGTATCTCTGACAAATGTCACGGTACATCTTTGTGCTACCAGGATGAATTGACAGAGGAGTGTCGTGAGCTTCTTTCATAACGTGCTCTCTCTCATCCTTGAATTTGGGTACGAAGAGACGACGTTGGAAGAATAGGACCCCATCATTATCAAGAAGGAATTCCGACGGCTTTCCTTTTTCGAGGCATCGCTTAATCCTTTCTACTTCAGAGTCATACCCTTGCATAACCTTAATGCTGTGCTCAAGATCCGGTTCAACAACCAGGGTATTGAGATAACCCTGTGGAACAATATGGAGGTTCAATTTGCGAAGCTCTTCATAAAGAACAGGTTGTGCTTCCTGAACCATAAGGTTGTTGCAATAAGCCTTGCGACTCAAAGCATCGGCCATTATGTTAGCCTTGCCAGGGGTGTATGAGCTATTCATATCATAATCGGCAATTGTCTCGAGCCATCTTTGTTGGCGAAGGTTCAGATCTGGTTGAGTATATAGATACTTCAAACTCTGATGATCCGTGTATATCTCGCAATGGTTACCGAGAAGGTAATGTCGCCATAGCTTCAGAGCATAAATAACCGCAGAAAGTTCGAGATCATGCACTGGATAATTTTCTTCGTGAGGACGCAATTGTCGAGAGACATAAGCAATCACTTTGCACTCTTACATTAGGACACAGCCTAATCCTTGACGAGATGCATCACAGTATATCACGAAATCCTTGCGAGTATCCGGGGGTGCTAGCACTGGGGCAGATGTCAACTTATCTTTTAGCGTCTGAAAGCTTTCTTGACATTTTTCTGTCCACTCAAATTTAACACCTTTGTGGAGCAGATTCGTCAATGGCTTTGCAATCTTTGAGAAGTTCTCGGCGAATCGATGGCAATAACTAGCGAGTCCGAGAAAACTCCTGACTTGCTTAGCATTCTTCGGGGGAGTCCAATCAAGAATAGCATGTACTCGCTCGGGGTTAACATCAATGCCATTCTTGGAAATCACATGACCAAGGTAGGTCACTTCAGATAACCAGAATTCACACTTAGAGTACTTGGCGTAAAGCTGGTGTTCTCGTAGCTTCTCCAACACAAGCTGAAGATGTTCAGCGTGTTCCTCTTCATTCTTGGAATATATAAGGATATCATTCAAATAGACCACGACAAATTTGTCGAGGTAATCCATGAAGATATAGTTCATTAACCGGGAGAAGGTTGCTGGAGCATTTGTTAAGCCAAAAGACATAACGGTGTACTCATAAGAGCCATAGCGAGTAACAAATGCAGTCTTCGGAATATCCTCTTCGTGGACACGGATCTGATGATAACCCAACCTCAAGTCGAGTTTAGAAAACACCGATGATCCAGCAAGTTGATCATAAAGATCATTGATCCGGGGCAGTGGGTATTTATTCTGGATTGTGGCTTGGTTAATGGGCCGGTAATCCTGAACCAATCGGTTAGTTGCATCCTTCTTCCTAATGAAGAGTGAAGGTGCTCCCCAAGCAGAGGAACTGGGGCGGATGAAACCTTTCTTAAGTGACTTGTCGATTTCTTCCTTAAGCTCGAGAAGGTGGTGCGGAGGCATCTTATAAGGACGCTTTGCAATAGGGGTAGTGCCAGGCTTCAAGTCAATGACAAACTCGACAGCTCTAATCGGGGGTATTCCTGGAAGTTCTTCCGGAAAAACATCCAGAAAATCTCGAACGACAGGAACGTTCTCGATTCCTTCGAGAGATGAGGCGTTCAAAGCATTCAGAGCATATATCTGAGCTTCAGCATTCCGGGTAAATCGGGCGGTGTAGTTCACTATCTCATCGGAGGGGTGAAGAAGTTGTACAACTTTTGTGGCACAATTGATCGAAGCAATGTGAGCTTTCAACCAATCCATTCCGAGGATGAGGTCTATGGTGGAAGATTTCAAGATGATGGGTGAGGCAAGGAATTCCAATCCTTTAATTTCGACGGTAACGTCAAGTGCTATCACGTCAGCATGACAATGACCTCCTGGAGTTTTAATGACTAACGGAGTATGCATGTTCTCATAATGAATGCCATGCATGAATGCAAATTTTCCAGAGATGAATGAATGTGATGCTCCTGAATCAAATAAAACTGAAGCAGGGACTGAGTTAACGAGAAGGGTACCCATCACAGTGGCAGGTTGATCCTGGACTTCTTCAATATCAATGTAGTAAGCGTGTCCACGACCATGAGCAGTAGACCCGGTATTATAGTTGCGGACCTGATTGTTGCCATGACCATTGCCACGACCAGTACGAGGGAAAGCCAACTAATTCTGAGTCTGGCGGCAGTCCTTAGCAAGGTGACCTGGTTTGCGGCACTTGAAGCACAGACCATCTTCAGGACAAAGAGGAGCATTATGTGGGACAGCTTGAGCTCTTGGCTGCCTCGGTGGTGGAGGAGGTAGACGTGGTGCAGCATAGTTGTTCCTTGGTGCAGGGGCAGCTGGACGGAACACGTTGTTGGGAATCCAGACTCGACACTTCTGTGCTGAGCCCGAAGATGAGCCAACATCACGATAGCGCTTCTGCGAGTCCTTATGCTTCATCTGAGCGGTCTCAACCAGAATAGCCTTGTTCACAAGAGTAGCAAAGTCATTGAAGTCTTGAGCAGCAAGTGCAAGCTCGATGTCTGGGTGGAGTCCATTACGAAACTTCTCTTGTCTATGGGCATCCGTGGCGATGTCTTCTTCCGCATAGCAGGACAGGTCAAGGAATTCCCGCTGATAGGCTTCAACAGTCTTGTTGCCCTGAGTGAGGTTGCGGAATTGGGTTTTCATCCGGTCCATGATTCCTTGTGGAATATAATGGGCACGAAAAGCAGCCTGGAACTCAGGCCAGGTAACGACTGTTCCAGCAGGCAGTGTACGCTTGTGTGTGTCCCACCATTGAGCAGCGGGACCTTTTAAGAAAAAGGATGCGAAGGTGACAAAGTTGGCAGGGGAGACATTTGCAGACTCCATCTCGTGAGTAATGTCACAAATCCAGTCATCAGCATCCAGTGGCTTGTCAGAGTTGCGGAACTGAGTGGGGTTAAGACGCACAAATTCCGACAGAGTTATTGCAGCAGGGTTCTGGTTCTGGTGGTTCTGATGCGGAAACTGAGCCATAATCCCCGTCATGAACTGGCAGTTGAGCTCGAATTGTTGCATCATAGCTGCCATATAATCTGGCGGTGGTGGGTGTTCAGGGCCACGACCACGACCACGACCACCTGGTCTAACCATCCTGCTAAGTTTCAACAGGGGTAGTTTAGTAAAAGAAATTGCGGTTGTTTAGCGACAAGCATGATGTAACTCGACAACAATTAAGCAGTGTAACAGATACTTAACAGTAGTCAATTAAGACATACAGATCCATACACAGAGTCGGTTACATGCGGACAACATAACGGCGCAAATTTAAAAGCTAGACATACTAGGCGGCGCGCAGGCACGCGGTAAGGAAGTACACAACGAGACATAGCAAAGGCTACATCAACGTCGGGGAAAACCACTGAAACGGGGTAGCTGCAAGTGCGGACAACGAATGGCCGTCGCAGGAAAATCCTGTGCTCCATGTGCACTCTGATGCAAAATTCGGTCTCGAGCTGGAAGAAGAGGTCCACGTGCAGGTGTGTGACCTCCAACAGCAGGCCAATCAATACCAGCATACATCTGAGTCCTGCGCGGGTAAAGGATGTACTCTGGATGTATCCCTGCATGAACAGCTGGTAGCAATTGCGTCATAGCATCATAGAGGCGTGCTCGAGTGGCAAACAACTCGACGGCAAGCGCCCGGACAGTGCGATCCAGAGCCTGAGTGCACTGAATCAGAACGTGCGGGTCGTAACGACGATGCTCGTACGGGGCACAGATAGCTATGTAGTATCCAGTAGCATCTCTAGCAGGGGCATACGGAATGTATCGGAACTCAGAGGCATCCAAGCTAATGCTGAACTCTCCTCAGAGACGTAAGACAGCAGAGTAGGCGGCATCATGGACTGCCATCTCAATCGTCACGCCGATACCATGGAAAAGGTGCAGCTCAGCGTCTGAGTTATCTTGCTGATAATAGATACGAACATCAGCATGGTACTGCTCCTGGTTGAACTCGCGATAATCCTCGTAGACCATGTACTCGGGGTACCAGCGGTAGCCTAGTCTGGCCAGGAGGGCGATCAGGACAACTGGAAAACCAGGGGCATCACGAGCCCAAGTGCGGAGTACAAACTGCGTCGCAGGGCGTGGTGGAAACAAACGATCCATCTGAAACAGAGGAAATTCAGGATTGTCAAATGACAATGAGAAGTATAATACAACTCGGAGAGAAAGGTTAAACAAAACAATGGAAAGGAAAATGATTATCAGACTAATCAGATCAATGGTAAGGAATTAAGCACAGATATCCAGCTCTCCGGGTGGATGAGATTTACGAGATCCTAAGTGTCGGCGTTGGTAAATTCATTTAACCCGAATAGAAGAGAAATCAGAGTCCCAGAGTATAGACGAGGAATAAAAGATACTAATACCACCCAGTTGGTGACGTGGGCCCGTAAGCCACACAACCAAGTTAGTAAATTAATTTTTTTGATGTCTAGACTCAACTTCGACCAAGGAATTGGAAGGGGGCTTTTTACAGGCAGTCAGCTCTAATACCAACTTGTGACTCCCCCGACTCAATCGTGCACTAATCATACACGCAAACATGCACGGTCAAGCACAGGGACTCACGGGAAGATATCACAACACAACTCTAACACAAATAATCGGAGATCCATGAATATTACAGACCAGGGATCACGAGGATCCGAAAACATAAGTCAGTCATACAAATAATATCTGGGTACAGACATAGTTAGTCAAGGTTTGCCTTAAGAAGGCTAGCACAAACAATGACTCTAGATCGAAAGACGAAGGCCTCCTGCCTGGGGCCTCCGATCCTACTCCTGGTCGGCTGGCTCGATCCAGTAGTACGTGCCGTCTGGGCCCTCCTGGTAGTAAGCTCCTGCGGTATCATCTGGCTCCTGAGCTCCATCGTCTAAGGTAACATCAAAAGGGGTATGGGGGAAAAAGAGGTAGCAAAGCAACCGTGAGTACTCATCCAAAGTACTCAGCAAGCAAGGATCTACACTACATATGCAACATTATCAAAGAAATGCTGTATATGTGGACTGGGCTGCAGAAATGCCAGAATAGAGAGAAGACCTAGTCCTATCGAAGACTAGCATCTTCACGAAGCCACCATCTTGCACCAATTAGAAGAGTACAAAATAGCATTTTATTAAGCAAGCATGTTGAGGCAAAGCCTACAGATCCTTCCTCGACTCCCTGCGAGAAAGCGATCCCGGAGCTTCAATTAATTAAACAAGTATCCAGTTCAAGTAATAGACCGGGATACCAAACTGAGCATCCTGTTACCGTGGACACGACTATTCGAATAGATCACTTCCCTGCAGGGGTGCACTACTGTTACCCAACATGCTTGATCACCTCTGGCTGTACACACTTGCTGGGTAATGCCCGGCCTCGGGAGATCAACACGAAGCAGCGCCCTACCTAGGCTCAGCAGAGAGGTCAACACGCCGGACTAACCTATGCATCCAGGGGTCTTGGGCCATCGTCCTGGGCGCTCCTGCGCGTTGCGAGACTGGCCGGGGAGCAGGCGCGACACTGAACTCATCAGTGAAGTATCCAGCCCAACCCCAACAATCAGCCCGCACAGTGAACTGTGACATCTGATGAGCTTTCGAGAGAAACGTACGACGTAGAGGGCCCCATAACCATTATCCCACGTGGTGGTAGTGCGTATAGGCCATTGGCCAACTCAGATCAATTACCCAAATCCGTTAGGCGTAATTAATAATTCGCGGAGGCGATCAGAGTTTCTGATGCTCCACCACAATATCTCTCTCGGGTGCCCTCCAGGCAACCCGACTGCATAATTCCCTGCGGGTACCCCTCAGGGTCGACCCGCCTGTGACAAAGGTCAAAGTAACCGTGTGGTCATGACATCAAGGGGGAAAACCCCGAGGAATCACCCTCGGTGGATTCCACTCGATGAAATCATCAAGGCGAACGTAGGAGGAATCACCCTCGAGGTTCACACTTGAGGGGTTGCACGACAAAGTCGCATCAGGAATGGTTAAGGAGGAATCACCCTTGATGACCACGATCGAACAGCTACACTACAGAGTTATCATCGGGAGTGCATTTCGAGGTATCACCCTCGGCACTCGATAGTAACTATGCAGAGTCGTACAACAAAGGGGGGGTGAAGTGAGGTGTCGGTCTCTGATCGTCGATCACGTTGATCGAGTCGTCGATGATGAAGCAGAGGCAACAAGGACAAAGTGGGGGTCACTGATGGTTCACTAACCAACCTAGACTAAGCAGTTTGAAATAGGCAGGTAAGGTAGCAATAAGCAGGTTACAAAAGCAGGCTATGCATCAGAATAGGAGCAATCAATTACAGTAGCAAAATCTAATGCAAGCATGAGAGAATGGAATGGGCGATATCGGATTGTTCAAGGAAGGGGGCTTGCCTGGAAGCTCTGCTGAGAGGGGCTGGTCGTCAGAAGGCTGCTCGTCCGGAGCGTTGTTGTACTCTGCTGCGGCGGCGTCGGTCTCGGCGTCTATCGAGAGAGAAGGAAGGGGAAAGAAACAATAAATTCACGACAAAAATGCAAACAATATGCATGACATGTCTACATGATATGTAGAGGTGTTCTACTGCCTAACTAAATGATTTAGTTAATTTAGGAATTTATTTAGATTTTTTTTATTAAAGTTGAGCACTATTCATTTATCCAAATCAGTCTAAAAGTTCCATGTTCAGGTAGTTAGGGGCATCTGACAGCAATACGAAGGGCGTATTCAGATTCGTCTCGTCGTTCTGAATAACTTTCATATATAAATTTTTTCGATCGGGGCTACGGTTTATTTTATATGAATTTCTAAAGTTTTAATCATTTTTTGAATTTAATTATTTATTTAAATTTGAATTATCCAGAATAGTAAATGATGACATCATCATGACATAGGTGTGACGTCAGCAGGTCAAACCCAGCTGACCAGAGTCAAACCTAACCTGTGGGTCCAGTGGGACCCACATGTCAGTGACTCAGCTAATTAAACAGAGTCAGATTAAGTTAATTAGGTTAATTAGTGGGTGGGGCCTACTGGTCAATGAGTGATTAGTATTCTAATTAACTAATTAACAGTTTACTTATTTATTTTAATCCATTTATTTATGCGGGACCCACATGTCATTCACACAGGGGGTGGCCACGTCAGTGTTGACTGGGTCAACGGGGGCCCGCGGGGCCCGCAGTCAGTGGCACAGAGGCGGGGCCCATCGGCGCCAGGTCAGCGCGGCGGCCGAAGCGACGCCGGCGACCATCTCCAATGGCGGCGCGGCTCGGGATCCATCGGAAATCGGCCTCAGGCCATCATTTAGGACGCGGGAGGTCGCGTTCGAACGCGCACGAGACGGCGCATCCAGCGGTGGCACTGGCACAGTCGGAGACGGGCTATAACAACGGTGGCGAGCAGCGAGGCAGGCGCCAGAGTTCGGTCATCGTCTGGATCGGAGCTACGGCGTGCAAAACGAACAACGCGAGGTGGCTACGACGTCTACTCGTTATGGTGATATCAACGGTGGCACGCACGGGACCATTTGGTCATCGTGGCCACGCCGGCAACGGGGCTAGGCGGCGGAGGGCTCGGGGAGGACCGGTGGAGCAGATCGACGGCGAGGTCGCGCGGTGGCCGTAGATGAGGAAGAGGAAGAATGGTACGGCGGTGGCGCTCCCGGTCCCGATCCAGTGTCGGGGAAGAAGAGGCGGACCACGACGGAGCTCCCGGACTTGTCGGAGCGGCGAACGGGCGATAGTGGCCGCGGCTACGGCGAACGGTGGCGAGGGTTGCGCTCGGGCATCCGCCCAGATCGAAACATAGAGGGGGGCGAGGGGGAATGGTGGCACTAGGGTTCGCCAGAGGGGCGCGGGGGGATGCTCTTATCCACGGCGCGGGCGTGGGCGCGCGCTGTCGAGCAGAGAGCGAGGGGGGGCCAGGGCGCGGTGCGTGCACGCGGTGACAGCGCGCGGGGAGGAGCAGTGCAAGGTGGAAGGAGGTGCGGGGTGGGCTGGGCCGATGCTGTAGCCACTTAGGCCCAGCCGCTGCGGCCTTTTTCTTTTCTTTTCTGTTTTTCTTTTGTTTTACTGTTTTGCAAATTGTTTAGCTACTAAATGACTTTTACAAAATGCGGGACTTAGCTCATGAATTGCAGTGCATTATTCTCTATCACCAAAAACTAGTTTGGGTAAAATATAATTTCATATTTAATCTAGATTAAATAAAAGGTTATTAAAGGTGGTTGTTTGCTACTGTTTGAGGTTGTTAGGGCCACTTAAATATTTCAATCAATGTTGCTGTTAATTTTAAAAATGCCTCAAGATTATTTGCAACATGATGAACAATTTAGTTCCTGGATTTGAAAAACTTTTATTTTCACTTTAAATTAATTTGAAGTTTGAATTAGGAGTTTGAAAATGCAATATGATGCAAATGATGATTAGGCACTGTTAAACTTGCTGACATGGCATTAACTAAGGATGATCGCTGTGGTTATTTACATGGGGTGTTACAACGATCTTGCTACTGTACATGGTATGCCTTGGTTGGTGTTTTTAAGCGATTGCTAATGCATAATTTCTTTTGTCTATGACAAACATTGCTTTGTTCCTAACGTACACTACAAAAAATCGCTTCTGTGATGATACGTGTTGTCACGGTAGGTCATGTTTTCGGTCATGCATGTACATCCATGATGATTTTATGACAGAATCAAGATAGTCATACCTATGACTCAGATTATCATCACGGAAGTGTCCACTTCCATGATGATAAACGACGCGTCATGGAAGTGTTTTCGTCAAGGGTAACCAGCATGTGGCATCCACCTTAACGGGTCGCCATTAAGCTACCAGGTGCAGGTTTGGATCCGATAACCCGTTAACATCCAGGACCAATCGCGATTTTCCACGTGTAAAATTCTCATTCGCCAAATGTACCAGGTGTCCGCTCGGTGTTGCGACAGATGTCAACCGTCCAATGGACAAGAGTCGCCAATGAAACGTTGACACGTGGAATGGCACAACAGTGGCCCATTTAGGTTAAAAGGGGCGGCCCAGGCAAAGACCCACAAGATTTCGTCAGATACTAATGGGCCGCACATTAACAACATGTCATGTTTTGGGCCAAATTACGGCCCATATCAGATTTGGCTCGTTAACAGTCGGCCATGTTCCATATCATATCCGGTCCATTAACAACCTGCCATGTTTTGGGCCAAATTACAGGCCATATTAGTTCCGGCCCGTTAACAGGCCACTGCACTTTTCTCCCATTGAAGGCCCGGTTTTTATTTCGGCCTGTTAAAGGCCCGTTTAACAGTGTGGCCCGATATTTGTTTCGGCCTGTTACCGGCTCTTGGTGCATATGGGCCATTGTCGGACCGGTTTCACTTTTAGCCATTTAACAGACCGTGCTGCATCTGGGCCTATTTCTGGTCCGAAGTGACTTTCGGCTTCTTAACGACCCGTAGTCTTCGTGGATAAATTTTAGCCCAAACTGACTATCGGGCTATTAAAGGCACGTGATATAGTTGGGCCTAATTAGGGCCTGCTTTGCATCCAGCCTGCTTACAGCCCATAATGTGATTGGGCCAACCAAGGCCCGAGATAAATTTTGGCCTGTTAAGGGCCCATCATGTAATTGGGCCAATCATGGGATGAGGTATATTTTGGCCTACTGTCGGCCCGTGAATTGTTCGGCACAATTTAGGCCCAGTCTACTTTTAGCCTTTTAAAAGCCCATGGTATTTTCTGGCCCAACTAAGGCATGCGGTTTACTCGGTCTGTTAAAGGCCCGAAACTACTAGTGTGCCAGTTTACATTTAGGCCTGCTAATGGCCCGAGATGATTGTGGGCCCATGTTTCGGCCCATATATAGGGAGTTGCAGGCCGGCCCGTTTGAGTACTGTATTTTTTTTGTATATACCAACGTTTTGGCCTGTTAGCCTCCGTCGAAGCTTATGGCCTTTTCACAGAGTGACGAAAACATATATAGTAAATAAATTACAACATCATGACTAAGAATAAACCTAGACTATACAATAAAGAAATTACGGCATATTACATCCATTGGGCATTAAAGTTTGCCACCAGTGATAATAAAGCGCAACCAGACAACGGATTACATACACTGGGCATCAAAGGTCGTCACCAGTGCAAATAAACGCACCGACAAAATAAGATACAGAACCGACAACACTTCAACATAGTTCAAGAAAGGTTAGCCCTGCCCGGGAGCTGCAGCGCAAGCAGCTGAGCAAGCTGATGAGACTACGCTTGTTTGACGCTTATATCCTCCAACTCTAGTTGCATAGCATCAATGGACGTCCTGTACTTCTGGTTGATCTTCCATAGAGATTGGAGTTCCAATAGGAGTTGAGCTGAAGCATGTCTTTCTGCTTGAAGTTGAGACTGAAGAAGTCGAACAAATTCAGGCGGCGACTTCATCGAGCTTGTGTCACTGCTATTAGCGAGTAACTTCAACACATCAAGACATGACTTTGGGGTTGTATCGATATCCCCAAGATGTGTTTCCTTCTTCCCTGCAATATATGTTAGAGGGATAAGCAATGGGTTCATCTCACTATCATTGTGGCAGTTCTTCCTGGCGTCAGAGATATCACCCTAAAAGAGAAACAAACAGACAGATAACAGGTTTTGCACGTATAAGCATTAATGCTATCAATTCGTCCCATTTCTTAATGGAAAATAAAGTGACACAGTTTAAAATAGCATTAACATAATATGGCATTGTTCATAGTTAAGACATGGCAGGAAATGGCATTGTGCAGGAGTGGCCAGCTTCACCACACCACTAGATTACAGATCAAGAACACAAGCATACATGCAGTGCTAAAGAACATATAAGCATCAATGGTCAGTGTACTGTCAGTTTATCCCATTTCAGATTGGTAATAAATAGATATGATTTAAATAACATTAACATAATTGGCATTGTTCATAGTTAAGACATAGCAGGATATGATATTGTGCTGGAGTTGGTAGTTTCACCACACCACTGGATTATAAATCAAGAACACAAGCATACATGCAGTGCTAAAGAAGATCATTTGCTTTGTTTAGTTTAATTTACATGATATGAATAAGGAACTTGGTTGTACAACTAAAAACTAAAGTTGAGAAGGACAAACTTATGTTTATGAACTTCTTCGTAATAAACTTTAAACATGCAATTTGATGCAAACGACAAAATAAACAGTAGTTGCAGTCATGGCTATCGAAATATGCACAACAAAGTTTGAAGGCCCGAGAAGGAAAACTTATGTCAGTAGTGAAGACCAGCTCTATAAAGCCCTTGTCCATGTTGATGGGGTGGCAATTCAAGAAGTTTACCACAGAGTCTTCTTCATAAACATTACCTTTATTCTACATTTTGTTAAGATTAAATATAGATGTGATAATATAGGAACAGATGGAGATTATTTAAGTTAAGATGCAGAGTGATGCTACATAATCAACTAGCTATAAATGCAAGTATAACATACAGGCAAATGGTACTGACAAGAGCAATGCAGAGCTAAACTTCTTCAGTAGCATTGGTTTTATTCAGCATTTTGGTAAGAGTAAATATAGATCTGATATGTAGAAAATGGAGGGCAAGGGAAAATAAGCCGCACAGTGATGGTACATGAACAACTAGCTGTCAATATAAGTACAATGATAAAGGACAACATGTACTTACAACAACAATGCAAAGCCAAACTTCTTCATAAGCATTGGGTTTATTCTACATTAATGTAAGCATTAAAATAGATCTCATAATTTGGAGTGAATAGTGGATAAGCAAGCTATCATGCACATTGATGTCATATAATCAACAAGGTATGAATGTAATACAACAATAAAGGACAACATGTACTAATAAGAGCAAAGCAGCGAGCAAGATAGTTGTGATATCCTGTCGTTCATGTCAAACCGTTATTCTTCTTCAAGCAGTTTTCCTGCAAAAGAGATGGGTAAGGCACATGCAGAAATGTAGGAGTTCAAATTGTCATGTGATATCATAGACAGTACCTCATCCTGGGGACGAGACCAGTGCATAACAAGGTTTTTCCATTCAATGCATGCCTTGTAAATTTAGCATAGGAGACTTCCAAAATTTCGTTTATAGACTTGTCATCAAAGTGTGTTTTCCTCAGGTAACACCAATACTGCTGCAACATGTCCTTGAAAAGTGCAAGCAAGCTTTGCTTGTCATGACTATCTAGATTGACCCTCGCCTACTTAGAAGAATATAATGTAAATCATTGATGTGTTCAATCAGCATAAAACAAGACAATAATCACCATGAAAAATAGCACTTACACGTAAGTGGGACAGTAAGATGTGAAAATGGTGTTTGTCTTCACTATAATCTTTCCATTGAAAGCATTGTCTTTTAAACTGGGAATAACTAGAATGGGGTTCCAATCTACGGGAATTGGGGCTCTCTACAGTTGGAATAGGTCTTTGGCCTATGGATTTTGTGTACTTTTTGCTGGAGTGGGATTTTTTTGTGTTACAACTGGTGCTATGGCAACTAAAATCGGCATACCTTTTGTTGGAGTGCGGGTCTTGTGTAGTGGGGCTAGTGGTATGGCCAGTGGAGTATGGGTACAGTCTGCTGGAGTCGGGCCTAGGTTTTGTGGCGCCGGTTCTATCGCCAATATAAGTGGGGTGCTATATGATTTCTCCGGTACCACCAACTTTTTCAAAGACTTTGTGTGTACTCCTTCAGGTTCTGCAATCGCCCTCTTCATTTTGGATGTCTGATACACAAGAATACCATTTGAATGGAAAAACATGGTATGATGACAGATGGAATAGGTATTGATAATGGATGGGCATGACATCTTCACATATGTTTTGTTCTAGTATCGAGTTGTAATTTTGGGTTGTAAGTAAATAGATGTGTGATGATCATCATTATTCATTATTAGAGCATTTTCCCAAGTGAGGAAATAAATAAAAAAAGAGGTCAAAAAGAGCCCCAAAAAAGAGGCCAAAAAGAGCCCAACAAAAAAAATGAGAGAAAAAGAGAGAAGGGGCAATGTTACTATATTTTTCTACACTTGTGCTTCAAAGTAGCATCATGTTTTTCATATAGAGAGTCTCCTATGTAGTCACTTTCATATAACTAGTGGGAATTTTTCATTATATAACTTGGCTTGTATATTCCAATCACAGGCTTCCTCTAATGCCCGAGGTCTTCTAGAGCAAGCAAGTTGGATGCACACCCACTTAGTTTTCATTTTGAGCTTTCATACACTTATAACTCTTAGTGCATCCGTTGCATGGCAATCCCTACTCCTTGCATTGACATCAATTGGTGGGCATCTCCATAGCCCGTTGATTAGCCTCGTTGATGTGAGACTTTCTCCTTTTTTGTCTTCTCCATATCAATCGCTACCACCATACTCTATTCCACCCATAGTGCTATATCCATGGCTTGCACTCATGTATTGTGTGAGGGTTGAAAAAGCTGAAGCGCGTTAAAAAGTATGAACCAATTGCTTGGCTAACACCGGGGTAGTGCATGATTTATACTTACTGTTAAGAAGATGGAGCATGACAAGGCTATATGATTTTCTAGGGATAGCATTCTTTAGCATTGATATTTTGAAAGGCATGCTTGTTTGTTGGTATGCCTGAGTATTGATGTCTTTATGTCAAATTATAGACTATTGCTTTGAATCATTAGGATCTAAATATTCATACCATAAAAGAAAGAATACATGATGAACATGTTAGGTAGCATTCCTAATCAAAACAGTTTTTATCATTTACCCACTCAAGGACGAGCAGGAATTAAGCTTGGGGATGCTTGATACGTCTCCAACGTATCTATAATTTTTGATTGTTCCATGCTATTATTGTATCAATCTTGGATGTTTTATATGCAATTATATATCATTTTTTGGGACTAACCTATTAACCTAGTGCCCAGTGCCAGTTGCTGTTTTTTGCTTCTTTTTGGCTTTTCAGAAAATCAATATCAAACAGAGTCCAAACAGAGAAAAAACTATGGATTAATTTTTTCTGGACCAGAAGGGACCCTAGAAGGTTCAGGAGAAGACCTGACGAGCCACGAGGGAACGGTAAGCTTAGGAGGCGCGCCCCAGGGGGTAGGCACGCCCCCAGGCTTGTGGGTCCCTCGTGGCACCTCTTGACCTAATTTCACCTCTATAAATTCCAAAATATTCCCAATAAATCAGAGAGCCACCCAAAATATGTTTTCCGCCACCGCAAGTTTTTGTTCTTCCGAGATCCCATCTGGAGGCCTTTTTCGGTACTTTGCCGGAGGGGGAATCGATCACAGAGGGCCTCTACATCAACCTTGCTGCCCTTCCTATGATGTGTGAGTAGTTTACTACAGACCTACGAGTCCATAGCTAGTAGCTAGATGGCTTGTTCTCTCTCTTTTATCTTCAATACAATGTTCTCATCGATGTTCTCGGAGATCTATTTAATGTAATCTTCTTTTGCGGTGTGTTTGTTGGGATCTGATGAATTGTGGGTTTATGATCAGATTATTCATGAATATTATTTGAGTCTTTTCTGAATTCTTATATGCATGATTGTTATAACTTTGTATTTCTCTCTGATCTATCCGTTTGGTTTGGCCAACTAGATTGATTTATCTTGCAGTGGGAGAGGTGCTTTGTAATGGGTTCAATCTTGCGGTGATCTATATCCCAGTGACAGAAGGGGACAAGACACGTATTGGTATTGTTGCCATTAAGGGTAAAATGATGGGGTTTATTCATATTGATTGGATTTACTTTGTCTACATCATGTCATCTTGCTTAAGGCATTACTCCATTCTTTATGAACTTAATACTCTAGATGCATACTGGATAGCGGTCGATGTGTGGAGTAATAGTAGTACATGTAGGCAGGAGTCGGTCTACTTGTCTCGGGTGTGATGCCTATATACATGATCATTGCCTTTAATATCGTCGTAACTATGCGCTAATCTATCAATTTCCCAATATTAATTTGTTTACCCATCGTATGCTTTTTGTTCGAGAGAGAAGCCTCTAGTGAAACTATGGCCCCCGGGTCTACCTTTACCATATATTAAAATCCAAAAATGCCTTGCTGCAATTTATTTACCGTTCTTTTATTTTGTGTTTTTGTTTATCTAGCTACCATTATCAGACTTGATCCTTCCAATTAACCGTTGAGGGGATTGACAACCCCCTTGATCGCGTTGGGTGCAAGTATTTCTTATTTTGTGTGTAGATGTTGTTCACGAGGTTTCATGTGGTTCTCCTAGTGGATTGATAACCTTGGTTCTTAACTGAGGGAAATACTTATCTCAACTGTACTGCATCATCCTCTCCTCTTCGAGGAAATCCCAACTCAGCTCACAAGTAGCAGGGTTGGGATGGCGGTCTGCACTAGCTTGCCCGTCTACAGACATTAAGCCCAGGCAGGTGGAAGCTAGATCTAGGTCCGGCAAGTAACCTTGAGTGGCGAGCTGGTCCAGTTGGAGACGGGTGGTGGAGTAGCTTCCTCAGTCGCCTTTGAGGGGGTCGTGTGGGCGCTTGGATGAACCTGCGTCGTTCGCCATTGCGGGAGCTCTCAAAAACAATCTTCCATGAAAAGATTTTGTTTTTGTGGAAGGAGAGGACTGGGATGCGATTCTCGCCGCAACTCTGGGATTTATACCCATTAAAAAAATGCAAGGGGCGACGCTTCAACGTCTAGCCATAAAGTGGCCAGTTCCCCAGACAGCTCGAGGATCAAAAAGGAATTATCTTGATAAAAGAAACCGCGCATGGTGGGACCCACGGTTAGGTTGCTGGAAAGAGCTCGGGCTGTGAAAGCCACATCTTCCCGACAAGTGGGGGCCAAGGACATGTTACGAAGCCCGAAGGCCGAGCTGAAGAAGGATAAGAGGAACTCGCCTATCAAGCCGAAGACCACAAGCCGAAGACATTTGTCCGAAGGAAGATTGCTGTCCTCGAATCCGAAGACAAGTTCATGGGCTACTGACCGTGTCCTGGACTAAGGGGTACCAACCTAGTTGGCCCATCAATCATGGGCCAGGCTTATGGCCCGCCGATCTCGCAAGGAAGGACTCTGAAAGCCTCGAACTCAGGCATAATCAAGACGGACTCAGCCGAAGACTTGGCGTGTACTTCTAGGACTACTTCACTTATTGGTATGTTTATCCCTAGTTGGCAACCGACCATGTGTAACCCTGGCTATCCATGGTGTCTATATAAACTGGAGGGTTTAGTCCGTAAAGACACAGACACAATTACTAGCCTTAGGGTTTAGAACACAACATATGATCTCGAGGTAGATCAACCTGTACTTGATACTTCGTCATGAATATAATCAAGCAGGATGTAGGGTTTTACCTCTTCGGGAGGGCCCAAACCTGGGTAAACATCGTGCCCTTTGTCTCCTGTTCACCATCGATCCAAGATCCACAACTCAGGACCCCCTACCCGAGATCTACCGGTTTTAGTACTGACACGACCACATCTACGATGATACGTGTTTTTGTCACAATTATCATCACAGAAATGTCATATCCATGACAGAAAAAGTTTTCGTTCGGGCCATAATGTCATGGATGTTTTTTTTTGTAGTGTGATAAATGCATACAATGTGAACATGGCAATATGGGCATACGATGTGTAAGGGACAATAACCCATAACCATGTGAGGGCCATGTAGAAGAAATGTGGATAGCCTTTGCACAAAGGGGAACGAAAGAGGATAAGCACTCCATGGTGGCGCATATCTTCATTGCTCCTAGGGCACATTTTGTCTACTTTTAAGATTATGAGGTTGACAAATTATTCCTATGAAGGATGCTGGAGTATCCGCCTTCTGGAGCCTTTGAGGGCGAAGAGGCCCTCTGAGCCGCCCGTTTCTGGGTGACTTGTCATGGGTATCTCTCGGGGCGGCTCCGCACCATTCCATCAGCCCGAACGGCTCGGACCCGGGCGACCCAGGTGAGAGGTCCATGACAGATGGACCGAGTGATGTAAATATGCCCTAGAGGCAATAATAATTGTGTTGTTATTTATTTCTAGGTTTATAATTAATTATTATATTGTATGCTATGACTGCTATGGTTCTCGAACCTGCGAAAGCCAAGAGGTTCAGAGGAAAATTCATATGCACGTGTAGAGTTATAAACGGTAAAATAAGATTCCTAGTCTTGCCTCTAGGACTAGCTCAAGTGTTGCATGATGATTCTGTTTTCCTGATCATGGGCATAGTTAAGTGTAACAATGATGCCGGCAACATTGAGGGCACGATGTTGGAAGAACACTCGTGTTGAATTGACCCAAGTTTTTATGTTATACTGAGATGATTTTGTCACGAGTCTATAGTCTATAACACGGGAAAGGTAACGTATGCATAATTCTGTAGACCATGAGTGTATCGAGTCACTCCATACTGGACGATGCACTTTGGATTCTAACATCAATCGTAACTGGCTAATCATAACGACAACTTATAGGTTCATCATAAACATATGACGAGGGACTAGATAGCTTGAGACTGGGATTTGCTCCTCCGATGATGGAGAGATATTCTTAGGGCTCTCTCGATGTGACGGCATTCATCATTGTCTGGCCAAACACAATGTGACTTGATCACTGGGATGCTGACACACGAGAACGAGAAAAGAGAACATAACCGGTAACGAGGAGACTGGTATAGTGAGCATGTGTTTGACTCATGAGGATACCGACATATCTCACCTCGGGTTTTGTAAAGTATTCGAAGCAAAAGGAATAGCATACGGTAGCTACATTTTCACTCGATAATCATTCATGTGCGTATAGGCTCGATATGGATGTCCACGGTTCCGCTATTCATCATTGATCAAAAGGTTTTTCAATCATGTCTATATTTCGCCGAACGTGCAGGCTCACCCGCTTAAGAACCTTTGATTTGTTGAGTAGTAAATGAGTTAGGAGCATAGGAGAATATTACTAGAGTTAACAGCAATTAACATAAATTGTTTTGGGAGAGAATCAAAAGAGTTTCAAAGAAACCAGAAGCATTTTAGAGAAAAACGGATAGGTGGAAAAGTTTCGGAGGATGTAATAATAATATAGGAGGGCTCTAGAATTCACTGGGAGCCACCTGGAAATATTATAGGCGGCATGGGATGCCCAAAATAGGCTTGGCCTATTAGGGGGAAGCCTCATGGGCCTTAAGGCCCATATAGGTGGTGGCCCCTTAGCCTTGCCCCCAAGCTAGGGGGTGCGGTTAGGGTTTGGGGTGGGGCCCCACCTCCTTGGTTGCCGCCACAAGGGATTCACCTCCTCTAAGTTGGCCTCCCCTCCCTCCACCTATATATACCCATGCCCCCCTTTTGAGACACTACTTCTCCCGCAAGTTCAGGCACCCCTCTCTCCCTTTAGTTCCTAGATAATTTGTGAACGCCACAAGACTGCTCCTCCCTCTTCTTCCACTCCGGCATCATCGAGTTCTGGACGGTGAAGAACTACCGGATCACTGGTGTCGTGCGCATGCAATCCACAGAGGGATCATGTGTTCAATTCTTGTTCAAGGGAACTGTTCGTGGGACGGCTTGAGGGACTTCAAGAATGATCTTCACCCACTCTTCTTCCATTGCAACTCGAAGTTGGTAACGATCAGACCTAACCTTGTATGTACATCTTCATAGTGATCTTGGTCCGTAGGCCAATTTTTTGTTTTCTATTAGGTTTTCCAACAGTGGCATCATGAGTGTTGTATGAGTAGATGTGCAGGCATGTAGCCTTCGTCATATTAATGGTCCGCGTGCCAACTATGAGCAGTTTCCATGTGATGTGGTATAGCCTTCGTCATATTAATGAGATCTTGTATGAGATGTCTATATATAGTAATTTTAGAGTGACGTGTGTCGTGATATGACATGCTGGCATAAGCCATATGATTGTCACTTTAATGACCCGCGTGCTAACTTAGATGTAATACAATTTTATAAAGTAGCTATAGAGATAGCGGTGATAAAATAGATATTAAATATGGTGGTGACAATCTTGCAAAGGAGGACCCCGACGCAGGAGGCTGTACATGAAGGCAGAGAAGAAAAGTTGAAGAAACTGTTGCCAGGGTAGTGATTTTTGAAATTGCTGCCATGACAACGTTTTTAGGTTGCCACGACAAGCAGTTTTTCATAAATATGTTTTTGTTAAAACTGTTGTCATGCCATTTTTCAGTATTTGTGCAAGAGAGAGCGGTGGTGACAATCTTACAAAGGAGGACCCCCGCGCAGGAGGTTGTACATGAAGAGATTTAAGAAAAGTTGAAGAAACCGCTGCCACAATAGTGATTTTCGAAATTACTGCCATGACAAGGCTTTTCAGTATTTGTACAAGAGATGTGTCTGATTACAATAGAGTTGTCTTTTTCTCATTCTGCGACCATGCAGGTACCCAGGATCTAGGAGGAGGTAAGGAGCAAGGAGGACGCGACACGCTATTCTGAACACCAGTGACAGAAAGGTTTCGTACTGTAGCGAAAAGTCAATCCTTGAGCATTCATGAGCTGTAGTCATTAAACGCCCGGTACTTTTCTCTGGATATTTAATCTTAATAATTGAGGTAATCCCGCGAGACGGTAAGGGCCTGCGGTTGGACAGCTGACTCTTGATGCAGGTCGTGCACCGGCCAATACGTAATTTGGGCACATCCCCCACATCATCGCGTCAAAAGCATGTCTTAATGGGTGTCTTCCAGAATACAAATTAATATCATGATGACACCAAGCATAAATATATGGTTAAGAACAAAGACCTCATACCCATGTCTGTTTTTAATACTAGTGTTTACACCCCTAAGGTTGTTAAAGGTTCGGTTGATAATTGGCATTTAATTCGTTAACAAAGACTTATCAAAGTCTTTGCCGTAGTGCACATCCTCTCGTGGGTTCGATAAATCAGTGTCACTTTTTGAGGAAAAGGCAGGGAACCTTTCTACTATCCAAACCAGATCTTAAAGGGCATCAGCGCGCGTGATACATGGCTGCGGCATGTATGCACATATCTTCATTTGGCTCCACCCACACATAATCATATTCAAGTGGATAGGTGACATATACTTAGAACTATCCGTTCACATATGTTGAGCAGATTATAGTTGTGGTGATGACTTCGGAACCATCGAGAACGCTTTACTACACAAACTCCGCCTCCACTTAGTTTAGTACCTTTTTACTTCCGGATTTTACCTTTCTGTTTGTTGCTTAGATAAAACCCTTTTTATTCGTTTTTCCTAGCAAGAGACTAAAGCAGACTATTTTTAAACTCCGGTCTGGGTGTACCGAACTGCGTAAGTGACAAGTAGTTGCGGGGTTAGTGGCGCCTTCCTATTCGCTCCCTGTAGAATCGACAGACCTTACTAACCGCGAAATTGCTACAAAGCCATGTGCACTTGCAGGACGCCAAGCATTTTCTGGCGTCATTGCCGGGAGCATAGCACGTGGTCATTAGCTACCCGCTCACATATAGTTTATTTTTGTTTGTTGCTATTTATCTTACTGTTTTTCTTTAATCCAAAAATACAAAAAAAAAATCTTGCTATATTTCCTCTTAGATGTCAATTGTAGGAACTGAAGTTGCTATAAGAGAGGAAATCAAGAAGAGAGGAGGGTTTATGAACAATACTGATATTCTCTTTAAGTTATTGAAGTGGATGATAAATTGAGGGTGTTGGATTATTACGCTCAAAGTATATTTGAATTCCCTATATTTTGTGAGCCTTGCAAATACAATAACCATATGAGCTTTAGCTGCAAATTTTATCCTAGCCATGGGGTAGCATCATGTAACCGTGATCACTACCCCTTTGATTATGCTGAGACTATTGAGGAGATAATATTATATACTACTCGTATTTTAGAACCTCTAAAATTGTGACAACGGTAAATGAGCTCTCTATACACCACACAGAGGTCTTGAAGCATATGAGCTTATTGGAGAGTGTCCATAACTGAGCTTCAACTTTGTTCCACTATTGACATGAACCACGGGAGGGACATCTACAGGTCGGGCGGGAGCAGCGACGATGCCGGCAGCCACATCAGAGTTGCCTTTCATGGCAAGTAGGTGGCCGGCGCGGTTGCGGGTGCGAGGTGATTCGGCGGCGGTAAATTTCAACAGGGCAGTTGGGGTTCACACGACAGCCATTAGAGGTGCTACAAACATACGTACAACACAAGTAGCAAAAAAAAAAGGATTTTTGGGCCCAAAATGACTGTTCTAGGGCACGGCCGCAGTTTTTAGGCATCTGTTGCATGTTGCCTGTTGGAGATGCTCTTACTAATTTATATACTGCACAACATAACCACACACATACGACAAAAACGTTTCATGCCACAACCATATCATATTGATGTTCTGGCCAGCATTAACAAAATAAGAACATCATCGATTTCAGTGCCATGAAGATCTACTGCTCTAGACTATTCTTGAGCCAAGAACAACTCAAGCTGATATGCAAGAAGCAGATCTTATACAGGAACCATCTGCACATATACTTATCCACTTCAGGTAACATCAGGTTACATACTATTCCACAAACCTATATTATAAGATGAAAAAGGAAATACAAAACAAGGGTAGAGAGACGGGTTGGACACGGAGCATACTGCTCCTACATTGTGGGGATAGCGCGGTTGCAGTGCCCGTAAGGCACAGAGAATCTGGGGGATAGCTCGGCGCGGCCAGCGAGCATCAAGGTTCCAGCTTCAGGGAGACAACTCGGGACTGTCGGTTCCGCTTTGCCGCCCTCACAAACACCACCGATAGGCACGATGGTGCCCACCATGGCCTCCGGACTTCTTGCTCCCCTTTCAGGCAGGCAACTGTGGATCAAATTAGCAGGAGTCAGACAGAGCAATCTTCCAAGTGTGGACACACAACAATGGAGTATGATGTTCATCTATCAATAAAATACAACAGATCTACGTATTTGAATCATGTTAAATTCATTTATGTTGCTCATTTACACCAAACCAAGATGCTGAAAAGAACCGGTCTATATATTAGCATCATAAACTTGCGGCCAAAAAATGTATTTACTGATGAAAGCTAACAGAACAGAAAGCAAATTGGCAGCTGAACCGTGCTGCGGTGCTGGCACAACTGTTTTCCACAGGACTCAGCTCACACCCTAAGCTTTTATGTAGCATGAAGAGGCAGTACCAACTAATTGAGCTTGAGCTCAAAAAGAAAAGAGCAGTGGTGAAAGAAATAGGGTTGCATTCCGATTGACTGCATGGTGCATCATACAGTCAAATGAAAACTAATGAGCAAAATATGAAGGAATCAAGTACTGAAATGGTTATCACGGTAGCAGAGATGATTTATAGATGCTCTCAAGGAAGAAACGGGAATATACCAACCTTTAATGCGCCTCAACTCTTTGCACAATGTGATAAAGTCTCCCCATTTCATATGGCACCGCCTGATAAACCGCAGAATCTGCTCGGTAGTAAACATAGACAAGCTCTCCAGATACTCTCCATTGACACTATTTTCTTCAAAAACTTGTCTGTAGCCACCAAGATTTATCTCTTCAAGCCACAAGCCAACGTCCTAAAAGAAAACAATAACCTTATTAGGTGAATACCCTTTAGCTTTTGCGTCTGACAGTGGTTCAAATTCAAATCAGAAGACAGATGAGTAGCTAGATCAGTTAGAACAAATGCAAACAGTCAAACGTAAAGAATGAATTAAGAAAGAAATTTAGAGTCAATGCCCTTTAAGAGGGTTGAATGAAATGCCTATCTAAATTTAAAGCGACCAAACCCAGATCATACCAATGGCTACTGGTGATTAGGAAAAAATAATGCAGATCTAAATTCAGTAACCAACTTGTGGGCATGTCAAGCAAGCATACAGCTCTGAGCACGCAGAACACCAAGATGGTCCACTCCAAAGAAAAATAAACAGCACCAACAATTCCCAAGCATTGCTGGAGCACTCTGCTTAGCCCTCCAGCCTTACCTTCATTTTTTCCCACAAAATCGCGTTGCTTAGTTTGGGAAAACTTCCTAGCATGGCTATTTTACCAACTAAACTAGCTGCCTTGTGAAGCAATTCTAGGAGTGATTGTAGTTTTGTAGTGTAGTCTATCATTTTAGCTAAATAGAGCTAGGATTGCCGGGCAGAAGTCATTTAGCCAATTTTTCACTCCATATTGCCAGTTTTTCAGAAGACAGGAGCGCCTTAAAGGTGCGAAAGAAATGATCATTCAAGAAGGCAATCTTTTTTCCTAAATCCAAACAATACATAGCAATTTAACAAAGAATTCGGACCTCATTATGCTAAAATTTAGGAGCTAGTTTGAAATCTTACCAATGGAACGAAAAGGTAGAATACGTCCCAAACGACATGGCATAAAAAACCGTTCCCAGGGATCTATGGTTCATCTCATCAAAGTTAAGACCGGCTTCATCCAAGTATCAAACACAATACGTGGTCAATACAAGACACGCCAAAGTAAGGCTCAATTATAGCCCAATCCCATTCTGGCTCAGTGCCAGGCCTGAGTACAATGCAGCATGGGAAATGTTTCGGAAGTGATATATAATACTCATGGTTGGACGAGTATCACTTGGTTACTCAAATTGTTGATATTGATTTAATTATTTGCCATGATGACAAAGCGAAGGGGAACCAAGTATCACTCTCACCACATGAGCTCACCATACCCCCTCACTATGGTACTTCTAAGAGAATGGGTCAGGACATACGGAGAGGTGTAGTTAAGTACTCCCATCTAAACGCTCTTATATTAGTTTACAGAGGGAGTACTCACGAATATTTATCTTTTGCATAAAATTGAGTAGAAACCACCATCAAGCATCACAACAAATCATCAAACGGATTCCTAATAGTGGACTAAATTATCTCAAGAAGGGTTGAGGACAAACAAGATGAAACTAAAGAACTAAAACACTGCCCACAAAATCGATAAAGCGTTGTAGGGGCAAATTTGTATGAATCCAAAGAAAGAATCAGACTGTCAAAGCTCCTAGGAATGTTTACGAAGTAAGCTGCAGAACGAAAATACAGTGAATTTCAACAAAGTTGGCATTCAAGTAACGATGGAAACAGAAGAGGAAAACCGCCGTCACTACAGATTAGCACCTCGACAGTCCATATGAAGAAATCAAGCGGCTCCGGAGACTTCCCACGACTCATCTCCCTCCTCCCGTCAGCCAACCCCACTGCAAGACCCAACCCAAGGTTCAGTGTCAGATCTAGATGATGTGGCGCGTGCGCACCGGCGCACCCAACATTAGCTCAAGTTAGTTCAAGGCTAATAATTCCTTAATGAATAACCAAAATCTCACACCGAAAGAAACGATGCCCGAGATCGCGGACGGGGTGGAGACGGCAGGGACGCGACGGGAGTAGAAGGGGAACGGCGATGGCGTCGAGATGAGCGTGAGAGGCGGAGGTGTTGGGTGGGTGAGGCGCGGCGGTGAAGCGAAGCTACGGCACGACGGGAGATATAGAACACGGTGGTGGTGGACTGTAGGAGAGGATTGGAGCTTGAGTAGAGCAGCGTTGGGGAAAGACGAAGGGATCGGGGTGGGAGGAAGAGGAAAGCTACGGGAGTGAGGATAGGAAAAGTCAGCTGCTGCACAGAGATGGATTGTGACGGCTAAAATCGTTTGGCCGACATGATTGGTGGTAGACGTTGGGGATATTTCATTGTGAAAACAGAAATAAAAAACTACAGAAATTTGTTGGTTTCATGCAAGTCTACCGATATTTGTAAATTTGCGTAAGTTGACGAGTCATGCCTCAGAAAAATTTAACAGATTCTCTATTTTTTTATCAGAAAGGGTTTTTCTGTCTTATCTCTACTTCTAATGGAGCAGTTGATAGAATTGCATCCACGGTTTTTTTCGTCTGGTTATATTTCGTCTGGTTTATTTTCGTCTCACATTCCACCACCATATCTCCTTACGTTGGTTTTTTACCCTCGTAATAAAAACTTTCCTAACTTTTCCAAATTTTCCTAACTAGACACGTTACAAACGGGCAGGAACCGATAGCACGTTATCAATCAATAAAATTCAGTTTCATGGCAATCAATTCCAAATCCTAATTTTCCTAATGCATCGATCTTTGCCTTTTCTTAGAATCAATCTCTACTCCTAATGTCACCACCCGGTTTTCATCCCAATAAAAAACTGCACGAGGAAAAAAATATACACCGCCGCCGATTCAATACTTCGCTTCCTTCCCCGTCTCCTCTCTTTCTCTCTCACCATTGCCGCCGCCGCCAGCGCAACGGCGCTGCTAACCCTAGCCTCCTCTATCTCCGGCGAGGACTTCGACAACGGCGCCTCCCTGCCCCCTTGCACTCACGCTCCCCTCGCCTATGCGCTTCGCTCCACCCAAGTTTTGACGCCCCGTCCCCGGCCCTCATGGACGGAGGAGGCGTCTGGCTGCGTCCAAGGAACGGCGAAGGTAGCTCGTGCAGCGGACGGAGACCACGCTCGAGGTGGACGCCCAAGACCAAGCCGCGGGGAGAGGAGGAGGGGGCGGCCGCCCTGTTCCATCCACGTCGGCCCGCCTACTTGTTGTACGTACAATACATGTGAGTAGTCACCATTCCCCCTCTCTGTCAATCCGTTCGTTCTTGTGTTGTTGAGTAAAAAGCTGCCCATGGGCGCATCTGATGCTTGACAAAGCTGCAGCCCACACACTAATTAGCGGCAAGTTGCAGGATCCTAGGAGTGGAAGCACCGATAGTTTTAGAATGGGGGAATGAGTCCTCGGTTTGGGCTAAATCCCATTGTTTTGCTTTAGATCATTCCTTGTATTTTCTTCCGTCAGGTTACATGCTTTGTAGCATGTGTATACCAGTGACAGTGACAGTACACAAACGAACACTGCAGTTTGCATTGTCTTTAAAAAGGGGAGGCATCACGATTAAGGAATTAATCAATTTAAGATGGTAGTAACCTGGGTTATAGCAGAACCTTGAATGTTTGGTTCCTATGTTTATATATGTGTAGAAGCACCCCAAATCATGAAAATAGTATCAGGTTCAGAGCCTTAATCACGGCAGCTAGAAACCCAAATAACCCATCTTATAATTTAGTACACAAGTGCATTCCTGTGAGAAATTATTTCAATGTGAGAAATTATTTCAATGAGAGTGCTAGCTGCTAGGATATATCTATTTGGTCCCAGACTGAAATCTCAATTGTTAATCATTGAAATACAGTACACACTTGTCCTGAAACATAGTGTGTGTGGTGTTGCTCTGTGTACAGGAATTGCTTGCATGAACTCCTAAATAGTGTACATATGGGAGCTAAATTGAAGTTTCCTGCTTGTGAGGTGTCAGCAATAAACATTTATATATGACCATTGTTTGTTCGGTAAAGTGGCAAAAACAGTGGAAATGAGTCCTCGGTTTGGGCTAAATTATGCAATCGTCTCTCATGGTTGATATGGTCATAATCAGCAATCCAGATTAGTTGTTGTGTGATCATGTTTTATATATACAGAGGGGTAATTTCTCAGATGTTTGGAGGTTTTATGTGAATTTCACCTCAAAAGTATTTCCTTAATTTGACCATATGTTTTTTTTGGCCAACGTTGGGCATCGGTCTACTAGCACAGGTGATCGGCGCCGGGCAGAGGCATCTTGGCTTGCGGCACCGATCTTGGCAATGGATGGATGGGGTAAGAGGAGATGCAGGGATTAAAAAAGGGTGGTGGGTACTCGAAAAATCAGTGGTGGTCGTGGGGGAAGGAGGGTACGAGCGGTGGAAAACTCGCCTTTTGGTTATGCAGACGACGAGGCGGGCTGGAGGATCAACACATATAATCGAAAGGGACGGCGGCTGACCGAAAAAGGAGATGGGAGGTGCTGCGTCGGTGAGAAAAGAGAGAAACGCTGGATGAGAGGGATAAGGCACGTGGGACCATAGCGAAGCATGGTGCACGGATCGCGAACGGTTTCCTTTTTGTTTGCTTATTGGAAGTTCATTTTCTGTTTTAATGTTTTTTTTGTGCCCACAATTTGAGCATCATTTTTAGTTAGTTCTTAGTTTTATTTTCTTGTGTTTTTTTACAAATGGCGGCATAAAGCAATAGTTTATATACCAGGGGTGATGCGGGTGATCATAACTGCTGCTATTAACTGGTCCTCTCTTACTTTGATTGCATTGGCCAGAATTTATGGTTGATGCATTGTGTTGTGGTGCGTATATACTTTGTTTCAAATTTGTTACTACAAAGTATTCAAATCGGCATCTACCCTGAAGCTGGGTATGTGAGCTCATCTCATTACCAAGCTATCAAAGTCAATTCACCTGTTTGTTTGTTATCACTGGGCGATCCCTAATCCTTACCTCCACCTTGTCATTGACACCGTGCAGTACCATGGCAGATGTTTCTATTGTGCATGGATTTCCAAGCACTCCGACCGTCATCGCCGCACGCGTGTGTGATACCTAATCCTTACATGCATCTTGTAGGCGATGTGTTTGTGTAGAGTATTTTACTCGGCATGTAGCAGGTTTGGGTGTCGTTTTTTGTCAAAACAAAATCATGTTTCTTGATATATTTTTCTGGCTGACCTGTAATGTGTTCCAGTATTGTTTTCTTTTTGGGAAATGATTATGCTAAAGGAAGAACTGGTTTAGATTATTTCTATGTTGCTAAAACCCTATAGCTTGCTTTTATGTAGTAGTCCCCGGATGATCTTAGTACAATCTTTGTTGTAGAAAGGAGCACTGCACTATGAGTATGCCCTTTGTTAGCTCTGATTTGCCCTTTTCTGTAACACTAGCTTATAGAAGGATGAATGGTGGCAAGTAGGATTATCTCAGTAGTCAACAGTCAGCACCACTATATGAGATTGCACATTTAGGACCATGGTGGCACACAGAAAAGGAAGCTTGGTCTGGACCAAATTACCAAATGCTAGGATCAAGATTTTTTTTTTGCTACAGCATGTCCTTCTCGGGAAAGTTGTTGTCGAGAACTCGATCGATGTGTTACTTCTTTTTTCAAGAAACTCGATATAGACCTTGATAGCTTCAAGGAATATAATTTTATAGTATGATGTATTTGTAAGGTACAATCCATTATTATTGGTAGTAACATGTGTATCTGTGTATCTTTAAACTTACCGTTACTAGATCTAAATTTGGACATACATAGATAGCTTCAGATGTAGCCGAAATGTTTTTTTTACACCCCATACAATCACTGTTATGAATCCTTGTGCATACATATCTCTAAATGCATCTGCTGCTATATCTCTCAATAGTCAATACCATAGAGAATCAGTGCCACTGTTACGTATGTTGATGTTTGAACCAAACCAGTGATTTGTTAGAACTTCTATTGTTCCTTTTATAGAACGTTGGTTTTCCCATAGAGAGACCTTCTTCTAGGTTTGAACCAAACCACTACTCTATGTTAACCTTCTTCTAGGTATCCGGCTCTAGGATTTTCTTTGCAGGAAACTCAAATAATATAAATAGGTATATTTTCCCATGAAGATGTCCTCATTTTAATCCAATTTTTTACATTACAAGGTATGCTAAAATGGTTTGTATTTTAAAGTTTACTCCCATTTACTTGTGTGTTCTTCCATAGTAAACACACAACCAGAACCTGAGCCAGACTTGGCTGTCTCTCCTAGCATGTAACCGGTGTTATAAGAATGATTTATTTTAATCCCTCCAGTGCATCATTATTAGTTAGATATTATTAGAATAAAAAACTCCTGCAAATATCTCACGCCTAGCCACCTCGTATACGTCTCTATCCACCCATCCATCCATCAATTCCTCTGAGGCACCACATACCTTTCTGTATCTTCCTCGATTGGTACTTCGGTCAAATAGAACCAGTTTCACAAACCCTAATAAAATTTCAGCGAAATTAACTACAACTCTGCCCAATCCAAAGGTTGGCAGTACTGCCTTGTACTACATCCTATTTGTTCATTGTTCTTTCTTGAACTTGTAAATCTGGCTGGTGTAATTACGCATGGAAATTGTATTGGTGATATGATTAATCATATACTCCTTCCATTGGAATTACTTGTCGAAAAAATAGATGTATCTAGACGTAATTTACTTATAAATAAATTTATTTTTATCCATTTTTGCGACGAGTTAGACGAGTTATTCCAGACGGAGCGAGTACATATTAGCTGGCCTTTTAAACACCTATGGCCTAAATTTTTAATCGCACCAGGCCTCTGATTCCCCGGGTACGGCCCTGGTGCCTAGCACCAGCGGTCACCCACAATATGGCATCGACCCTAATATGCTCGAAGACTATGGACATCAATGTGGATTTATTGTTAAAGACCTGGGCATTTCTCTCATTCCACAATGCCCACGACATGTGCATGAGAGTGGTGGCGATTACTTTCCTCATGTGGCCACGAGCAAGCACCGTGGCCTTCCACCATGCGTGCATCGAAGGCAGACCGGGCCACTGGTCAAGTTGCAACTCTGATGCCTCAAGCCACATCTTCACCACCTCCCAGACACGGATAGAGTACCTACACCTGAAGAGGAGGTGTGCCGAGGACTCCGGTTCCCTCTGACATAGCTGACATAGGCCACAGTTTGGCCAACCTCTCCTCTGCAAGCGATCGGCGGTCCAGATCCTATTCTTGATGACAAGCCAAGCGAAGAACTTGCATTTGTGTGGCGCCAAGTTATCCCACACCGTAGGCTTCATCGTAGTAGTGGTGGCACCCTCAAATTGTGCAAGGTAAGACAAAGCAGCGGAGTACGAACCATTGGGCGTGAGCTTCCAGGTGTAGAATTTAGTTTTTAGTGTAGTCCTTCATGTCTTTGTACAGAACATTACACGTTGAGATTTATTTCTTAGTTTGCTTGCTGGTGTTATGTGCAAACTTGGGTGTCCAATATAGTCCTTGATATCCCATGTACGCACCGTCATATATACTTGTTGACTCGTGCAAACGAATTAACTGAGAGTTTATTGTGTTCTGCAAGAAACTTTAATTAGGAGAGTCCACCGTCCATTATTTTAGTGCTGGTTAAATGTATACTACTAGAGTTGATTGTGGGACTGGTATAATTAAGGTTGGATAGATCGCTTCAAGGCACAATCTATATTTCACAGCATGTGTAACCTTGCAGGATGTGTTTTATTTTCTTTGAATACATCCAACCCTGCTTGCAATTAAATTCACTTTTGGTAGGACTGAACTTCACTAATGAAAAATATCAGAGTCGTTCATCGTGTCTCCTTAAAAGAAGAGGAAAATGTCAGAATCTTTGTTATCAGTGCACATCCTTTTGCTCTTGGTGCATGGGCTATAGGATTGTATCAAATTATTTGTTCGACATGAGTCACTAAAAACACTAAAGCGTAAAGATATTGTTTTATGAATATAATACAATGACTGATGTAGATGCATTTATATACATCTTTCGCGGGATTTAACTATTTCCTTTGCCATAGACATGGAAAGCCATCAATCTGTTTTTGTAGTTTGGTAGCCTTCACATGTCCATAGTAAAATTTATGTTAGCCTTTGCATTTTTCTGATGACGTTGTCATGAGCTGAACCTATACTGGGAGAATAATTGACATTTTTCCTAAGATATCAATATACCAAAAAAATTTGGTGAGAATTTTGACAACATCATATTCATATGCTTTTGTACTGTAAGATACCAAAGGAGGAGCCAAACATTGTACGTGCTTCGAGAAGCAGAACCTGCAATGCGGTGGCAGGGGGTGGGGGCGGGGGCAACGGGCTGCCGTGCCGTGTGAGTTGGTCAAGTCTGAGGCCGCGAGCTGATACATCCACGGCCATCAATTGCATCTTCAACCTCCGAACAATTAGTTATATTTGGTTGTGTTAAGAGGATTAGCGATAGAGAGAAATTATTAGGATAATAAAAAGTGTTAGGCTATTTTTCTTTGTATATGTGATTATATTGCTGAGCTATGTGGGTTTGTATGTGTGGAACTATCAGCTCTCACGCAATGCTAAAATAAGAAAAATGAGAGGACTATAACATTGCAAAATTGTTTGCGGAAATTGCTGAATTTGTCGAAACTTTGAGGATGGAGTGGATGACGATTGCATCTAAGTTGCGGATGATAGGAATGCCTACGACAATTTGTCAAACTTGGAGAAAAGATTTGCAAATTTGGAGTTCGGTGGCAATGTAGACCTGAAGCCAAGTAGCTTGTGACATACTCCCTCTTTCTCGGTTTAAAGGGCCCATCATAATATACTTTTTCGTTTTTCCGGTTTAAAGGTCCTATGTTTAGATTCCGAAGCATATTAAATCTCTGCATGCAAGGATTAAAAAATAACTCACCAATGCATGGAACTTTTCTACTCATTTAGTGGCCACAAATACATATGTCGTAGTTAATGCAAATTAATGCATCTGTTTAATTGGGTTAGTATTGCAAACTACATAAATCATTCCACCACTCACCATTTGCCTTGTTTAAGGAGATTTTTGAATTGGGCCTTTTAAATCGGAGGGAGGGAGTAGTGTGGATTAGGGATGATCAGACTGACTACACCAATTTAGCAGACTAAGAAAAACACTAGACGGATTTGAAGCGGGGTGACAACTTAGCGAAGCAATAACGCAATGACCGAAGTGCTGAAGTTGAGGACCTCATGATAGATCCATGTGTTGGCCTGTGCCAATGCACATGAATTTTGTTTTTTATTTTATGCTCTGATGGAACGGTAAAGAATTGGTTCGTCTGGCTTCCACAAAGAGTATTCTCCATTAAACATTTTTAGAGAATTGATGTGAAGTATTTATGCTAACTACATATATTTCTTGTGTAGAATGGAATGACTTGAGGTAGAATTTTTTATTATACTTTCTCAAATATCATGCAAATGAAGCTAAAGACAACATTCCTAACATTGTGCGAGACTTTCTTAAGCGCATCAAGTAGATCTTAATTTGTTAACAGATTTTTAGTTGGATAGTCGCTCTATATGTATATATCATCAAATTGCCTTTTTGTTATTAATTTACATTGCAAGTTAAGTGAACTTCAATTATTACTCGATTGTATCTGTGCTATCTATTCTCTACATGGGAAATTTAACATGCATTATGTATATATAACTTCAGCAACATATTTCAAAAGCCCGTGGCAACGCACGGGCATTCTACTAGTTTATATAGAAACGGAGAACAACATCCAATGTATCATCACTGTACAACACTCAGTTAAAGCGAATAGTTGCACCAGAATTACATAAACTGATCCTAAGCCAGGACAGAGAGCGTCCAACCAACACATAACAAAATAACCCTATAGAAAATCTTCAGTGGTTGTTTGCATGTAGCTTGTCGCCCCTCCCAGGTGAATCATCAGACCCAGGCGATCCTCAACAGTTCTTCTCTTTGATGGTCCAGGATGAGCATGCATCGTAGTAGCATCGCAGATTGTTGATCGCCTAAAAGGATCTTCCATTGATAAAGTCGGTCGCTTGCTCTTCCTAACAACATTCTGACATCGCCCCAAACCAATTCCTAAAAACAAAGCTCATTACAGATAGTCAACAGGGCCCACAAGGCAGATACTCAAAACATCTTAAACACATCAGTCTTTTTTACTAGCACACCACATGACAGCCCACTCCCTAAAATTACTAGGCATGCATCTTTCCAGAGATTCGGCTAAGCATTCCTGGACATACTTACCTACAACACAGTTAAAGAACAGATGATGAGTTCTCTCACCATAATATAGTAAGGTTATATCCTCAATGTTTGCCACTTAGAAAGATTATCTTGATTAAGGATTCAATTGTGTAGCACCAACCAAATAAAAACATAAAATTTAGGAGGAACATGGATCTTCCATAAATATTTCCAGAAAGGGGCAGAAATCCTACCAAAATTAATCAGCTGATAAAAAGATTTTGTAGACTATAACCCATACGGATGTAGAAACCTTCTAGGTCTATCAGTCATGCTCCCAAGAGAGCAGGAATTTATTAGGACGGGAGATTATTTCACGTGGGAAGGAAATTAGGACCAACACACATCCTAAGAGTGAGTTTAAGCTCCCTTCCATCCTAGACATGAACCACTATGCAGTTTTGTTGGCAACAAATGTCACATCAAAAAACTGAGTTTTAAGAGAACAATCTCCTATTGAAAAATCATGCCAGAAAATTATGTGTTGATCATTTCCTAGAACCCATCTAAAGAAAGGTCTAGCAGCAGTAAGACCCGAGTGAGGCCCTTCCAAAAAAGGAGAGCCTACTCCTAGTATAGCCCAAAGAACCTTTGATTTATTAGTCTTGTATTTATGATCCACAAGGATCTTCCAACTTTTGTTCTCACAAGAGAATTACCTTTTAGCCAATGAAGGCAATTAAACCATATTAAATTATCTTAAGTTAGACACCCCTAAACCACCAAAAGCTTTTTCCTAGAACACCAAAACCCAATTGGCCAAGTGGTGTTCCTATTTATCACCCAAGCTCCCCACAAAGGAAATGTGTCATTTGAGATGTAATAGATTTTCCCATTTAGTAAATGTAATGATTGGCATCAAGTACATAGGGATGCTAACAATACAGGTTCTGAGAGAAACCAATTTAGCCACATAATCGAGGAGTTTACCTCTCCAACCAAGATCATCTCAATACTTTTATCAGTAATAGGTTGGATATCCTCTATTACGAGATTGGCAAAATGCAGAGGACTTCCAGGATACTTCAAAGGGAAATCACTTTTTATAGCAAAATATTTGAGCTATCATGTTTAAAACATTCTCACCAACATGAATAGAATGAATATCACTCTTAGAAAAATTGATCTTCATGCCAGAGAGTCGGTCAAAGCAAGCCAACAACCACTTGAAATTTCTAGTAGTATTAAGAGAAGGTTGCAGCAAAATGATAGTATCATCAACATAGTGCAAGCTAATGACACCAGGAATAACATTAGAAAGTAGCCAAGAGATAATTCCCTTATTAGCAACTCCATCTGACATTCTAGAAAAAACATTAGCCACCAAATTAAGAAGGGTTGGTGAAAGAGGACCCCCTTGTTTTAATCCTTTACCCTCTGCAAAGTAAGTCCCATTAGTATTATGCCTAGCGAAAAAAGAACTTTGCTTGAGAGTATAATAATCCAACTAATCCGCTTATGACCGAAACTTCAAAGGTGAGCTTTGCCACAAGGAAATCTTAGTTCACCTATCATCGATTTTTTCATAATCTAGTTTAAGAACAATCCCAGAATTCCCAGAAGAGTGCAACTCATGAATAACTTCATGAGCAGTAAATACAATTTCTAAAATAAAATGCCTCTTTACAAAAGTAGTTTGTCATGGAGCCAGGAGGAGACCCTAGGGTTCCCAATCTTTCACACTTGGAGGTGGAGAAGGATGATAATAAGAAGAAGAACAAGGGGAACACTCAGAGACAATAAACCAAGTCACACATCCACTATCTCCACAAATCCCATACAAGCACATAGATCCACAATCAACAAAGGAAACAAGTAAAGAGGTAGTTCTTCCCAAATCCATGGAGGAATTGAGGCCTTGAAGGGGTAGTGTTGGGGATATTTCCCACGACCAAGACCCGGTCTAGGATATGACCCGGCAAAGGCCCAAAGGCACTATGGGCCATACCGTTTCCTGGGTCATGGCGGTGCGACATGAAAGGGCTGAAGGCCCATAAGGTGACCCGGCCTTGGGCCGGCTCGTAAGGAATCAAGGCGGCCGGCTGGTAGAGGAGGCCCATATAGAAGATTTTCCCTAGCTTGGGAAATAAGATGAGTAGGAATTAGAGTACGATACGGGTTGGGACTTCGACCCGAAATCTATAGTAAACCTAGGGACTCGACTTGTTATATAAAAGGGAGCCCCTAGGACGAAAAGACTAAGTTGCAATCTCTCGAGAGCTAGGTTAGCGAATCCGCATCCTTGTAATCCAGATCTCCAGCAATATCAATCAAGCAGGAAGTAGGTCTTTACCTCCACCGTGAGGGGCCGAACCTGGGTAAACTCATGTCCTTCGTTCCTGATCAATCCCGTTCAAGCGACCACCTAGTTGCGATGGCCTCCAGACTTAGTCCTTTCACAAGGACATCTGCCGTGACAAAACCATGACAGTTGGCGCCCACCATGGGGCCTGTGCACGACGGTGTTGAGTTCTTGGAGGGCGCTCTCCCAGGGATCGAGGGATACGCGAATGGCCGAATGACGAAGAGTCGCCGAGGCAAGATCTACATCGATGACTCGAGCTGGGGCCCCCGAGGCCGACTCGATCGAGTACGGGTACCGGGTCCCGTTCGGCAAGATCCACGTCTTCATCGGCATAATCGGCGAATCTGGCCCCGAGCCGGACACCAGCTTCGACACCGTCGATCCGGCTCATCGCACAGCCCGACCATACCTGCGCTTTCGTTGGCTTCATCCATGGGGTCGACCTATCAAGCGGTTTTGCATCCGGCGGCGACACACTGGTTAACTCCGATAATGAATCCTCGGTGGGAGACACCAAGTTGATTCTTCCCCTTTTTGATGACAGGTTGGGGGGATACTCCGATGACGAGATCAATCCAGAAGTTTTCTAGCCACCCCGCCACACGGTGGTCTATATGGCAAGTAACAAGAACACAGCGGGGACTGTGGCAGCTCGGAATTCTACGGTGGCTGGTGCCATAACAGGGACTGGAACCTCGGTGCCGGCTCCCAACGCGTTCGGCTCTAGCCGAACACTGGCTCAAGCTCTGGCAGAGCTGATGACCGCCTTAGACACTCTCTTAGCGGCTCCGGTAACCACAGAAAACCTGGCTGAGCATAACACCGAGGTGGCGAAACTTCACGAGCAGATGGCTAAGATCCAAGAGGACATCAACGCCGAAAATACTCGCATGGCGGAGATGCAAGCTCACATCCTTAGGGGAACTGAGCGCTTGAAGGCGGAGGCGTTACACCTTAGTTTCCGTCAGCATGGGTCAGATGCGGTACACCAGAGGAGGCATCAAAGCCGGCTGCCACCTGGTTTCAAAGATGAACAGTTGTTCGATACGCCACGAGATGCGTCCATCCCAGGGGCAGGAACTGGTACACCAGACAGAGCACCTGTCATACCCCAATTGACGCAAGTTGTGCCCCCAAATGCTGCTCAATTTCAGCCACTGTCGGCTCAACAGTACCAGCCGGCTCAGCAGCATTTGCCGGCTCAGCCACGCCAGACAGAACTAGCTCATCAGCATCCACCGATCCAGCACCTACCTCATCGTTTCCAAACTCCGGTGGGCCATTACTCCAACCCGGTGGATAATATGCCGGTGGTGACTCAAAATCTTGCTGCAATTTCGATCACCGGAAATAGCCCAGTTGAAATCAAAGCCAGAAACGCGATTGAGATGCAAAAGACTGTAGTTACTCAGCAGGAAAATTACTCCTATAGCCAGCAGCGGATTCACTCTACCCCTCACCCAAGTTGTAGCAGGAGTCGACACGCCGAATCCCCAGTAGTTTCCAGTAGTGCGCGCCTACAACGTGAGCAGCAGTAGCAGAACCCGCTTCGGCCAGCAGTTTCAGATGCACAGGCAATTGTCGATGCGGCTCGTGCCATGCGGGAAGCAGGGGCAAGGAATGCAGGATGTGCACATTCTCAGCCTATAGTGCAAACCCCACCCACCATGGCCCAGCCGACCTCATGAGGTACCGGTCTAACCAGCAAGACTATCGGGATACCGTGTTTAGCGCCTGCCTTGCGCAATGAGCGCATGCCAAGTGATTTCAAAGGTCCTCGCAAGGTCCCCAATTACACAACCGATCTAGAGCCGACTGCGTGGATTGAAAGCTATTAGCTAGCTATGGATATGTTGGACGTCAGCGATGCGGTCTGTGCCAAAATATTTGACCATGATATTGGAAGGACCGGCGCGCATGTGGCTGGAGAATTTGCCCCCTAACTCCACCGACACTTGGGAGGAACCAAAGGAGCATTTTATCAAGAACTTCCAAGGAACTTGCAAGCGTCCAATGACCATTGTTGATTTAGAGCATTGCATCCAGCGTGACGACGAGTCAGCCCACTAGTGGTCTCGCCGGGTGGCAGAGATTATTCACTCATCTGACAGCATATCGACCGCTCAGGCCGTCTTGATCTTGGAAAAGAACTGTCACTTTCAGCCTCTCGTTCAGAAGCTTGGTCGTCTCAAACGGAAGGTGAAAGACATGGGTGATCTCATGGATGTTTTTACCCGGTATGTCGAGTCTGATAACACCAAGGATCCAACCTCGGATGACAAGAAATCTAGCAAGGGCAAGAAAAACACTGGCAAGGGGCGACAGAACAATGGTCACAATGGTGGTCAAGGGCACAATGGCAACCATACCAATAAGTGCAAGAATACTGATGGAAATTCAGATTTTGTCGCTAACACAAACACTAGCTTCAAAAACCAGCGCCAGAACAACAGTTTTGGAAGACCTTATAATGGGAATCAACCTCGTAACTACGAGGAAGCCCTCAAAGCCCCGTGTCCCAAACACAGTTTTGATGGCAAACCAGCGAATCATTCCTGGGAAAACTGCTTCATCATGTAGGAATTCAGAAACCAAGCTTATCAACATCATAATGGTGGCGGCAATGGTGGACATCCAGGAAACTCTGGAGCCCACGGGTCCGGAGCCGGCTTCCAAGGTGCCGGCTCATAGGGACACTTCCCCAATGTCGGCTTCCAGGGGTCCGACGCGCAAAACTCTGGTTTTCAGGGGGGGCTAGTAACGGTGGTTGCAATAATCAGCGATCTGGCCTAGGAAATAAAAACCAGGGAAATCAGTCCGGGTTTCAAAGCAATCCTAAGCAGTTAAACGGTGGGCAATATCATGTCTTCACGATTAATACTGGAAAGCATGACCGAAAACTCCAAAAACGAGCCATCAACATGGTTGAGTCGGCAATTCCAGAATACCTGAACTGGTCAGAGCAGCCAGTGACATGGAGTCGAGAGGATCATCGTCCCTGGGTTGATAATCCTGGTTGCCTTGCTCTGGTGGTGGCACCTCAAGTCGGTGGATTGATGGCTCATGTCCGCGACAGTATTTTCCCCGAAGAGGAAGGGATGATGCAGCACAGCTACGGTAGGTATTTCCCTTAGTGATGAGACCAAGGTTATCGAACCAGTACGAGAACCATGCAACACTATGTAAATGGTACCTGCACACAAAGAACAAATACTTGCAACCCGACGCGTAAGAGGGGTTGTCAATCCCTCCGGGTAAAAGATAGATAAATTTGTAGTAGATTAGATAAATAGATCTCGCGGAAATGCGAAATAAAATAAATAACAAAAAAATTGCAGCAAGGTATTTTTGGTTTTTGAAATAATAGATCTGAAAATAAAAGAGGCAAATAATAGATCGGAAAGCAAATATGATAAAGAATAGACCCGGGGCCTGTAGATTTCACTAGTGGCTTCTCTCGAGAAAAATAGCATACGGCGGGTAAACAAATTAATGTTGGGCAATTGATAGAACTTCAAATAATTATGACGATATCCAGGCAATGATCATTATATAGGCATCACGTCCAAGATTAGTAGACCGACTCCTGCCTGCATCTACTACTATTACTCCACACATCGACCGCTATCTAGCATGCATCTAATGTATTAAGTTCATGGAGAAACGGAGTGATGCAATAAGAACGATGACATGATGTAGACAAGATCTATTCATGTAGGAATAGACCCGATCTTGTTATCCTTAATAGCAACGATACATACGTGTCATGTCCCCTTCTGTCACTGGGATTGAGCACCGTAAGATCGAACCCATCACAAAGCACCTCTTCCCATGGCAAGAAAAATCGATCTAGTCGGCCTAACTAAACCAAAGATTCAAAGAAGAAATACGAGGCTATAAGTAATCATGCATATAAGAGATCAAAACTCAAATAACTTTCATGGATAAAATAGATCTGATCATAAACTCAAAGTTCATCGGATCCCAACAAACACACCGTAAAAAAGAGTTACATCAAATAGATCTCAAAGAGACCATTGTATTGAGAATCAAAAGAGAGAGAGAGAGGAAGCCATCTAGCTACTAACTACGGACCCGTAGGTCTACAATGAACTACTCACGCATCATCGGAGAGGCACCAATGAGGATGATGAACCCCTCCGTGATGGTGTCTAGATTGGATCTGGTGTTTCTGGAACTTGCGGAGGCTGGAGTTGTGTTTCGTCGACTCCCCTAGGGTTTTTGGATTTTCGGGGTATTTATAGAGCAAAGAGGTGGTGCGGGAGGCCACCGAGGTGGGCGCGCGCCCAGGTGGGTTGTGCCCCCCTCAGGGCACCCCTCTGGTAGTTCTTCGGCCCAAGTTGTTCCTTCTGGTCCAAGAAAAATCTCCAAAAAGTTTTGCTGCATTTGGACTCTGTTTGGTATTGATTTTCTGCGAAGTAAAAAACAATCAAAAAACAGCAACTGGCACTAGGCACTATGTCAATAGGTTAGTCCCAAAAAATGATATAAAGTTGCTATAAAATGATTGTAAAACATCCAAGAATGATAATATAACAGCATGGAACAAGCAAAAATTATAGATACGTTGGAGATGTATCAACATCCCCAAGCTTAATTCCTACTCGTCCTCGAGTAGGTAAATGATAAAAACAGAATTTTTGATGTGGAATGCTGCCTAACATGTTCATCACATATTCTTTTCTTTTGTAGCATGGACATTTGGACTTTTATATGATTCAAAGCAATAGTCTAGTTTTGACATGAAGATTTCAATACTCATGCATATCAACAAGCAACCATGTCTTTCAAAATATCAACACTAAAGCAAGTTATCTCAAGCAATCATATCGCAAAACTATTACAAAGAATCAAGTTTATTTTGTCCAATGATCTTCATGAAAGTTTTTATTATATCCCTCTTGAATATCTATCACTTTGGGACTAGTTTCATATGTTGCTTTTGATAGCTCAAATAAATCTAAGTGAAGAACATGAGCATAAAAAAATGTCTTCTCTCAAAATAATATAAGTGAAGCACGAGAGAGTTTCTTCAAAATTACTAACTCTCAAATAAATATAAGTGAAGCATGAGAGCATTTCTTCAAAAATATTAAAGCACACCGTGCTCAAAAAGATATAAGTGAAGCACTAGAGCAATTCCATAGCTCAAAAAATTTAAGTGAAGCACATAGAGCAATTCTAATAAATCATAGCATAATTTTGGCTCTCTCAAATAGGTGTGTCCAGAAAGTATAGATGACACAAACTAAAAATCAAAACAAGCAAAGTCTCATATAACACAAGACGCTCCAAGCAAAACTGATGATATGTGACGAATAAAAATATAGCTCCAAGTAAAATACCGATGGTCGTTAGAAGAAAGAGGGGATGCCACTCGGGGGCATCCCCAAGCTTAGTTGCTTGTTTCTCTTTGGATAATAGCTTGGGGTGCCATGGGGCATCCCCAAGCTTAGGCTCTTCTTACTCCTTATTCCTTCATCCATCGTGATCTCACCCAAAACTTGAAAACTTCAATCACACAAAACTCAACAAACCTTCACGAGATCCGTTAGTATAAGAAAACCAATCTTTACTTTAAGTACTGTAGAAAACCCATTCAAATTTTGTTATTGCATTATATCTACTGTATTCTAACTTTACCATGGCTTATACCCCCCGATACAAACCATAGATTCATCAAAATAAGCACACAATGCAAAGAAAACAGAATCTGTCTAAAACAGAACAGTCTGTAAAGATGTGAATTTCACTAATACTTCTGTAACTCCAAAAATTCTGAAAAATTAGCAAAACGGAGAAAATTTGTATATCAATATTTTGTAAAAACTTCAGATTTTTTCCTCGCTTCTGTGAATCTGGACAATTATTTTACTGTACACAAACGTTTCTGTTTTTCAACAACATCAAATCAACTATCACCAAAACTATCCCAAAGGCTTTACTTGGCACAAACACTAATTAAAACAGAAAAACACAATCATAACAGAGGCATAATTGTGCAAACACTCAAGAATAGAAAGAAAAAGGCAAAAATAAATTTTATTCATTGGGTTGCCTCCCAACAAGCGTTATCATTTTATGCCCCTAGCTAGGCATAATGATTTTAATGATGCTCACATGGAAGACAAGAATTGAAGCACAAATAGAGCATCATCTAGCATATGACAAACATATTTAAGTCTAACATACTTCCTATGCATAGGAATTTTATAAGCAAACAAATTATCATGACAAGAAATATCTAACATATGCAAAGGAAAGGAATAAAACATTGACAATCTCAACATAACGTGAGGAAATTTAATAACATGAAAATTTCTACAACCATATTTCCCTCTCTCATAATAATTACATGTGGGATCATATTCAAATTCAACAATATAACTATCACATAAAATATTCTCTTCATGATCCACATGCATGCAAAGTTGACACTCTTCCAAAATAGTGGGATTATCATCAAATAAAGTCATGACCTCTCCAAGCCCACTTTTATCAAAAATTTCATAAGATTGAACATACTCCAAAGTAGTGGGATCATTATTACCTAGAGTTGACACTCTTCCAAACCCACTTTCAATATTATCTCAAGCATATTCATCATGAGACTTAAATAAATTTTCAAGATCATAAGAAGAATCACCCCAATCATGATCATTGCAATAAGTAGTGGACATATCAAAATTAGCTTCCCCAAGCTTGGGGTTTTGCATATTATTAGCACAATTGACATTAATAGAATTTATAGTAAAATCATTGCAATCATGCTTTTCATCTAAGGAGCTATCATGAATCAATTTATAGTTTTCTTCTTTTAACACTTCATCATAATTTTCAGATTCATAAATCTCAAGCAAAACTTCATAAAGATAATCTAGTGAACTCAATTCACTAGCAATGGGTTCATCATAATTAGATCTCTTGAAAAGATTAGCAAGTGGATGAGGATCCATATCAATAGATTTTTAGCAAGCGAAGATGCAAGCAAATAGAAGGCACATGGCAACACAAGCAAACATTAGATTTGACGAGAAAGAGGCAAACGAAAAACAAGGCAAATAAAACGGCGAATTTTTGTGAAGTGGGGGAGATGAAAATGAGAGGCAAATGGAAAATAATGTAAATTGCAAAGAGATGAGATTTGTGATTAGGAACCTGATAGATGTTGATGATGTCTCCCCAGCAACGACGCCAGAAATCCTTTCTTGATGGCTCGTGTCTGCGTCAGTATTTTCCCCGAAGAGGAAGGGATGATGCAGCACAGCTACGGTAGGTATTTCCCTCAGTGATGAGACCAAGGTTATCGAACCAGTAGGAGAACCACACAACACTATGTAAACGGTACCTACACACAAAGAACAAATACTTGCAACCCGATGCGTAAGAGGGGTTGTCAATCCCTCCCGGGTAAAAGATAGATAAATTTGTAGTAGATTAGATAAATAGATCTCGCGGAAACGCGAAATAAAATAAATAACAAAAAATTGCAGCAAGGTATTTTTGGGTTTTTGGAATAATAGATCTGAAAATAAAAGAGACAAATAATAGATCGGAAAGCAAATATGATAAAGAATAGACCCGGGGGCCGTAGATTTCACTAGTGGCTTCTCTCGAGAAAAATAGCATACGGCGGGTAAACAAATTACTGTTGGGCAATTGATAAAACTTCAAATAATTATGACGATATCCAAGCAATGATCATTATATAGGCATCACGTCCAAGATTAGTAGACCGACTCCTGCCTGCATCTACTACTATTACTCCACACATCGACCGCTATCCAACATGCATCTATTGTATTAAGTTCATGGAGAAACGGACTAATGCAATAAGAACAATGACATGATGTAGACAAGATCTATTCATGTAGGAATAGTCCCCATCTTGTTATCCTTAATAGCAACGATACATACGTGTCATGTCCCCTTCTGTCACTGGGATCGAGCATCGTAAGATCGAACCCATCACAAAGCACCTCTTCCCATGGCAAGAAAAATCGATCTAGTCGGCCTAACTAAACCAAAGATTCGAAGAAGAAATACGAGGCTATAAGTAATCATGCATATAAGAGATCAAAACTCAAATAACTTTCATGGATAAAATAGATCTGATCATAAACTCAAAGTTCATCGGATCCCAACAAACACACCGCAAAAAAGAGTTACATCAAATAGATCTCCAAGAGACCATTGTATTGAGAATCAAAAGAGAGAGAGGAAGCCATCTAGCTACTAACTACGGACCCGTAGGTCTACAATGAACTACTCACGCATCATCGGAGAGGCACCAATGAGGATGATGAACCCCTCCGTGATGGTGTCTAGATTGGATCTGGTGTTTCTGGAACTTGCGGCGGCTGGAATTGTGTTTCGTCGACTCCCCTAGGGTTTTTGGATTTTTGGGGTATTTATAGAGCAAAGAGGCAGTGCGGGAGGCCACCGAAGTGGGCACAACCCACCAGGGCGCGCCTGGGCCCCCAGGTGGGTTGTGCCCCCCTCGGGGCACCCCTCTGGTACTTCTTCGGCCCAAGTTGTTCCTTCTGGTCCAAAAAAAATCTCCAAAAAGTTCCGCTGCGTTTGGACTTCATTTGGTATTGATTTTCTGCGAAGTAAAAAACAAGCAAAAATAGCAACTGGCACTGGGCACTATGTCAATAGGAAAGTCCCAAAAAATGATATAAAGTTACTATAAAATGATTGTAAAACATCCAAGAATGATAATATAACAACATGGAGCAAGCAAAAATTATAGATACGTTGGAGACGTATCATGGATATAAGCTCATTAAGGTACTTATGGACGGTGGGAGCAGTATCAACATATGATACCTTCAAGCGGATGAATTTGTCAGAGAAACAGCTCAAACCATCTTCCACGGTGTTCCATGGGATTGTTCCTGGGAAGTCGGCATATGCTATTGGGAAGATTAAGCTAGAAATCGCTTTTGGTACTGAGTACAACTACATATCTGAGTTCCTGACGTTTGATGTGGTCAAAATTAGAAGTCCATATCACGCGCTGTTTGGATGTACAACCTATGCTCGGTTCATGGCACGCCCTTGTTATGTATACTTGAAACTCAAGATGCCCAGACCTGAAGGGACTATCACAGTCAATGGGGACAGGAAAATCGCTCTGGAATGTGAGAAAGGAGATGCAACTTACGCCGAGTCGGCTTGTGTAGCCAGGAGTTAAAATTCTACACACACAATGTTGGCCCGGCAAATATGACATCTCTGAAAAAACCCACTACTGAGTCCGATCCCCTGCTCAAGTTCAAGTCGACTGAGGATACTAAGCAAGTTGATTTTACCCCTAGCGACTCATCTCAACAGTTCACCATAGGGGCAAATATGGATCACAAATAGGAAAGCGCGCTCATCAAGGTCATCCGTGAGAATCGGGACATCTTTGCATGGAAACCTTCTGACATGCCATGTGTACCAAGAGGACTCGCTGAGCATCGCCTAAATGTTGATCCCAAGATGAAACCTATCCGACAATACCTCCGTCATTTTAACGAGGAGAGACGCAAGTCCATTGGCGAAGAAGTAGCCCGGCTCTTAGCTGTCGGGTTCATCATTGAAGTTTTTCACCTCGAGTGGTTGGCTAACCCAGTGCTTGTTCTGAAGAAAAATGGTACTTGGCGGATGTGTGTCGATTACATATACCTGAATAGGGCTTGTCTCAAGGATCTATTTGCTCTTCCTCGCATTGATCAGATCATTGACTCCACCGCTGGTTGTGAGTGCTTGTGTTTCCTGGATGCCTATTCTGGCTACCATCAGATCAAGATGGCGGATGAAGACCAAGAGAAAATAGCTTTCATCATGCCGTTTGGAGCTTTCTGCTATACATCTATGCCATCTATACATCTATGCCATTTGGACTTAAAAGTGCAGGTGCCACTTACTAGCGATGTGTCCAGAACTGTTTTCACAAATAGATCGGTCGCAATGTCCATGCTTATGTCGATGACATTGACATCAAATCTCAGAAGAGAGAGACCTTACTAGACGACCTCAAAGAGACTTTCAACAATCTCTGGGTCTATCAGATGAAGCTCAACCCGGCAAAGTGTGTATTTGGTGTTCCCGCAGGCAAATTACTGGGTTTTCTTGTGTCTGAGCAGGGAATTGAAGCCAGCCCAGAAAAAATCACAGCCATTACCACCCTGGCCAAGCCGGCCAACATTAACGATGTCTAGAAATTGACGGGTCGTGTGGCGGATTTGAGTCGGTTTATAAGACGGCTTGGGGAGAAGGCCATCCCTTTGTACCAGTTGCTCAAGAAATCTGATAATTTTGTCTGGGGTGACGAAGCAGACAAGGCTTTCGAGCTCCTCAAGAAACATATGTCAGAACCACCCGTCCTTGCCGCTCCTCATGACAAAGAGCCGATGCTCTTGTACATTGTTGCCAGTAACAAAGCAGTAAGTGTGGCAGTTGTCATGGAGCACAAAGAAGAGGGGAAGGAATATCTAGTTCAGCGGCCAGCCTATTATGCCAGTGAAGTATTGACAGAGTCAAAACAACATTACCCACATTGGCAGAAGCTGGTTTTCAGTGTCTTCATGGCCAGTAAAAAATTGAAGCATTATTTCCGGGAGCATCCCATCACTGTGGTCAATTCCGCACCTCTGGGAGATATCATCCAGAACAGGGAAGCCATAAGCCGGGTTGCAAAGTGGGCTATTGAGCTTGGTCCACATCATCTGAAGTATGTGCCTCGAACAGCCATCAAGTCTCAAGCTTTGGTTGATTTTATCAATGATTGGACTGAGTTGCAAGCCCCTGAAGAGAAGCCGAACAATACATATTGGACGATACACTTTGATGGATCCAGACAATTGGAAGAATCGAGGGCTGGAGTCGTCATCACGTCTCCACGAGGTGATAAGTTTTGTTATGTTTTGAGACTCATGTTTCCCTGTACTAACAATGCAGCTGAAAGATCGTGGATGTTGCCTAGAGGGAGGTGAATAGGCGCTTTAAAATAGTTACGGTTTAGGCTTGAACAAATGCGGAATAAAACTAGCATTTAATTTGTCAAGCACAAAACCTAAAACAACTAGGCTCACCTATGTGCACCAACAACTTATGTTAAGCAAGATAAACAACTAGCTGATAGCAAGATATATTTCATGAAACACTATGGCTATCACAAAGTAAAGTGCATAAGTAAAGAGCTCGGGTAAGAGATGACCGAGGCACGCGGAGACGATGATGTATCCCGAAGTTCACACCCTTGCGGATGCTAATCTCCGTTTGGAGAGGTGTGGAGGCACAATGCTCCCCAAGAAGCCACTAGGGCCACCGTAATCTCCTCACGCCATCGCAAGATGCCATGATTCCACTAAGGGACCCTTGAGGGCGGTCACCGCACCCGTACAATTGGCACCCCTTGGGGCGGTCACTGAACCAGTACACTTTGGCAACCCTTGGGGGCGGTCACCAGAACCCGTACAAATTGCTCGGGACGACCTCCACAACCTAATTGGAGACCTCGACGCTTGCCCGGAGCTTTACACCACAATGGTTGAGCTCCGAGGCACCACCAACCGTCTAGGGTGCCCAAGCACCCAAGAGGAACAAGCTCTAGGGTACCAAGCACCCAAGAGTAAAAAGCTTCTCAAACTTCACTTCCACGTATCACCGTGGAGAACTCAAACCTATGCACCAAATGCAATGGCAAGGGCCCACGGAGTGCCCAAATCCTTCTCTCCCAAATCCCACCACAACAACTAATGCTATGGAGGAAAATGAGAGGAAGAACGAAGAAGAGAACACAAAGAACTACAAGATCTAGATCCAAGGGGTTCCCCTCACATAGAGGAGAAAGTGATTGGTGGGAACGTAGACCTAGATCTCCTCTATCTTTTCCCTCAAGAACTAGCAAGAATCATTGGAGGGATTGAGAGATAGCAAGCTCGAAGAAGGTCAACAATGGGGAAGAACACGAGCTCAAAGGATAAGGTCCATTGGGGAAGAAGGCCCCCTTAAATAGGCACCCCCACCCAACCGTTATGCCCACTGGTCATGCTCAAGCGGTACTACTACTTGGTGGAGCGGTACTACCGCTTAGCACAGCCAAAACAACCTAATGATATAGAAAAACACAAATAGTAGATCTGCCGGAGAGGTAGTACTGCTCTGGGGAGCAGTACTACCGCTTGAGCGGTACTACCGCTCTACTACCGCTTAGGGAAAAAATGCAATAGAAACATGCACAACCCTTGATACTCAAGCGGTACTACCGCTCGGGGGGCAGTACTACCGCTTAAGCGGTACTACCACTTAAAGAAAACATGCAACAGAAGCATGCATACGGGACTTATCCCAAATGGTAGTCCATAGTGGAAGTACCATAAGCGGTACTACCGTGGTACCGAGCGGTACTACCGTTTGGGGGCAATAAAATTGCCCAAGTAAAACAGATGGATGCAAGAAGACCAACACTAACACTGCCATAACTCCTGCAAATGGACTCTGATTTAGACGAACTCGAGCTAGATAGAAAGCTAACAATAAGGGCTATCAAATCACGACTGGAAATCTTCAGAACTGGCAAGAGAGATGTGCTTATGATATAGAGGCGTGAAACCTCCATCAGAGAAGATCTGGCATAAACTCCAACAATGAAAACACAAGATATGATGCAAACGAAATCTGTTCTCGGTGAACTTGAGCTTGTCATGAAGATGACCATAAGCTCAAAAACTCACACAGAGAAAAAACCAAACAAGAACCAAGAAATATGATGCAAAGATGCAATGGTTTGAGCTCTCTATGAACGATACGATCAAGCTACTAACTTGAGAGCCCCCCTTGATAGTACGACAATCGATCCTATAACCCAGTCTCCCAACCACCCCCATGAGACCGGTAAAATAGAAAACCTATCAAGTGCAAACCTTTGACTTGCACATAGTCCACTTGAGCTAGATGATGACGATCTTGACTTCCTCAAGACGGACCATCTTTCTTGAAAGCGTTGGCTCGATGAAGACTACTTGATTGCTCCCCCATACTCCACTATGGGTGAGCCACTCTTCGGCACATCTTCACAAGTCCATTGTCACCACAATGGACGGCAAGCTTCAAGCATGATCTCTTCGTGATGCTCCACATGAACTTTGCACACCGCAATCTTGATGACGATCACCATTTGATGTCATCCTCCATGGGTTGTATGAGATCTTCCTCTTGACGCAAGCTCATGGAAACATACCTAACCCAAGATAGAACTCTCACATACACCATGGGTTAGTACACAAAGCGTAATGGACAAGGCTTACCATACCATGGGATCACTTGATCCCTTTCGGTACATCTTCTACGCTTTGCGTGTTGATCAACTTGATTCACACTCGACTTAGTCTTGATCAACCTTGTATCATGTCTTCTACATGACCAATATTTGGATCATTCCTTGAATAGCACCTTGATCATCTCATAAACCCCTTGAAACCAACACAAGGACTACAGGGAAATCCTATGGACAAACCCTTCAAATATAACTCAAGGCAACCATTAGTCCATAGAGATTGTCATCAATTACCAAAACCAAACATGGGGGCACCGCATGTTCTTTCAATCTCCCCCATTTTGGTAATTGATGAAAATCATTTTCAAGAGAGTTTATACAAGGAATTATGCATCACCAACCATGCAGTGCAACAACCAATAATGCATGTGCATGAGATGCAAATGCTTAGGGACAAAACAAAAGCAAGATACCAAAAACCCTCTAAGCTCTCCAAACTAAACTCTTGAAACTTCTCCCCTATTGGCATCGATTGCCAAAATGGGCAAAAAGCTTAGAAGGACAATATAACATGTGTTCCTCCATAAACTGTGTATTTCTCAAAATATGAGTGTAATTATATACACATATCCAAAGATAAAAAGTTGGAGGAAGACAAACTATATTGAGGATCCAAAGATTGCAAAAGGATGATATGCCACAAAGGCATAACAAAGAGAGAACCAAGCAATCAAAAGATACCAATTGAACCACTCGATCAAATTATCCTACGAGCCACATGACTAAAAGATATTATGATATGAGCATAGGAATGTGATGTCGCTTGAACTACATCGGTATTTCCCCAAAGAGGAAGGGATGATGCAGCACAACTACGGTAGGTATTTCCCTCAGTTATAAAACCAAGGTATCAATCCGGTAGGAGAACCAAGCAACACTATGTAAACGGTACCTGCACACAAAGATCAAATACTTAAAACCCGACGCGTAAGAGGGGTTGTCAATCCCTCCACAGTAAAAAGATAGATAAATTTGTGGTAGATTGGATAAATAAATCTCGCAATAAAACAAAATAAAATAAATAAAGAAAAACTGCAGCAAGGTATTTTTGGGTTTTTGGAAATATATATCTGAAAATAAAAGTGCCAAATAATAGATCGGAAAGCAAATATGAAGAAGAATAGACCCGGGGGCCGTAGATTTCACTAGTGGCTTCTCTCGAGAAAAATAGCATACGGTGGGTAAACAAATTACTGTTGGGCAATTGATGATAGAACTTCAAATAATTATGATGATATCCAGTAAATGATCATTATATAGGCGTCACGTCCAAGATTAGTAGACCGACTCCTGCCTGCATCTACTACTATTACTCCACACATCGACCACTATCCAGCATGCATCTAGTGTATTAAGTTCACGGAGAAACAGAGTAATGCAATAAGAACGATGACATGATGTAGACAAGATCTATTCATGTAGGAATAGACCCCATCTTATTATCCTTAATGGCAACGATCAATATGTGTCTTGCTGTCCCTTCTGTCACTGGGAAAGAACACCGCACGACCGAACCCATCACAAAGCACCTCTTCCCATGGCAAGAAAAATCGATCTAGTCGGCCTAACTAAACCAAAGATTCGAAGAAGAAATATGAGGCTATAAGTAATCATGCATATAAGAGATCAAAAGAAGACTCAAATAACTTTCATGGATAAAATAGATCTGATCATAAACTCAAAGTTCATCGGATCCCAACAAACACATCGCAAAAAGAGTTACATCAAATAGATCTCCAAGAGACCATTGTATTGAGAATCAAAAGAGAGAGAGTAAGCCATCTAGCTACTAACTACGGACCCGTAGGTCTACAATGAACTACTCACGCATCATCAGAGAGGCACTAATGAGGATGATGAACCCCTCCGTGATGGTGTCTAGATTGGATCTGGTGGTTCTGGAACTTGCGGCGGCTGGAATTGTGTTTCGTCGACTCCCCTAGGGTTTTTGGATTTTTGGGGTATTTATAGAGCAAAGAGGCGGTGCGGGAGGCGGCCGAGGTGGGCACAACCCACCAGGGTGCGCCTGGGCCCCCAGGCGCGCCCAGGTGGGTTGTGCTCCCCTCGGAGCCCCCCTTTGGTACTTCTTTGGCCCAACAGGTGTCTTCTGGTCCAGAAAAAATCTCCAAAAAGTTTCGCTGCGTTTGGACTCCGTTTGATATTGATTTTCTGCGAAGTAAAAAACAAGCAAAAAACAACAACTGGCACTGGGCAATATGTCAATAGGTTAGTCCCAAAAAATGATATAAAGTTGCTATAAAATGATTGTAAAACATCCAAGAATGATAATATAACAGCATGGAACAAGCAAAAATTATAGATATGTTGGAGACGTATCAGAATGTTCTAAAGAACATAGAGAAGCTCCCCATAATTTGTGCCTTATTTAGTTTTGTATTTGGATACAACGTGCACAAAATAGGATCATCACTCCCCCAAAATCAATAGGACCTCACAACAAGTGCAAGTGAGCAGAGATAAGAAACAAGGCATAGCACTTGCAGCAAGCACATTGTTGAGCAACATGTAAAAGATGCAACTTAAGAATAGGCTCAACCAAAAAGATATGTGTGAGTCATGGCAAAGCACTTGAGAAGACTAATATAAGGATGATCATTAAGCATCGACATAGTTTTGAATAGTTGAGATACAAGGTGCATGACATGTCCTTCCCACACACACAAATCAAGCAAATGGGTTCAAAAGTTTACTAATATGCAAATGAATAACCAACGCTTGTGACAAACCATGTTGAAGAAAGAAAATGATAGCTTTGTCAAGAGGAGGGATACCAATCGAAATGGCAAAAGCCTCGTCAAGACAAGCAAGAGAAAAATATCTTCACCACAAAAGAGTGCATCAAGATGCAACGATATAAGATCCGCACTCAAGATAAATCCTTTCACGGAACCACCAAAGAAAAGGTGGACGTGAAAGAATAAGGATATCAACTAGAGATCACTACTGTAGGATGCTGCTAACGCGACACTACAATCAGAGACCCTTCGACAAAACTGTGTGCGATGCACTAATCACAAACGGTGATGTAAAAAACCCGTCAAAAAGGATGCTAAACATTTGCGATGGTGGATACATCAAACACGGTTCAGATTTTAGATGCGTGTGCGATGCGGGGCATACGGTTGATCCATACGAACTGTTTGTGATGAGACAGAACAACAGAAACGAGCAGCTAGATCAAGGTGGGTGCGATATACGACATACAGTTCACCCCGATAAACCGTTTGTGATGAGGTAAAACAACATAAAAGGGCAGCCAAATGAAGGTGTGTGCGGTATACGGCATACAGTTCACTCGGATGAACTGTTTGTGATTAGGCAACACAAAAGAAACGGTCAGCCCGATGAATGTGTGTGCGATATATGGCATACAGTTCACTCAGATGAACTGTTTGAGTTGAGCCAAGAGAACAGAAATGGTTCAACGTAATAAGATGTGTGTGATACGCAGCAAACAGGTCTGCAATCGGAAATGTGTGGGAAGACGGATAACAACACAGACGATTCCTGTTAACAAGCCGTGTGTGTTATGATCAAACAATTGCTGGTATACTTTTGTGAGTGATTGATGAAAACATCACCGACGGGTTCCATTGTTTAGTCCGTGTGCGATGTGATTTGCTCTGTCCGCACAACATCTACGCTCTGTCTACAGAGCATCAACATATATACTTAAAAAGACAGCATTGCATAACCAAATTAAACATACAATCACACAAGTGACTACACACATAACATTTCCACACACCAAAGTAAGCAATTACATGCATACTAAACTAGGAGAAACGTGGATCTAATCATCTACTTCTTGTTGCGACGACGCTTGCCATTGCTCTGCTTTCGGCTGGATCCCTGGCCGTTTTGGGGAAGGAGGCACTTCCTCATGTCAACGATCCGCCTGTACATTGATGTCTACTACACAACTTGTTCTTGTAGACTCGTGTTGTGCCTCCAAGCGCAGAGTTTTGTAGGACAGTAGCAATTTTCCCTCAAGTGGCTGACCTAAGGTTTATCAATCCGTGGGAGGCGTAGGATGAAGGTGGTCTCTCTCAAACAACCCTTCAACCAAATAGTGAAAAGTCTCTTGTGTCCCCAACACATCAAATACAATGGTAATTTGTATAGGTGCACTAGTTCGGCGAAGAGATGGTGATACAAGCGTAGTAATGATAGTAGATATTGATTTTTGTAATAGGAACAATAAAAAACAGCAAGGTAGCAATTGATAGAATAAAGCACAAACGCTATTGCAATGCTTGAAAATGAGGCATAGGGTCCGTACTTTCGCTAGTGCAATCTCTCAACAATGCTAATATAATTGGATCATATAACATTTCCTCAACGTGCGATGAAGAATCACTCCAAAGTTCCTATCTAGCGGAGAACATAAGAAGAAATTGTTTGTAGGGTACGAAACCACCTCAAAGCTATTCTTTCTGATCAATCTATCCTAGAGTTCATACTAAAATAACACCAAGCTATTCTTTCCGATCGATCTAACCAAGAGTCCGTACTAAAATAACACCATATGATACACATCAACCAACTCTAATGTCACCTAGATACTCCAATGTCACCGCGAGTATCCGTGAGTTGATTATGCGATATGCATCAAACAATTTCATATTCGAATACTCAATCCAACACAAAGAACCTCAAAGAGTGCCCCAAGATTTCTACCGGAGAAATAAGGACGAAAACGTGCATCAACCCCTATGCATAGATTACCCCAATGTCACCTCGGGAATCCGCGAGTTGAGTGCCAAGACATAGATCAAGTGCTCTCAAATCCAACAAAGTATTCAATCCGATAAAAGTGAAATCTCAAAGGGAAAACTCAATTCATCACAACAAGATAGAGAGGGGAAAACACCATATGATCCAACTATATTAACAAAGCCCGCGATACATCAAGATCGTGCCATCTCAAGAACACGAGAGAGAGAGAGGGAGAGATTAAACACATAGCTACTGGTACAAACCCTCAGCCCCGAGGGTGGACTACTCCCTCCTCATCATGGTGGCCGCCGGGATGATGAAGATGGCCACCAGTGATGATTTCCCCCTCCGGCAGGGTGCTGGAACGGGGTCTAGATTGGTTTTGCATGGCTACAGAGGCTTGCAGCGGCAGAACTTCTGATCTAGGGTTATTTCTGATGGTTTCTCTATTTATAGGATTTTTTGGCGTCGGTTTCACGCGAAGATGGGCCTCGAGATGAGCACAACCCATCGGGGCAAGCCAGGCCCCTCTGGCGCGCCGTGGTGGGTTGTGCCCTCCTCGTGGCTCTTCTGGCCCTCCCATGAAGCTTCGGGGGTCTCTTTTGTTCCAAAAAAATCGTCAAAAAGTTTCAGCTCATTTGGAGAACTTTCATTTCTGCACCAAAAACAACACCACAGTAGTTCTGCTGAAAACAGCGTCAGTCCGGGTTAGTTCCATGCAAATTATACCAAAACCGTATAAAATTGTTGTAAACATGGCATGAATACTTCATAAATTATAGATACGTTGGAGACGTATCAGCATCCCCAAGCTTAATTCCTACTCGTCCTCGAGTAGGTAAATGATAAAAGAAATAATTTATGAAGTGTGAATGCTAGCAAAGTGCATAAGTTTGATCAATGATAATTTCAATCACTTTTCCTAGCATCATAACAACAACTCTTTCTCATAAAACTTATCATGTTAAAGTAGCAATTGAAAACGGAATTTTTGTTGTGGAAAGCTACCTATCATATTCATCATATACTCTTTCTTTTGTAGCATGGACATTTGGACTTGAATGATTGAAATCAATAGTCTATAGTTTGACATGAAGACATCAATACTCAAGCATACTAACAAGCAACCATGTCTTTCAAAATATCAACGCTAAAGAAAGCTATCCCTAGCCCATTATGCTCAATCATTGATCCATTCATGAAACACACTCGAATATTAGCTACATCCAATGCACAAGTATGACAATAGTGCTCCCTAGTTGGTGCTTTATAAGAGAAGATGGAGACTCAAATAAAAGTAAAAATTGCATAAAGTAAATAGATAGGCCCTTCGCAGAGGGAAGCAGAGATTTGTAGAGGTGCCAGAGCTCAAAGCTTAAATTGAGAGATAAAATATTTTGAGAGACATACTTTTCCCGTCAACGAAAACGACTGAGAATTCCCAACACTTTCCATGCTAGATACATCATAGGCAGTTCCCAAACAGAAAATAAATATTATTCCTTTTTCTACCATTCTTTCACAATCCATGGCTAGCCGTATCCACGGGTGCCTTCCATACCAACACTTTCCAAGGAATTTATTATTGAACAACATAATTTTTTTTTTTGCATTTCGGGACTGGGCATCCCTATTACCTTTGCCACACTCTCGTGCAATGACAAGTGAATAAACACTCATCTTGAGAATAACACATCTAGCATGGAAAATATTGGCCACCCCCTGCCGCTTCATGAGCGGTATGGGCACACAAAAAGGAAATTTATTTTGAAAATTAGAGTTGGCACACACGAGTTTACTTGGAACGACACGAAAATACCGCATATAGGTAGGTATGGTGGACTCATTTGGCACAACTTGGTTTAAGGAGTTTGGATGCACAAGCAGTATTCCCGCTTAGTACAAATGAAGGGTAGCAAATAGATTGAGAAGCCACCAACCTAGAAACAAAAACGATCATAAACGAGCATTAAACATAACTAACACCGAATAATGCAACACAAGTAGGATGTAATTTCATTGCATAACTATTGACTTCCGTGCTTGCATAGGGAATCACAAGCCTTAACACCAATATTCTTACTAAAGCATAATTACTCACCAACATGACTCACATATCATTACCTCCATATCGCAAAACTATTGCAAGGAATCAAACTTATCATATCCAATGATCTACATAAAAGTTTTTATTATATCCTTCTTGAACATCTATCACTTTGGTACCAATTTCATAGCTTATGCAAATTGTCATCACTATTATCAACTCTCAAAATAATATAAGTGAGGCATGAGAGTGTTCGACAAACTACTCCAAAAAGATATAAGTGAAGATCAAATGAGTAGTTAAGTAAATAGGTGGCTATGTGAGGACTCTATCTCATTTAAAAAAATTCAGATCTAAGTATTTTATTAAAACAGCAAGCAAAACAAAATAAAATGGTATTCCAAGAATAGCACAACTCATGTGAAGAAGCAAAAACTTAGGCTCAACCGATACTAACCGATAATTGTTGATGAAGAAAGGTGGGATGCCTACCGGGGCATCCCCAAGCTTAGATGCTTGATACTTCTTGAAATATTATCTTGGGATGCCTTGGGCATCCCCAAGCTTGAGATTTTGTGTCTCCTTAATTCCTTTTATATCACGGTTTCCCTAAATCTTAATAACTTCATCCACACAAAACTCAACAAGAACTCATGAGATAAGTTAGTATAAATCAATGCAACACCTTATCATTCTCTACTGTAGAAAATTAATAAAATTATTATTTAACATTGCATACTAAATTCCTATGCATATTTAATACTTCCATCCTCAAATAGAATCATTAAACAAGCAAACATATGCAAACATAACAACAATCTGTCTAAACAGAACAGTCTGTAAAGAGTGCAATTATCCTCATACTTCCCTAACTCCAAAAATTATGAAAATTTACCACACTGTAGAAAATTTATCATAGCTTATTTTACAAGAAATTTCAACATTTTATCACATTCTTACTTTTCTCAAGAATTTACGGACTAGCGTGCAACTTTCTGTTTTCAAACAGCAACACATAGACTTGCAAAATAAGCATGGCAAAGGCTATACTTGAAATTTTTATTGAAGTAAAAGATGCAAAACATTATTCTAAATAAAATCAAGCAAATACTAATAAAATAAAATGACACTCCAAGCAAAACACATATCATGTGACGAATAAAAATGTAGCTTCAAGTGAGGTTACCGATAATGTTGAAGACGAAAGAGGGGATGCCTTCCGGGGCATCCCCAAGCTTAGTTGCTTGGATCTTCCTTGAATATTACCTTGGGGTGCCTTGTTCATACCCAATATTAGGGTCTTGTCACTCCTTATTCTCCTCATATCAATATCTCACCCAAAACTTGAAAACTTCAATCACACAAAACTTAACGGAACTTCGTGAGATGGGTTAGTATGATAAAGACAAATCATTCACTTTGGTACTGTCAAGATAAGGTTCATAATTGTTCTCACACAATGCCTACTGTACCCTACAATTTCCACAATTTATATTAAGCAATATAAGCCATAGAAACCATAAAACAAGCAAACTATGCATTGCAAACAGAATCTGTCAAAAACAGAACAGTACGTAAAGATCTGAATTAAGGTCATACTTCTGTACCTCCAAAAATTATGAAACTTTAGGAAAACGTAGTAAATTTGTATATAAATCATATGTAAAAAAATCAGAATTTTTCTAAGCTCCAATGATTTTTAGTAATTCTGTTACTTGAAGCAAAAGTTTCTGTTTTTGCACAGAATCAAGTCAACTATCATCCACACTATCCCAAAGGCTTTACTTGGTACTTTATTGAAACAAAAGCTATAAAACATGATTACTACAGTATCTTAATCATGTTAACACACAAAAACAGTAGGTAAAAGTGTTGGGTTGTCTCCCAACAAGCGCTTTTCTTTAATGCCTTTTTAGCTAGGCATGATGATTTTAATGATGCTCACATAAAAGATAAGAATGAAAACACAAAGAGAGCATCATGAAGCATATGACTAGCACATTTAAGTCTAACCCGCTTTATATGCATAGGGATTTTGTGAGCAAACAAATTATGGGAACAAGAATCAACTAGCATAGGAAGCAAAACAAGCAAAACTTCAAGATTTTCAACACATAGAGGGGAAACTTGATATTATTGCAATATGTAAAAGCATATGTTCCCCTCTCATAATAATTTTTAGTAGCATCATGAATGAATTCAACAATATAGCTATCACATAAAGCATTCTTTTCATGATCCACAAGCATAGAATATTTATTACTCTCCACATATGCAAATTTACTCTCATAAATAGTAGTGGGAGCAAACTCAACAAAATAACTATCATGTGATTCTTGATTGGCATAATCATATTGAGCATTAAAATCATGATGACAAGTTTCATGGATATCATTACTCTTTATAGAATACATTTCATCACCATAATCATCATAAATAGGAGGCATGCTTTCATCATAGTAAATATTCTCATCAAAACTTGGGGGACTAAAAATATCATCTTCATCAAACATAGCATCCCCAAGCTTATGGCTTTGCATATCATTAGCATCATAAATATTCAAAGGGTTCATACCAGCAACATTGTAATCATGCTCATCATTCAAAGATTTTTTGTCAAACATTTTATAGAATTCTTCTTCTATCAATTGAGCACAATTTTCCTTTCCATCATTTTCACGAAAGACATTATAAAGATGAACAATATGATGCAACCTCAATTCCATTTTTTTGTAGTTTTCTTTTATAAACCAAACTAGTGATAAAACAAGAAACTAAAAGATTAGATTGCAAGATCTAAAGATATACCTTCAAGCACTCACCTCCCTGGCAACGGCGCCAGAAAAGAGCTTGATGTCTACTACACAACTTGTTCTTGTAGACTCGTGTTGGGCCTCCAAGCGCAGTGTTTTGTAGGACAGTAGCAATTTTCCCTCAAGTGGATGACCTAAAGTTTATCAATCCGTGGGAGGCATAGGATGAAGATGGTCTCTCTCAAACAACCCTGCAACCAAATAATAAAAAGTCTCTTGTGTCCCCAACACATCAAATACAATGGTAATTTATATAGGTGCACTAGTTCGGTGAAGAGATGGTGATACAAGCGTAGTAATGATAGTAGATATTGATTTTTGTAATAGGAACAATAAAAAACAGCAAGGTAGCAATTGATAAAATGAAGCACAAACGCTATTGCAATGCTTGAAAATGAGGCCTAGGGTCCGTACTTTCGCTAGTGCAATCTCTCAACAATGCTAATATAATTGGATCATATAACCTTCCCTCAACGTGCGATGAAGAATCACTCCAAAGTTCCTATCTAGTGGAGAACATAAGAAGAAATTGTTTGTAGGGTACGAAACCATCTCAAAGCTATTCTTTCCAATCAATCTATGAGTTCGTACTAAAATAACACCAAGCTATTCTTTCCGATCGATCTAACCAAGAGTTCGTACTAAAATAACACCATATGATACACATCAACCAACTCTAATGTCACCTAGATACTCCAATGTCACTGCGAGTATCCGTGAGTTGATTATGCGATATGCATCAAACAATTTCAGATTCATAATACTCAATCCAACACAAAGAACCTCAAAGAGTGCCCCAAGATTTCTACAGGAGAAATAAGGATGAAAACGTGCATCAACCCCTATGCATAGATTACCCCAATGTCACCTCGGGAATCCGCGAGTTGAGTGCCAAGACATAGATCAAGTGCTCTCAAATCCAACAAAGTATTCAATCCGATAAAAGTGAAATATCAAAGGGAAAACTCAATTCATCAGAACAAGATAGAGAGGGGAAAATACCATATGATCCAACTATATTAACAAAGCCCGCGATACATCAAGATCGTGCCATCTCAAGAACACGAGATAGAGAGAGATTAAACACATAGCTACTGGTACAAACTCTCAGCCCCGAGGGTGGACTACTCCCTCCTCATCATGGTGGTCGCCGAGATGATGAAGATGGCCATCGGTGATTTCCCCCTCCGCCAGGGTGCCGGAACGGGGTCTAGATTGGTTTTTTGTGGCTACAGAGGCTTGCGGCGGCGGAACTTCTGATCTATGGTTATTTCTGATGGTTTCTCTATTTATAGGATTTTTTGGCGTCGGTTTCACGCAAAGATGGGCCTCGAGGTGATCACAACCCACCGGGGCAAGCCAGGCCCCTCTGGCGCACCGTGGTGGGTTGTGCCCTCCTCGTGGCTCTTCTGGGCCTCCCACAAAGCTTTGGGGATCTCTTTTGTTCCAAAAAAAATCGTCAAAAAGTTTCAGCTCATTTGGAGAACTTTCATTTCTGCCCAAAAAACAACACCACGGTAGTTCTGCTGAAAACAGCGTCAGTCCGGGTTGGTTCCATGCAAATCATACCAAAACCATATAAAATTGTTGTAAACATGGCATGAATACTTCATAAATTATAGATACATTGGAGACGTATCATACATCTCATAGCTCGTGTACGCCTCCTTGGCCGCGTACATGACGTGAGCTTTGTCGAGTTTCTCCATCCAGGCCAAGTGCCAGGAACGCTCGTCCTTGTTGCAGGAATCCTTCATGTCTCTGTAGTAGGGGTCGATGATGGCCTCGACGAGGTGAACCAGTGAGTCCTTCTCATGCTCGTTGCTGCCCCAAATCTTGTATTGGCCCTGGATGTCGACAAGAATTCGGCAAGCGATGCCTGAATTCTTGAACACCTTTACATCATTGGTGATGTCGACCGTAGCAAACATGTAGTGGGGGATGTGGACAAACCTGGCAAAACACTCGCAAGGTCTTGTGGCCAGGCAGTAGTGGTAGACGAGCACGTGATTGCGCACGCACATCTGGGCGACGGCGATCTTGGGACGAGACCCGGCACAAGCGCGGGTGTACTCGAGGTCGAACCCGACCACCTTGTACTTCTCCTCAGCAAGAAACAACTCCATGATGTGGATGGAGTGCTCCACCCAGATCAGGTTGTTGGTGTACACCACTGAGAGCTCCGTGAACCTTCTGTGGGTGCCCACCACGGCATGCATGGTGAACTGCTGCTCGTCGTCGGCAGCCGCTCGGAGCGCCATTGGAGCCGCGCAGGATACCCTCTAAGAATTTGTCATGGTGGGTGTGCTTCTTGCAATAGTGGGGCGCGATCGAAAGGTTGAAGAGACACAAGGGTTAAATGGCCGCTGTAATAAATGGGGGCCGGCCGGCCTGTAATCGTCACGTCTTGTCACCGCGTTCATAGCAGAGGATTCTAGTGCACGCTTGAGAACCCAGCACGCGTGAGCTCGAAGAGGCGCCAAATGTATCATTGGTGAGCCTGTTCCCACGCAACCGCACAGTTTACCGCGCAAGCTTCCCGCCGGCTAGTTTGGCCACGCGTCCGCTAGAAGAGGGGCAAATCATGGGCATTTATTGGCAAAAAGCTTTGTAAAAACGAAGTGTGTGGAATGACTTTGGTCATAAGTTTACCCGTGGGTGATGAGGTCAAAGTTACATAGAGGGTGATGATGGACACTCGAGTGCGATAATTAATTCTGTGCTCTACAGGGCACATGGTTGAAGAAACCAACTGTGTGCAATAATGTCGAAGATCACAATCGAGTTAGCTATACAGAACATGTGCTATGAGATCGACAAGGTAAACACATTCGAGAATGGTTAATAAAATCTAAGTCCATTGCATATTAAGGTCAAAATAGTGCTACCAATATACGAGTCTCATACGATGCCATTTCAACTATTGTACCACAAAAGCTCGAAATATTACAAGGTTCAAATTCCAGAGTTATATGGCTCAAATTCGAAGATTACAAGGTTCAAACTAATATTAGAAATGAAATTCAGCTCATCAGCTGCAAACGCCCGCACTGATCCGCTGAACATGGATATAAGAGAGGTTCAAACTAATATTACCACTTGTAAGGTCGGTTTCGGAACCTCATCATTTTTGCAAAGGGATCAGCCACTGAGAAGTCATGTATGGGGTTGACACGATGACTTCTGATTACTCTGTCATCTGAAGTTCCAAAATGAAATTTAGCTTTTTCTGAGCCTTTTCCATTCTACTGCAGCCGCCGGCACTGACCAACAAACCATTCATTTTTGCGAAATAAATGTAGGGCAAACCTCATTACCTTCAGCACCCTTGCTCTGACAACAAAGAACCTGGCGAATATAATCTCCGGTAAGGTCCCTCGGTAAGAGTTCAAAGTAATTTCTGAGAGATGCAGATCTAGGCATTCGATGTGATTGTTATATTGTATCACATTATCCACCACCGGGCCTAATCTTATCTGCAAAAGAAGAAAACATGTTAGTGCCTACATGCAGTTTTGAACACTACAACATGCCTATTTGGTTTGTAGGATTTGTAAAATGCACTAACGTGCCATCTTCGATCCAACATGATTAACATGGGCATTTGATTACAATCTAGAAAATGTAGCCTTCTTCAGAAGAGGTTGGAGTGGATGAAAAGTTCCCTAAGAAAACTAGTACAGATGAATCCAAAGGAGAAATGCTTATGGATTGTAACCATATGGATCAAGCAACCAATATGGGGGGGGGGGGAACATGTATGTACTGAAATTCTCCAAAAATCCTTCAGAAATCATAGTACATTGTCATTGTAAACTTGGGAAAAGGTGTCAAAAAGTGAACTCCCTTATGGTTAACATTTAACAGGAAAGGAACATCACCTCGATATATAGCTTCTCCAGGCATGAAAAGCATCTCAGGAAACTGACAACTTGGTCCAGGTTGGGGCCGATAGATTCTAGTGCCAAGACCTTCACTGTGCGCAGTTTCGGGGTCAAGCTTGTCGGAATGATTTTCTGAATGACAGACGAACATACATCTTCAAAATTAGAAATAATGTTAATTTCTAGAAGGAGAGGTAGAAGGTGACTATTGTACCTGAAAGGGTGTGGATCCAATAACAAGTTCGGAGTATTTGTCAGACGAGTAGCCCACCACTGTCAATTTCGGCGCAGAAATGACATTGATTCTTGTTGGACCTTCTTGATCAACTACAAGTAATCTCTCAAGTGAAGGTGTGTCCTCAATGACCATACCGTGGTACGCATTTTGTGATGTCTTCTTGCAGCACCAGCAACACACATAATAGTCCGAAGAGTCATGGAGGTGATGTGTCGAAAAAAATACTCAACCCATTGATCGCCTGAAGACGAAGGTACTCGAGTGCAGTGCAGCCACGGAGCAGGCGCTCCATGTCACCGTTTGGGAGGCAGACGATGACGAGCTCGTGGTGCTTCAGTCATGGTAGAATAAGAGCGGGCGCGTCATTAAGGGGGGATGGCAGTTCATGAACTTGGTGACGCACAGCGTGGGCGTGAGGTGGAGCGCGGACGTTGGCAACAAGCGCATATGCCCATCATCAAAAGTGAGCTCCTCGAGCTGATATAGGGCGGGGGATCGGAACCACTCGTCAAGCTTGGCTCGGTCCTTGCCATTGGAACGGAACTTGCCCATGCTAAGGCCTCTGGTTGGGCCATGGTGACTGCCGAGGATCTAGGAGAACGCATCCAAGCTTTTGCGATAGCCATGGCAGAGCTCGTGGGTGTTGATGAGGTCGAGAGGGGTGGAGTGCCATAGGGGGCGCCACCACCGGGAAAGGACGGTTGTCAGCGCCCCATATTTGATTGGGAGGAGGGAGATGATGACTATCAACATATCATCGGGGAGGCTGCTGATGAAGTCTAGGCCTACTGGAGTCGCTTGCGATTCTTGCTCGACCCGCCTCCGCTTGTTGGCAGCCCCGTTCTCCACCTCAAGAGTCTCCTCTTCAGTGGCACTTTCTGATAGATGTGGGAGTACAGGGAATATTTAGTTAAAACAGGGCAATAGAAAAGTTTATTGGTAACTAGAAGTTAGTAGGTAGGAATAGAGTAAGAAAATGGAATAACAATTGGTTGCTTAAATACTACACAATTCCTTTGATATTGCTGGGTAAGTCAACATGCATATACTTGAAAAGAACACTTACTTCAAACAAAGTCTGGACAGATGATATTGTCGGGGAAGTTAGCATATATCTCATGACCAGGCTCTTTTATGTGCAGTGCAATTTTAGTGCCAGCTTTCAGTACATAAAACTTAGAAATTTCTATCCAAAGGCCCGTGGCAAAATAGGAGTGACCACATTCATCAAGTCTTACAGAAGCAACGATTGTAAATCCATGGATTGTGTTCAGTATGACATCCCTGCAGTCTTGATTTATGTAAAGGGCAAGATTGTGTACTACAGATTCTGTTGCATAGCAAGGGACGCGCTGCAGAAAATGGTAGGATTGTTAAAGAATATGGTAACATGCAAATATGGGCGAAATTGAAAGAACTGTACAACAGTTGAAATCAAAGGACAAAAATCTATAATTAAACAGATAGGGTAACCATGATGTCATGGAAATATGAGAGTAATCGAAAGAACAATACATCATTAATTTGCCTAATATAGAAAGAAGAGGAAAAAAATCCCCTTTGACATATATGCTGCATGTGGCACCTTTTATCCAAATGTAGCAATATATAGTATATGTTCAGGAAAGTAGGCCAACCGATTTAGGGTGAGATTGAACATACCGCGCGCATCCTCAAGTCATCTGGTACGGTGAGATGGAACTCCATGGATGTCTGGCCGAGGCCGCAAAGTCCTGATGTGTCCGCGCACTGTACACTTTATGAATGAAAGAAAACCCTCAAATCAGCTCGAATAAAAATGAATTCATGGCGATTTCGGCCAGGTGATTAAAGGAGGCAGATGAACTGGGATAAGAGATGAGATAATATCTCATTAAATCAGTTACCTTGTTGTCCATGAGAACAAACCCTCAATACGGCGGATTCCCCAATTAGGCGTGTCGTGGTGGATCACGATCACCTATGGGGCCATGGGCCCCTTGTGGTTCGGCAAGGGGGATCACGTTGCACAAAGAGCGGAAGCCGTGGAACAACATGACGGTGGTGACACTGGTGGTTTTTACCCAGGTTTGGGCTGCTGGGTAGCGTAAAACCCTACTCTTGCTTTGGTGGATTGAGTGGAAGAACACACCGAGCACGTAACACTCAAGCCCAGCAAGGGTGCCTTGGGGAGAGCAGCTACGCTCGTACAAGTGTGTGAGGGTCCGAATCCTTTGTTAGGTCGCCTTGGACCTCCTTTTATAGCTTAAGGGGTAACCACAATGGCAAAACCGTCTTTATCTACTGATTAGATAGCCAATAGTGCTATCATACCTAACTCTGGCAGTTAGGACAAAGTGCATTAAATGCACTGCTAGGTGTCATGCTGAGGACGAAGCCCGGTAGGCTTGCCGAGCCACTTAATCATCTCTTGCTTATCATCTTGACACACCTCTGGACGGGTGTCGCTTGGATAAATCTTGTCTCCCAATGGGCCGCCATGTGCCTAGCAGAGGCCACTTAATCACTTGGGGGCTCGACACCGCACTGATAAGTGACTTGCGTTGCTGTGCGATGGAGCGGTGGTGCCTTGGCGGGGATCCCGCCCCTGGCGGCCCTGGCAAGCTTGCCGGGGAAGTCTTGGACTTGTCCCTAGGGCGGCCTCGACCCGACCAGGCTTTCCTGCTTGACAAGGGAGGCTTTCCGAAGGTGATATTCTTCTGTCGTGCTTATTCTTGGTCTTCTTGATCCGCTCTTTGATCTCACTAAGAGCTGCTTCTCTGGCTTGGGTGTTGATTGTCGGGGAGGAGGCCTTCCGTCCGTGCACAAGTCAGGGGAAACATACTCCCCTGTTTGTGTACCCCGACAGAAGCCCCAGGGCCTGGGCCATACGTGTCGCCAGGCACGTTGGGTTAGGCCCCAAACAGTGCATGGACACGCATCAAAAGGATGCTGCACATGCAGTGGTTGTCATGATGAACAGTCAATTCAACATCCACTCCGCGTAATTACCGCAGGTTGTGGGGTCGTGGGACTATAGCAGTTAATGGGTAGTGCGCTTGTAAAACGGTAACTTCCTGAGAAAAGATAGCGAAGAGCCAGCCCCCGCGCCCGTTCCTAATAAAAAGGCAACGCGAAGGGGCGCTGCTCGTTCGCATTTGTTTCTCCTTCCATCATCTTCTTCCTCAAGCCAAACAAGTGCTCCCACGCCAACATTCGCCTCCATTGCTACGCCAAACCTTCCGTTCCTCAAGCGATCCCAAAGGATGGGAAAGAAAGCCGCCGCCGCAAGGGGGAAGCGGGCGACCACCGCGAAGGAAGCTGCAGCGGAAGGGAAGAAGAAGAGGGCGGCGGAGCTGGATAGAAAATGGCAGGAGGACATGGTCTTCTTTTCGTCGAGCTTGGATAGTCAAACCCTGAGAGTGAGGTATGCATACATGTGGGGGAGGGAAGTCCCGAAGGGGCATGGAGTGCCTGTGGTCCTGCCGGAGGGGAAAGAGGTTCCGCCGAACTCGTACCGCTTTTTCTGCGCGTACTTTCTCTGCGGTCTAACCTCCCCCTTTTCTGATTTCTTCGAAGCCATGATGGTGGTGTATGGATTCCACTTTTTGGATTTCACGCCCAATGCAATGGCGTGTATGGCGATCTTTGCCCATCTATGCAAGAACTTTGTTGGAGTTGCCCCCAACATGGATTTGTTCAGGCACTTCTTCGTCCCGCGGGTGGAGGACAAGACCCACCGTTCTGGAAACATAAGTTGGATTCCCTGGGGCAAGAGGGAGAATTGGGATTACCTCCCTAGTCAGCAACGCGGCAGATGGGAGTAATGGAGGGCGGACTGGTGCTGGATCCAGGAAGAAGACGCCCCAGAGTACTGCAGGGCGCGGACGGAATGCGTCGTACACGGCAGCGAATGGGGCAAGCCAGGCCTCACCGACGATAGGCTTCGCCCTGCGCTGAATAGAATCATGCGCCTTAAGGCTGTCGGGCTAACCATCGAGCAGGTGGGGGCTGACTTCCTCCGGCGCTGCATTGCGCCTCTGCAGAAGAGGGACAGATTCGCCTGGGAGTCTGGGGACGCCGCTGACAGGATGCGCCTGTACCCGGGCCTTGCCAACAGTTTATCGATATATGGCCACGGCTGGCTGTGCGAACAGCTGTTCGGCAGCCTTGGGCCATTTCCTTTGTCGGAAGGGTCGTCCCACTGCACATCAACTCTGCCCGGGACCAAATTTTGAAGTGGATGCCTCACTGCAACGCTTATGGGGTTGCCGGTGATTGGAAGTTTCCCGAGCTTGATGCAGAGATGGAGTGGGTCTCCGGCCTGGAAGAAAGGGCTTCCAGGGTGGAAAGCAACATGTTCAAGCGCACCTCTAAAGTGGAGGCATAATTTATCAGGAGGCAGATCGAAGAGGATAAAGCGCTCCGGGCTGCCGGGAAGGCGAGGCCCAGAGAAGAGGAGGAGGAGGAAGAGGAGGAAGTGGAGGCCGAAGGCGAAGGCTCCTTAGATGAAAGGGATGAGGGGCACGCCGCGGATGAAGCTGCCGAGATTAGTCCTACCGGGGCCGAAATTCTTCAGGCCGCGGCAGCAGAGGACCAAGGAGTAGGCGAGGTTGAGGAAACAGAGCAGCCGGAGGAGGAATGGCTCGCAATGGGTCCTCAAGCTCCAGAGCCAGATCTGGACCAGCGTCCCTGCAAGCGGACCAGCCAGGGAACAGTGGACCCTGTTCCCGTGCCAGCCACCAAGAGAGTGAAGAAGATCGCCTCCAAGAACGACAAGCCTGATGTAGTATGCCGCCATTCCTCCCACCTTTCCAACGCCAAGACCCCACCCACCAAGCGATGGACGGTCACAGGGGTAGATCCTAGCCCCCAGTCAAGTCCGGCGTCCTTGCGCAACTCGGTCCCACCGGAGCCCCCAACTCCACAAAAGGGCTCGAAGCTGCTAGGAAGTTCTGCTCCCCCAACCCTAAAGAGGGGGAGAGCGACCCCGCCACCTATGGGATATGCACTGGGCTCCATGCTCATCGACCCAGAGTAAGGAGAATACTGACTTTTCTTGTTGAGGGACCATGAACTTGGTGCTTGCTTGACTCAACCTGGCTTGTTGTCTTGACAGGGACGAAGAACCTCTCATCCACCGGGCCAAACGAACCAAGCAGGTGGCGTCGTCGGGGCCCTTGGCGAGCACGGGCCTGGCGGAAGGTAGCACAGAGGATCCTGCACCCAGCCTCCAGCCCAGCCCTCAGCACGGAAGTATGGAACAAGCTTCGCTCGCCAGGAGAGATGCGGAAGAACGCGCACCATCCCCCGCCAAGGGAGGAGAGGAGATCCACCAGGGTGGGGCCCACCGTGAGAGGCCCACCCCACCCATCGTTCAAGCAGAGAGATCACCAGCAAGGGCCTCCATCGAGGGGTCGACCCATGTTGAGATCATGGTCACCGCGGAAGGGCTCACGGACCACGCCACGTCAATCGATGTTGCCGGGGAGACCGATGCCCTTCCGCGGCAAATGCCACCGGGTAATCTGTTTGCCCTTGTCTCTTATTTGAATTATTTTGCTTCCAGGTCTCCGACCCAGCGATCTGTAGCATCTCTTCATCATTGCTTGTTAATTTTGTCTGCAGCTTCATTGGTCGAGGAACCAGAGCTGCTGGAAGAAGTGGCCAGTATTGGCAAGGATGCTGCCGAGGAGGCCGCCAAAATTGCTGCCGCAGAAGGCCAAGGTCAGGCTGCCGGGACCATACAAGAATTTCCCGAAGGGACAAAGAAAGTCCCCGGCAGCACATCTGGCCAAGACGCAGTTGTGGAGGAGAAAACTCCTCTGCAAACTATGGGTCCCTTCCCTCGTTTGGTACACTAGCCGCAGTTCCACAGCCATCCTCAAGCAAGCTGGCACTGGTCCTTGCCCAGCCTGGGCTTGCAGCCCCCGGCTCATCTGTTGCAGTGGGTGCAGACTTCGACGAAGAGATCCGGCGCATCTTGGTGCCGCTGTCCCAGAGAGCCGAAGAGACTGATGATTCTGTTGGCGCAGCCATGGACCTGTCCTTCTTGGAGTCCGTGGTGACTAGTATCAAGGATATGCAGAGCAGGTACAGCCTGAAGTGGCAGACGATCAAGGAGCAGCGCGACTCTGCCGGTCTCATGGATCAAAAGCTGAGGGACAAGGGCAACGAGCTGCGTGAGTGGCACAACAAACAGTCTCAATCCCTTCTGCGGCAATAGGAGGTGATAGCCATGGCCAAGGAGGATGTTGCTGCCTGGGAGACCCGCCTGGCGGAGCGCGAAGCGCTTCTGAACGCCAACGAGAAGGATATCTCTACCTAGGAAGGGAAACTTGAAGCCACCCTCCGCGGCAAGGATGAAGAACTGGAGGCTCTTGTCCAACAGTGTACCAAGGACCTAGAGGACAAGCACAAAGCGGCTCGTGACACGCTCACACTTGACTCTTCTGCTCAGTTGAAGAAGGTCACCGATGAGCTTGCCACTGCGTCTGCTGCCAAGACTGACCTTGACCAACAGGTGGCCAAGCTGATAGAGGATCTTGCCGGGAGCGCCAAGGAAATCGTGGCTCTTAAGGAAGAAGCGCAGAAAGCAGATACTCTCCTGAAGGAGACGCAATCATAGCTTCCCTCCAATAGCCAGGACCTTGATACTGCCAACGGCACCATCACCGATATGAAAGCGCGGCTTGGCACTCTGGAAAGTGAGATCGAATCTGCTGGTGTTCGTGAGGAGTTGCTGATGAAGGACTTGGAGAATACAAGAATTCTTCGATGGGACGCGGAGGACAAGCTGTAGAACCAGATCGAGCAACGCGACCTCTGGATCAAAAACCTGGTTGATGTCGCCGAGCGTCTCACTGCCCAAATCTCGAAGATGGACATGAAGAGCTGGGCTTTCTCCGTCAGCGACCATGAAGTTCCAAGCGTCAAGCTGACGCTTTTCTTTGAAGGCTTGATTGAAGGGCTGAGGATGTATGAGGAAGACATGGCCGAATGCTTCACTGTTGAATCCCGGAAGCTCGCCCGCGACGCCCTCTTTATGGTCTTGAGCAATCTTGCCTATCACCATCCAGACCTTAACCTCTCTGACGGCTTCAGGAGGCTTCCAGCAGGCACCGATGTTTTTGCTGCCGAGGTGAAGGCCAGTCCCCTTGCCGACAAGGTTCTCTCCGTCCCAAGGGTCCCCGAAGACCAGCACGCCCAGCCTTGAGCCGTTCTTATTGCTGTGGTGCCCTGTAACAAAACAATCATGCGTCCTGTGTTTAGGTCCAGTACTTTTTCTGATTTTGCATTCGTGGAACTGATGTTTAATTGTGCCAATGTACGCTATCCTTCTTCTGTTTACCCATCAATGTTCGTATGGCTAGTTTCCCTTACATACTTTGGTTGCCCGCCAGTAGCATGCTGCCGTGATTACTGCGAGGAACAGGTCCTTAGCATTCAGCTGGCGAGGATATGCCCCGGCAGGTTTTTCCTTAGTAGTTTTTGACGCAGCCACCCACTTTGTTGAGCAGGCTCGAAACAAAGTAGGGGCGCAGGCAAATACAGTGAGGTACCATCATACGAAAGCCTTGCCATATGAAAATCCTGGTTGTTCGAAGGATAAAAGACGCAAGTTCCGAAGAAAAATCAATGATCATGCTATTCATGCTCCCCTCCCTTGCCGGGCATGCATTAAGTTGAATATAACACTTCCTTCCCCACTTGCGATTGTCCCCCCCGTTTGTGTATCCATCCTTATTCTGAAAAGACAACAAACAAGAAGGCGCACAAGGGAAAAACTTGACAGTTTATTAGTTATGCATCCACCCCCGGCAAGAGCTGGAGGGGCCAATGGAACGCTTGCAGCTGACAATGTATGGCGGAAAAGAAGGGTCGGCTCCTCTCTCCCTTTCCTTATACTGTTAATGATCTCACGTCGGCGGGCACGAAGGCCATGCTGACATGAACGGCCTTGCCGGAGCATGTTTGCCGGGGCGTCGTCCAACGGATTCACACCAGCGCTCCACTCAGGATTTACCCTTAGTGGGATAAATACTGGACCGAGTTCTACGCGGGCTCATCGATGCTGATAAGGCCACCACTGCATGGCTCGATCATTGACAAGTGGGAAGGGAGGAGGGGCCCGACCATGCACCATTTTTCTTGCTTGCCCAAATGACACTTTTCGGCATCGGATATGCTTGACAGGAGCTCACGAGGAGGGCAATATCGCCACATGTTTCGATCCTTTTTCCGGACGCAGGTGGCATGGTGGCCACGCCACCCGTGCCGCCCGCGGTCATCACATCACCATCGCCCTCCCTTCCCGTCACCGCCACGGCTACGGCAGAAACGAGCGACGGAATCTGGGTAGGACAAGGCAAGGGAGCAACGTTCTTCTTCTTCTTCAGAGCGATGAACGAAGAGAGTGTCAATGAAGATGACGACAATGATGATGATCGATGATGGAGTTTGGCGCACTGTTTACGACTTCAGGTTCGCACAAGCGAGCGCCCCCTACCTGGCGCGCCAAAGATGTCGTGGTGGATCATGATCACCTATGGGGCCATGGGCCCCTTGTGGTTTGGCAAGGGGGATCATGTTGCACAAGAGCGGAAGCCGTGGGACAACATGACAGTGGTGACACTGGTGGTTTTTACCCAGGTTCGGGCCGCTGGGTAGCGTAAAACCCTACTCCTACTTTGGTGGATTGAGTGGAAGAACACAACGAGCACGTAACACTCAAGCCCGGCAAGGGTGCCTCAGGGAGAGCAGCCACTACAAAAAAATACACTTCCGTGATGATACGTGTTTGTCACAGTAGGTCACGTTTTCTGTCATGCATGTACATCCATGACGATTTTATGACAGAATCAAGATAGTCATACATGTGCTGTCGTAGAAGTGTTCCATGACATTACCAAAATTATCATCACGGAAGTGTCCACTTCCATGACGATAAATGCCGCGTCATGGAAGTGCTTTCGTCAAGGGTAACCGACACGTGGCATCCACCGTAACAGGTCGCCGCTAAGCTATCGGGTTCCGGTTTGGATCCGATAACCCGTTAACAGCCCGGACCAATGGCGATTTTCCACGTGTAAAATTCTCATTCGCCGATGATCAACGTGTCAGCTCAGCGTTGGGACAGATGTCAACCGTCCATTGGACAAGAATCGCCAATGAAACGTTGACATGTGGGACGGCCCAATAGAGGCCCATATAGGTTTAAAAGTAGGCCCAGGAACAGGCCCACAAGATTTCGTCAGATCTAATGGGCCGGCCCGTTAACAGCCTAACATTTTCTAGACCAAATTATGGCCCACATCAGATACGGGCCGTTAAAGGACTGCAATATTTTGGGCCAGTTTATGGCCCATATCAAATCCGGCCTGTTAACAACCTGCAATAGTTTGGGCCAAATTACAGTCCATACCGGATCCGGTCCATTAACTGACTTTCATTTCTTGGGCCAAATTACGGCCCATAATAGATACGGCCCTTTAACAGCTACCGTGCCATCGGGCCCATTGGGGGCCTGATTTGCTCTTCGGCCTCTTAATGGCCTGTTTAACAGTTCGGCCCGATATTAGTTTCGGCCTGTCAGCAGCCCTGCCTACATATGGGCCTCTTTCGGTCCGGTTTCACTTTCGGCCATTTAAAGGCCCGAGTTGCACCTAGGCCTAATTCTGGTCCGTAGTTACTTTCGGCCTCTTAACGGCCCATAGTCTTCGTGGATACATTCTAGCCCAAACTGCCTATCGGCCCGTTAAAGGCCCTTGAGTGTGTTGGGCCTAATTTTGGCCCGTTATACATCCGGCCTGCTTCCCGCCCGTCATGTAATTGGGTCAGCCAAGGCCCAAAAACATTTCAGCCTGTTAATGGCCCGTCACACAAATGGGCCAATAATGGGCCGATGTATATTACAGCATGCTGTCGGCCCGTGAATTGTTCGCCACAATTAAGGCTCAATCTAGTTCTCAACCTGTTAAATGCCAATTTAATTTTCTGACCCAATTAAGGCAAGTGGTTTACTCGGCCTTTTAAAGGCCCAAAACTAATAGTGGGCCAGATTAAGACTAGACCTAACTAATGGCCCAAGATGATTGTAGGCCCATGGTTCGGCCCGTACTAGCGATTGGTGACCGACCAGTTTTAGTATCGAAATTATTTTTTTATAAACCTAACCTATTGGCTCATTGCGCTCCGATCGAAGGTTACGACCTTTTCTCAGAGCGACGACAGCATAAACAGCAAATAAATTACAACATCATGACGAAGAATAAACCTAGACTATACGACAAAGAAATTACAGCATATTACATCCCCTGGGCATCAAAGTTCGCCGCCAGTGATAATAAAGGGCAACCAGACAGCAGATTCCATAAACTGGGCAGGTCGCCACCAGTGGAAGTAAACAGGCCGAGAAAATAATAGACAGAACCGACAACACTTCAACACAGTTCAAGAAAGGTTAGCCCGGCCTAGGAGCTGCAGCGCAAGCAGCTTAGCAACCTGATGAGACTGCGCTTGTTTGACGCTTATATCCACCAACTTAAGCTGCATAGCATCAATAGACATCCTGTACTTATGGTTAATCTTGCATAGAGATTGGAGTTCCAGTCGGATTTGAGCGGAAGCATGTTTTTCTGCTTGAATTTCAGACTAAAGAAGTCGAACAGATTCAGGCGGCGACTTCATCGAGCTTGTGTCACTGAGTAAGTTCGACACTACATCAAGACATGACTTTGTGGTTGTATCCCTACCCTCAAGATGTGTTGCCTTCTTCTCTGGAATATATGTTAGAGGGACAAACAATGGGTTCGTCTCACTATCATTGTGGCAGTTCTTCCTAGCATCAGTGCTGTCACCCTGAAAGAGAAACAAGTAGGTAGATAACAGGTTTTGCATGTATAAGCATCAGCGTTGTCAATTCATCTCATTTCTTTGTCAGAAATAAAGAGACACGATTTAAAATAGCATTAACATAATAGGCATTGTTCATAGTTAAGACGGTAGGAAATGGATTGTGCAGGAGCGGCCAGCTTCACCATACCACTGGATTACAGATCAAGAACACAAGCATACATGTAGTGCTAAACAACGTATAAGCATGAATGGTGAGTGTACTGTCAATTTATACCATTTCAGATTGGTAAATAAAGAGACATGATTTAAATAACATTAATATAATATGGCATTGTTCATAGTTGAGACATAGCAGGTTATGACATTGTGCTGGAGTTGGTAGTTTCACCACACCACTGGATTACAGATCAAGAACACAAGCATACACAGAGTGCTAAATAAGATAACTTGCTATGTTTAGTTTAATTTACATGGTATGAATAAGGAACTAGGTTGTACAACTAAAGACTGAAATTGAGAAGGACAAACTTATGTTTATGTACTTCTTCGTTATAAACTTTGAACAAGCAATTTGATGCAGACGACAAAAATAAACAGCATTTGCACTCATAGCTATCCAAATATACACAACAAAGTTTGAAGGCTCGAGGAGGACAAACTTACATTAGGAGTGAAGACCGGCTCTATAAAGACCTTGTCCATATTGATGGGGCGGCAATTCAAGAAGTTTACTGCACACTCTTCTTCAAGAGCATTGCCTTTATTCTACATTTTCTTAAGAGTAAATATAGATGTAAAAATATAGGAACAAATGGCGATTATTTAACCTAAGATGCAGAGTACAAATGTAAATATAGCATACAAGCAAAAGGCACTGACAAGAGCAATGCAGAGCTAAACTTCTTCAGTAACATTGGTTTTATTCAATATTTTCGCAAGAGTAAATGTAGATCTGATGTGTAGAAAATGGAGGGTAAGGGAAAATAAGCTGCAAAGTATACATGAAGAACTAGATGACAATATAAGTACAGTGATGAAGGACAGCAGATACTTACAAGAACAATGCAGAACTAAATTTCTTCATAAGCATTGGGTTTATTCTACATTAATTTAAGCATTAATATAGATCTGATAATTTGGAGCGAACAGTGGATAAGCAAGCTATAATGCACAATGATGTCACATAATCCACCATGTATGAATGTAAGTACAGTGATAGGACAATAGGTACTCACAAGAGCAAAGCAGCGACCAGCATAGTTGTGATATCCTAGGTTTTGCAGCGCTGGTTCTATCGCCAATATACATGGGGTGCTATCTGATTTCTCCGGTAGCACCACCTTTTTCAAGGACTTTGCTTGTACTCCTTCAGGTTCTGCAATCACCCTCTTCCTTTTGGATGTCTGAAACACAAGAACAACATTTGAATGGAAAAACATGGTATGACGAAAAATGGAATAGGTATTGATAATGGACGGGCATGGCATCTTCACATATGTCATGAGTAAACTAAGCAGATGGTGGTGCAATGAAGCAAAAGAAATGCAAGACACCTTATGCAAGATATGTGCAACCAATAAAACCTTGCCAAATTAGAACAGGCACCTTATTGGGTGAACAGGATAGGCCATCTGCCTATGACTCCTTGAGCTCAGAATAGTCATTAGGATCATATTCTGAATACGAATCTATAGGTCGGGAGCATGTGGGTTTCATTGCATCCACAATGGACCTCAATCCCTTGATGCCAAGTTTGTTACCCATTGAACTGTTCCGCAATATTCTTCTGATGTGCGCATTCTTATATTCATTGTGATTACATACAACATCTGAAAAGCATGAAAACATAAATAGTAGTGAGATTATCTTTGTAATGCAGAGGATATTGTAATATAATAGGGGTCCCTGTAAACCCTTGTGTGCTATCACTGGATTCTGATGAGAGAGCCCATGTGTGCTGTAATATGGTGAGTAGATTAATATAATCTGGCACAACTACACAAAAAAATAGGCTCCCTGTTGGGAGCTCCAGATGTAAGGATAGTTGGCAGATGATAGGTTCATAATATACCGTATAGAAAGTTTATTGCCAAACCATGATAATGAGAGCGCACAGCCACTAGGCAGATCATAGTGTAGATAATAGGGGTACACCATAACCACCATAAATAAATCAGGAAAGCGAAACTGGCTGGAAAATACAGGGTTTTGCCGCTACTAATATGCAGCCTATCGATCACCTACAGGCCAGCTCTGTTCATCTGAAGGCACACAACTGTTACTATCAGTCTAGTCTATCAAAGACCGCGCGGCTCCCACCATTTCCGGGATATTATGGCAGACCAACTCGAAGTGCGAAATCATGTAGCAGAACCGGCCCAATAGAGCTGTCGACTGCAGATGTCCCTGCTCCACTTCCTGACAAGGAACATACTGTACTTACTAAAGAAGAACAGAAGAGGAACATGTTAAAGAATAGAAGGGGAATCATATTATTGAGATTCCCCTTCTTTCTATACAATGTTGGTTGCCCACCCATGATGAATCAGCGCGCCCAAAGAAATGCCATTCCATGATGTCTCTCTATATGTGGCCACATGCATTTGGAAACTCAAGTGGGAGCATTAGCTAACCAATTAAATGTGTGTCTATTAGCTAATGTCAGTATCCTATCACATTCGTATTTGAAGAACCTTAGGACGTATGATTGGTGTGTTATTTAGCTTTAAAGGGTGGACAACTGCTAGTAGGACACAAAGCACCTATGCAGATCATAGTGTAGATATAATGTGAAAACCCTAAGCATCAGTAGTAAAATCAGGAAAGTGGAACTTGCTGGAATATATGTGCTAGTATTGCCGGTTCGGCTAGAAAGGCTTCGGATACCAGCTCTCTACAACTGAAGGCGCAGTACTGTTACTATCAGTCTAACTCTCAAAGGCGACACATACGACCGAATACGAAGAGTTGAAAGCGTCCATGACAATCGACATGAAGACCAACACGAAAAGTTGAAAGCGTCCATGACAAGCGACCGAATAGACCTGTACACTGCAAATGTCCCTGCTCCTCTTCACTACAAAGAACATACTGTACAACTATTATACTCCCTCTGTTCCTAAATACAAGTCTTTGTTGAGATTCCACTATGGATCACATACGGATGTATATAGATACATTTTAGAGTGTAGATTCACTCATTTTGCTCCATATGTAGTCCATGGAGGAATCTCTACAAAGACTTATATTTAGGTACGGAGAGAGTACTTACAAAAGAAGAACAGAAGAGGAGCATACTAAAGAAGAGCAAGCAGATTTTGGATAATAAAATGTTGGTTGGCCACACATGATGAACCAGAGCGCATTAAGAACGCAACTCCCTGCTGTCCCTCGATATGTGGCGCATGTGCTTTTCAAAAGTAAAGTAGGAACATTAGCTGACCAATTAAACATTCTCTGTTTTAGTACATGTCAGCATCATATCAGATTCGTATTTGAGCAACTAAGTTTGGAATTATGAGTGGCATGTTGTTTAGCTTGATGGGTTGAGGAGCACTGCTTGCACATACGTCTCGAAGCACCTACGATAATGGTACTGAATATATGGGAATGTCTACATGCAAGTCGCCTGACTTTCCTCATTTGGGTCAGTCGACCATTTCAGGCGGTTGGATGAAGATCCTACGTCTCCTAACCCTTGTTCTTCCTCGCCTCTTATTCTTCCCCTAAAGACCACCGCACGGTCCTCCGGCCGAACCACCGGCACCCGCCCTCCCCTGAACCGCCCACCACCTCCGATCTTCCGCCGCCCCCAGCCATCCCTCTAGCTAACCCCACCCCCCACCCGCGTCGAGTTTTGCCTCCGGCGAGGCCCCACCATAGCCCGACGACAACCACCCACAACCACGGTCCCCACCCAAAACCCTAAGATAGATAATGGGGCAGCCCTCCGATGAGCCCCTTCCTTCCCTCCGGCGAACTCCCAAAAATGGACTGACCCCAATTTGAAATTCAGTCGACTGTCATTTAAGCTATTGTGGAATATAAAAGGGGAAAACCATAAGCATTGCGAGTATAGTGGTGCGCGTGCCATGGCTGATCTGAAGGTGCAAACCGGACAAAGGCAACTTCGCAACCAATGTTTGGTTTCAACTAACAAGTAAGATTCTAAGTGATGGACAAGAAATCACAGTAAAGCAGTGGTGATCTATTTTCTTGCTGAGATAAATAACTTGAGCAGATACGAAAGAGTACCGCCTCTGGTGTGGCGCCGTGTAAGCATCTGCTGAGGCATTGAGGGTGCTGCGGTAGCGATGGCTATCGGTGGTGTGGAAGCAGATCTAGGAGGGCAGATAGTGGCGGCGAGGGAAATATCCCGGTGCGGTGGACGAGACGGTCGTACGAGAGGCCTCGGCAAGGTGGACAATGGCGCGAATGAAGCGAGAGGACGCGATGCAAGGATCTTGGTCCGAAGCAGTGGATGAGAGAGGTCGATCTCTTGTAATGGACGACGACGTCGGGGTATCAGCTCCGGCATGGTGGAGGAGGACGGCGGTGGATGGGGTGGCGGACAGAGGAGACTGCGGTGGAGAGGGTGTTTTGGCGCCCACGGAGTACCAATGGGGAAATGGAGGGAGAGAGGAAGGGGGGAACCATGTCTTCAGGGCGCGCTTCTCTCAAATGCGAGGAAATTTACAAACTTAGCCCCTGTTTAAAATTTCCTACATCACAGCAATATTAGTCGGTTGGGGATTGGACGGTAATCTCGCATACACCGAATATTTGCCGACAGAGATTTCGACCGAGGAGAGTTTGTTTTGGCGCCCACCGTGTATGAATCGGGGAGGGAGGTGAGAGGCGATTTCAGCCGAGGAGAAACTGTGTTTTGGCGCCCACCATGTATGAATCCAGGGAGGTGAGAGGCGGAGGCGGTTATGTCATGTTTGAGTGAAATTACAAGCCTACCCCTATCGAAACCTATAGAAATCGAGCCGATAGACTTTGCGTGTTAGGGATAGGCAGTAATTTCCATCTCGCAGATTTTGGTTTCGGGCGGTTACTGCGAGTTTCCCCGCTTCGTTCAAATTTTTGCAGAGAAAGAGTGCACGTTTACCGTGCCAACTCAATTCGAATCTAGTTTGTATTTATTTTTTTGGGCAGGATCCATTTTGTATTCGAATACAAATCTATATACATCATTTTTTTATATATACTTTCAAAAGCACAACACCCTTTATACATAAATATGGTTTACAAATGGCATGATCTCAGATTCATAAGGCTGGATCCATCTTAATTTGGATTTTCAAATATTTGAAACCACTTTATGTTGAAATCGAATGTATGCATTCCTCGCTAACTGTCTCCAATTAATGTGTGTTTCATGCACTTTTTTTTACTTCTCAAACACGTATAATGTGTTTGACACACGCAACATATAGTGTAATCCCGTTTAGACATTAATTGCATATAAACCATGCATTGTCTCTAATTAAAGAATCTATGGATCACTAATATTGATAAACTATATAACATTACACGTGTCCCCAAATTCAAATGAATATGCATGTTTGATAGACCAATTTTCGTTATGATATTATCGATGTCGTGATCTCTAGTTTAAATATTTGAATCCCCTTTAATCCAGATATTCATCTCATATAGCTATCACTCATGCTTGTATATCTCTCTAGACCTATACGCCTTCATCGTCTCTCGGGTATCTCTCGTGCTACTTGTATGTCGACAATGATCTTTTATCTTCGTAACACACTGACGGTACTCTCTCCCTCGACATTCACTCTATCTCTCTCTAAGTATATCTCGCTCCCTGCTATGTGTCTCTAACTATGATTCTCCCTGTGAAATCTCTTTCTCTCACACAAACACAAACTTCATCTCCCGGGGCCTCATTTCTCTCTACTATTCCCCTGTGTGCCACTCGCACACCCCCTCTCACACAGAGATGTCTTGCGCTCCTTAGGTATGAGAAGCTGTGACTCTCCCTCTTAAATATCTCTTTCTCACCCACAAACACAAACTCTGTCTCCCAGGGTCTCATATCTCTCCACCATTCCCTTGTATGTCGCTCACACACACACTCTCTCCCTAGAGATATCTCGCGTTCCCTGATATGTCTCTCTAGCTATCACTCTCCTTGTGAAATATCTTTCTCTCTCGCAAACACAAAACTCTGTCTCTCGGGATCTCATTTCTCTCTGATATTTGTTTGTATGTGACTCACATGCACCCTCCCTCTATCTCTCTCACACCCACACACATAACTCAACCTTCTGATCCACTCGACTCTTATCTCTAACACACACACTAGCTAGCCGATCTCCCTCTAGCTAGCATCTTTATCTTTCTATTTATCTGTTTCTCCATCAACCTTCTTTCTTGCCCTCACTCTTGCTTCCTATCATGCACACTATATATGTTTCTCTCTACATGCAGTCATGCGCCCTCTTTTTATCTTTCTCTCACACACACATAACTTCACCCCTCTGAACCACTCGACGGTCATCTCTAACACACAAACTAGCCGATATCCCTCTAGCTAGCATCTCTATCTCTCTATCTATATGCAGTTTCTCCGTCAACTTTTCTTTCTCACACGCACTCTTGCTTCCTATCACGCACACTATATCTGTCTATCTATACATGCATCTATAGGTTGATCTCTTTTGCACAATCGTTGTGTCTCGCTCTCTCTGCTCGCCATAGATGCATGCTCCAGCCCACGCCACTATCTCTTAAAGACAAAAACACATGCTCAATTATCGGGCCTTCTTCCCTCCACTCTCACATGCATGCATATTGTCATACCAATCCGTCTCTCCCATGTCATTGATCTTATGACTTATGTCTTCTTTCTTTTATCTCGATCATGCACGCGCGCACACACACACACATCCCACGTATACATGTATACCTCTCGCACATGCACGTTCAAGGTCTCCTATGTCTCCATACATAGTTAATTACCCTCAGCCCTAACCCCACATCGAATCGTTCTCTTCTTGTGTGCACATGACTTCCGCCTAGCTGGGTCTTTTCTCTAAAACACACACTCACACTTAACAATCTCCTTCTAGCTACCCCCTCTCTCACTCTTCCCCTATATCCCCGAAACCAATAATACCATCCCTTCGTTTAATTCCCTCCTACATGCACCATCGATATATAGTAGTCTTCCTCGGTGTCTCTCGAACAAACACGTTATCTCGATGTCGACTCCTCTCACGCGCACATGCCTTCTCTTCCCTCTTTACGGGCCTCTTCTCTCTTGCACTCCCCTCGTTGGTGGCCTCTGCCATACACATCACCTCTCTACGATGAAGCCACACACACTTAAATTACTTTCGTCACCGAAGACTCCGCTTCACACACACACACACACACACACACACACATTAAGACTCCATCTCACACACACATGCTCTAGGTGGAGCATTTGTTCCTACCACCCTTCGTCCAACCTTACCCGTATGATAAACAATCACCTTAATTTACTTATATAACATGGACAAATTCCACTTTATTTTAGTAGTTAGCAAAGTTCTCATAATTATATAACGCAAATCACGAGCAGGAAGTGACATTTTTTTTACACAACCACGTTAACATGGCCACGTAAATCACAAGCTAAAGTGTAATACCATTATACTTATATCCCGATGCAAAAGGTGGAGTACATGTCCGAAGAGTAGAGTCGCACACACGCACTCTGTCTCTCAGAATCTCACACACATACCAGTTACGTGACGCCCCCTAAGCAGACCCGTATGTTACAATTTGTGCACCCGCGGGTACACGTGATGGTGCACATTTATTTAAGCCGGACGGCGAACCCAAACAGTAGCTGCATTCATTCCTCTCCCGCTGCCTCTTCTCTGGTCGCCGTCGGCCGATAGCCATGGCCTGACCGAAGGGAACGACATACGCCATGCTCCCGCCGGAGCGGCGCTTTGATCTGGAGGCGGCACGAAGCCCGGATCGCAGCCGCCCTACCTCCGGAGTCCGGACTAGCCGGAGCCAGACGAGGAGGCGTTGGAGGCGGAGCAGCACGCGGAGCCGGAGGAGGAAAACGACGACGCAGAGCCAGAACAGGAGGACGACGACGCGGGCGAAGCGGAGCCAGAGGAGGATGATGATTTCCATTATACTCATACTTAAAGGGCTTTGAGTTTCATGCCACATTTATTTCATAGAAATAAAGAAAGGAAATTTTAGTGGTCATGCATGCATCTATTTGTGCTAGCACTCCTATATAAGGGTTGACCGGTTGCTTCCCGCGGACGTGCACAGGCGGTGGAAGAGGAAGGAGAAGGGAAGCTGGCTGTGGAGTATGCCAGTTGCAGCATGAGCTCCAAGGAACGTTCGTGCCAAACAATGCATAGTAGTAAAGTATAGTCCAGCGGAGTATGAATTGGCCTTTAGGTTGCGTGGGGATGACATGGCTGCAACATGCAGGCTGCAGTTCAACAGCCTACCGCTCCGCTTCGCACTGTTTGGTCACGCAAGATTTGCATGCACGCATGTCACACACGTACTTGTCGAAGGCGTGCTCGAAAAAGGGCGACCGGGTCCGCTAGTCCGTGTTGGTCCATGCGCCCGGAAAACAACTAATCCCAGTCGCTGTAAATGTCGTGCGTGCTTTAATTCCGGGCTAGTGGATGGACGCGAACGTGCCGTACAACGAACCGCCCGCCAACTCCCTAATCTCTATCTGTACTCTTATAATAATAATAATCTATCTATCTATCTCTCTACTCTTATAAAAAATAGAGTTGGTGATGATGGTGTGCCTGCCATCCTGCAATATAGGCCGTCCGATTTATATCTCACGGATAGGAAGGAAACTATGGCAATTTTGCAAAAAGATACCCACACCCCTCTCCACATTTGCAAATAAGGCCTTCCCTCGTTCATCCTTTTCTCTCACAAGATAAACTACTCATACAAATGCATCTTGATGTTACATGCAACGCACGGGCATCTTGCTAGTAACAAATAATAATAAAATAATAAAAAACCGAGTTGGTGATGATGGTGTGCGTGCCATCCTGCAATATAGACCGTCCGATCTATATCTGACGGATAGAAAGCAAACTATGGCAATTTTGCAAAAAGATACCCGCACCCCTCTCCACATTTGCAGATAAGGCCTTCCCTCGTTCATCTTCGTCTCCCACATCTTATTGCCATGTCATCTTATAACATTTCAGTACATGTCTCTTTGTACTCCAGGAGAAGTAGTTCTTTCCTTCTTTTTTTATTGATTGGGATAGTCATCTACGCAACTTTATAATGCCAGTTGTATAAACTATAAAGGACTTAACAATTTCAATTCCGTGTAGTACTAGCTAGGTAGCCATAATCCCATCAAACAAAACTAGTCCTACTTTAATTAATGTACATGGCCCAGGTAACACTCTCAAATTGTTTGTCGTTGCCCGTGCCGCAGCTGGTCTATACATTGCTTCCGTTCCCCCTCATAGAAATAAGCAATATAAAGTATTTTATTTTAATCCGTATCCCTTGCTTATGTCACCTTATTATACTGCATGGACCATAACCATGCACGTCAGCATGTATCCAGGTTTGAGATGCCAGGTGTACCAGATGGACGGCGGTGTGTTCGACCCCCCGTGATGCTACCTGGGTGCGGATGAACACACTTGAAGAGTACTCGATTTTCATCTGGAACAACTACCCCATAGTGCAAATGATGCCACCTTCCGTGCACGACACCGACGGCCTGCCATTCATGAAGAACGGGTGCATTTTCATTACGCACCAACGGATTCATGTCTTGAACGCCCCTATCTGTGATCTATGCCGCTTCAGTTTAGATGAGTCTCCATCATGGGGAGCCACACTTAAGAAGCTGCGATGATATGGACTCCCGTTGCCCACCGTTATGGATTGTTCCATCTATGAAGAACACGTGGGACTGGAACTACGAGACGGACATGTACCCAGGGATGTACGAACCTGAGTAATGTAGCACAGTAAGTGAAGTAGAAAGGAAAAAATAGTATGAACATGCGTGGCATATAGGCATTTGTCTCTTACTACCACTAAATGTTGTACGTGCAATGCACGGTGATATTATGATGTACGTGCCTAAGTACTCTACTACTATATTAATTGGAGGCACATATTAGGTTTTATATTTGTTTACGTGTATGGCCCGAGACCTTCCAACTAGACGCGTCTTTCTCTCCGGGTCGCACTTTGTATCGTTCATCTATACCCCTATATAGTGTGCGAATAACTTTGAAAGATGGTCATTGGATGAAGCCAATCCGACGGTGCAGAGATGGCAAATCCGAGCACTACTGGCCATTGGATATCATCTAGATTCCACCAGATTCTGCCACATGTACAATCTAGAAGACTCCGTGGTTGAACTTAAGCATAATGCACAAACCTCAAAACACAAGCACTTCTCCTTTGTTCTAGAATCTTCTAGATCATAATTGGCCAAACTTTTTTTTCTAAATGAATTGCCATTATTTGTTTTTTACTTTATGCTTTACAATGCATAATTCCATGAATCTTAAAATATATTAACTTTTTTTATAAAACTAATTGATTTTGAATGAGATGAACTATAAGAATTAAACGAACATCTACATCATGCATATATGACTCAAAGCTTACATGTTATGGTGTGGTATTTATTCATAATTTGGTTGCCAAATCTCATGCGTGCAGTGCACGTGTACCTTACTAGTACTACGTGTGGTCTCCGACCTAGAAGTGGAAGAAGTGGAGACGCTCTACCACGCTGTTCATGTCCCACTCCTTTCGCTGACGTGTGGGACATCCAACATGTGCCGTGTTTGGCACTCCTTCGTCGTAAGAGTTGAAACACTAGCTTTCATGAAAAATAAAAAATAAATATAAATCAATAGTGATACTATACCACGCGGTTTCCTTGCTCCTCGATATCGGAAAGAATACTTCCGTTCGCCGACATGTGGGACGTCGACCATCCTGGTCCACTTGCCATGCACGCAGAACTCCAAGGGAGAGTCACCCTGGTCGTCGCGCCACAGTAATAATGACTAATGAGCCGTCAAATCACAGGCCCAACCTTTGCCACTGTAAAGTTGCTCGGACGAAGGAACCATCATGACTTCGTTGAATTCCGCTTCTTGAAGAAAACTACTGTACCAGCAATACTGCTAGCTACAGTAGTACTGTACTCTAGCGGAGGCCTCCTTTGGTTCATAGGATAGGAATTTTATAGGAATATGAAAATCATAGGAAGTGAGATGACATGCATCTCAATTCCTATAGAGAAAGAGATGCCATTTGATGCATAGGATATGAATTTTTCCATTGAGTCTAGGCTAATGTACTGGTAATTTGCTCTAAAAACTACAGTAGTAACTAGTACTGGTACATGCTCGTAATTAATTAAATAAACATACGAGCAACACAGACACACACAGTAACTACTAGTACTACTACTTCTGACATGCTGGCCAGACGCCGTCGTTCTCCTTCCCGGCTTTGTCGGCGACACCCCACCGTGCTTGGATCTCCGCCGAGCTCTCCGCAGCAGCGCGTGCGTCCTCTTCTTTCTTGCGGCGACGGGCCTCTCTTTTCTTGAGTGCTTTCTGCCTTTTTCGCTCCCTCTGTGCGGCTTTGGCCGCCTCTTGCTCTACCACCCATTCGGCCTTGGCAGCTTCAAAGTCCGCCCACGTAGGTGTGAGGTCGCGAGCAGCGATGAACTCGGCACGGCGGGATGCCATCGCTTCCCTACCATTTTGTGTGCGGTCGTGGGCGGCGAGGAACTCGGTGCGGCAGGATGCCATCGCTTCCTTACCGGTTAGTGTGTGGTGCGGTGGCATGAACGACGCTTGGTGAGAGCTCTGGGGCGGAGTGGCCGGACAACCGTATAGTGCATTGGTTTGTCAAGAGCTCAAGGACAGACGACAAAGGAAATTTGGATTCCCCTTCAATCCTGGTCATTTATTACCAAGTAAAATGCATTGGCGGTCATTGAACTTGCCTTGATAGTTCACTTTGATCATTGTACTTAAGAATACGGTCAATACGGTCGTTATATACGAGATATGGTGATTATACGGTCCCTATCATCACACCCGTGTAGCTGTAGCTGGGATTTGATGTTTCTGCACCTCCGTCCTGGTTGATGCATGTAACTACAAATAATATCACTAGAAACTATGTTTATTAGTAAGGTACACGTGCATTGCACGCATGAGATTTGGCAACCAAATTATGAATAAATACCACACTATAGCATGTAAGCTTTGAGTCATATATGCATGATGTAGATTGTCGGTGCAACAAACCCTGGGTCTGTTGCCCAGACCGTGCACAGGCCTAAAAGAGCAAGGTTGCAACATCTAAATCCAGACCAAGCAAGGAGAGATCAGCTCTTTGAGGAATCAAAGGGCAGATCAAGAAGACCAAGACAAGCTAAATGAGCAAGACACCACTAAGGAGAAACCTCCCTTGCCGGGCAGGCGAGCCTGGTGAGGACAAGATGGCCCCGAAGTCAAGCCTCAAGACCATCCCGGCAGGCCTACCGGGTGCTACCGAGGGCAAACTACCCCGCCAAGGCTCCACCGCTCCACCTCACTGCGACGCAAGTCATCGATCGGTGTGGTGTCAAGCCCCCAAGTGACTAAGTGGCTGTTATTTGGCACGTGGCAGCCACTTCCTATAGAAATCACCTCCAAATGATACCTGTCCAGAGACGTGTCAAGCAGACAGATGAGAAGGTGGCCGAGCAGCCCGACAAGGCTTGCCGGGCATGCCATGATGTGACACTAAGCGGCGCATTTAATGCGCTCTGCTCTGGCTGCAGAGTTAGGTAAGATAGAACTATTCGCTATGTAATTAGTACACAATGACTGATTTGCCACGGTGGTGACCCCTTGATCTATAAAAGGAGGGCCATGGCAACCATAGAAAGGATTCGGACCCTTGTACACTCGTACGTGCATAGCTGCCCTCACCCCGAGGCAACCCTGTCGGGCAAGAGCGCTGCGTTTCCACCACAATCCACCATCAATCCACCAAAGTAGGAGTAGGGTTTTACGCCTCGCGGCGGCCCGAACCTGGGTAAAACTGCCCGTGTGATCTCTGCCATGCTGCGCTATGTTCTCCGCTCTTTGTGCAATGTGCTCATCCCCCTGCTGAACCACAAGGGGCTGATGGCCCCATAGGTGGCCGTGGTTTCCCACGACATCTTTGGCACGCCAGGTAGGGGGAAGCGCTTGCGCAAACCCGAAAAGCGTATGCAGCGCATCATCTTATTCATCGACGGTTCCATCGTCCGTGGCGCCCAAGAAGAAGCCCGGTGCTGGAGCCCACCCGTCTACTTCGAAGGCCCCGTCACACGCGGCCGTCGATGCCGCGGGGGCTACGGGGACGCACGGAGACATGGACGCTGCGGGGGACGCGGCCGGCGCAGGCGGCGTCGTCACCACCTCCCCTATGGCTGAAACAAGGGCAGAAGGCACTGGTGAAGGACAGCATCCCAGCGGCCAAGCTCCACGAGGTACGGGTGGAGAAATCATTCCATCTGCACCTCTCTGCCCGGCCAAAGGGCACAGCCGCAGCGGTGACACTCGCTCTGGGGCGAATCGCAACTGTCCGGCCGGTCCCGCTGCGGGCGCGGCCACAGGGCGTGCGCCACTCCCGGAACGAGCTGCCCCAGCCGATGCGCCAAACGGAGCCGCTGGCCCTCAAGTGCCTCCACCTCATCACCACGCCACCCTGGCGATGGGCTCACGACGACGAGAACACGGCGCAGCTACTACCGGCACCATGAGGAGCCAGGCGACGCTACGGTCTACGCCGTCATCCATGCCAAGCACCGCTTCGGAGGCTATGGCGCGGGCCCAGCTGCTATTGAGATTTCCGCCGGCAGCCGATCAGATGGATGAATGGAGAGCCACCATTCAAAGCCTGATTGGTTTCACCGAGGCGGGAGGATCACAGCGAGCTAGCCTGCCATGGCCTCCCCAGGCAACGACAACGGCCCGCGCTGCTGGCCGTGCCGAAGGGGCCACCCCCACGGTCCAGTCCCCTCCGCGGCAGCCCGCGCAGGGGCCACGACTAGAGCCACACGATCCAGAACCTGACGACATCTCGATGGCTTCGTCCGGCCCTTGAGCACGTCGAGGCCAGCGGTAGGCCCAGGAAGACAGGCGAGGGGAAGGCGCGCGCATCACCATCGAGCGGCGCCATGACACCGACCGCCAGTTCGATAGGCGCAATGGCCCTGACGTCGACGAGCCTACACCCGATGAGGGTGGGTACCTACCTTTCAAGGTTGGGTGCCCCGCCTTCACTCGTGAACTGTGGGAAGTCCGTTGGCCATCTACCCGCACATTCAAGCCAGAGATACCAAAGAAGTACGATGGGAGATTGAACCCGGCAGAGTCCTTGAGCATCTACACCATCGCTGTTCAGGCTGCCGGGGGAAGAGATGAGAAGGTGTTTGCCAACTACTTCCCTTTGGCACTCAAGCCAAATGTGAGGTCTTGGCTAATGCACCTGCCAGAGAACTCCATCTCAACTTGGGCTGACCTGTGCCATGAGTTTGTTGGCGCCTTTACGGGCGGCCACCAAGAACCAGGATGGCCGAGCGATCTGTAGCTCCTCCCACAGAAGGAAGGAGAAAGTCTGCGGAAGTACATGCAAAGGTTCAGTCGAGTGCACAGGAACATCCCAGATATCCACCCGGCAGCTGTGATAGCCGCATTCCAGTCCAACGTGCGCAACCGCAGGATATGTTCCAAAATGAACATGCGGCTGTCCAAGACTATGAATGAGTTATACACTCTGGTGGATAAGTGTGCTCGCATAGAGGAGGGAAGGCGACTTCCCGGTGAAGAGGACGGCGTCGACATCGATTCAGACGATGACGACGACGCCACCAGTCAGAAGAAGAAGAACAAGAAGCGCAAGGAGAAAGTTGTGATGGCCATCGAAGGATCAAGCACACCTAGTACCGACAAGAAGGCCAAGGCCGAGGCCCCCGATAAGGAGGTTGCCGCGTGCACTGACTGCCGGGCGGCCGCGGCTGCCGAGAAGGCTGGGAAGGGTGATGGGCCGTACTGCAAGATCCATAGGACCAAGGGCCACGACCTTCAGGAGTGTCATCAGGTTGAGTAACTCGTCAAGAAGCAGAGGGCTGAGTATGAGAAGTGTGACAAGGAGAAAAACCAGGATGGTGCTGGCGGGAAGGGCCGAGGTGGCAGAGGAAGCCGCCCCGGCAAGGTTTCTCAGAATCAAGGGAAGCCCTCTAGAGGCCGTAAGAAGGAGGATTGCAATGATGAGAGTGATGGAGGAGATGAAGAGGAAACCAGTGAGCATGAGTTCCAGAAGGCCACTGACGCCCTGTGCATTGACGGGGGTGCATCTCTGCACTCCTCTCACCGCCAACTTAAACAGTGGGCGCGTGAAGTCAATGCCGTGGAGCCAGCGGCAGATTCTCGGAAGCCGCTCAAGTGGTCCCGCAAGCCCATCGTCTTTGACGAAGAGGATAACCCTGACCGCACCACTGCGGTAGGGTGCTTGCCATTGTTGGTCTCACCAACAATACGCAACCTCAAAGTCACAAAGATGTTGGTTGATGGAGGGGCCGGGTTGAATCTGATATCTCCAAATGTCATCAGCAAACTTCAGATAGCAAATGAAGAGCTCAAGGTTACTGGCACGTTTCAAGGAATCAACCCCGGTAGGAGTCGTCCTAAGGGAAAGATCACGCTGCCGGTGACGTTCGGAGGGGAGTTAAACTACCGGACTGAGAAGATCGTGTTTGACATGGTTGACCTCCCCTTGCCGTACAACGGAATCCTTGGTCGCCCAGCTCTGGCCAAGTTCATGGCGGCATCCCACTATGCCTACAACACCTTGAAGATGCCAGGGCCGATAGGAGTCATTTCCGTTCTATCAGATCAGAAGGACGCAGTCATATGCGTGGACAAGATGTACCGGGAGGTGGTCGTTGCTGAGGCTACAGAAACCACTGCTCCCGCCAAGGAAAGTAAGAAAATGAAGAGTGTTAGCAAGGATGCCAGCAAGGAATCTGGGAAGCGTGCCTCTCCGGAGTGTGCTGCGCCTGTTGATGACTTGCCGGAGAGTTCCAATAGCAAGAGATCCAAAGCTGCTGCACCTGCTGTGAAGAAGGTCCCGGCAGGGCTGGCTGGCGCTGATGATACCTTCACTATCAGTGCCACCCTTGATGACAAATAGGAAAGCGCACTCGTTGCCTTCCTGCGGGCGAATATCGATGTGTTTGCCTGACAACGATCTGATATCCCCGGTGTTCCCAGGGAGGTAATCGAGCACCACCTTGCTGTCTGCCCGCAAGCCCGGCCCGTCAAGCAGAAGGTCCAGAAGCAAGCTTTGGAGCGGCAACAGTTTATTGCCGAGGAGATCAAGAAGCTTGAAGCAGCTGTTTGGTCAGGGGAGTGTTGCATCCCACATGGTTAGCAAATCCAGTGGTGGTGTGCAAGGCGAATGGGAAATGGAGGCTTTGCATAGACTTCACAGATCTAAACAAGGCATGCCCGAAGGACCCGTTCCCCTTGCCGTGCATCGACTAGATTGTGGATTTCACTTCTGGGTGTGACCTGCTTTCCTTTCTGGATGCCTACTCCGGATACCACCAGATCTTCATGTCCAAGGAAGATGAAGAGAAGACCGCATTCATAACCCCATGTGGCATGTACTACTTTGTACAGATGCCCTTCGGGTTAAAGAGCGCCGGATCCACTTTTGCAAGAGCAGTACTGGCTTTGAATCCCAGCTGCACAGAAACATTGAAGCTTACATGGATGATATTGTGGTCAAGACCAAGGACAGATCAACCCTCATCCAGGATTTGGAAGAAACCTTTGCTAATCTGCGCAGGATCAACTTGAAGCTGAACCCAGAGAAGTTTGTGTTTGGAGTTCCCTCTGGCAAGTTACTTGGCTTCTTTGTGTCGCATTGAGGGATAGAAGCCAACCCCGGCAAGATCAAGGCTATCGAGAAAATTCAAGCACCCAAGGCAGTCAAGGACATGAGGCATTTGACTGGATGCATGGCTGCACTGAGCAGGTTCATTTCCAAGTCTGCCGAGCGTGCCCTGCCGTTCTTCAAAATCTTGAAGAAGGGAGGACCCGTGGAGTGGACCCCAGAGGCAGACGCTGCGCTGCAAGATTTGAAGACCTATCTTTCCCAATGTTGGGGATATCGCTTATCGGGAACTTATCGGTCGACCCATGATAAGGGGTAAATCGGCCATTTTATCAGCATATCAGCCAATTTATTGCCATATCGGCTGATTTATCAGCCGATTTATCTTATCGGCCAGACAACGGTAAGCGATAAATCGGCCGATTTATCGGAATATCGGAAGATATCTTGAACAGTGATCTTTCCTCTGTGCCCACCTTGGTCACTCCCAAACCACAAGAGCCGTTGCTGCTATACTTAGCGGCAACCAATCAAGTGGTTAGTGCGGCACTGGTGGCGCAGCGGGAAGTGGATGACGCGGCAGCCACAACCACTGTCCCCTCTGAAGAGGAAAGCGAACCCATCCCGACAAGACCAGAGTCAGTCCAGAGTGAAGAAAGGCAGGGCAGCGGAAGCAGTTCTATGGTTGCGGCAAAGAAGAAAGTGGTGCAGCCCCCAGTGTACTTCGTTAGCTCCCTGCTACAGGGAGCTAGATCGAGGTACTATGGCGTGCAAAAGTTGATTTTTGGCCTCAAGGAAACTACACCACTACTTCCAAGCCCACGAGATCACAGTTGTCACCCGCTTCCCCTTGCAACGCATACTTCGGAACCCCAAGGCCACCGGCAGGATTGTGGAATGGGCTTTGAAGTTGTCCATCTTTGGTTTGAAGTTTGAAAGCACATCAACTATTCAGAGCAGAGCACTAGCAGAGTTCATCATAGAGTGGACACCAACTCTTGATGAAGAAGTATTGGAGATAGTTATCCCCAGCAAGGAGGCGCCCCAAGAATGGATTATGTATTTCAATGGTGCCTTCTCCCTACAAGGTGCGGGGGCTGGCGTGCTTCTTGTTGCCCCCACTGGGGAGCACCTTAAGTATGTCGTCCAGATGCACTTTCCCCGGGAGAAGGCTACCAACAATACTGCAGAGTATGAAGGGCTCCTTGCCGGGCTCAGGATTGCAACAGAACTGGGAATCAAGAAGCTGATCATCCGCGGAGATTCACAACTTGTGGTGAGACAAGTCAACAAGGATTACCAAATAGAGCACGTGCCCCGTCAAAGGGCGCTGCTCAAAAACTCCCTGTGGAACCAGGGACTTTTGTTCTCCATCTGACTCAGCCCTCCGTATCCCCGGCAACAATGGCCAGAAAGAGGAGTAAACTGGACTCCAGCAAGCCTCACCTGGCAGGTCCTCCCGAGGCTCCCGGCAGAGAGCTTGGCGGGAACAACTCCCCTTCGATCAGTGAGCTACACCATCCCGCCAGACCACCGGTCCCTGCGGTCGAGAAGTGCGCTCCTGCGAATGAGGAGGTGCCACTGGTCCTTGTTGCCGAGCCCCTGGCCCCAATCTGGGCATGGCACATAGTCCATTTCCTCCAAACTGGAGAACTCCCCGAAGAGCAAGAAGAAGCTGAAAGAGTAGCCCGGAGGGCCAGTATGTATCAGTTCATGGATGACACATTGTACAGAAGGAGGCCCAACGGTGTGAAATTGAAGTGCATTTGCCGGGAGGAAGGAAAGGAACTGTTGGCAGAGGTACACAAGGGTATGTGCGGCTCACACATTGGATCAAGGGCTCTGGTTGGAAAAGCTTTCCGGCAAGGTTTCTATTGGCCCACAGCCCTCCAAGATGCAGTTGAGCTCGTCACTAAATGTGAAGCCTGCCAGTTCCATTCCAAGAACATCCATCAGCCTGCCCAAGCTCTTCAGACGATCCCTTTGTCATGGCCCTTCTCGGTCTGGGGGCTCGATATCTTGGGCCCCTTCCCCCATGCTACCGGGGGCTTTGAGTTCTTGTTCGTCGCTATCGACAAGTTCACAAAGTGGCCAGAGGTGGAGCCCGTGAGAAAGATGACCGCACAGTCAGCTATCAAGTTCTTGAAAGGATTGGTGTGCCGCTTCGGGGCGCCTGCCCGAATCATCACCGACAATGGCACCCAATTCACGAGCCACACCTTCATGCAATATGTTCATGCCCTCGGAAGCAAGATCTCATTTGCCTTTGTCGCCCATCCCAGAAGCAACGGACAAGCTGAGAGGGTGAACGCTAAAGTGCTACGAGGTCTCAAGACAAGAACCTTTGATAGACTGCAGAAGTGTGGCAGGCGATGGATCGACGAGCTGCCGGTGGTTCTTTGGTCCCTCAAGACGACACCAAATCGAGCTATCGGGCAGACTCCCTTCTCCCTAGTCTATGGGGCAGAAGCAGTTACCCCCACGGAACTCATATTCGGATCTCCTCAAGTGCTTGCCTACGATGAAGTAGCACAGGAATGGCACCGGCGTGACGACGCTGTGCTACTTGAGGAGAACCATCTCCGGGCCGCTACGCGTGCTGCATGCTACCAGCAAGCCCTGCGTCACTATCACAGCCGTAGGGTTCGTGCCCGGGGTTTTGAGGAAGGCGACCTTGTCCTTAGGCGTGTTCAGTCTGCCAAGGGTACAAACAAGTTGACGCCGAAGTGGGAAGGCCCTTACCGGGTAGTACGAGTCACCAGACCTGGCGCAGTCCGTCTGGAGACCGGAGATGGCATCCAGTTGCAAAACTCATGGAACATTGAGCATCTCCGTAAGTTCTACCCGTAAGGCGCGGCTGTCGAGCCCTGCCCGGCAGCCACCCTTTTGTACAGGCCTTGCCGATGTTGCATGTAACCCCTTGTACAAAGCCAGGCACAGACCCTAAGCAACAGAAATAAACGAAGTGCTGGGGGCCCCCCAAAACTTGCATGCATGCATAAGCATATCATGAGCATAGCATGATCATGTAGATAAGGTCGCATGAGGCATTGTTTTCATCTGCATTAATTTGCAGGGTTCTTGCCGTGGACTCAGTCCCAGAAAGAAGAAATGAAGACGAGCCTACATGACGATCTTCGGCAAGCCAAACAGATAAGTTCTCTTCTTATCCTTACGTGTTCTGTAAGTAGAACCTTGTGCATATGAAAACCTCGTCACCTTCGAAACTTAGGTGCTCCCATCCTTTGACTCGAACATTGCTTCGGTCAGGATGGTCGCAGTGGCCTTTGGCGGAGAAGGCTTGGCGGGGGGCTGGTCCCTCTTTGCGATTTGTGCCCGGCAGGCTTAGCCCCATGGCAACAATTTGAAGGTACCGGTAGGATAGCTTGCCGAAGATAACTTGTTTACTTGAACGTATAGAGGCATTTCACCTCTGCATGAGTATGATGCATGCACAAGTGCCCGGAAAAGCTTGTCTTTTTCATTAATATGCTGATGAACAAGTACAGATCTTACAGAACACCAACATGGATAAAGAAGATTACATTATTTAGACTAAAGTTTGGCAAGTGCCTACATATTTTAGACTGAAAAAAGATAAGTGCCCCGTAATCCCTTTCTTGTCCCTCTCCTCCTAGGCACTGCGGTCGAAGAGGAAGAGGGCAAAAGGAGTGCCTGAGCAAGATGCCCCACTCGACCCCGTCAGGACCTACTGGGCGCAGACTGACAAGATCGAGAGTGGCGAGGCTGCGAAGGAGAGGTGCGGAAGGAGCAGCTCGGTGGTGCCCTAGTCACCACCTCCAGGACCAGCCAGAAGCCCCAGCAAAAGCACCGATGGGGAGAACCGCCGAAGCTCAGCTGGAAGACTGCTGGAGGAGGCGAAGGCACCAAGAGAGCGGCCCCCTCCCCGATAACCAAGAGGCCGGTGATGATGGTGCCGGGGAGGGAGAGGAAGAATGGAAAGACGAGGCAGCAGGTCGGCAGTACGAGATGAAGGCGTCGGTGCCATCGTACTCCGACCTGACGCCCTACCACCCGCCTTCTTCGTCTTCCCTCATTCTTTCTTCATCACCACCACTCCAGGGTGGCGCCAGCTCCTCGAGCCGTTGCCTCCCCCGGAGAAGCTGCGAGCGATGACGGCGTCCGAGACGCACGAGGAGCATCGCTCCCCACCTTGGAGGGTAGGAAGATGCCGCCGTCTTCGACATTCGCCCCGACTTCACCAAAGGGGGCAGTGCTGGGATTACCAAGGGACTCAAGCGCTGCACCCCAGACAGATGCCGAAAGCCCTGGGAGCTCCGGCGTCAGGGCGGGAAGCTGCAGTGGTTCACGGCAAGGTCTAGTTCTCCCCGCCAGATGGCCGACCCGAGCAGAGGAGACAAGCGTTCCACCATAGCGGAAAAGCTTGGTACCTCCCGCGCTGCGAGTGGCTCGACCGCCACATCCATTTCGGCCCCGGACCAGACTCACTCCCTGGGCGCCTACACAAGCTTTCAGAGTCATCTTCCCCAAGCTCAAGCCCGGGACCTGGCCCCGGTCTCTCCCTCTCAACATTACTAGGAGAAGGAAGGAAATGGAGAGAAGAGGTGCGTGGATAAGCACTTCCGCTTCCCCCCGCTCCCTTTTTATAGGCGGGCTGGGGGCTGGGGGGGGGCTGATCCATCGGTGGGTAACCACCGTCCCTCTCCACCAACCCAATAAGGCCGGGCCCCTGCCTTGACGCTCTCCCGCACCATGCGCCTCCATTACCTACCCCACTCAATGCATGCATCATACATGGCCAGGGATAAGAGCGTGGTGGGAAGAGTGAATTGGCAGTTACTCGCCCGTGCGTTAAAGTCATTCACGGGCCATTACAAGGATGGCCCCACCACAATTGGCGTTACGCGATGCACGGGAAAACTGGAAACTCTCAGATTAATGAAGAAGCAAAGAAGATCTCAAAGGACAAGCAACTACTCCCATCTTGCCTGTGCACTGGATAGGGCCTACCCCGACGACGCCCGGCAGCGCGTTCGGGCCAGGCCCGGGGGCTCCTGTCGGTGCAACAAACCCTAGGTCTGTTGCCCAGACCATGCACAGGCCTAAAAGAGCAAGGTTGCAACATCCAAATCCAGACCAAGCAAGGAGAGATCAGCTCTTTGAGGAATCAAAGGGCAGATCAAGAAGACCAAGACAAGCTAAATGAGCAAGACACCACTAAGGAGAAACCTCCCTTGCCGGGCAGGCGAGCCTGGCGTGGACGAGGTGGCCCCGAAGTCAAGCCTCAAGACCGTCCCGGTAGGCCTACCGGGTGCTATCGAGGGCAAACTACCCCGCCAAGGCTCCACTGCTCCACCTCACTGTGACGCAAGTCATCGATCGGTGCGGTGTCAAGCCCCCAAGTGACTAAGTGGCTGTTATTTGGCACGTGGCAGCCACTTCCTATGGAAATCACCTCCAAATGACACTCGTCCAGAGACGTGTCAAGCAGACAGACGAGAAGGTGGCCGAGCAGCCCCGCAAGGCTTGCCGGGCACGCCACGATGTGACACTAAGCGGCGCATTTAATGCGCTCTACTCTGGCTGCAGAGTTAGGTATGATAGCACTGTTCATTATCTAATCAGTACACAATGACTGATTTGCCACTATGGTGACCCCTTGATCTATAAAAGGAGGGCCATGGCAACCATAGAAAGGATTCGGACCCTTGTACACTCGTACGCGCTTAGTTTCCCTCGCCCCGAGGCAACCCTGCCGGGGAAGAGCGCTGTGTTTCCACCACAATCCACCATCAATCCACCAAAGCAGGAGTAGGGTTTTACGCCTCGCGGCGGCCTGAACCTGGGTAAAACTGCCCGTGTGATCTCTGCCGTGCTGCGCTACGTTCTCCGCTCTTTGTGCAATGTGCTCATCCCCCCCGCCGAACCACAAGGGGCTGATGGCCCCATAGGTGGCCGTGGTTTCCCACGACATAGATGTTCGTTAATTCTTATAGTGGTAGTAAATTTCTACAAAATGCACATAATGGCCTAAATATGGTATATGAACCCGAAGAAGTGCCAAATTTGAACACGGTGCTTTGTAGGGTGTATGTTGATCGTAGAAAAAAAAGTGAACTGCCACATTAATTGAGTACTTTTGCAAACTACAAAAACAATATGCCACCACGCCAGCGTCTGCCGCCCTGGCCTACCGAAACCCCTTCCATCGCTAGCGTGCGCTTCCCGCCTGAAACGGTCACCGTCGCTCCAGAACGTCAATGCCGCATTCACGCCCGGCGCAACCTCTCACTGGCGCCGGCATTGCAGCAGCACGATGGCCGAGAGAGCGCCACCCGCGCGGCATCCCGGTGCAAGCGACTGCTCCGCGTTAACGACACCATGGCCGTCCGTCCGTCTGCCGCCCACATTAATGACACGCGGCTGCCGATGAACCTACTCTGGCGCCAGCCGTCCATCCGTCTGCCGCGGCTCATTGCCATTCGCCTGCTATATTAACTTCAGCCCCAGCCCCCAGCCATAGCCAAAGACCCATAGTCATTCTCCTCCGGTCCCTTCCTTCTATCGGCACCACTCTAACCATGGCCTCCTCGCGCTCCAAAGCTCTCTTGGACATACTGTCGCAGGAGCAGACGAAGGACATCGCCGGCTCCGCTCCAGGCGCACTCCAAAGCTCTCTTGGACGTACTGTCGCAGGAGCAGACGAAGGACATCACCGGCTCCCCCCCCGGCCGCCCACCGCCACCACGACCACGAAGCCGGCGCGCATGCGTGGGCGCAGCCGGCAGCGAGGAAGAGTAGTACATGGTAGGTCACCGCCGCTCTGGTCCCAGGAAGGCCACCGCTCCTCCACTCAGTCGATGCCAAGCTTGGTGGGGTAAACATCGGTGGCCGATTAGCCGCTTGACGGCGACATGGAGGCGGAAATCTTTAGAACCTTGTGCTCCGGAGGAGGAGGTTATCGAGGCGGAGCTGGACAAAGCCGAGGCGGATGAGGAGGAGGCAAAGGCAATAGCCGGAGCGTCAGTTCTCGGGGCTCATGGCCGGACATGGTGGTCGGGTGCCGGCGATCGTTTAGATTAGGTTTACAGTAGGTTTTAGTATGGTTTGTGCGAAATATGTAATGAATTTCGTCCAGTTTATACGAAAAGGTTTTGAAATGTAATGAATTTCATCTGGCTAAATTGAAATTTGCTTTGTTTGCACGAATTTCGTCCGGTTAGTTCATATAGTTGTCGAAAGGTATGCGGGCAGCATTGGATGGCATCCTCTGGCATCAGTGTCCTCGGACAGATGCCGGTGTAAATTTGTGGGTCAGCGCTGGAGATGCCCTAACTATCATGCTATAATCGCTAACAGTGCTCCATTATTTCGCAGGGAACAGTTATCCCTCGATCAAAATCAGATCCGCCGTGTTTCACACTCCTCCCACTTAAGAGTGGAGACGCTTGCTTAGATAAAAATGGAGCAAGTGGACGGCACTGTAGCACGTCATATCACTCAAACCCACTAGGCCAAACTAGCCCGCCTAACGCGCGGGAAAGCCCCGCCCTCATCATTTTGTTTTGGATTTCTATCGATCGATCACACAAAAATGTTACACTTTGCAAGTTCAAAAGGAAAAGGCGGCACACTTAAAGCACGTCTATCAAGTTCGCGTCGCACCCCCGACTGTCCGGCTCGCACGCCGCTCACCAAAGGGGGCACGCGTTGTCTTGCATTTTCACTGACATGTGGGACTGCAATTGAATAAACCATCGATAGCCAAAATCTAATCGCTCGGTGGGCGTCGGCTGAGAAGAGAGAGACGGGGGAGGGAGAAGAGATCGCCCGCCGGCCGCGCATGGACTCCAAGAAATATGGTGATAATGTGAGGTGGGCCATGCGATAGTCCGGACCGCTTCCAAGCCCGCTTCTAACTGCCCTGGCCCACCAGAAAACCCTTCCGCCCTCCCGCGTGCGCTCCCCCCTCAGGCGCCAGCTGCCCGCATTCATAGCAAGTACAATACTGGGCTATAAGCCCGCTTATGTGGAGGAGAGAGGCATTTAAAAAGTGAAAGAGTGGGCTCTGCAAGAGCCCGTCTCTACACGTGCTCCTAGGTATAAAAAAACTAATTCTAAAAAAAGGTATAAAAAAACAATTGTGTCTAAAAAAAAGAAGGTAAAAAACATTTGAGAGGAAATAGATAGAGAGAAAGTGAGAAAAAGTTGTAACCTTATAGCCAACCTTATAGTTAACACTATGGTACATGAGGAAGGAGGGAGTTGTGCACATATCAAGTTCACTGGGCTGCCGTGTTTCACACTCCTCCGTCGTAACAGTGGAGACAATAGCTTTCATAAAAAATAAACAATGAATACTCCTTGCTCGTCCTCGATATCGGAAAGAATACTTTCATTCGCCGACATGTGGGACGTCAACCATCCTGGTCCACTTGCCATGCACAAAATTATCCTGGTCCACCCCGGTCGTAGCACAGGCCCAACCTTTCCCACTGTAAGTTGGTCGGACAAAGGAACCATCATGACTTCGTTGAATTCCGCTTCTTCAAGAAAACTTACTGTACCGCAATACTGCTACCACACGCGAAGACTGGACGCCACTGTAGCACGTCATATCACTGAAACCCACTAGGCCAAACTAGCCCACCTAGGATTTGTACGTCTCTGTACTGCTATGATTTTGTGTTCTCAAAAAATATCCTTTGTCAATGTAACGATTAGGAGTAGAAAGAAATGGAGGCCTCCTTTGGTTCATAGGATTGGAATTTTATAGGAATAGGAAAATCATAGGAAGTGAGATGACATGCATCTCAATTCCTATAGAGAAAGAGATGTTATTTGGTGCATAGGATAGGAATTTTTTTCATTGAGTCTAGGCTAATTTTTTCCTCCAAAATATGAAGCATTGATTCCTATCCTACATAGGAATAGGAATCCATTCCTATAAACCAAAGGGCTTCAAATTTTTTTTCCTTTGCAAATCCTATCCTATAGAGTTCCTATAAAATTCCTACAAACCAAAGGAGGCCGGAGGGTCTTTCTCTCTCTCTAGATATCTCCATCCCACAACCCCTCTAGCACACGTACACACTCTTTGTAGCCACTCCGAAAGTACGACGTCTATACACATTCACGCTTCCAACAAAAAAATTACACATTCATGCATGTTACAAGTACGTGCCAATTTTTTTGGCTATTAATGTGAATGTATCCGTGAACCAACTCTTTGAGTTTGATGTGAATTAATGTATAATTGTGGACTATTGTCTGATCGATCGCTAAGCCTACAATTTTAGGAGCTTAAGCTATTGGCCGATCGACGATGGATCAGACCTATAAGCGTACCACGAGCTCATCAGCCCCAACGTTTCTCTTTGGTGAGTGTTTGCAAGTACTATAGCTCGCACAGTACCTAGCCTACTAACACCAAGAATCATCAAACAAGCCCTGCTGATATGATAAACAGTTCAAACTTACATCTAAGCATGCCATATATTACATCAAAAGCCGGTGAGGATACATCTGTTTCCATAACTCGGAGAGGGTTCGCATGATTCACTATCAAACAAAAGTAGCAAGTACCACCCACACAAGACAGTGCACTAGCCCTAAGATGGTTTGATAACATGCATCGTTCTACTAATTAAACACAATGCAAACTACCTTGAAGGATTAGCGCGACCAACTATTTCTTGTCATCGATCTCTCGGGCACTGACCACAGCACGGACAACGGCATGGGAATCGATCTCTGGGGCGATGTCCACAGGACGGACCGCGACATCAGAATCGATCTCTGGGGTGATGTCCACAGGACGGACAGCGGCATCGGAATCGATCTCCGGGGCGATGTCCACAGGACGGACAGCGGCATCGGAATCGATCTCCGGGGCAATGTCCACAGGACGGACCGCGACATCGAAATCATCAAGGACGTCCACCGGCACCTGCACAACCCTAACATATTAGCAAGCACATTGCAAATAATCAAAAACCACAACTATGGAAAGCCATTTTTTTACCTTGTGCAGCTCACCGGGGGATCCCATCCCTCCGGGGGCCATCTCCTCGATGGGGGCCATCGCCTTGCCAGGGAAATACTACTTCTCAACGGCGACTATCTCCTCAAACTCGGCCTTGAGCCTCTCATAGGTGGCCATTAGAGTTTCTGGGGTAGGCATGGTGGGGCCCTTGCTGTTCTTCCAGCTTTCTTTGAGGAGTTCGTCCGCCAACATCGTCAACTCTTTGGCCAATGCTTGTTTCTTGGAGTTCTTCATCTCCATGGGTTGGCCCGCCAACATGGCCAACTCGTTGGTTGGTGCTCGCTTCCTGGAGATCTCTGTCTCGAGTGGGTTGTCCACCGACAACTCTTTGCCTAGTGCTCCAGGATCCATCAATAAACTGACAAACAAAAAGCAATCGAAAGGAAACCACAATCGCAATGAAAACGGGAAAAGAATAGGCAGTGAGAATCGGTCGGTGCTTCGCAAAAAGAAGATTCTTGGAATGAAAATATAGTAGCATCACTGATTCGCCCACCTTTCCTTCGTCGGTACAGAAGAAAAATGGCAGAAGTGAGTAGCCTGGAGTGAGGTTTTCTTCAAGAAAGGGGAGAAAGGGCTTCAACGAGCGTTCCAGTGAAATGATGGTTGCTTCGTCCAGTCCAACTTCGAGGCCACTTTACCACTGCTGGTAAAGGTGTGGGTTTTGTGATATGACGGGTCATGACGGCCACACCGGGGTGACTGGTGAGTCTCGACTGTAGCACCTCACTGTGATTTGGTGGATGGCACGCAGGCCCGGATGCTTGATGTCCCGCATGTAATAGAGCGGCTAGTCATATAGTAGTTTGGACGATAGATGAGGAGCTCCGTCCTGGTTTATTTGTCCTTGGTCCCTATGATAATTTGTGCCAAATTTTGACTATAAATTTAACTAACCAAATGTTCATGCATGTCACAAAAAATTACATCATTGAAAACTATGTTCAAATACGAATCCAAGGATATAATTTTTGTTAACATGCACTAACATTTTGCGAGTTAAATCTTTGGTCAAAATTTAGCACAAATTACAAAGGGGCCCAATAAAGATTGTACTCTCACATTTTGTTTTGAGGATACTCCCACATAGAAAATATAAATAATAATGCATGTTGGTGCAGCCCACATTTCCGATAATTTTAGCCGTGGGCTTGTTCAAAAATTTTATGAGGCGATGGTTGTTCACTTAATGGAGGGTCTAGTACCAGACTTGAACGATACAAAGTGCGACCTGGCACACCGTAACATCACTTGGAATAAGCGGGTAACTATCTCAAAAAACAATCAACAACTCAAAAAAAAAGGCGACCTGGCACGTACACAATTTTAAACGATTGTTTTGATGGAGTGAAAAAAGAAAACTACCCCACTATACGTATATATATAGGCAGGAGCCTCCGCGCTTGCTTGCTAGGGTTGCTCTATTCACACACTCTCATCCTCTCCAGATCTAAACAAGATAGAGGTGGTAACACTGTCTTTCTATCCTCACCGCTGGTTACAGATCCGGATGTATCCCCCTCCGCCGGTGAAGGGGAGGCGGGGCAGCATTTAGGCCGTCGTCGACAGCGAGGGAGGAGACCCACTGTCGGCCGCACCGTTATCTCTGGCCTAGCGCCGGCACGGGAGGCCCTCCGATCCCTTCGTCGCTGCCCTAGTGTGGGCGGATCCGGCCTCCCGCTGCCCACCTATCCACACCCCGACGACCTTAAGGTATATCTTCCTTCGAAACTGGCCTAGCTCAACTTCCCTAGCTCGCTACGTCGCTGCATGTGCATCATTTTCTACCTCTCAGCCCCCCTTGTAGCTAGGCTCGATCAGATGGTCCAACGTCACCTTTTTTTTTCTATTGTTAGAGGTAAAGCTACTTCATGGAGTCAAATCTTGTACTTAGTTCAAACAAGAAATATAGGGGGAAAATTTAGTATGTACATCGGACTTGGTACAAACCGGAAAGAAAGGGAGTAAAAGTAGTACAGACTGGTCATCCAACCAGTCTCTTGGTCGAAAAGGGAAATATAGGGGAAACGCTGTACACAGTGGTATGACCAGGACTAGATTTGCTATCCACACATAGGAATGGGTGGCTAGAGTGAACAAAAATGGGACCAACCCAGATATGTTTCTTGGATGTTTGTTTCTCGGGGCAACAAACTCTAAATCACCACTTTATGCCCCGGTTTAGGTCCATGGTGCTGGACTGCTGGTGCAACCACTGTCCCATGCCCTTATAGCAAATATTTAGCTGTTCTTAATCTAATGCCCCTGGTAAAATGAAGCCATGCCACTGTTATAAGCCATGACAAGTTTAACCAATTGTTTTTGCCAGTAATTGTTTGAGACTCTGACTGTTTCCTCTGTAGCTTTTTGTGCAAACAGGGATATCCATTTCACCTCATTGCTATTAGGACCTTTTGGTGCACTGCACAAAACACTTCTTAAAAGAAGTGACTTTTGTGCTGTTTAACTGGAATGTTAGAATGGAACCGTTGGTTCATTTCGGTGGAACTGCACAAAGGGAGATCTGTGTTCCAATCTTCATCCTCCATATTGGCACCATAACCTTCCTTTAGGTAAGAATGATATTTAATGCATGTGTTCACCTCTATTTTGTGACTGCCATGAGAAAACAGTGCTATTGTTTACTAGTACACTTGTACTCCCTCACTGACAAAACCAATTCTGAAATAGAAGGCCAATCATGTACTTGGTTTCACCAACTAGTGAGGAGAAAGAGAAACAAAGCATGAAGAGGAAGACGAAGAAGAAGAAGAAGGAGGAAATGAAGAAGATCACACGATGGTACCGTCCTATGTTATCTTGACATCTTGCTAGTGGTATTGTATTGCTGTGTTGCTACTAGTCTTACTTTACTTGGAAGACCAGCAAGATGCCCATGCGTTGCACGTAACATCAAGATGCATTTGTATGAGTAGTTTATCTTGTGAGAGAAAAGGATGAACGAGGGAATGCCTTATTTGCAAATGTGGAGAGGGGTGTGGGTATCTTTTTGCAAAATTGCCATAGTTTCTTTCCTATTCGTCAGATATAAATCGGACGGCCTATATTGCAGGATGACAGGCACACCATCATCACCAACTTTGTTTTTTATAAGAGTAGAGATAGATAGAGAAATGCAGCAGAGTAGTACTTGGCTTGACGACACATCATACTAATTAACTGGATTCTGGATGCATGTGTGATCCAGCTCTACACGATCAACAGTGCCAAGGTGATCTTGCTGAAGCCGAGGCCTCAGTCGAGGCCATTCAAGGGCTCTGGCAACATCTCCCTTACATGTGAGACGATCCTCCAGGAGCCCTTCCACTTTTGCTATCTCTCCTATAAGGTCACTTAATTAATTAGGAGTACTTAAGTAGCACTAATTTATTGCTACCTAATTTTCCTGTCGGAGTTAAACAAATCTTTAGTAGCACCCTATGATGAATCATGTACGAGTGTATGTGTGTCTGTGGAGGTAAATCATGTGGTGGAGCAGGGAGGGAATCTTGGTAGTGTCATGACATAATAATGCTATTGTTTTGCATGTCAATTTATTGCCACTGGTTCAACGAGGCAATGTTTTGCGTATTGTCCATCATGAATTTGATGCTACTGTTAAAGTAATATGGTAATGTCTTTCTATCCTTTCTCACTAAGCTAATGAAGGTTTCACCTTGTTCCTACTTGTGCAAACAGGGATCATGTTGTGCCAATCGTACATTTTAGTGGAACTGCACAAGAGAATACAATGAACTATATCCCAGCCAGTGCTTTAACTCTGCTGGAAGTTCTTGATAATCTTTGGATATAATCTCACCACTTGTAAACAAGAGTGATGTCAACCATACATTTGAAGTGCACAAAAATATATACTATTGAATGATTCCAGTGAGCGCTTTATCATCTCTTCTGGGACTACTTGAATAAGCTTTTTTGCTCAGGTTGGTACCGGCCTAAGGCCTTCATCCATATTAGTTTGCTGTCATCTCTATTTGTATCGTGCTACTGTGTTGCTACTGTCATGAGAAACTCCTTTATCTTTGCATGTTAAAGTTTTGCAACCTATGATACATGGCAATGCTTTGAGTGTTGAGCTAATTGGCATTGATTAAATAAACTAATACCTCTCTTTAAGCAAGACTACTATGTTGCTAACTTTACCCATTAAGATAATGAGGGTGCTTCTATTTGTTAGTGTATGTTTCATCAACTAGTCGCACTATTACAGTAATCTCACTCTCTCTATATGTGCCAATAGGGATGCTCGATTTTGGTGGAACTGCACAAAAACTTTATGTGCTTCATTGCCTCGACTGCTTCCTTCCTTTCCTGTCAGTCGCTTATCTCGGCTTCCACTCAGAGGAAATAGTATTTGATATGCTACCTCACACAGGTTGGTACCGGTCTTTATCCTGATTATTGTGCTTGTCATATGTATTGGTAATTTGGTATTGTGCTACTGTTTGCCGATTTAATAAAGGAGTAAATTGGAGCCTGAACTCGCAGGCAAATCATTACATTGGGCGATTTCAGTAGAACTGCACAAAAATATTAGATGGACAGATACTTATGCTGCTGCTATGTACTCCAAAGTTCACTCAGACAAGCATCGATGTTGACAAGAAGAAGTGCCAGAGTGAACGCCAACAATATTGCTTGGCGCATAGCCCAGAAAAACGCAGTCCAGTCTTTGGTCCCAACTTGTGCCTTTTCGTTATCGGCACATATGGTAGTGAACTGTATGGCATGGAGTCTAAAGATTCCAGACAAGTTGGTTCACGCGTATATTCTTCTGGCACTTAATCAGTCTGCACGCCAGGGATGCTCCATTTCAGTTGAACTGCACAAAAAATTTGGGTGGTTCATTTTATCGACCGCCTCCTTTCTTGTCTGCAATGTAGAATTTTGGCGAGCTATAGGACCAAGATGAGTCAGTAAACTAGTTGGATGAAAGTAGTGGCCAAGTTGCTCAAACCTCCCTCGGCATCGAGGCCACTATCTCGAGGATAAACCTACAAGCAAAGTTCAGATTGTCTATGCTGCCTCTTATATACTCGAAAGTTTACTCGTACAAGCATTAATTTTAGCAAGAAGTACCACCAAGTGAACACCATTTACCAGTCTGTACCCTAGGTAATTAAAGTTTGTCCATGGATGATATTGGCTGTGATCTCAATCATTTGGATGCATAAACATGCTGAACATGTGTATATCTGAATCTTTTTGTGAATTATCTATGAATATTGTCTTGTGACCTATCAATCATTTGGATGCATAGACATGCTGAACTTGTGTATATATGAATCTTTTGAGTTGTTGATTGTGAATGTTGGCTATGAATATGAACACGTCCTGTGAACCTGAGTTTGATACGAATGTTTACCTTTTCTGTTGTACTTGTGTGTGAACTAGTTAGAATGTCTACTGTGGGATTGTGACGTGTGAGTGTCATCAGCTCTTTTTTATCTTTTGCTTTGTCTTCCCCCCTCCCCCGCTCAACCCCTGTCGTAATGTTTTCGGCCTCAAAACAAACATAGTACTGCGCTGTTTTTGGGCCTTGATGAAAAATCAAGTGCTGCTTTCTGTAGGTTGGCCCGCCCTGCAAATGGGCTGCTGGTCCACCATGGACTGGGAGGCTAAAAATACAAGTTGTATGGTGCAGAGGCAAGTAAAAAAAACGCCATCGAGATCCATCCACTGAAAAAAAAATCGCGTCTGATGTGCTTCTTCAGTCGCGCAGCCGAACCCCTCTTTAATCCAGTTCACTCCATTCCCCAACTGGCAGCATGGGACGGAAGTTTATTTCCCCCTCGTGCTGCCGGGGGATTGAAGAAGCGCGGCATCGAATCCAACACCGGCGATGGCTACTTGTCTAAGTGATTTTCAGATAAGAAACTGCATGTTTTAGAGGCAGAGCATTTAAATCAACACGCACTTTTCAAACATGGATAACAGAATGTTGGAAATTTTATTCATGGTAAAAAATGGAACTAACAACAAGTTAACATCATGATGATCAACATTCATGGATAGCACATCTTCATATGATGCAAAGTCAAAAAGATATGCTATTTTCAAAATGGCAAGACAATGTTGAGTGTGCGAAAAACTGGGTAAACCAGGGACGAAATTTTGGCAAGTGTTAGATATTTTTCAACTGCACTAGTTGGAATCGAACCAAGGCAGTACTGCTTTTGGGTGAGAGGGCTGCAGCCACCGGGCTAGTGCGGTATGTTCGAAAGAATGAAGGCGTCTTCCCCGGCTCCTGTTCTTTCTCGTCCGTGTGCGCTTGTCGTGGCATCACCGTATGCCATTGTCAACATGCTCAACAAATGAGTGGAATCCGTAGAGGACTGTACGCCGAGAGGCTGACAGTGGGGACCCACCATGTCCAAGCCGTACGCAAGCAAGTGCCTCATTGGAAAAAAAGCTTCCTCCTAATTGTATACTGACGTTGGAGCCCACGGGTTTGTCAACCTAGTCAATAAAAGAAATAATTTTCCAACGATGACTGTCATCGGGGAGCTTTTTTTTCCAGGGGTATCGGGGTTTTTTTTTGTTGTGGGAAAGGGGTATCGGGTATCTAGCCGGTATCATTTTTTCCAGAGGGCGAACAAGTATCAGCTAGGCCTAGGTTTTGTTTTTTAACATGCGTAGCCCACGACATACCGAGACAGTGGTTTAAACTTATTTTTTGAGGTCCATCATGTACGTACCGGCCTATGGGCCTCCCAGCATAGGTTTTACTTTTTCTTAAACATCGGCAGCCCAATGTATTTTTTAATAAAACGCAGATCTCTGTTCTATTTATCTATATATAAGAATAATAATGCAGTGTCCAATTTATGTTTTCCCTTCTAACCACATTATATATATTTATATTATTACTATTATCGTATATTTAATAGAGTCTTATATATACATTATAAAAACATCCCACGTCTTATTAACTTATAAAAGTAAATGTTTAACAGAAGTTGGCAAGGAAAATCCTGGTTGTTTTTCACTCATAGGCAAGGAAAATCCTGGTGATTGCATACAAAAGTTTACGAAGATTTTAAGGACCAATGTAATAATAACGGACTCATTTTTCTTTTGAGCAATAACTCGCTAATTTGTTAATTTTATATATAATAAAATGTGTAGCTCTGGTTTATTTTTTGATATTAATTGCTCCTTCTAACCTAACATTAAATATAGAACAAGCCCAGCTAATTCGTGCATTTCAAGAAAGTGCAAATGGGCTGGGATTTCTTAGAAAATATTAAATGGGCCGCATTGACGTGAAATTATTTGTTCACCCAGCCCAGCAAATGAACTGTAAATTCTAGAAAACATGGGTTAAATATATGCCACATTTTTGCAGGCTGACATGTGGGCCAATAGGTCGAAGCCTACGCAAGGCGTTGTCAACTTAGTCAACAAATGATTCTAACATCCACAGCCATTGGATTTATATCCAACGGCCAGCATGCACCTTCAATCTCTTGTCTTCTTCCTCCAGCGTCACCGGGACCGCCTGCTCCGGCCTCCGGCGGCTAGCGGCTCTCCTTAGCACGCATCGCTACGAAGCGCTACCCCACTGCTGGCCAGGCTATCCCTCCACACCTCCTGTTATTCTCCACCGACTGAAGCCCCACGCCACACCAGAACCAGTTATAACCCTTGTACTCCTCTCAATCTGCGACTCCACTGCCACGTCTTCCCATCTTCGGGTTGTTCCCGTCCGGGGGCTCGCCATTGTCCACCGCCTTGCTGCGCTCGGCGTGGCGTGGTCAACAAACGAGAGTCATCGGAAGAGGACTGTATGTGGAGATGGCTGATAGCTGGGACCCACGAGGTCCATGGTCGCACGCAAGGAAAGTTCCTCCTTATTAAGTGTAAAAAAAGTGTTTCCTCCCCCTGACAGCTAGGACCCTCCGGCTGTATCTTCGCACGGAAGGAAGTGCTTCCTTGTTATGCGAAAAAACTATTCCTCCCGATGACAGCTGGGACCCGGCAGATTTGGTGGCTGACTTGTGGGCCTACTAAGCTGACCTGTACGCAGGGCTTTGTCAAATTAATCAACAAATGATTCTAGCAGCTGGACCATTGGATGTTAATCCAACAGCCGTGCTGCTTCTTCAACCTCTGTTCTTGCTCCTGTCTCCCGTGGGCGGTAGTGCTGCCGCGCACCCGAACCAGTCAAGTTTCCCACTCCTCTCCATCTGCGACTCCACTACCGCGTCTTCCCCATCTCTGGGTCGTTCCAGTCCGGGGCCTGGCCGTCGTCCACCGGCCTTGGTGTGCTCAGCACGGTGTGGTCAACATGGTCAACAAACAAGAGTCATCGAAAGATGACTGTACATGAGAGGCTGACAGTGGGGTCGCACCACGCCCATGGACGCATGCATGCAACTGCATCCTTTTCACCCTGAAAAATAATGTTTTCTCCCCCTGACAGCTGGGAGCCACCAGCTACATCTTCGCACGTAAGGAAGTGCGTCCTTATTACGGGCAAAAAAAAATGATTCCTCCCCCTGACAGCTGGGACCCACCAGCTATATCTTTGCACGCAAGGAAGTGCATCCTTATCCTCCCTGACAGCTGGGACCCACCCGATCGAATCGTACGTAGCATTGTCTGTCTTGTCGTGAACATGTACGTACATACTAGTCGATCGATCGCTTTGCAATGACAAACCATGGCCGAGTAAGTAGCGGCACATGTCATAGTAGAGCCCCCCACGTAGCAGTTCAGGCTGTCCCGTCTAAACCGTGTACATGTACATACAGCCACACGCCAAAAAATACCGCCACGTACGTACATAGGAGCGGGGTCTCGAAACGCGTACTCGCGCATACCGACGGCCAGGGCTCATGTACATGGAGAGGCAACGAACGGCAGCCATGTTGTCATGTTCATCGGCAGCTAACCGGCTGGGTCGGAACGGAGGAAACATCGTCATGTTCACCGGGAGCCAAGTGACTGGGTCGGAACACGTCATGTTCATCAGGAGTGAAGCCACTGGGTCGGAATGGGTCGTGTTCAATGGGAGCCAACTGGCTTGGACGGAACAGCCGGAACGAGGTCTGGCGTACCGCAAAATGGAGGAAAATGGCCTTCTGTTTGACCGCGTATGGTCGAAACGGGGTCCTGTTCATCGGGGAGGGTCTGGCGTACCGCACAACGGAGGAAATAGACTTGTGTTCGGGTGCCTACGGTTAAAACGGGGTGCTGTTGATCAGGAGGGGTGTGGCGTACCGCAAAACGGAGGAAACGGACTTGTGTTGGAGCGCCTACGGTCGAAATGGGGGTCTTGTTCATCAGGAGGGGTGTGGCGTACCACAAAACGGGACTCCACGGGCTACTGTTCATCCACTGTCGACTTCCTCCAGCCTCCACCAGCTACTGTTCATCCACCGTCGACTTCCTCCAGCCTCCACCAGCTACTGTTCACCACGAGGTCCTGTTCATCCAGCCTCCACCGGCTACTGTTCAACCAGCCCTCCACACGGGGTCCTGTTCAACTAGCCCTCCATGGGGTCCTGTTCAACCAGCCCTCCACAGGGTCCCTCCATCGGCTACTGTTCATCCACCCCCACCTCCTCAATCGGGGTCCTGTTCATCCAGCGGCAACGGCCTCTACCACCACGGGATCCTGTTCATCCAACCCCCCACTGGGAACTGTTCATCTAACCCCCACCGGGGACTGTTCATCAAGAGGCAGCTTCGATCGGCTTCAGTTAGCAGCAGTAGCGAAGGAATCACTCAGTTTCAGTTAACAGCCAAGGGATCGATCGGGGTTCAGTAACGTAGCTAGTGCAATCGCTCGGGTTCAGTTAGAGCCCAACGCCTCGCTCGGGTTTAGTTAGAGCCCAACGCCTCGCACACACGCGCGTACGTCTACGAGAGAAACACACAAACCTCCATGCATCGGTCGGCCCCTACCACCCACCATAACCGGGAACTCCCCAAAATTTTCCTCACCCTTGCTTCTACCATGATTTTTTCCATCATGGACGGCCCAAAGAATGTCATGCAGGTGCATCCCCGGCCCGCCCAGGACGAAAAGCCCATTTTCTGTCATGATTTTTTGTCATAGAAGTAGGAGCCCACCACATCTATGATGATACATGCTTTTGTCATAATTATCGTCATAGAAGTGTCATAAGCATGACAATTTTTTTTTCGTTCGGCCCAAAATGTTACGGATGTGTCTTTTTTTATAGTGAGCTACGTGCGTACAAGTGTGTGAGGGTCCGAATCCTTTGTTAGGTCACCTTGGACCTCCTTTTATAAGTTAAGGGGTAACCACAATGGCAAAATAGTCTTTATCTACTGATTAGATAGCCAACAGTGCTATCATACCTAACTCTGGCAGTTAGGACAAAGTGCATTAAATGCACTGCTAGGTGTCATGCTGAGGATGAAGCCCGGCAGGCCTGTCGAGCCGCTTAATCATCTCTTGCTTATCATCTTGACACGCCTCTGGACGGGTGTCGCTTGGATAAATCTTGTCTCCCAATGGGCCGCCACGTGCCTAGCAGAGGCCACTTAATCACTTGGGGGCTCGACACTGCACTGATAAGTGACTTGCGTCGCTGTGCGGGGGAGCGGTGGTGCCTTGGCGGGGTTCCCACCCCTGGTGTACCCTAAAAGCTTGCCGGGGAAGTCTTGGACTTGTCCCTGGGGCGGCCTCGACCCGGCCAGGCTCTCCTGCCCGACAAGGGAGGCTTTCTAAAGGTGATATTCTTCTGTCGTGCTTATTCTTGGTCTTCTTGATCTGCTCTTTGATCTCACTAAGAGCTGCTTCTCTGGCATGGGTGTTGATTGCCGGGGAGGAGGCCTTCCGTCCATGCACAAGTCAGAGGAAACATACACCCCTGTTTGTGTACCCCGACAGGGTGGAGCTGGGTCGACCGCGAGCAGCATTGAGAAAGTCGATGGCGATAGGTGGCGGCAAGCGAAAGTGGTGAAATGCGGTGGGGTTTGCCGGCAGCCTGGCGGTGGCGACAAGCGTCGAGCTAAGTGGTTGCCACGGCGATAGGTGGTGCCATGCAGAGTCATGGAGGAGCTTGTGCAGGTGTGAATGGGGACCGGAGGGGGTGTTGGGCGGGGTGAGGGTTTTTGTGACGTGGGGATGGTGAGGGTTTTCTTTTTTCTTTTTTGAATTCGGCGGTGAGGGTTTTCTGTCCCACAAAGAGTTTCGGAGGCAACGGTTTGCTAGAGCCAACAGTGTGTGATTGACGTAACAGGGAAAATGAAAGTCATTGCACACGGTTCTAATTTTGGGAACCGTGTGTGATTGACGTACTACCTCCGTCCTGGTTTATTGGTCCCCTTTGTAATTTGTGCCAAATTTTGACCAAAGATTTAATTAACAAATGTTTATGCATGTCACAAAAAATTATATCGAACACTATGTTCAAATACGCATCCAACGATATACTTTTCGCTGACCTGCACTAACATTTTGTCAGTTAAATCTTTAGTTCAACCATAAGTACATAGTTCAACCGTCATTAAGCATACTCAAGCGCATTTATAATTAAGACACTACATAGCCATACATAGTTCAATCCCACATCTCATCTCATCTGCCGACACAATCCTGAAGCTTCTCCAGGTACTCGGCGTATGCAACGTGCGCCCCCCTACGAGAATACTTCTGCTTGAAGGAGCCAACGGCTCATCCTCTTGCATGCGCTAGAACACTTTGATACGCATGATGAAGCTTTCGGTCGCAAAATGGGCATCGATAGCCCCAGTTCTAGGTCCGAATACTCCTGTTATGCATTCCCGCATAAAGCTCCCTGAGGATTTGCCTCTTGTACCTCCTCTGGCCATCTTCATCCTCGCTGTCAACATCGTCAGATAGCACCTATACATATAGTAAAAAAATATGTGACGTCAAATTTGGAATACAAACTAATCTGTAGCGAACATTTGGCAGTTGCCAAAATTTGGCATCAAATCAATGTTTACATGCCGTAAAGTAGGATTAGGAATTTATGGCTATTTTTTAGACATATCCAGAGATTATGGTTCGATTTTTAAGCACAATCGTCTATGTACAGACCAATCTTGAAGAAAATAATGGCACAAACATATATGTAGGTCATTCAAAATCAATTGTCAAGACTTGGCTCGGAATTATTAGCATGAACACTAACCCTAGTCGGATTATTAGCAGAAATCATTTGCATAGATGAAACAACTAATCACTTATCACTTGTACCATTCAAACAATAAATACACTACACGGATCTAATGAAACTTACTCAGATTTCATGGATTGGGAGAACATAACCATAGGATTTCTATTCCAAAAAGGGGGAGGCAGGATGCAGGAGTAACCAGAGAAACCCTAGGATGTATTTCACACATAAATGGGTATAGATGACTAACCAGTTCTCCGTCGTCATCGGAGTTGTCGCCGGAGTCGTCGCCCGAGTCATCACCGGAGTCGGTGTGGACCTCCGGCTCTGGCTATGGAAGCACGACGCCATCGACGACGTCAGGGTGTAGCGATACCTCGCCGGCGGCGACGGCAACCTCTGTCTCCATCTTCACACCGTGCTCCGATGCAGCAGCCCTGGCGTCGCCACTCCCTCCGATGGGGCGCTTCGGCGGCATCCTCATACACTGACGGCTTTGAGGACTGAGAGCGGCGTCGAGGATGCAGGCGGAGAGAAATGATTGTGTGTGTGGCGAGGATGGGGGGTGCGGCCGCTCGGGCGCGCCATTAATATGGAGTAGTGGGAGAGAGGCGGGCGGCGGTCAAACCGCTGGCTCGCCTCCCGGTGAGCCTGCGCACCGGACTCCTGGCATGCCTACCGTCATTTCACACAGCTACTCACACGCCTCCCGATGACACTGCACATCAAGAACGCCTCCTGTCAATTCACACACCTGCATGCACGCCTCCCGGTCTGCCTGCGCGACGGACTGCTCGCATGCGTCCCATCAACTCACGCCTGCTCGCATGGCACACGGGTCGCGTGGCGTCATGTATATTTTTTTCTATTTTGATGATTAATGCTGCCGCTTTATTGCTTAATGAAGCATGGCACATATCCATTGTTGGTCTAACGCCCACGGTTTGAATAAATAATCCATTTGCGATATTGGTTCCCAATTATTAATAATCTCCCGTTTATAAGAAGATAAAGATTACAACAAAACTTGTCTCAATTTTGACAAAAAAGTACAATGCCACTGTGTATTGGTGTCCATATGACAACACGATAAGTTTCATGAATTTCAAATAAGTTTCGGATGTACTAGATTTTAAAAATCAAAATTCTCAATGTTTGAAATTTATTGCACGGGGAGTAAACATGCACCCAGTGAGACACATGTGTTTTTCCAATCCATTTAGGTGCACTGTCACGTGTGCATGTAGCTCAAATTTGATTTTTGCACATTATACCCCTAGAAAATCAATCAATGTACTAAAACGTCTTAATGATCTCTATTTTTTAAGGGATAATTAGATTTATGCCCCTAGTTGTGTCCCACTCGGCTGTTTTACCCCTAATTTCCAAAAGTCACTGGTTCTGTCCAAGTCACTTTGCTCCTCTTATGCTTTTGCCCTTTGACCGTTTGACCGCCAGTTTGAAAAATCTATAACTAATTCATACTAAGTCATAAAAATGCAAATAAGACACCAAAATGTTCGGAAAAACATCACCTATATGTCAGTGTCATTTGCATTTAGCAAAAAAGTGTTGGAAAGTGCCCATCCGAGTTTTAGCTCTTATGATACCACCATGAATAGTAAAATCTAAAAAAATTCAAAAAAATTTGGTGGCAAAGAATGGCAAATGTTTTAAATGCTTGCCAAGTTTCATCAGGGAATGACATTCGTGGAAGTCGTGACCAAAAAAAAAATCTATTTTGGAGTGCTGATTGTTTTTTTTGCCACGACATCAATGAATGTCATTCCCTGATGAAACTTGGCAAGCACTTAAAACATTTGTCATTCTTTGCCACCAAATTTGTTTTTGAATTTTTTTAGATTTTACTATTCATGGTGGTATCATAAGAGCTAAAACTCAGATGGGCACTTTCCAACAATTTTTTCATGAATGTAAATGACACTGACATATAGGTGATGTTTTTTCGAACATTTTGGTATCTTGTTTGCATTTTTCTGACTTAGTATGAATTAGTTAAGAATTTTTCAAACTGACGGTCAAACGGTCAAAGGGCAAAAGCATAAGAGGAGCGAAGTGACTTGGACAGAACCGGTGACTTTTGGAAATTAGGGGTAAAACAGCCGAGTGGGACACAACTAGGGGCATAAATCTAATTATCCCTTTTTTTTAATTAAAACGTCCCTCCTTTGGTAACATATGTTCACCGCAGGAAAATTTAACATGCATCGTAGTTGCGGTGGATGCGCGGTGTGTGTTTGTGTGTGTGTGTGCGTCTGGGGGGGGGGGGCTGGCAGTACACTACTGTAGGATCGAAAGTAGGTTTAGAGGGGGGGGGGTGTGATTAGACTACTTGACCAAATAAAAATCTAACATTTTCCCAATTTTAATTGTTGGCAGATTTTAGCAACTAGTACATGTCAAGCAGTCAACCTACGTATGCAATTCTAAGAGTGTAGCAGCGGAAAGTAAAACATTGCATATGAAGGTAAAGGGAAGGGTTTGGAGAAGGCAAACGCAATGTAGACACAGAGATTTTTGGCGTGGTTCCGATAGGTGGTGCTATCGTACGTCCACGTTGATAGAGACTTCAACCCACGAAGGGTAACGGTTGCGTGAGTCCACGAAGGGCTCCGCCCATGAAGGGTTCACGAAGAAGCAACCTTGTTTATCCCACCATGGCCATCGCCCACGAAGGACTTGCCTCACTCGGGTAGATCTTCACGAAGTAGGCGATCTCCTTGCCCTTACAAACTTCTTGGTTCAACTCCACAATCTTGTCGGAGGCTCCCAAGCAACACCTAACCAATCTAGGAGACACCACTCTCCAAAAGGTAATAAATGGTGTGTTGATGATGAACTCCTTGCTCTTGTGCTTCAAATGATAGTCTCCCCAACACTCAACTCTCTCTCACATATTTGGCTATGGTGGAAACATGATTTGAGTGGAAAGCAACTTGGGGAAGGCTAGAGATCAAGATTCTAGTGGTAGGATTGGAATATCTTGGTCTCAACACATGAGTAGGTTGTTCTCTCTCAGAAAATGAGTAGTGGAACTGTAGGCACGTTCTGATGGCTCTCTCTCTAATGGAGAAGGGGGTGGAGGGTATATATAGCCTCCACACAAAATCCAACCGCTACACACATTTGACCCAACTCGGTCAGACCGAATAGAAGAACTCGGTGAGATCGATTCAGTTCAAAATGTGAACGTTAGGAATCTCGGTGGGACCGACAGGAACAACTCGGTGGGACCGATGTGCTAGGGCTAGGGCAAAACCTCATCTCGGTGAGACCGATTGCTTGAACTCGATGAGACCGATTTCAACAAAGAGCAAACAGAGAGTTAATCAAGCAAACTCGGTGGGACCGATTACACATTTCAGTGAGACCGAAATAATTGCAATAGGTAACAAAGAGTTTGCAAGGCCACCTTGGTGAGACCGAGATCCGTATCGGTGTAACCAAATTGTATAGGGTTTCTGGCAGTGGCTATGTCAACTGAACTCGGTGGCGCCGGATAGATCAAATCGGTGGGGCCGAGTTTGACTTTGAGTTGTGGACATATTTGGAATGAGAGAGTGGCTGAGGGTTTTGGAGCAATATCACTAAGCACTTTGATCAAGTAGACCATTAAGAAACACCTCATCCACTTTTAATAGTATTGGCTTTCCTATGGACTCAATGTGATCTTGGATCACTAAAATAGAAATGAAGAGTCTTGAGCTTTTGCCAATATGTGTCCTTAGCATTTTGAGGGGTCCACATCTCTAGTCCATGCCATGCCAATCATTGAACTTTCTGAAATATTTAACTTGAATGGATATTAGTTCAATGAGCTATATGTTGTTATGAATTACCAAAACCACCCGGGGATTAGTTGCACTTTCAACTATGAGTCGTGAGCCACCGTGTGGGTTGGCCGTTTTGTGAGGCAGGTGCCACATCAGAGTCATGAATTCATTATTTAAAACATTACACAACCCTTTCATACATACATGTTTTGGCCACATGAAGTCGGTGGTTGTCCTACACAACACTCACTCGCATGTGACGCTTTCTGTGGGCCCGCAAGGTCATCCATCACTTCGACCAACAGCCGGCAGAGAGGTTAATTTGACCAGCAAGGTAGAATATTTTTTGTTTGTGTTATGGTGGGAGTATATAGTACGCGTCGAAGAGGTGGGAGGGGACTAGCATATATACTAGCACTACAAAAAAAAGACACATCCATTACATTTTGGCTTGAACGAATGTTTTTGTCATGCTTATGACACTTCTATGATGATAATTGTGACAAAACCCGGTATCATCATAGATGTGGTGGGCTCCTACTTCTATGACAAAATATCATGACAGAAAATGGGCTTTTCATCCTGGGCGGGCCGGAGACGCACCTGCATGACATTCTTTGGGCCGTCCATGACGAAAAAAATCATGGTAGAAGCGAGGGCGAGGAAAATATCGGGGAGTTCCTGGTTACGGTGGGTGGTCGGGGCCGAGCGATGCACGGAGGGATTGCACGTTTCTCTCGTACACGTACGCGCGTGTGTGTGGCGAGGCGTTGGGCTCTAACTGAACCCGAGCGAGGCGTTCGCTTACAGAACCCGAGCGATTGCACTAGCTATGTTACTGAACCCGAGCAATCGATCCCTGGCTGTTAACTGAACCCGAGCGATTCCTTCGCTACTGCTACTAACTGAAGCCGATCGAACCTGCTACCTCTTGATGAATAATGACTGTTGTTGGGGGTTGGATGAACAGTTCCTGGTGGGGGTTGGATGAACAGGACCCCCGTGGTAGTAGAGGCCGTTGCCGCTGGATGAACAAGACCCCGATCGAGGAGGCCGGTGGAGGGTGGATGAACATGACCCCCGTGGAGGCTCCATGAACAGTAGCCAGTGGAGGGTGGATGAACAGGACCCCGTGGAGGGCTGGTTGAATAGTAGCTGGTGGAGACTGGATGAACATGACCTCGTGGATGAACAGTAGCTGGTGGAGGCTGGAGGAAGTCGACGGTGGATGAACAGTAGCAGGTGGAGGCTTGAGGAAGTCAACGGTGGATGAATAGTAGCCCGTGGAGTCCCGTTTTGCGGTACGCCACACCCCTCCCGATGAACAGGACCCCGTTTCGACCGTAGGCGCTCCAACACAAGTCTGTTTCCTCTGTTCTGCGGTACGCCACACCCCTCCCGATCAACAGCACCCCATTTCGACCATAGGCACTTGAACACAAGTCCGTTTCCTCCGTTCTGCGGTACGCCAGACCCTTCCCGATGAACAGGACCCCATTTTGACCGTACGCGGTCGAACAAAAGGCCATTTTCCTCCGTTTTGCGGTACGCCAGACCCCGTTCCGGCTGTTCTGTCCAAGCCGGTTGGCTCCCGATGAATAGGACGCGTTCCGACCCAGTGGCATCGCTCTCGATGAACAGGACGTGTTCCGTCCCAGTCACTTGGCTCCCGGTGAACACGATGTTGTTTCCTCCGTTCCGACCCAGCCGGTTAGCTGCCGATGAATAGGACGACGTCGCTTCCGTCCGTTGCCTCTCCTTGTACACGAGCCCTGGCCGTCCATATGCGCGAGTACGCGTTTCAAGACCTCGCTCGTATGTATGTACATGGTCGCATTTTTTGGCATGTGGCTGCATGTACGTGTACAATGTTGAGACGGGACAACCTGAACTGCTATGTGGGGGGCTCTACTATGACATGTGCCGCTACTTATTCGGCCACGGTTCATCGTTGCAGAGCGACCGATCGACCAGTATGTACGTACACGTTCGCGACAAGACAGACAACGTTACATACGCTTCGACCGGGTGGGTCCCAGCTATCAGGGAGGATAAGGATGCACTTCCTTGCGTGCTAAGATATAGTTGGTGGGTCCCAGCTCTCAGGGGGAGGAATCATTTTTTTTGCCCGTAATAAGGACACACTTCCTTGCGTGCGAAGATGTAGCTGGTGGGTCCCAGCTGTTAGGGGGAGAAAACATTATTTTTCAGGGTAAAAAGGATGCAGTTGCGTGCATGCGTCCATGGGCGTGGTGAGTCCCCACTGTCAGCCTCTCACATACAGTCATCTTCCGATGACTCTTGTTTGTTGACCATGTTGACCACACCGTGCAGAGCGCACCAAGGCCGGTGGACGACGGCGAGGCCCTAGACTGGAATGACCCGGAGATATGGAAGACGTGGCAGTGGAGTCGCAGATGGAGAGGAGTGGGAAACTTGACTGGTTCGGGTGAGTGGCAGCACTGCCGCCCACGGGAGACAGGAGCAAGAACAGAGGTTGAAGAAGCAGCACGCTGTTGGATTAACATCCAACGGTCCAGCTGCTAGAATCATTTGTTGATTAAGTTGACAAAGCCCTGCGTACGTGTCAGCTTAGTAGGCCCACAAGTCAGCCACCAAATCTGTCGGGTCCCAGCTGTCATCGGGAGGAATAGTTTTTTTCGCATAACAAGGAGGCACTTCCTTCCGTGCGAAGATACAGCTGGTGGGTCCCAGGTGTCAGTGGGAGGAAACATTTTTTTCAGCTTAATAAGGAGGAACTTTCCTTGCGTGCGACCATGGACCTCGTGGGTCCCAGCTGTCAGGCTCTCCACGTACAGTCCTCTTCCGATGACTCTCATTTGTTGACCACGCCGCGCCGAGCGCAGCAAGGCGGTGGACGACGGCGAGGCCCCGGACGGGAACGACCCAGAGATGGGAAGACGCGCCAGTGGAGTCGCAGATTGAGAGGAGTACAAGGGTTACAACTGGTTCTGGTGCGGCGTGGGGCTGCAGTCGGTGGAGAATAACTGGAGGTGTGGAGGGGTGGAGGGATAGCCTGGCCGACGGTGGGGTAGCGCTTCGCAGCGATGCGTGCTAAGCAGAGCCGCTAGCCACTGGAGGCCGGAGCAGGCGGTCCAGGCGACGCTGGAGGAAGAAGACGAGAGATTGAAGGTGCATGCGGCCGTTGGATATAAATCCAATGGTTGTGGATGTCTGAATCATTTGTTGACTAAGTTGACGACGCCTTGCGTAGGCTTCGACCTATTGGCCCACATGTCAGCATGCAAAAATGTGGCATATATTTAACCCATGTTTTCTACAATTTACAGTCCATTTACTGGGCTGGGAGAACAAATAATTTCACGTCAATGTGGCCGATTTAATATTTTATAAGAAATCCCAGCCCATTTGCATTTTCTTGAAATACATGAATTAGCTGGGCTTGTTCTATATTTAATGTTCGGTTAGAAGGAGCAATTAATATCAAAAAATAAACCGGAGCTACACATTTTTTTATATATAAAATTAACAAATTAGCGAGTTATTGCTCAAAATAAAAATGAGCGCGTTATTATTACATTGGTCCTTAAAATCTTCGCAAGCTTTTGTACGCAATCACCAGGATTTTCCTTGCCTGTGAGTCAAAAACAACCAGGATTTTCCTTGCCAACTTCTGTTAAACATTTACTTTTATAAGTTAATAAGACGTGGGATGTTTTTATAATGTATATATAAGTCTCTATTAAATATACTATAATGGTAATAATATAAATATATATAATGTGGTTAGAAGGGAAAACATAAATTGGACACTGCATTATTATTCTTATATATAGATAAATAGAACAGAGATCTACGTTTTATTAAAAAAATACATTGGGCTGCCGATGTTTAAGAAAAAGTAAAACCTACGCTGGGAGGCCCATAGGCTGGTACGTACATGATGGACCTCAAAAAATAAGTTGAAACCACTGTCTCGGTATGTTGTGGGCTACGCATGTTAAAAAACAAAACCTAGGCCTAGCTGATACTTGTTCACCCTCTGAAAAAAATGATACCAGCTAGATCCCCGATCCCCTTTCCCGCAACAACAACAACAACAAAAAAGATCCCCGATACCCGTGAAAAAAAGCTCCCCGATAACAGTCATCATTGGAAATTTATTTCATTTATTGACTAGGTTGACAAACCCGTGGGCCCCAACGTCAGTATACAATTAGGAGGAAGCTTTTTTTCCAATGACGCACTTACTTGTGTACGGCTTGGACCTGGTGGGTCCCCGCTGTCAGCCTCTCGGCGTACAGTCCTCTTCGGATTCCTCTTGTTTGTTGAGCATGTTGACAATGGCATACGGCGGCGCCACGGCGAGCGCACACTGACGGGAAAGAACCGGAGCCGGGGAAGACGCCTTCATTCTTTCGAACATACCGCACTAGCCCGGTGGCTGCAGCCCTCTCACCCAAAAGCTGTACTGCCCGGGTTCGATTCCAACTGGTGCAGTTGAAGAATATCTAACACTTGCCAAAATTTTGTCCCCAGTTTACCCAGTTTTTCGCACACTCAACATTGTCTTGCCATTTTGAAAATTGCATATCTTTTGACTTTGCATCATATGAAGATGTGCTATACATGAATGTTGATCAGCATGATGTTAACTTGTTGTTAGTTCAATTTTTTACCATGAATAAAATTTCCAACATTCTGTTATCCATGTTTGAAAAGTGCGTGTTGATTTAAATGCTCTGCCTCTGAAACATGCAGTTTCTTATCTGAAAATCACTTGGACAAGCAGCCATCGCCGGTGTTGGATTCGATGCCGCGCTTCTTCAATCCCCCGGCAGCGCAAGGGAGAAATAAACTTCCGTCCCGTGCTGCCGGTTGGGGAATGGAGCGAACTGGAATAAAGAGGGGGCCGGTGGCACGACTGAAGAAGCACATCAGACGCGATTTTTTTCAGTGGATGGCTCTCGATGGCGTTTTTTTACTTGCCTTGCACCATACAACTTGTATTTTTAGCCTCCCAGTCTGTGGTGGACCAGAAGCCCATTTGCTGGGTGGGCCAACCTATAGAAAGCAGCACTTGATTTTTCATCAAGGCCCAAATACAACGCAGTACTATGTTTGTTTTGAGGCCAAAAAACATTACGGCAGGGGTTGAGCGGGGGAGGGGGGAAGACAGAGCAAAAAGATAAAAAAGAGCTAATGCGCCGTTGCTACCCTAACAAGCAGGTGCAATTCTTCTCGGGAAGAAGGTGTACCATTGACACTCACATGTCAGAATCCCACAGTAGACATTCTAACAAGTTCACACACAAGTACAACAGAAAAGGTAAACATTCGTATCAAACTCAGGTTCACAGGACACATTCATATTCATAGCCAACATTCACAATCAATAACTCAAAAGATTCATATATACACAAGTTCAGCATGTCTATGCATCCAAATGATTGATAGATCACAAGACAATATTCATAGATAATTCACAAAAAGATTCAGATATACACATGTTCAGCAGGTTTATGCATCCAAATGATTGAGAGATCACAGCTAATATCATCCATGGACAAACTTTAATTACCTAGGGTACAGACTGGTCAGTGGTGTTCACTCGGTGGTACTTCTTGCTAAAATTAATGCTTGTACGAGCAAACTTTCGAGTACATAAGTGGCAGCACAGACAATCTGAACTTTGCTTGTAGGTTTATCCTCGAGATAGTGGCCTTGATGCCGAGCGAGGTTTGAGCAACTTGGCCACTACTTTCATCCAAATAGTTTATTGGCTCATCTTGGTCCTGTAGCTCGCCAAAATTCTACATTGCAGACAAGAAAGGAGGCGGTCGATAAAATGAACCGCCCAAATTTTTTATGCAGTTCAACTGAAATGGTGCATCCCTGGCGTGCAGACTGATTAAGTGCCAGATGAATATACACGTCAACCAACTTGTCTGGATTCTTTAGACTCCATGCCATACAGTTCGCTACCATATGTGCCGATAACCAAAAGGCACAAGTTGGGACCAAAGATTGGACTGCGTTTTTCTAGGCTATGCGCCAAGAAATATTGTTGGCGTTTACTCTGGCACTTCTTCTTGTCAACATCGATGCTTGTCTGAGTGAACTTTGGAGTATATAGCAGCAGCATAAGTATCTGTCCATCTGATCTTTTTGTGCAGTTCTACTGAAATCGTCCAATGTAATGATTTGCCTGCGAGTTCAGGCTCCAAGTTACTCCTTTATGAAATTGGCAAACAGTAGCCAATACCAAATTACCAATACATATGACAAGCACAATAATCAGGATAAAGACCAGTGCCAACCTATGTGAGGAAGCATATCAATTACTATTTCCTTTGACTGGAAGCCGAGATAAGCGACTGACAGGAAAGGAAGGAGGCAGTCGAGGCAATGAAGCACCCAAAGTTTTTGTGCAGTTCCACCAAAATTGAGCATCCCTGTTGGCACATATAATGAGAGAGTGAGATTACTGTAATAGTGGGACTAGTTGATGAAACATACACTAAAAAATAGAAGCACCCTCATTATCTTAATGGGTAAAGTTAGCAACATAGTAGCCTTGCTTAAAGAGAGGTATTAGTTTATTTAATCAGTGCCAATTAGCTCAACACTCAAAGCATTGCCATGTATCATAGGTTGCAAAACTTTAACGTGCAAAGATAAAGGAGTTTCTCATGACAGTAGCAACACAGTAGCACGATACAAATAGAGATGACAACAAACTAATATGGATGAAGGCCTTAAGCTGGTACCAACCTGAACAAGAAGCTTATTCAAGTAGTCCCAAAAGAGATGATAAAGCACTCACTGGAATCATTTAATAGTATATATTTTTGTGCACTTCAAAGGTATGGTTGACATCACTCTTGTTTACCAGTGATGAGTTTATATCGAAAGATTATCAAGAACTTCTAGCAGAGTTAAAGCACTGGCTGGGATACAGTTCATTGTATTCTCTTGTGTAGTTCCACTAAAATGTACGATTGGCACAACTTGATCCCTGTTTGCACAAGTAGGAACAAGGTGAAACCTTCATTAGCTTAGTGAGAAAGGATAGCAAGACATTAGCATATTACTTTAATAGTAGCATCAAATTCATGATGGACAATACGCAAAACATTGCCTCATTGAACCAGTGGCACTAAATTGACATGCAAAACAATAGCATTATTATGTCATGACACTACCAAGATTCCCTCCCTGCTCCACCACATGCACACCTCCACAAACACACATACACACGTACATGATTCAGCATAGGGTGCTACTAAAGATTTGTTTAACTCCAACAGGAAAATTAGGCAGCAATAAATTAGTGCTACTTAAGTACTCCTAATTAATTAAGTGACCTTCAGGAGAGACAGCAGAAGTGGAAGGGCTCCTGGAGGATCGTCTCACATGTAAGGGAGACATTGCCGGAGCCCTTGAATGGCCTCGACTGAGGCCTCAGCTTCAGCAAGATCACCTTGGCACTGTTGATCATGTAGAGCTGGGTCACACATGCATCCAGAATTCAGTTAATTAGTATGATGTGTTGTCAAGCCAAGTACTACTCTGCTACATTTCTCTATCTATCTACTCTTATAAAAAACAGAGTTGGTGATGATGGTGTGCCTGCCATCCTGCAATATAGGCTGTCCGATTTATATCTGACGGATAGAAAGGAAACTATGGCAATTTTGCAAAAAACATACCCACACCCCTCTCCACATTTGCAAATAAGGCCTTCCCTCGTTCGTCCTTTTCTCTCACAAGATAAACTACTCATACAAATGCATCTTGGTGTTATGTGCAATGCACGGGCATCTTGCTAGTCTTCCAAGTAAATTAAGACTAGTAGCAACACAGCAATACAATACCACTAGCAAGATGTCAGGATAACATAGGACGGTACCATCGTGTGATCTTCTTCATTTCCTTCTTCTTCTTCTTCTTCTTCTTCTTCTTCTTCTTCTTCTTCTTCTTCTTCTTCTTCTTCTTCTTCTTCTTCTTCTTCTTCTTCTTCTTCTTCTTCTTACTTCTCTTCTTCTCTTCTTCTTCTTCTTCTTCTTCTTCTTCTTCTTCCTTCTTCTTCTATCGTCTTCTTCTTTCTCTTCTTCTTTCTTCTTCTTCTTCTTCTTCTTCTTCTTCTTCTTTTCTTCTTCTTCTTCTTCTTTCTTCTTCTTCTTCTCTCTTCTTCTCTTCCTTCTTCTTCTTCTCTTCTTCTTCTTCTTCCTTTTCTTCTTCTTCTTTTCTTCATGCTCTGTTTCTCTTTCTCCTCACCGTTGGGTGAAACCAAGTACATGATTGGCCTTCTATTTCAGACTTGGTTTTGTCGTGAGGAGTACAAGTGTACAGTAAACAATAGCATTATTTTCTCATGGCAGTCGCAAAATAGAGGTGAACACATGCATTAAATATCATTCTTACCTAAAGGAAGGTTATGGTGCCAATATGGAGGATGAAGATTGGAACACAGATCTCCCTTTGTGCAATTCCACCAAAATGAACCAATGGTTCCATTCTGACATTCCAGTTAAACAACACAAAAGTCACTTCTTTTAAGAAGTGTTTTGCGCAGTGCACCAAAAGGTCGCAATAGCAACGAGGTGAAATGGATATCCCTGTTTGCACAAAAAGCTACAGAGGAAACAGTCAGAGTCTCAAACAATTACTGGCAAAAACTATTGGTTAAACTTGTAATGGCTTCTAACAGTGGCATGGCTTCAGTTTACCAGGGCATTAGATTAAGAATAGCTAAATATTTGCTATAAGGGCTTGGGACAGTGGGTGCACCACCAGTCCAGCACCATGTACCTAAACCGGGGCATAAAGTGGTGATTCAGAGTTTGTTGCCCCGAGAAACAAACATCCAAGAAACATATCTGGGTTGGTCCCATTTTTGTTCACTCTAGCCACCTATTCCTATGTGTGGATAGCAAATCTAGTCCTGGTCATACCACTGTGTACAGCGTTTCCCCTATATTTCCCTTTTCGACCAAGAGACCGGTTGGATGACCAGTCTGTACTACTTTCACCCCCTTTCTTTCTTGTTTGTACCAAGTCCGATGTACATACTAAATTTCCCCCCTTTATTTCTTTGAACCAAGTACAAGATTCGACTCCATGAAGTAGCTTTACCTCTAACAATAGAAAAAAAATTAGGTGACGTTGGACCATCCGATCGAGCCTAGCTACGAGGGGGGCTGAGAGGTAGAAAATGATGCACATGCAGCGACATAGCGAGCTGGGGAAGTAGAGCTAGGCAGGTTTCGAAGGAAGATATACCTGAAGGTCGTCGGGGTGTGTATAGGTGGGCGGCGGGAGGCCTGATCCGCCCACACTAGGGCAGCGACGAAGGGATCAGAGGATCTCCTGTGCCGGCGCTCGGCAAGAGATAATGGTGCGGCCGGCAGTGGGTCTCCTCCCTCGCTGTCGACGATGGCCTAAACGCTGCCCCTCCTCCCCTTCACCAGCGGAGGGGGATACGTCCGGATCTGTAACCAGCGGTGAGGATAGAAAGACAGTGTTATGATACGTCTCTAACATATCTATAATTTATGAAGTATTCATGCTGTTATATTATCATTCTTGGATGTTTTACAATCATTTTATAGCAACTTTATATCATTTTTTGGGACTAACCTATTGACCCAGTGCCTAGTGCCATTTGCTATTTTTGCTTGTTTTTTACATCGCAGGAAATCAATATCAAATGGAGTCCAAACACCGCGAAACTTTTTGTGGATTTTTTATGGACCAGAAGACATCCAGTGGGCCAGAGAAGCACCTGGGGGGTGCCCCGAGGGGGGCACAACCCACTAGGGTGCGCCTGGGTGGGTTGTGCCCACCTCGGTGGCCTCCCGCACCCCCTCTTTGCCCTATAAATCACCAAATATTCCAAAAACCTTCGGGGTAGCCCTAGATTAGAAGTTTCACCGTCGCAAGGCCTCTGTATCCACGAGATCTAATCTAGACCCTGTTCCGGCACCCTGCCTGAGGGGGAGATCATCACCGGTGGCCATCTTCATCATCCCGGCGGCCACCATGATGAGGAGGGAGTAGTCCTCCCTCGGGGCTGAGGGTTTGTACAAGTAGCTATGTGTTTAATCTCTCTCTCTCTCTCATGTTCTTGAGATGCACAATCTTGATGTATCGCGGGCTTTGTTAATATAGTCGGATCATATGGTGTTTTCCCCTCTCTATCTTGTTGTGATGAATTGAGTTTTCCCTTTGAGATTTCGTTTTATCAGATTGAATACTTTTATGGATTTGAGAGCACTTGATATATGTCTTGCATACGAATACCTGTGGTGACAATGGGGTATTATATTGATTCACTTGATATATGTTTTGGCACTCAACTCGCGGATTCCCGAGGTGACATTGGGGTAATCTATGCATAGGGGTTGATGCACATTTTTGTCCTACTTTCTCCGGTAGAAATCTTGGGGCACTCTTTGAGGTTCTTTGTGTTGGATTGAGCATTAGAAATCTGAATTTGCTTTGGTGTTATTTTAGTACGAACTCTTGGATAGATCGATCGGAAAGAATAGCTTTGAGGTGGTTTCGTACCCTACAAACAATTTATTCTTATGTTCTCCGCTAGATAGGAACTTTGGAGTGATTCTTCATCGCACATTGAGGGATGGTTATATGATCCAATTATATTAGCATTGTTGAGAGATTGCACTAGCGAAAGTACGGACCCTAGGCCTTGTTTTCAAGCATTGCAATACCGTTTGTGCTCACTTTTGTCACTTGCTACCTTGCTGTTTTTATTTATTCAGCTTATAAAAATATATTTCTACCATCCATATTACACTTTTATCACCATCTCTTCGGCGAACTAGTGCACCTATACAATTTACCATTGTATTTGGTGTGTTGGGGACAGAAGAGACTTTTTATTATTTGGTTGCAGGGTTGTTTGAGAGAGACCATCTTCATCCTACACCTCCCACGGATTGATAAACCTTAGGTCATCCACTTGAGGGAAAATTGCTACTGTCCTACAAAACTCTGCGCTTGGAGGCCCAACACGAGTCTACAAGAATAAAGTTGCGTAGTAGACATCAAGCTCTTTTCTGGCGCAGTTGCCGGGGAGGTTAGGTAAGCGGCACTCACACCCCGTCAACGAAGCTCTTTTCTGGCGCCGTTGCCGGGGAGGTGAGTGCTTGAAGGTATATCTTTAGATCTTGCAATTGAATCTTTTAGTTTCTTGTTTTATCACTAGTTTGGTTTATAAAATAAAACTACATAAAAAAAATGGAATTGAGGTTGCATCATATTATTGATCATCTTTATAATATCTTTCTTGAAAATGATTGATCGGAAAATTGTGCTCAATTGTTAGAAGAAGAAGTCAATAAAATGTTTGGCAAAAAATATTTGAATGATGAGCATGATTGCAATGTTGTTAGTATGAATTCTTTGAATATCCATGATGCTAATGATATGCAAAGCCATAAGCTTGGGGATGCCATGTTTGATGAAGATGATATTTTTAGTCCCCGAAGTTTTGATGAGAAAATTTATTATGATGAAAGCATGCCTCCTATCTATGATGATTATGGTGATGACATGTATGCTATAAAGAATAATGATAACCATGAAACTTGTCATTATGATTTTAATTTCCAATCACATGATAGTTATTTTGTTGAGTTTGCTCCCACTACAATTCATGAGAATAAATTTGCTTATGTGGAGAGTAATAATTTTTTTATGTATGTGGATCATGAAACGAATGTTTTATGTGATAGTTATATTGTTGAATTCATTCATGATGCTACTGAAAATTATTATGAGAGAGGAATATATGCTTCTACATATTTCAATAATATCAAGTTTCCTCTCTATGTGTTGAAAGTTTTGAAGTTGCACTTGTTTTGCCGTCCTATGCTAGTTGATTCTTGTTCCCATAAATTGTTTGCTCACAAAATCCCTATGCATAGGAAGTGGGTTAGGCTTAAATGTGCTTGTCATGTGATTCATGATGCTCTCTTTATGTTTCAATTCTTATCTTTTATGCGAGCATCATTGAAATCATCATGCCTAGCTAAAAGGCATTAAAGAAAAGTGCTTGTTGGGAGACAACCCAACATTTACCCCTAATGTTTTTATGTTTTCACATGATTATGCTACTGTATTAATCATGTTTTATTGCTTTTGTTTCAATAAAGTGCCAAGTAAAGCCTTTGGGATAGTGTGGATGATAGTTGACTTGAATCTGTGCAAAATCAGAAACTTTTGTGCTCAGTCCAGGAATTTTGAAAATTCACTGGAACGTGATTTTGATCTGAATTTTTCACAGGTGATATATATACAAATTATATACGTGTTCCTAATTTTTCAGAATTTTTGGAGTTGCAGAAGTATGGTTGGAGTACGGATTATTACAGACTGTTCTGTTTTTGACAGATTCTGTTTTCAATGCATAGTTTGCTTGTTTTCTAGTTTCTCTGGCTTATATTGCTCAATATAAATTGTGTAAATGATATGATACAGTAGTCATTGTGTGGAAACAATTATGAATCTTGTCTTTGACAGTACCAAAGTGAAATGGTTTGCTCTTTATCATACTAACCTATCTCACGAAGTTCCGTTAAGTTTTGTGTGATTGAAGTTTTCAAGTTTTGGGTGAGATGTCGATATGAGGAGAATCAGGAGTGACAAGACCCTAAGCTTGGGGATGCCCAAGGCACCCCAAGGTAATATTCAAGGACGATCCAAGCAACTAAGCTTGGGGAAGGCATCCCCTCTTTCGTCTTCAACATTATCGGTAACCTCACTTGGAGCTATATTTTCATTCGTCACATGATATGAGTTTTTCTTGGAGAGTCATTTTATTTTATTAGGATTTGCTTTATGTTATTTAGGATAATGTTTTGCATCTTTATTTTCAATAAAAATGTCAAGGATAGCCTTTTCCATGCTTATTTTGCAAGTATATGAGTTGCTGTTTCAAAACAGAAAGTTTATCGATGTTCCAATAATTATCCAGAAATTTCAGAATGTGATAAAATGTTGAAACTTTTTGCACAATAAGATCTGATAAATTTTCTACAGTGTGGTAAATTTTCATAATTTTTGAAGTTAAAGAAGTATTCATACTCTTGCATTCTTTACAGACTATACTGTTTTGGCAGATTGCTGTTATGTTTGCATTGTTTGCATATGTTCGCTTGTTTAATGATTCTATTTGAGGATAGGAATATTAAATATGCAGAGGCATTTAGTATGCAATGTTGAATAATAATTTTTGTGATTTGCTACAGTAGATAATGATAAGGTTTTTGCATTGGTTTATACTAACTTATCTCACGAGTTCTTGTTGAGTTTTGTGTGTATGAAGTTTTTAAGATTTTGGGAAACCGTGATATAAAAGGAATTAAGGAGACACAAAAGCTCAAGCTTGGGGATGCCCAACGCATCCCAAGATAATATTTCAAGAAGTATCAAGCATCTAAGCTTGGGGATGCCCCGGTAGGCATCCCACCTTTCTTCATCAACAATTATCGGTTAGTATCGGTTGAGCCTAAGTTTTGCTTCTTCATATGAGTTGTGCTATTCTTGGAATGTCATTTTGTTTTGTTTTGCTTGCTGTTTTAATAAAGTACTTAGATCTGAAAGTTTTTAAATAAAAGAGAGTCCATAATTAGCTACCTATTTCTTAACTACTCGCTTGATCTTCACTTATATCTTTTTGGAGTAGCTTGTCATTTACTCTTGTGCTTCACTTATATCCTATGAGTAAATTGTTGAATGAATTGAATATCATGAAGTTGAAATTATATGTTCATATCATGCCTAGTGGTAGCTTCACATTGGGTTTAGAAAGTGAAATCTTTTGAGGCTTGACAATCACAATATTGGTCATACAAGCAATTCATGAATGATTAGTAGAAGGAAGAGAACTTTCACATGCAAATACACTATCTTGGAAATCTTTTGTGATTGTGAGCCCCCATCAAAATATTATATGCCAAAATTGTTGACGTTGGACAAGGAAGACAACGTAATGATTTATGTTTGTTCATATTCACATAGAAGTTATATTGTCATAGATCCTTCAACATGTGGTGCTTGCCCCCCATCTTTGCTAGCCAAAAATTCCGCACTAAGTAGAGATACTACTTGTGCATCCAAAAACCCATAAACCCAAATCTTATTTTCAAGAGTCCACCATACCTACCTATGGATTGAGTAAGATCCTTCAAGTAAGTTGTCATCGGTGCAATAAGGCAATAAAAATTGCTTCTAAAAGTGTAAGATCATTTAGTGTAAGAGAAAATTGAGCGTTGTACGAACTTGTGATGGTAAAGAAATAAAAGCGACAGACTACATAATAAAGGTTGCCATCACAAGGGGCAATATAACGTGACGTTCTTTTGCACTAAGGGGTTGAGCATACAAACAAATAAGCGCATGGCAACCTCTGCTTCCCTCTGCGAAGGGCCTATCTTTTACTTTCATGTATTTACTTTTATGCAAGAGTCAAAGTTTTTCTCTCTATTCCTTTTTATTTTTCTCCTTTGGCAAGCATCATGTGGTGAGGAAAGATCTAGGCACATATGTCCAGTTGGATATGGGTGGCATGAGTTATTATTGTTGACATCACCCTTGAGGTGAATACGTTGGGAGGCGAAATTATAAGCCCCTATCTTTCTATGTGTCCGGTTGAAACGTTTTGCTCATGTCTATGCGGTGAGTGTTAGCAATCATAGAAGACTATATGATGGTTGAGTATGTGGAGCTCTTACTTAGACTCTGTTGAATAAGTTGAATTGCAATTGTTTGGTGACTGAGAACATAGGTTGTTGAGTTTGAAGAGAATTCATTGTTTGAACCTTAACATGTGAATTGGTTGCTACTTTAACATAAGAAGTTTTATAAGAAAGAATTGCTGTTATGATTCTAGGAAAAGTAATTGAAATTGTCATTGGTCAAACTTGTGCACATTGCTAGCATTCACACTTCATAAATTATTTCTTGTATCATTTACCTACTCGAGGACGAGTAGGAATTAAGCTTGGGGATGCTGATACGTCTCCAACGTATCTATAATTTATGAAGTATTCATGCTGTTATATTATCATTCTTGGATGTTTTACAATCATTTTATAGCAACTTTATATCATCTTTTGGGACTAACCTATTGACCCAGTGCCCAGTGCCAGTTGCTGTTTTTGCTTGTTTTTTACATCGCAGGAAATCAATATCAAACGGAGTCCAAACACCGCGAAACTTTTTGTGGATTTTTTATGGACCAGAAGACATCCAGTGGGCCAGAGAAGCACCTGGGGGGTGCCCCGAGGGGGGCACAACCCACCAGGGCACGCCTGGGTGGGCTGTGCCCACCTCGGTGGCCTCCCGCACCACCTCTTTGCCCCATAAATCACCAAATATTCCAAAAACCCTCGGGGTAACCCTAGATGAGAAGTTCCGCCGCCGCAAGACCTCTGTATCCACGAGATCCAATCTAGACCCCGTTTTGGCACCCTGCCGGAGGGGGAGATCATCACCGGTGGCCATCTTCATCATCCCGGCGGCCACCATGATGAGGAGGGAGTAGTCCAACCTCGGTGCTGAGGGTTTGTACCAGTAGCTATGTGTTTAATCTCTCTCTCTCTCATGTTCTTGAGATGCACAATCTTGATGTATCGCGGGCTTTGTTAATATAGTCGGATCATATGGTGTTTTCCCCTCTCTATCTTGTTGTGATGAATTGAGTTTTCCCTTTGAGATTTCCTTTTATCGGATTGAATACTTTTATGGATTTGAGAGCACTTGATATATGTCTTGCATATGAATACCTGTGGTGACAATGGGGTATTATATTGATTCACTTGATATATGTTTTGGCACTCAACTCGTGGATTCCCGAGGTGACATTGGGGTAATCTATGCATAGGGGTTGATGCATGTTTTCGTCCTACTTTCTCCGGTAGAAATCTTGGGGCACTCTTTGAGGTTCTTTGTGTTGGATTGAGCATTACGAATCTGAATTTGCTTTGGTGTTATTTTAGTATGAACTCTTGGATAGATCGATCGGAAAGAATAGCTTTGAGGTGGTTTCGTACCCTACAAACAATTTATTCTTATGTTCTCCGCTAGATAGGAACTTTGGAGTGATTCTTCATCGCACGTTGAGGGATGGTTATATGATCAAATTATATTAGCATTGTTGAGAGATTGCACTAGCGAAAGTACGGACCCTAGGCCTTGTTTTCAAGCATTGCAATACCGTTTGTGCTCACTTTTGTCACTTGCTACCTTGCTGTTTTTATTTATTCAGATTATAAAAATATATTTCTACCATCCATATTACACTTTTATCACCATCTCTTCGCCGAACTAGTGCACCTATACAATTTGCCATTGTATTGGGTGTGTTGGGGACACAAGAGATTTCTTGTATTTGGTTGCAGGGTTGTTTGAGAGAGACCATGTTCATCCTACGCCTCCCACGGATTGATAAACCTTGGGTCATCCACTTGAGGGAAAATTGCTACTGTCCTACAAAACTCTGCGCTTGGAGGCCCAACACGAGTCTACAAGAATAAAGTTGTGTACTAGACATCATGTTACCACCGCTATCTTGTTTAGATCTGGAGAGGATGAGAGTGTGTGAATAGAGCAACCCTAGCAAGCAAGCGCGGAGGCTCCTGCCTATATATATATACATATAGTGGGGTAGTTTTCTTTTTTCACTCCATCAAAACAATCGTTTAAAATTGTGTACGTGCCAGGTCACCTTTTTTTGAGTTGTTGATTGTTTTTTGAGATAGCTACCCGCTTATTCCAAGTGGTGTTACAGGGGTGGATGAACGAGCTGCTCGGCTCGGTTCGTTCGAAGCTCCTTAAAAGAAAATTCACATAAGATGATACATGTGTTGTGTTGTTACTAATGAACTTAGTGTCAAACTTGTTAGCTGGTTCGTTAAGCTCCTTAATAAATTGATGATTGGCTTTGTTCATTAAGAAGCGACCCACAAGGATAACAAGCCGAACTATCGAGGGATCATTTCTCGCGAGCTATGAGCTTTTGTTCTGATACGTCTCCATCGTATCTACTTTTCCTAACGCTTTTCCTCTTGTTTTGGACTCTAATTTGCATGATTTGATTGAAACTGACCCGAACTGACGCTGTTTTCAGCAGAACTACCATGGTGTTGTTTTTGGTGCAGAAATAAAAGTTCTCGGATTGGAACGAAACTTTGCGAGGAATTTTTATATAATAAAAGAGAATTACTGGAGCCAAGAACCACCGGAGGGGGGCCCCTGGGTGGGCACAACCTACCAGGGCGCGCCCCCTCCTGGCGCGCCTAGGTGGGTTGTCCCCACCTGGTGGCCCCGCAGACCCTGAATCCAACTCCATAAATACCTATTTTTCCAGAAAAAAATCAGGGGAAAAAGAATTATTGCGTTCCACGAGACGGAGCCGCCGCCACCTCCTATTCTTCATCGGGAGGCCATATCTGGAGTCCGTTTGGGGCTCCGGAGAGGGGGATCTTCGATCTTCGTCATCACCAACCCTTCTCCATCGCCAATTCCATGATGCTCCCCACCGGTAGTGAGTAATTCCTTCATAGGCTCACTGGTCGGTGAGGAGTTGGATGAGATTCATCATGTAATCGAGTTAGTTTTGTTAGGGCTTGATCCCTAGTATCCACTATGTTCTTAGATTGATGTTGCTATGACTTTGCCATGCTTAATGCTTGTCAATTTGGGCCCGGGTGCCATGATTTCAGATCTGAACCGTTTATATTATCACCATTATATCTATGTTCTAGATCCGATCTTGCAAGTTATAGTCACCTATTACATGTTATGACCCGCAAACCCCGGAGTGACAGAAGTCGGGATACTTTTCGGTGATGACCGTAATTTGAGGAGTTCATGTATTCACTATGTGTTAATGCTTTGTTCCGGTTCTCTATTAAAAGGAGGCCTTAATATCCCTTAGTTTCCATTTGGACCCCGCTGCCACGGGAGGGTAGGACAAAATATGTCATGCAAGTTCTTTCCATAAGCACGTATGACTATTTACGGAATACATGCCTACATTATATTTATGAACTGGAGCTAGTGCCGTATCGCCCTAGGTTATGACTGTTATATGATGAATATCATCCAACGAATTCACCGATCCAATGCCTACGAATTTCTCTTATATTGTTTTTGCTAAGTTACTACTGCTATCGTTACTGTTACACTTGCTACAAAATCATTGCTACCACTGTTACTGTTACTGCTACTATTGCTGTTGCTACTACTATCAAAACTATCATACTACTTTGCTACTGATCACTTTGCTGCAGATAATTAATCTCTAGGTGTGGTTGAATTGACAACTCAGCTGCTAATACTTGCAAATATTCTTTGGCTCTCCTTGTGTCGAATCAATAAATTTGGGTTGAATACTCTACCCTAAAAAACTATTGCGATCCCCTATACTTGTGGGTTATCAAGATCTTTTTCTGGCACCGTTGCCGGGGAGCATAGCTATATTTGTTGAGTCACTTGGGATTATTATCAATTTATCACTATGAAGAATCTGAAAGATGCCAAGACTAAGATTTTTCCCTCTAAGACGAGGGGAGGTAAGGAACTGCCATCTAGCACTGCACTTGATTCACCTTCTGTTATAAGTAGACTTGCAACACCACCACAAGCTATTAATCCTGATATGTCGCAAGTCATTGATGAGGCTACTTCTGCTACGAATGTTACTCATGATGATGCTAGTACCTTGCTTGATGATAATGTGCCACTAGGTGAATTTCTAGAGGAACAACTTGCTAGAACTAAAGCTTTTGCGAATGCTGAAACTAATGAAATCATTGAAAATGATGAAGAGCTTGAAACTGAAAATCTTGAAACACCTATTAGACCTAGTTCTCCTAGATATGTGTTAGAGTTCTGGGAACCGGGGTACCCAGACCTGCCTGCCTGCGGGCCACGGCGTGGCTCCATCGACGGCCTGGTACGGCCCATCTACAAAGACTAGCAAGACAAGACCCTTGCGAGGGGCCAAGCCTCGCGAGGCGGACGATGCCAAGACTTCCTGAGGGAGCGGCCTCCCCAGGCTGCCTCTTGAGGAGTGGAGATTCCTATGCAGGTGCCCCACCTCATGAGGTTGCGGTGACGCAAGCCGTGATGACCAAGGCCAGGCGGGCGCCAGCGGGCGCAGAGAAGACAGTTTCCTCTTTGGTGCTAAGGAGGCAAGCGCAGGCGTGGGTTCCCGAGGACTCAGGCAAAGGTTTCCATTCCAGTGCAACAAGACCAAGGTCACCAGCTCGGCAGGACGGATGTCATCGCCGAGCCCACCGCAGCGTCATGACCAGAAGCTTTGCAGGCAAAGACCACCTTTCGTCAGGATAAGATGTACTACTTGTCCCCTTTCAAATTGGCCGTTGTGGAATCCCTTCCCGCCTACGTTTTGGGGAAGAGGACCAAGGCCACTATAAATATAGGTTAGCCACCACCATAGAAGGGGATCCGAACCTCTCGACTCATTCCCTCACCAGAGCAGACCTCGCGAGGTTGTTCATCCCTTGTACTTGTTTGTCCTCAGCCCCTCGTGAGGCAAATCCACCACAAAGCAGGAGTAGGGTCTTACACCGCAAGACCGAACCTAGGTAAATTGTTGTGTCCATCTTCTTCCTTGTTCATCGACCTTGGCCGTGGGGCGACGGGTCGGTTGGCCGGATAGGTTGAGTTCTTCGCACACGCCCCAGAGTTCGAACCTTTCTTAGGTCTGCGGAGCCCTGAATCTGACATTTGGCGCGCCAGGTAGGGGCGTGTCGAAGCTCTACCTCTCCATCGGCTGCGCTCCGCCCGCGTTGTGTGGTTCCCATGGCAGGCGCCGCCACACCCGCTGAGCCGCCGGGCGCGCTCGGAGGCGTCGTGGGCCACCGGGCCTTTTCCCCCGCCCTACGGCAGGTGCGGTGGCCGCCGAAGTTCAGGTTGACGTTGTCTCCACGGTACGACGGCACAGGGAACCCCATGGAGTTCCCTCGCCTGTACGAGCTGAGCATCGAGGCGGCGAACAGCGACGACAAGGCCATGGTGAACTGGCTCCCCATGGGCATGCCGCGCTCCTGGATGCTTAATCTACCGGAGTCTTCGGTGGCCTCCTGGGGGGAACTGCACAATCGGTTCATCGCGCGCTTCGCGGCACCGGTGCCCCACGCCGTTGCGGCCATTCTCGGTGGGTCACAGGTGCTGGCCTCAAGCCGCCACGTCAAGCAGCTCTTCCGACAGGTGGGAGCCGCCCAGCCATGGTACGGGGCTCCTCCAGGCCGAGCGGCGCCTGAGACTGACATAACCTTCGACTCCAGGGATCACCCCAAGACTACGGTCGGCGCCGGCGCGCTCCCCTTGCTGTACACGCCCACCATCAGCAGTGTCGCGGTTACTAGAACCCTCATCGACGGCGGCGCTGGCCTCAACGTCCTCTCCGTGGAAGCCTTCGACCTGCTCCAGGTGCCTTATGACCAGCTTGCCCCCACCAGACCCTTTTCGGGGGTGGTCGACGGCTCCATCATTCCCCTGGGGCAGATCCGCCTCCCCGTCACCTTCGGCACGCGCTGCAATTACCGCACCGAGCTCATCGACTTCGACGTCACCCACATCGGCCTCCCGTACAACACCATCCTTGGGTATCTAGCCCTTGCCAAGTTCATGGCGGCGACGCACCCCGGCTACAACATCATCAAGATGCCTGGGAGCAGCGGCATCCTCACTGTGGTGGGAGACACCAAGGATGCACTCCTGGCCCTCAAGCTCGATTTCAAGGCCACGGCAGCCATGCGGCCAGACACGGAGGGCGCCCCAGAGATCCCAAAGGCCGCGCCTGCGAAGAAGAAGCAGCTGTTCTCTCAGTACTGGGCCGAGACGAAGCAAGTACCAGTCGACGACGGGGGCTCAGGCCCCACATTCACCATTGGCGCCGGCCTCCCACCGGACCAGGAGGAGGCGCTGGTCGTTTTCCTCCGTGCGAACATGGATGTGTTTGCATGGGAGGCGACGGACTTGGTCGGCGTCTCGCGAGAGGTGATCGAGCACCATTTAATGCTGTGCCCTGGTGCGCGCCCGGTGAAGCAGAAGGCGCAGCGGCAAGCCCCGGAGAAGCAGTCGTTCATCATCCAGGAGGTCCACAAGCTGCAAGAAGCCGGTGTCATTCGGGAAGTATGGCACCCAGATTGGCTAGCCAACCTGGTCATTACCCCCAAGAAGGGCGGAAAGGAGCACATGTGCATCGACTTCACGAGCCTCAACAAAGCTTGCCCTTAGGACCCTTTCCCTCTTCCGCGCATCGACCAGATCATCGACTCCACCGCCGAGTGCGACTTGCTGTGCTTCCTAGATGCCTTCTCGGGCTACCACCAGATCAAGCTGGCGGTGCAGGACGTCGAGAAGACAGCCTTCCTTTCCCCACGCAGGGTGTACTGCTACCCCTGCATGCCTTTTGGGCTGTGCAACGCCGGTGCAACCTTCCAGCGATGGATGCACATCGCCCTGGGCCGACAGCTCAGGAGGAACGCTGAGGCATACGTCGACAACATAGTGGTCAAATCGCGAGAAGCAAGAACTCTTGTCGAAGATCTGGAGGAAACGTTCGCCAACCTGCGCAAGGTAAACCTGCGGCTCAATCCGGAGAAGTGCGTGTTCGGCATCCCGTCTGGCAAGCTGCTGGGTTTCCTGGTGTCGCACAGAGTGATCGAGGCTAACCCAGAGAAGATCAAGGCAATAGAAAGAATGAGCCCGCCGCAGACCCTCAAGGAAAGGCAGAAGCTCACGGGCTGTGTGACTTCGTTGGGACGCTTCATCTCCAAGCTCGGCGAGCGTGCCCTCCCGTTTTTGAAGCTGATGAAGAAGAAGGGCCCGTTCGAATGGACTTGAGAGGCTGAGGCGGCCTTCCAAGACCTCAAGAGGTATCTCACCAGCCCGCCGGTGATGGTGGCGCCTCGTCCCCTCGAGCCCCTGGTGCTTTACTTAGCCGCCACGCCTCACTCGGCAAGCGCGACACTCATGGCACTCCGGGAAGGGCGCGCAGGTGCAGATGCGAGGTGTAGCGCCCCGCGCACAGCCACGCTGTTGCCACCTCAAGATGCCGCTCCTAAGGCCTCGACTACCCCACCGGACCACGAGGCTCCCGAGGCCCCCTCGTCTCAAGAGGGGCTGGACGTCATCGACGCCTCTTCCTTCGTCGAGCACCCCGTGTACTTCTTCAGCACGGTGCCGTGTGATGCGCGTGCACGCTACCCCATGCCGCAGAAGCTCCTGCTCGCGCTCCTCGTCGCCTCCAGGAAGCTGCACCACTACTTCCAAGGCTACCCCATTAAAGTTGTCTCCGCGTACCCCGTGGAAAAGGTGCTCCAGAGCCCCAATGCCACGGGGAGGGTTGCTGAGTGGAACATCGAGCTGCAGGCGTTCCAGCTGGAGTTCAGCACCACCAGGGTCATCAAGGGCGCGGCCCTCACTGACTTTGTAGCGGAATGGACTGACACCCAAGACCGAGGGGTGGGTGAAGACCGCTGCCTCATGCCCGGAGATGAGGCGCCTGATGGCTGGGTCATGTACTTCGATGGCGTGTTCGCACGCCGGGGCGCGGGGGCTGGAGCCGTACTCATCTCGCCTACCCAGGACAAGCTCTACTACGTCGTGCAACTCTGCTTCCAGCATGGTCAGAAGGTCTCCAACAACATCGTGAAATACGAGGGTCTGATAGCCGGCCTCAGGGCCGCGGCAGCCCTAGGGGTCAAGCGCCTCACCATCAAGGGCGACTCTCAGCTCCTCATCAACTTCTCCAACAAGGAGTACAAGCCCAAGGACGAGCACATGGAGGCATACCTGGAAGAGGTACGCAAAATTGAAAAATGATTCTTGGGTTTGGAGTTGCAGCACATCCCACGTGGCACGAACAAGGAGGCAAACGACATCGCTAAGAGAGCGTCCTGACGCGAGCCCCAGAAGCCTGGCGTCTTCGAGGAATGGCTCTTCAAGCCATCGGCAGCCCCCTCCATTGCAGGCCTGGTGCTGCTTCGGTAGGAACTGCCCATGGCCCCCACCTCGGACGCTCTAGCCTACGGTCCGACCTCCGGAGCCCGCCTGCTCCTGGCGCTCGAACCTTAGGAGGGGTGCTGGACCGAAGAGTTCAAGGCATACCTGCTCAAAGGCACCTTGCCGGAGAAGGAGGAAGACGCAGAACGCGTGGCCCGTCAGGCCACCGCCTACTGCTTGCAGGATGGCGAGTTCTACCAAAGGTGCCCCAACGACGTCTCGCTGCGGTGCATCTCCAAGGAGCAGGGATGCGAGCTGCTGGCTGACATCCATGGCGGGGATTGTGGGCATCACTCGTCGTCACGCACCCTCGTGGGCAAGGCGTTCCGCAGCGGGTTCTACTGGCCCACGGCGCTTAACGATGCCACCGAGTTGGTGAGATCCTGTGAGGCCTGTCAATTCCATGCCAAGCAGATCCACCAGCCCGCACATGGCCTCCAGACCATCCCACTCTCGTGCCCGTTCGTGGTCTGGGGGCTGGATATCCTGGGCCTGTTTCCCCGAGCGGCCGGGGGCTACCGCTACCTCTACGTCGCCATCGACAAGTTCACCAAGTGGGTGGAGGTGGAGCCCATGCGCGCCATCCCAGCTAGCTCGGCCGTCAAGTTCATCAAGGGCCTCGTGAGCTGCTTTGGGGTCCCCAACCGTATCATCACTGACAATGGCTCTCAGTTCACGAGCAACCTCTTCAAAACATATTGTGCTAACCTTGGAACGCAGATATGCTACACTTCGGTGGCACATCCACGGAGTAACGGCCAAGCCAAACGCACCAACACGGAGGTCCTGAGGGGCCTCAAGGCGAGGAGCTTCAAGAAGAAACTCGAGGCCTGCGGCAGGGGTTGGCTCGATGAGCTTCAGTCCGTGCTGTGGTCCATCCGCACCACCGCGACTAAGCCCACCGGTGAGACCCCGTTCTTCCTCGTCTATGGGGCTAAGGCAGTCCTCCCTCATGAGGTCAAACATCGCTCCCCGTGGGTCTTGGCATTTGACGAGGTGCGCCAGGACGCCTCGCGGAGGATGGACCTCGTGCTCAGGGAGGAGGGCCGCCGCCGAGCTGCGCTCCGTGCCGCGAGGTACCAGCAGGTGCTGCGGCGGTATCACTGCCGTAGCGTCCGCTCCAGGACCCTCGAGGTGGGTGACCTCGTCCTGAGACGGGTGCTCTCCAGGGAGGGGCTTCACAAGCTCTTGCCTATGTGGGAGGGCCCATTCAGGATCACCCATGTCTCCAGGCCTGGCGCCGCGTGCCTGGAGACACAGGACGGGGTCCCCATCCAGAATGCCTGGAACATCCAGCACCTCCGGAAGTTCTATCCGTGACCAGCAAGCGCCATGCGCCTCTCAAGTCTCCACCCGTGACACTCTCACGTAATAATGAGTGGGGCTGTACACGCCCCGAAGTCTCCTGAGTGCCGCCCCTGGGCCTCACGGGGGCTCCCACCCACGTCCTAGTGGAAGCCCCATGCTCCGTGCTGGCGGGAAGACCAGAAGACTAGTGTAGGTGCCGGACGCGGCTGTTCTTTTTGCTTGCTTTCTGTAGCTGATTTGCCACTTCTTGGAATGAAATTTGAAGTTTTCGTGTCCTTATTTGAAAGGGTTGGGAATTTTTTCTCCTCGCAGCATTCGCTCTTTCAGGTCTCGTTTTAGGGAGAGTGACAGTTGCCCGTCGCTCTTCCTCGCGCGTCTCGGCGTGGAGGCTGGGCACTGTGTGTACGCTTGGGCCCGCCCGCGAGCACACCTTGCCAAAGCCTTGGTGTCCTAGCCTTTGGCATCTTAATCCTCGTGCGACACCCTCAAACGAGCCAACGGGCACACACGCCTCCTGAGTCCATGCCTCCGGGCATCGCGACATGGCGTACCAGCGGCCCACGCTCGGGGGCTCGCGCGGGGCATGGCACTTCCAGAGGTCCCCTAACCCCGCGGCCACCGGGCGCCTCCCGAGGCCTGAGGACCTTTGAATCCTCAGGAAGGAAACCCCTGGTAGGACCTCTCTGGAACGAGGGACGCGCAGGAGGTACAAGCTCCAGAGAAGCGCGCTCTCACGGCAAGGGAATCTACCGCAAGCGCACTAAGCTAAGTCATCCCAATCACGATTAGCAAGAACCCGTCAATTAGCAGCAACGCGGATGTCAGGATGCGATATAAAAATGATAATATAATGGCGCAAGCGCCATGGTTCATTACATGCCCCGCCAGGGCTTTCTACTTTTTGATGCAGGAAAAAGAGAGAAGCAAAAGCGGCCTCGCGACCACTGCGGCTCCTGAGACCCGGCTCCGGCGACGCCCGCGCTCAGACGGAGTCCTCCTCCTGCTTCACCGAGGCGCGACGCCGAGGCAGATCTTCACCCTCCCCGGTCCGAGCTCGGAGCGTGGCAACTCATCGTAGTCAATGTCGCTCGTGCTCTCCCCAAAAGAGGAGTTGCCACTGCTGGAAGCATCGCGACCATCGCCAAGGGCAAGCTCACCGCCGGGGATGCTACCGCCCCTCCGGTCATCGTCGTCGGAGGGGTGGACGTCATCGTCATCGCTATCGCCCTTCGGGCAGCACACCAGGCGCCTGCCATCCTCCCCGAAGATCCTGACATAGAGGGTCATGGCGCCATCGTGCCTGAAGTGGAGAGTACACCTCCCTGCAAGCCACGCGCGCGGGCGAACGACTGCCACCCGTGGTTCAGGAACACATTGCCGGCGGGGGTGACCTCGACCTCCACCCATGAAGCCTTGCTGCAGCAACCGTCAGCCTACAGCCAGAGGCCACCAGGCCCCCAGGCCGGCAGCGCGCCCACGAAGAAGCGCGAGAGTTGGAACCAGATGCCTGCGGGCCTCTTCACCCACACCACGAACTCCGAGGACGCATCGGCCAAATGGGAGCGCGGGTGCGGTGGCCGGATGGCTGCCACGTGCCTCCCTCCTTGGCCGCTGCAGCCCCCGGCGCGGGAGGGAGCACCCCCACGACTGCCGGAGGTGATGCCAGCCTTCGAGGGGGTGCGCCCATGCCCTCGGGGCGCCACCGTCGGTGTTGCAGCGTACTTGCGGGGACGTCCGCGGCCCCTCTTGGGCGGCGGCGAGCTTGGTCCCTCCTTGGGGGCCTTTCCCTTCTCGGCGGCCAAGAACCTCCTCACCGGCGCCATGGGTGCCTCGGCAAGATGGCAGCATGGCGAAGAAGAAGAAGGAGTGAGCGGCAAGGAGATGAAGATGGGCTGGGGCTCCGGCCCCCTCCCCCATTTATAGCTGAGGGAAGGCCAACCAGCGGCCTTTCACGTTCCAAGCAATGATGGTCATTCTGCATGCGCCAGGCAGTTGTCAAGTCGGGCAGTTACCGAGGTGATGTGGGGAAGCAGAGACGCCCACATCCCATCAAGTGCCATGCGTCAGCCTGGCCCGCAGGCGATTGGGGCCCGCGGCGCTTCGCCCTTGCCCTTTGGCTTCGCTTCGAAGCCAAGTCCGAGCGTGCCTTGGGCCCGGGGGCTACTGTCGGCATTCTGGGAACCAGGGTACCCAGACCTGCCTGCCTGCGGGCCACGACATTGCTCCATCGACGGCCTGGTACGGCCCATCTACAAAGACTAGCAAGACAAGAACCTCGAGAGGCGGACGACGCCAAGACCTCATAAGGGAGCAGCCTTCCCAGGCAGCCTCCTGAGGAGGCGGAGATTCCTATGTAGGTGCTCCACCTCATGAGGTTGCGGTGACACAAGCCATGACAACCAAGGCCAGGCGGGCGCTAGTGGACGCAGAGAAGACAGTTTCCTCTTTGGTGCTAAGGAGGCAAGCGCAGGCATGGGTTCTCGAGGACTCAGGCAAATGTTTCCATTCTAGTGCAACAAGACCAAGGTCACCAGCTCGGCGGGACGGATGTCATCGCCGAGCCCACCGCAGCGTCATGACCAGAAGCTTTGCAGGTGAAGACCACCTTTCGTTAGGATAAGATGTACTACTTGTCCCCTTTCAAATTGGCTGTTGTGGAATCCCTTCCCGCCTACGTTTTGGGGAAGAGGACCAAGGCCACTATAAATATAGGTTAGCCACACCATAGAAGGGGATCCAAACCTCTCGACTCATTCCCTCACCAGAGCAGACCTCGCGAGGCTGTTCATCCCTTGTACTTGTTTGTCCTCAGCCCCTCGTGAGGCAAATCCACCACAAAGCAGGAGTAGGGTCTTACACCACAAGGTAGCCCGAACCTGGGTAAATTGCTGTGTCCATCTTCTTCCTTGTTCATTGAGCTTGGCCATGGGGCGACGGGTTGGTTGGCCGGATAGGTTGAGTTCTTCGCACACGCCCCAGAGTTCGAACCTTTCTTGGGTCTGCAGAGCCCTGAATCCGACAACATGAATTGCCTAAGATACCAGAAGGTTATGTTATGGATGAGGAGACAACTAGAGACTTTCTTCCTTGCAATCATAGGGATGATCTTAAGAAGTTATTATGCAAGCTGAAAGAAAAATCTTTGAATGCTAGAATGAAATGTGATCCTAAGTTTGCTACTTCACCTATCTTTGTTGATGATAAGGATTATGAATTCTCTGTCGACCCATAGTTAATTACTTTGGTTGAATCTGATCCTTTCCATGGTTATGAAACTGAAACTGTTGTGGCACACCTTACTAAGTTGAATGACATAGCCACCCTTTTTGCTCATGATGAGAAAATTCGCTACTATTATATCCTTAAGTTATTTCCGTTCTCATTAAAGGGTGATGCTAAGACTTGGTATAATACTCTTGCTCCTGGTTGTGTGCGTAGTCACTGGTACTGCGAGGTGCTATACAAACGGTTTTTAACCCCTTTCCGCGACGGCGTTCTGAACCGTCGCCTAGTGAGTGACTACGATAGGGGTGTCCTTCCCACACGACCCAGAAACCATCGGGGATATGCCCTCCTGGCACACACGCTTGGCAAAATGAGGTTGTGTGCGACCGGTGAGTGATCAAATACGGTTATACGTACAGTAGTGCTAAAAAACAATTATACAGGCGAAATCGTTTCCGGTCGTAAGTACATCCCACACAGTCAGTCCCCGCTAAACGTTTCCGTTCGTATGTACATTCCACACAGTCAATCCAAGGAATACGTTTCCGTTAGTATGTACATCCCACACAGTTAATCCAAGAAGTACGTTTCCGTTCGTATATACATCCCACACAGTCACTCCAAGGAAAACATTTCCGTTTGCAGGTACATCACACACAATTTTCCCCATTAAATCATTTGTGATAGCGTTGCCATTGCACACGATATTAACAATTTTATCATTTGCATTATTGAATGCATCACACACGGTACGTAGAAGAAACTGTGTGGCAAAGGCTGTCCATCACACATAGTTTTTATGTGGTAAACGTTTGCGCAAGGTGGCCTAACGCAAACAGTTTTCAAGAGGATGTCGCGTGTGATTGTTCATTGATCCAACACGGTTTATTCCTAGAAACTGTGTGCGTTGCCAGAGGTCATCGCCCATGGTGTTTTCTCAATAACCGTTTGCAATAGGAAAACCCAATTAGCAGGCTAATTGCCCTATTATTAATAATCCATTTATTAATCTAATTGACATTTCATATTAAGCACACAATATATTTCATTTCCATATTAAGGAAGCAGGATTTCATAATTGAAATACAGCAGAGTACAACATCATATAGCTCCAGCACTCAGCTACCCCATTACACAACTGCACCAGCACCAAGTTTCACATGCAACATCTACAACCTTTCGAAATTAGCATCATAGAAGGAACATAGACAGATGAATCTCATCTGGAAAATTGCTGAAGCGGAAGGCGAATATTGAGCCTTCATTGATGTTGAAGGTCTTTGCAACTTTAGGCCAGTGCCTGCGGATGATTGACCGTCCATCCTTCGTCCTCTTCAGGAACACTTCAATATTGAACCGTGGGTGTTGTATGAAAACCTTCCTCGCCTCCTGACCATACAGGTGGTTTGAGAGGTAATCATCAGTGAACTGCTTTGGAAAGGCCTGAAAACAAGGATATGCATAAATATCTTCTCCAGATTTGAAATAGCGCAAAGGAATTAAAAAGACAAGGTATAACAGTTAGTACCATCCCGTTGTGAACTGATGTCTTCTTCATTGTGCAGACAAAAATCTTGTTGTTTTTTGTCGCTAATTTCTTTATCGTAACAATCTTTCTGAGTGTCTTGACTTGACTGATATTAATGGACAACTCATTTCCACATATGCAAAAAGGGTTAAATAGTGGGTCAAAACCTCTGACAGCAGGACCTACATGTGCAAGACCAAATTGTTAAAAACCTAATATTTAAAAACAAGAAGTGGAAAGGTGTGTTATTAACTGCAACAGGCCTAATATTTAAAAAACAAGCAAACGTAGTCATTCAAACTTGTATTGTGCAGGTCTAAGTACACTAGTTATTGGCCCTGTTTGGATCCATGGGTTAGAGTTAGTTTGAGCTAGTTTGGGCTCAAATAGCCCTAAAGTATCCAAACATGAGGGCTAGTTTGAGCTAGTTGCGTCAAACCCACCCAAAACAACTATCCCACCCAAGAGGTGCTGACTGGGGCTAGTTCTCCTAGTGCTTTTATTGTCAATCTAACACTGTCATCCAAACACCTCTTTGGCTAGAGTTAGTTTAGGGTTAGTCATTGTTTAGTATCATTGTTATTTAGGAAACATAGGATAGCGTAGGATTTATTCTACCTTGACTTGTACTCCAAGATGACCATGTACACCTATATGTAATTCCACGAGGCTCAAGCAATACAATCAACTATTCCACCAATCTCTCTCTCTCTCTCTCCCTTTTAACTGCCATGAGCTAGAAACTAACTCTAACCTCTAGCTAAGTTAGAGTATCCAAACAGTGCCATTGTTAAATCAAATGGAAATGCGTGTTCAATACTCCCTCCGGTCCTTTTTACTCTGCATATAAGAATTGTCTGAAGTCAAACTTCATAAAGTTTGACCTTATTTATATGAAAAAATATCAACATCTAGCATGCTAAAGTTATACAATATGAAAATTTAAGTCATGACACCTGTACTGATATTTATTTCATATTGTGAATGTTGGTATTTTGTTCTATAAAGTTGGTCAAACTTTAAGAGGCTTGACTTTAGACAAATCTTATATGCGAACTAAAAAGATTCGGAGGGAGTACAACATGCTTAACAGGAACCAAATATAGTCATTCATAGAGCTATTGTTAAATTTGGTATTAATGAAATTGAACTGCACAGTTCATACTAGCACATATAGAACATCACACTGTTAATAACTGAAATAAACAAGGCATACTATGAACAACCAAAGATGGCAATTGAAACTGGACATATGCTAACTACAAACAACCGAACAACCATAAACCATAGAAATAAACAAGGCGTAATGCAAACAACCTAATATAGCAATAAATACTGGACAGGTTCTCACTACAAAACGGGTTCGAGGAAACAAATCATGGGTTGCCTCACTTGTCACAGAATGGCCCCTCCTCGTGGTCGCCGTCGATGAGGTCTGACTTGCCAGCTGAGGATCCCAGGCCAGCGTCGCAGAACATGTCCTTCAGAAATGACAAAAGGGGCTCCATGGCGATGAAGGATGGCAAATTGTTCATAACGAGCCGTAGGAGATCAGCGGCAGGGCCATCAATGAGATCGACGGTTGTCGAACCCGAAGGGTTGGGGGTGGGCAACTTAACTTGTGACATAACCCGCGTCAAGCCGTCGGTGTCGATGACCTCGATGTCGTAGCCGGCATCCGCGACATGCCAGAATACTCTAGCCCACTGATTGAAAGGCTCAATCTAGGTCCAGTCATCGTCGTCAGCTTCCTCGGCGGCCACCTCACCGACGTCAGGCGAAGAGGCCGCGGTAAAGCTCTTTTGGGCCATTCGCTCCTTGAGCTCCTCGGGAAGCATAGCCGGGCTTAGGCTGCGACACTCTGGAGTGGGGAAGGGGGTAGGGATGGGGATCTCTGGGAAAGGGGGTGTTTCGCTGGCGTCATCTAAGAAACTCAGGGCGGCGAGGGTATGTATATCGGTGGGTAAACTGCACGGGCAGACCGACAGAGGTTGACGATGGAGGTGGCTCAGCGGCGGCGGCGGCGGTGACCTAGCTAGGTTTGGAGCGAGGGAGGGGTGGTGTGTATGTGTGTGAGCGGGGGATTTGGGGTGAGCGAAGGATTTGGGGTGTGTGTGTGGAGGGGGTCCAAGGTGGTGTTTGAGGAAATGCCACGGGTACTGAAAATTTTACTAGGCGGGAGTAAAATGGCGGGGCTACCAAAAATTTGGATCAAGGGATTGAAGTAGAGCAGGGTGGGAGTAAAATGCTGGGGCTATTGAAAATTTGGATCTACTGATTGAAGCAGAGCGGGAGTAACAGACATCGCACACGGTCCAGACATATTAATCGTGTGCTATCAAATAGAAAAGGGATACTTAATTTGGTGCCCTTAGTTGTGTCCCCCTCGGCAGGTTTGCCCCTAGTTTCCGAAAACCCTCGTTCTTGCCCAACTCACTTTGGTTTCTTTGTGCTTTTGCCCTCCCGTCACGGTTCCGTCCATTCAGTGCCGTTTGACCGCTACCGGCGCTAGATTTTGGACACGGCTTGCCCCCCGTTCATGCTCACTCGCTTGTTCCCCCCTCACTCTCTCATTCCCATTCCTCCCATCACTCTCTCTCCCCTGTCCAAACACTAGTTCATCGGCGCCTCAACACCAGATCCACAAACCCTAGGGGCACCACCACCACAACGTCATCTGCAGTTCCACCACATCCAAATCCAGGCGATGGGGGAGAATGGATAAACCCTAGGCGGCAGCCGCCACCACAAGAAGGGAACCGCATCGGCATGGGAGGACGATGGCTGCGCGCACGGCCAGGCGGTGTCCCAATCACCACGGGGAAGCGGACACGGCGGCGGTGGCGTCGTCGACGGCGACAAAAGCTCGCCATCGATTAGTGGGAGTGTTGAAGGCGGCTGTGGTGGCAGTCAGGGCGACAAGGGCAAGGGCACCGCATCTGCACGGGAGATCCCAGCGGGGTAAGTCTTAGATCTGCTCTTCCTTAGTATTGTCGGCTTGATTCAGAGAAGATTTAGTCATGGTAGATGTTGTGTTCATTATTGTAGGATGGATCCAGCTATTGCATTCTTTCTGTCTGTTAGAATGGAGACCACAGTCATAGTTTCTGCTGGTACCAGAGGAAAAGAAAGCAGCTTCACATTTCCATTAGTTGTGGACAGCAGTAGTAGTTCATTTAATGATTTTAGGGCTAATATTTGTGCGAAGTATCCATGGGGATTGTTTGATGCTGTTGAAATAAGATATTGGGACAGTTCAAAGGAGAGTTGGAACCCTTTATAGTGTGATGATGAGTTAGGTTTGATGTTTGCAAGAAATGCAGAGACAAGGTCATGCAATTTGGAAATTACAGTAATTCAGAGAAAGAGAGGAGAAAGGTGTGAGAAAACACCTGCATCTAGGACAACTGCTGGAGGGACCAGAGGTAGAAGAAGGGGTAGACCATGTGCATCCAGGCTAGGAGCTAGCAGTACTCCTAGTGCTCCTGGCACTAGTGCAGCAAGTGCTAGTAGCACCCCAACTACTCCAAGTGTCACTGGGAAACAAGATGATCAACCTGATCCAGTTGTGGAGGAAGCACTGCCTAATGCACCTATTTTGTCTGATGAGGAGGATGAGAAGCTTTATCCAGGTTATGTACAACAAAATAATCTGGAACATGCAGCAAATGAAGACTACATACCTGCAGAATTTTCATATACTGATGAAGATGAGAGGCAAGAGGATCATGACATGGGAGCTTTTGAGGATGCAGATGAGGATAGACCTGTCATGATGTATGATAGAGATAACCCAAGCATTGAGGAAGGTGTGGTCTTTCCTGGGGCAGTTGATTGCAGAAATGCAGTTGGAACATTCTCAATCAAGTCTGAAACTGAGTACATCACACTGAAGAGTGACCAGAGTAGGTTCACTGTTAAATGTGCCTATGACAGGTGTAAGTGGAGGCTGCATGCATCTTTGATGAGGAGGAGCACTTTGTTTTAGGTACTAGCTATTTAGTTTACTACTATTTGTTTTAAAATTGTTACTTTTTGTTTTACTAATGTCGTTCTGACCATTTGTTTTATTTTCAGATCAAAGTGAACCCCCACCCTCACACATGTCCTAGTGTGAACAGATCTCAGAGATTGAGAGCTGCAAAAAGAAGGTGGATTGCAGATGCTTCTATGGCTTGGATCAGAAAAAATCCAGGGATTGGCACAAAGGAAATTCAGGGTAGGTTGTTAGAGAAGTATGGTCTTGAGGTGCCTTACAGCAGATGCTACTATGGTAAGGAGATGGCACTTGATAGGATATATGGTAAGTACAGTGACAGTTTTCAGTTACTTTTTGCTTTCAAAGCAGAAGTAGAGAGGGCATCACCAGGCAGTGTTGTTGACATTGACCATCACACAGTGGAGTACAAGTTAAAAGGAAAGAAATTCTACAAAGAGTGTTTTAGAAGGGTTTTTGTCTGTTTCAAAGCTTGTCAGAAGGGGTTTCTAGAGGGGTGCAGGCCATACTTGGCTGTAGATGCAACTGCATTGCATGGTAGGTTTAGGGGCCAACTTGTAGCAGCATGTGCCCTAGATGCACACAATTGGTTATTTCCTATTGCATATGGTGTTCTTGAAGTGGAGTCCACTGAGAGTTGGACATGGTTTTTCAATAATTTGAAGAAAGCTGTAGGACATCCTGAAGGATTAGTTATCCATACTGATGCTTGCAAAGGACTGGAGAGTGCTGTTGATGATGTTTATCCTAGAGTTGAGCACAGAGTGTGCATGAGACATTTGTCTCAAAATTTTGGCAAGAAATTCAAAGGGAAATTTTATGATGACAATCTGTGGCCTTGCTCACTAACTTACAGCATCAAAAAGCACAATTTTGATCTGAACTAGTTGAAAAGCAAGCCCAAAGTAAAGGAGTATCTTGAGGAGCACCACACCAAAATCTGGGCTAGAGCTGATTTCACTGAGTTGAGCAAGGTTGACTATGTAAATAACAATCTAGCTGAATCATTCAACTCTAGAATCAAGAAATACAAGGGCCTACACCTAGTTGACCTGCTTGCCAAGATCAGGCAGTACATTATGGTGAAGTTTGACCTAAGAAAAAGAATTTGCATTGACCATTTCATTGGGCACTACATCATACCAGCAGTAATGAAGGCATTAATGGAGAAAACTAAAGGTTTGGAGATGAGCATTGTTAGGAGAAGCCCAACTGAGGCTGAGGTAACTACAACTGATAGAGAGAAGAGAGAATGGAGGTATCATGTGGACCTGGAGAAATGGACGTGCAGTTGCAGGCAATGGCAGGTCACTGGTAAGCCATGCATCCATGCACTTTTCTTTATCACTTCTCTAAGGGGTGATGCTAGTGCAATTGATAAGTATGTCCATAAGTACTACTCTGTTGAGATGTTCAGAGCCACTTATGCTGAAAACCTACCAGCTTTGGAAGGCAAGCAGCAGTGGGACATTGTAGATCCTGGATTCAAGTTCTGTGCTCCTGTTCAGAAGCAAGCACTAGGCAGGCCAAGAAAACAGAGGATTAGAGCAAGCAGTGAAGGAAAGGGCCTTGGGCCAAGGAAGAAGAAGTGCAAAAGGTGTGGCAGATGTGGACACCAAGCCAAGGGATGCACACGATCTGTTGATCCAGCTTTTGGAGAAGAAGAGCATTGGGGTGCACAAAATGCAGATGATCATCTAACAGCAAATGAGCCAGCAATAACAGAAGTGCAAGATGAGGATGAGGATGAGGATCAACCAATACCTGATGTAGTCCAGCATGAAATGCCACCACTAAAGGAACCATCTCATGAAGCATCTACACAAGCAAGTGTAGTAAGGTATGTGCAATTCTCACATCCATTTCTGTTCATGCATACCTTACAATTTGTGACATATTTGCAATTGTTTAGCCCTAGGAAAAACTATAAAAAAGCAGCAGATAGAGGAGCTTCTCCAAGGTGTGTGAAAGAGAAGAGAGGTGGAGATGTACAACCAGCAACTACATTCTCAGCTACTGGAAGCAGTGTTGACAGCAAGGTTAATCCTCCTGCATCAAAAGGACCAGCACAAAACCAAGCTCCACCAACTGGCCCCAACCCAGCCAGGAACACTAGAAGCAAGGCAAGGGAAGCTCCAAACCCAGCCAGAAACACCAGGAGCAAAAAACCGAAGTTCTAGATGCTGTTATGAACTAGATGGTGTTTTTACACCTTTTATGACTGTTATGTGTACTGTGTGCTGTTCCTAAACTTCTGAGATGCACCTGTTATTTGTACTGTGTGCTATGGTGTTGTTATGCAAAATGTTGTCTGATCTCAAGTTGTTGTTGAACTTGTGTCATTCATCTGTGATGCACAATGTTGTCTGATCTCAAGTTCTTGTTGAACTTGTGTCATTCATCTGTCATTTCACAAGTTTAGGATCAAATTGAGCTGGCAAGATCAAATTCAGCTGGCAAGATCAAATTCATTCACCAAACCACATTTGACAAGTTTAAGACCACATTTGACAACAACAACATCTGGGAATACTAAACTACTACAGCTGACATTGAACAACTGCATAATTTCTTTGACAACTACCATAGTAGTACAACTATCATACAAATTCCCACAAGCAACAGTGCCCACAACAACAGCATCTCATCTCTCTCTCTAAGCTTCTTCTTCAAAGCCTTGTTCTTCCTTGCCAGCTCAGTGTTTTCCTTCTTCAAATGGTGGCACTTGATCCAACTGCCTTCAACCTCAGCGTGCAAGTCTTCAAAAGCTAGTCCAACACGCAATGGAGGAGCTGGGTCAACCCAAACCACCCATTGACACTCATCTGGTAACTAATTGCAGATCAAGAGTCATAATTAGAAAGTAAACATTAAAGAGCAAAAAACAAATCTGGATCAAATTGACATGAACTTACATCAAATGGGCAACCTAAAAAATGGCGGCCACTGCTAGCACCACCCCATGATACACGGCGGGCAGGAACAAGGCCATGACCGGGGCATCGATGCTTCGACAGAAACTCCAAGCCAGAATAAGACTCGTCGGGAAGATAAAACTCTGATGAATGCTGCACAATCCCGACCCCATCGACCTAAAAAAAGTCAAATTTCCCCCAAAATGGCACAAACCCTAGCTTTGAACCCCAAAATGTCGGGTAGGGTGGAGAAGCACGACCCCACCACATTGCTTACCTCTCCGGTCGCCGGCGAGAAGCTGGATGAGCCCGAGCTCGCCATGCGCGCCGGCTCCTTCCTCTCCTGCTTCCCGCTCCCCCCTCCAATCTGGCCGTGCCTTCCCTTCCTCTGTTTTTCGCGAGAGCTGGCTGAGGACGAAGGGGTACTGAAGTTAGCAGCCACAGGGGCAAAAATGTCCAAAATCTGGCGCCGGTAGCGGTCAAACGGCGCTGACTGGACGGAACCGTGCCGGAAGGGCAAAAGCATAAGAAAACCAAAGTGAGTTGGGCAAGAATGAGGGTTTTCGGAAACTAGGGGCAAACCTGTCGAGGGTGACACAACTAGGGGTATAAAATCAATTTTCCCAATAGAAAAACCATCTACGCAGGTAGATATTTTTGAGATTGCGAGGGAGTAGATATTTTCGAGAGGGGGAGGGAAGCCTTGTGGAGCCCAATCTACTGTGATCATGTGGGTGACAGGTGAGGGGCAGGGGCGCGGCACGTGGGTAGTCCTAGGGAACCATGTCTGTTTCGTACCCGATCGCAGACGGTTGCTGTGTCTGACTCGTCTGCTGTTTATAAATTTGGCCAAAAAACACGGGAAAGGGTCAGAACACGAACACACTTGCATGTGGACCAAATATATGTATGAAAAGGGTGGTTTGATGTTCAAATACCATTTGCACAAGTTTGATGTGGCACCTGTCGCACAAAGCACATGTTATTATTGCTAGCCCCCCCCCCCCAAACACACACACACACTTCGTGTTGCCGGGAGGGGAATCCTAGCTATAAACCCATGCCCCCAAATAGCTAGGTCTGACATCTCATCGTACCGTAACACAAAACCGAAAGGAGTACATCAACCCCCCCTCCCCCTTTGCTTCCGATCAAATGTGGACCGTGTGTGGGCCCACAGATGTGTTCTTCTGGCGTTAGATGGGTGACACCACTTACCAACCACACCTGCGGGTGGCCCGATGTGTGTGTGTGTGTATGCGTGTGTGTGTGAACGATGTGCTATGATATTTAAATAACCAAATCACAAATTTGATGTGGCACATGTGCATCGCAAATTAACCGGGCATCCCCAACCCCACGGAGGTTCATCTAGTACGAAAGTAGTACTGTGCCCCCCCCACACACACTTTGAGTCGGTGGGAGGGGGCATCTCACCAAGGCGTATTGTAAAGACTGACCAAGAAGAATCACCACCTTGGTCGTATAACCTCTCTTATTTGTTGGGTCAAAGTCATGCATTGACGTTCCACACGCGGCCCCACAAAATAGGCTAGCTTGTCGCCGATAACCACACGAGGGAGTGCCTGAAGACAACCACTGCGTGCATGTGGCCCAAACATATGTATGAAGTGTCATGTGGTGTTTGAATATACCCGATGCACAACTTTGATTCATGAGTATGCGAGCCCTCAAACTTAGGTCTCGAATCTCACCATGATCGACGTACGACTAGCTATACGGTAACGCGAACCAAGAGAAGAAGAATCCACCCTGGTAACCTCTTTCGCGTTGTTGGTCGAAGTGATGGAGACGTCTACGCGGGCCCACGAATATATAGGCCGTCGATGATAACCAAACGAGGGAGAGTGTCCAAAGACAACCATCGCATGCATATATGTTTGAATACCAAAAGCACAACATTTTGATGTGGTGCATGCATGCGTCGAAAAACGCACAGTCCCCACACAGATCTGGTTCATGATGTGTCGCGTGCTAGCCCCCCCCCCCCCACTTGGACCCGGTGGGAGGGATTCGTGCGTACACATGTAAGCGAAGTATAGTTGCATGTACCGAACCGTATAAGACGAACCAAAATTTAATCCCCTCCTAATTATAAGTCAAATTAACCTCTATCGCTGTCGGTCGAAGTGATTGACCAAGCGGGCACACAGAGATGGATGAAGCATCTCACCGATTACCCCGTGAGTGAGTGCTAGAGGACAACCGCCATCGCTTGCTTGTGGGCCAAACACCTGTATGGAGATGTGTGGTTGTGATGTTTGAATACCTAATATATGTGCAGAACTTTGATGTGGCACCTGCCTTGGAAACCTTTAAGTCCCCCACACGAACCGAGGTTCATGACACGTAGTATATATATGTTGCCCCCTACCCTCTTCGACACGTAATATATACTCCTACGTACGTACTGTAACACAACCCAAAAATAATCCTCCTTGTTCGTCAAATTACCTTTCTCGTTGTGTCATATATTAGATGGACGACGACCTCGTGGGCCCATGGAGGGAAGAGTCGCAGGCGAATGAGTGACAACCATCATCTGCACGTGGCCCAATGTGTTGGTGATGTTTTTAATACCCAATATGCACAACTTCTTTGCGGCACCTGCCTCAGAAACCGAAAAGTCCCCACACGGAGCGAGATCGATTCATGACGTGTGTGTAGTATATATGTGCTGCCCCGGCCCCCTCCTCCCCTCTTCAACGTGTACTATATACTCCTACCGCAACACAACCCAAAAAGAAACCTCCTTGCTGGGTCAAAGTGATGGAGGACAACCTCGCGGGCCCACGGATGGAAGCATCGCACGCGAGTGAGTGTCCTATATGACGCGTAGTATTGCCCCCGGCCACCCTCTTCAACGCGTACTATATATATACTCCTACCCTACGTATAACAAAAACCAAAAAATGACCATCCTTGTTGGTCAAATTAACCTCTCTCATCGCATGTCATAGTGCTGGACGGCGACCTCGCGGGCCCACGCGAGTGAGTGTCCTAGGACCACCGCGTGCATGTGGCCCAAAGATGCATGTCAAACTTTTTCTGCAGCGAACATGCAACCAAAGGAGTTTAGTGTTGAAAATTAAAAAAATAGATAACATCTATCTGTTTTTTATACATTGATTGATTTCCCAGGGATTTAAATGTGCAAAAATCAAATTTGATCTACATGAGACCCGTGATAGTGCACGAAAATGGATTGCAAAATCGTCCCCATGCAAGAAATTTCTAACATCTAGAATCTTGATTTTAAAATCCACTAAATCCAAAACTAAGTTGAAATTCATGAAACTTATCGTGGTGTCATATGGACACCAATAGACTATGATTTTTTTTTCAAATTTGAGACAAGTTTTGATGTAATCTTCTTACATACAGGAAATTATAAATAATTGTCAACCAATATCGCAAACGAACTCTTTATTCGAACCATGTGCTTTAGACCAACAATGTAAGTGCAGTGCTTCGGTTAAGCAATAAAGCGGCTGAATTAATCATTAAAAAGGAAAAATCAATATAATATGTGCCGCACACGCGTCCGATGTGTCGTACGAGCATGCGTGAGTTGACGAGACGCATGCTAGCAGGCAGACCGGGAGTCCGAGGCATGCACGTGTTCGCTACACACTCACCATGGGGCGTGCTGGTAGCTGAGTGAAATGATGGTAGGCATGCCAGCAGTCCGCTGCGCAGGCTCACCGGGAGGCGAGCCAGCCCTTTGACCACCGCCTACCTCGCTCCCACTGCTCCATATTAATGGCGCATGGAGTGTATTAGGATTTTGCCGAAGCGTACCATCGGTGGGAGAGGCGACGCCAGGGCTGGTGAAGCACCCGCGCAATGCATGAAGCTGGGCGCAGAGGTTGTTGTCGCCGCCGATGAGGTCTCGCGCGGGCAGCAGCGCGACCTTGACTTTGTCGCCATCGTCATGCTTCCCCAGCCGGAGCCGGAGGTCCACAGCTACTCCGGCAACGACTCCGACTCCGACGAAAAACCGGTTAGTCCCCCCCTTTGTTGGGAACAGAAACCCTTGGTTATGTTCACCCAGTCCATGAAATCAGAGTAAGATTCGTTAGATTCGTGTAGTGTATTGATTGTTTGAATGGTATCTATGGTTAGTGATTAATTGTTTGTTCTGTACAAATGATTTTTTTGCTAATAATCCGACTAGGGTTAGTGTGCGTGCTAATAATTCATAGCCAGATCTTGAGAATTGATTTTGAATGTCCTACATATATGTTTGTGCCCTTTTTTTCTTCCAGATCTTGAGAATTGATTTTGAATGTCCTACATGTATGTTTCTGCCTTTTTTTTTCCTTCCAGATTGCTATGTACACAGATGAGGCTCCGGCCAGCGATGCCGCCGGGTGTAGATCCTGCACTCGACAGCGCGGGCAGAAGCGGCCACGCCCCCTGGATCTGAGGAACCCGTAGAATATCGGGCGGACCGCATCAACGATCTCCCGGACGCCATCCTTGGGGAGATCATCTTCCTTCTCCCCACCAATGATGGCTGCCACACACATGTCCTCGCATCTCGGTGGCACACTCTGTGGCGTGCCACACCTCTTAATCTCGACTGTCGCTGGCTATCTGTCATTCATGATTTTGAACTCCACGGAGCCATCATCTGCTCCCACTGAGGCTCCGTTCAATACCTATGCATCCCGGCATGCTGCCTGCTGCACATACCCTTCACGGTGAACGCCTGGCTGACATCCCGTCAATTCGAAAAACTCCAACATCTTGAGTTCTACCATTACTATGGAAATAGCTGTCCACCAAGCGTTGTAGCTGTGCCCTCACCACCAGTGTCCATCTCATGGTTTTCCTCCTCTCTCCACACCACCACCGTGGCCTGGTGTCATCTACCCGACAATCTGGTACAAATGCTTCGACTCCCACTGCTAAAAAAACTCACGCTTGTGGTGATCGATCTGTCGGAGGCCTCACTGCACAGCATCATCCACTCCTGCTGCCCTGCCCTGGAGCGCTTGCTGCTTGTTTTTGGAAAAGAAATCCATATCCGTTGTCTCCAAATAAAGCCGCCTCACCTTGTAAGCATTGGAATTTGCTTTAAAGGAGAGGATCTCATCATCAAAGATGCCCCTTCACTCCAAAGGCTGCTCCTTGATTATCGTTATGTACCTTCGCAAATAACTGTGGTCTCTACGCCTAAACTGGAGACCTTGGGTGTAATTCCTGATCCGTTTGAAGGTTACAAGATGGTGGTTGGCTCCACACTTATTCAGGTACTGTATATTATCATCAACACTTTTGTAATCATAAGAGCCTTCGGCGAACATGGACTTCATCAGCAGCCTCCCCGATGAGATTTTGGTAACCATCATATCCCACCTCCCCATCAAATATGGCGTGCGGACCACTGTCCTCTCACGGCAGTGGCGCCCCCTCTGGCACTACACCCCCCTGGACCTCATCGTCGACCACGAGTTCTACAACGGGGAGCAGCAACGCCTGGATGCATTGTCCCACATCCTCGCCACGCACCCTGGGCCAGTCAGACGCTTTGCTATCGGCAGGCTCAGTCCCCACAACAACACCGAACCTAGGTTGCACTATTGGTTCCTATCCCCAGCCCTGGATCGGCTGGAGGAGCTCAGCCTTCATGCTAGATGTCCTTGCTCGCTGCCACCATCCGTGTTCCGCCTCGCGCCCACGCTGTGCCGCGCTACATTCAGGCGGTGCATTTTCCCCCGGATCGATGCTGCACGTGCTCTTCATCTCCCTAAACTTAAGCACCTCGAGCTCATTGCCGTCCGCATCTCGAAGGAGGATTTGGAGTGCCTGCTCGTTGGCTGTACATCGCTCGAGTACCTTCGTCTTCATGCGATGGATGGGTTCAGTAGCCTCCACATCACCTCGATGAATGTCCGTGCGATTTATGTGCATTGCTGGCGCCGCCCAAGGCTGTCAGTTGAGGTGTTTCACGATATTGTCATTGAGAATGCGCCTTTCCTCGAGAGATTGTATGTGTTGGAGAACGTAGTAATAATTCAAAAATTTCCTATGTGTCACCAAGATCAATCTAGGAGATGCTAGCAACGAGAGAGAGGGAGTGCATCTTCATACCCTTGAAGATCGCTAAGCGGAAGCGTTACAAGAACGCGCTTGCTGGAGTCATACTCGCGGCGATTCAAATCGCGGAAGATCCGATCCAAGCGCCGAACAGACGGCGCCTCCGCGTTCAACACACGTACAGCCCGGGGACGTCTCCTCCTTCTTGATCCAGCAAGGGGGAAGGAGAAGTTGAGGGAGAACTCCGGCAGCACGACGGCGTGGTGGTGGAGGAGCTCGTGGTTCTCCGACAGGGCTTCGCCAAGCACTACGGAGGAGGAGGAGGTGTTGGAGAGGGGGAGGGGCTGCGCCAGGGAAGGGGTGTCTTGCAGTCCTCTCTATCCCTCACTATATATAGGGGAAAGGGGGGAGGAGGAGGCACCCTAGGGTTTCCCTAGGTGAGGGGCGGCGGCCACAGGGGAAACCCTAGATGGGTTTGGGCGCCCCCACCCCTAGGAAACTTGCCCCCCAAGCCGGGAGGGGCGGCTGCCCTAGGGGAGGCGCCCAACCTCTCCAGGTTACGTGAGATGGGGTGGGAGGGGCGCACAGCCCCTTAGTGGGCTGGTGTGCCCCTTCCCCTTGGCCCATAAGGCCCCCCAACGCTTGCCGGGGCCTCCGAAACTCCTTTCGGTCACGCTGGTCGTCACCCGGTACTCCCAGAACAATTCCGGACTCCAATACCCTTCGTCCAATATATCGATCTTCACCTCCAGACCATTCCGGAGTTCCTCGTCACGTCCGGGATCTCATCCGGGACTCCGAACAACCTTCGGTAACCACATACTATTCCCATTACAACTCTAGCGTCACCGAACCTTAAGTGTGTAGACCCTACGGGTTCGGGAACCATGCAGACATGACCGAGACACCTCTCTGGCCAATAACCAATAGCGGGATCTGGATACCCATACTGGCTCCCACATGTTCCACGATGATCTCATCGGATGAACCACGATGTCGGGGATTCAATCAATCCCGTATACAATTCCCTTTGTCCATCGGTATGTTACTTGCCCGAGATTCGATCATTGGTATCCCCGTACCTCATTCAATCTTGTTACCTGCAAGTCTCTTTACTCGTTTCGTAACACATGATCCCGTGGCTAACTCCTTAGTCACATTGAGCTCATTATGATGATGCATTACCGAGTGGGCCCAGAGAAACCTCTCCGTCATATGGAGTGACAAATCCCAGTCTCGATTCGTGCCAACCCAACAGACACTTTCGGAGATACCTGTAGTGCACCTTTATAGTCACCCAGTTACGTTGTGATGTTTGATACACCCAAAGCATTCCTACGGCATCCGGGAGTTACACAATCTCATGGTCTAAGGAAATGATACTTGACATTAGAAAAGCTCTAGCAAACTAACTACACGATCTTGTGCTATGCTTAGGATTGGGTCTTGTCCATCACATCATTCTCCTAATGATGTGATCCCGTTATCAACGACATCCAATGTCGATGGTCAGGAAACCACAACCATCTATTGATCAACGAGCTAGTCAACTAGAGGCTCACTAGGGACATATTGTGGTCTATGTATTCACACATGTATTACGGTTTCCTGTTAATACAATTATAGCATGAACAATAGACAATTATCATGAACAAATAAATATAATAATAACTATTTTATTATTGCCTCTAGGGCATATTTCCAACAGTCTCCCACTTGCACTAGAGTCAATAATCTAGTTCACATCGCCATGTGATTAACACTCATAGTCCACATCGCCATGTGACTATACCCAAAAAGTTTACTAGAGTCAATAATCTAGTTCACATCATCATGTGATTAAGACTCAATGAGTTCTGGGGTTTGATCATGTTCTGCTTGTGAGAGAGGTTTTAGTCAACGGGTCTGTACTTCGCAAATCTCTAGGTCATATTGTAAATGCTGCTTCCACGCTCCACTTGGAGGTATTCCAAATGGTTGCTCCACTATACGTATCCGGTTTGCTACTCAGAGTCATCCGGATAGGTGTTAAAGCTTGCATCGACGTAACCCTTCACGTTGAACTCTTTATCACCTCCAAAACCGAGAAACATTTCCTTATTCTTTTAAGGACAATTTTGACCGCTGTCCAAATGATCCACTCTTGGATCACTCTTGTACCCCCTTGCCAAACACGTGGCAAGGCACATATCAGGTGCGGTACACAACATGGCATACTGTATAGAGCCTATGGCTAAGGCATAGGGGATGACCTTCGCCCTTTCTCTTTCTTCTACCGTGGTCGAGCTTTAAGTCTTAACTTCACACCTTACAACTCAGGCAAGAACTCCTTCTTTGACTGATCCATCTTGAACTCCTTCAAGATCATGTCAAGGTATGTGTTCTGTGAAAGTCTTATCAGGCGTCTTGATCTATCTCTATAGATCTTGATACCCAACATGTAAGCAGTTTTACCTAGGTCTTCCTTTGAAAAAATCCATTCAAACAACCCTTTATGCTTTCCAGAAATTCTACATCATTTCTGATCAACAATATGTCATCCATATATACATATCAGAAATGTTGTAGTGCTCCCACTCACTTTCTTGTAAATACAAGTTTCTCATAAACTTTGTATAAACTCAAAAACTTTGATAACCTCATCAAAGCGTATATTCCAACTCCGAGATGCTTGCTCCTGTCCATCGAAGGATTGCTGGAGCTTGCATACCTTTTAGCATCCTTAGGATTGACAAAACCTTCTGGTTGTATCACATACAACCTTTCCTCACGGAAACCGTCAAGGAAACTTTGTTTTGACATCCATCTGCCATATTTCGTAAATGAAAATGCAGCAACTGCTAACATAATTCTAACAGACTTTAGCATCGCTATGATTGAGAGAGTCTCATCACAGTCAACTCCTTGAACTTGTCGGAAACTTCTTTGAGACAAGTCGAGCTTCATAAATGGTGACATTACCATCAGCGTCTGTCTTCTTCTTAAAGATCCATTTATTCTCAACGGCTTGCCGATCAACGGGCAAGTCCACCAAAGTCCATACTTTGTTCTCATACATGGATCCTATCTCAGATTTCATGGCTCCTAGCCATTTGTTGGAATCCGGGCCCATCATCGCTTCTCCATAGTTTGTAGGTTCATTGTTGTCCAACAACATGACCTCCAAGACAGGGTTGCCGTACCACTCAGGAGCAGTACGCGTCCTTGTCAACCTACGAGGTTCGATAGTAACTTGATCCGAAGCTTCATGATCATCACCATTAACTTCCTCTTCAACTGACGTAGGCTCCGCAGAAACATCTTTCTGCGCTGCGCTACTCTTTGGTTGAAACAAAGGTTCAACAACCTCATCAAGTTCTATCTTCCTCCCACTCAATTCTTTCGAGAGAAACCTTTTCTCGAGAAAGGACCCTTTTTAGCAACAAATACTTTGCCCTCGGATCTGAGATAGAAGGCATACCCAAATGTTTCCTTAGGGTATTCTATGAAGATGCACATTTCCGCTTTGGGTTCGAGCTTATCAGACATAAGCATCGTATTCCCAAACTCTAAGAAATGACAGCTTAGGTTTCTGCCAAACCATACGGTGACATCTCAACGGAATTTAGATGGTGCCCTATTTAAAGTGAATGTAGTTGTCTCTAATGCTTAACCCCGAAACGATAGTGGCAAATCGATAAGAGACATCATAGCACGCACCATATCCAATAGAGTACGACTACGACGTTCGGACACACCATCACACTATGGTGTTCCAGGTGGCGTGAGTTGTGAAACAACTTTCACATTGTCTTAAGTTGTATACAAAACTCGTAACTCAGATATTCACCTCCACGATCATATCGTAGACATTTTTATCTTCTTGTCACGATGATCTTAGACTTCACTCTGAACTTGTTTGAACTTTTCAAACGTTTTAGACTTGTGTTTCATTAAGTAAATATACTCATATCCACTCAAATCATCATGTGAAGGTAAGAAAATAATGATATCCATTGCATGCTACAACACTCATTGGACCACATACATCAACATGTATTATTTCCAATAAGTTACTAGCCCGCTCCATTATACCGGAAACGGGGTCTCAGTCATCTTGCCTAAGAGGCATGGTACGCATGTCTCAACCAATTCGAAATCGAGTGAGTCCAAAGATCCATCAGCATGGAGTTTCTTCATGCGCTTTACACCAATATGACCTTTAGCGGTAGTGCCACAAGTATGTGGTACTATCATTATTAACTTTGCATCTTTTATGAACATGTGTATTACTACGATCGAGATTCAATAAACCATTCACATTGGGTGCATGACCATTGAAGGTATTATTCATGTAAACAGAATAACCATTATTCTCTAACTTAAATGAATAACCGTATTGCAATAAACATGATCTAATCACGTTCATGCTCAAAGCAAACACCAAATAACATTTATTTAGGTTCATCCCTAATCCCGAGAGAGTGTGCGATGGTGATCACATCAACCTTGGAAACACTTCCAACACACATCGTCACCTCACCCTTAGCTAGCCTCCTTTTATTCCGTAGCTTTTATTTCGAGTTACTAACATTTAGTAACCGAACCGGTATGCAATACCCAGGTGCTACTAGGATTACTAGCAAGGTACACATCAATAACACGTATATCAAATATACTTCTGTCGACGTTGCCAGCTTTCTTATCTACCAAATATCTAGGGTTGTTCCGCTTCAGCGACCGTTCTCCTCATAACAGAAGCACCTAGTCTCAAGTTTGGGTTCAACCTTGGTTTCTTCACTGGAGCAGCAACTGACTTGCCATCCATGAAGTTTCCCTTCTTGCCCTTGCCCTTTGTGAAACTAGTGGTTTTACTAACCATCAACACTTGATGCTCCTTCTTGATTTCTACCTTCGCGGTGTCAAACATCGCGAACAGCTCAGGGATCATCTTATCCATCCCTGGCATGTTATAGTTCATCACGAAGCTCTAGTAGCTAGGTGGCAGTGACTTGGAGAACTATATTAATCACTATCTTATCTGGAAGATTAACTCCCACTCGATTCAAGTGATCGTAGTACCCAGACAATCTGAGCACATGCTCACTGATTGAGCTATTCTCCTTCGTCTTGCAGGCAAAGAATCTTGTTGGAGGTCTCATACCTCTCAACGCGGGCACGAGCCTGAGATCCCAATTTTAGCTCTTAGAACATCTCATATGTTCCGTGACGTTCAAAACGTTTTGGAGCCTCAATTCTAAGCCGTAATGCATGACACACTGAACTATCAAGTAGTCATCAGAACGTGCCTGTCAGATGTTCAAAACATCTACAGACGATGCTTGAGGGGCTGCCGCATCGAGCGGTGCATTAAGGACATAAGCCTTCTGTGCAGCAATGAGGACAATCCTCAAATCACGGACCCAGTCCGCATTATTGCTCACAATATCTTTCAACTTAGTCTTTCTCTAGGAACGTATTAAACAGGGAGCTAAAGCGCGAGCTATTAATCTACAACATAATTTGCAAAGACAATTTAGACTATGTTCATGATAATTAAGTTCATCTAATCAAATTATTTAATGAACTCCCACTCAGATAGACATCCCTCCAGTCATCTAAGTGATACATGATCCGAATCGACTAGGCCGTGTCCGATCATCACGTGAGACGGACTAGTCATCAACGGTGAACATCTCCATGTTGATCGCATCTACCATACGACTCATGTTCGACCTTTCGGTCTCTCGTGTTCCGAGGCCATGCCTGTACATGCTAGGCTCGTCAAGTCAACCTAAGTGTTTCGCATGTGTAAATCTGGCTTACACCCGTTGTATGCGAACGTTAGAATCTATCAAACCCGATCATCACGTGGTGCTTCGAAACAACGAACCTTCGCAACGGTGCACAGTTAGGGGGAACACATTTCTTGAAATTTTAGTGAGGGATCATCTTATTTATGCTACCGTCGTTCTAAGCAAATAAGATGTAAACATGATAAACATCACATGCAAATCATATAGTGACATGATATGGCCAATATCATCTTGCGCTTTTGATCTCCATCTTCGAGGCGCGGCATGATCACCATCGTCACCGGCATGACACCATGATCTCCATCATCGTGTCTTCATGAAGTTGTCTCGCCAACTATTACTTCTACTACTATGGCTAACGGTTAGCAATAAAGTAAAGTAATTACATGGTGTTTACATTGGCTCGCAGGTCATAAAATAAATTAAGACAACTCCTATGGCTCCTGCCGGTTGTCATACTCATCGACATGCAAGTCGTGATTCCTATTACAAGAACATGATCAATCTCATACATCACGTATATAATTCATCACATCCTTTTGGCCATATCACATCACATAGCATACCCTGCAAAAACAAGTTAGACGTCCTCTAATTGTTGTTTGCATGTTTTACGTGGCTGCTATGGGTTTCTAGCAAGAACGTTTCTTACCTACGCAAAAGCCACAACGGTGATATGCCAATTGCTATTTACCCTTCATAAGGACCCTCTTCATCGAATCCGATCCGACTAAAGTGGGAGAGACAGACACCCGCTAGCCACCTTATGCATCAAGTGCATGTCAGTCGGTGGAACCTGTCTCACGTAAGCGTACGTGTAAGGTCGGTCCGGGCCGCTTCATCCCACAATGCCGCCGAATCAAGATAAGACTAGTAACGGTAAGAAAATTGAACAAATCATCACCCACAACTACTTTGTGTTCTACTCGTGCATAGAATCTACGCATAGACCTAGCTCATGATGCCACTGTTGGAGAACGTAGTAATAATTCAAAAATTTCCTACGTGTCACCAAGATCAATCTAGGAGATGCTAGCAACGAGAGAGAGGGAGTGCATCTTCATACCCTTGAAGATCGCTAAGCGGAAGCGTTACAAGAACGCGGTTGATGGAGTCGTACTCGCGGCGATTCAAATCGCGGAAGATCCGATCCAAGCGCCGAACAGACGGCGCCTCCGCGTTCAACACACGTACAGCCCGGGGACGTCTCCTCCTTCTTGATCCAGCAAGGGGGAAGGAGAAGTTGCGGGAGAACTCCGGCAACACGACGGCGTGGTGGTGGAGGAGCTCGTGGTTCTCCGACAGGGCTTCGCCAAGCACTACGGAGGAGGAGGAGGTGTTGGAGAGGGGGAGGGGCTGCGCCAGGGAAGGGGTGTCTTGCAGCCCTCTCTATCCCTCACTATATATAGGGGAAGGGGGGGAGGAGGAGGCGCCCTAGGGTTTCCCTAGGGGAGGGGCGGCGGCCAGAGGGGAAACCCTAGATGGGTTTGGGCGCCCCCACCCCTAGGAAACTTGGCCCCCAAGCCGGGTGGGGCGGCTGCCCTAGGGGAGGCGTCCCACCTCTCCAGGTTACGTGAGATGGGGTGGGAGGGGCGCACAGCCCCTTAGTGGGCTGGTGTGCCCCTTCCCCTTGGCCCATAAGGCCCCCCAACGCTTGCCGGGGCCTCCGAAACTCCTTTCGGTCACGCTGGTCATCACCCGGTACTCCCAGAACAATTCCGGACTCCAATACCCTTCGTCCAATATATCGATCTTCACCTCCGGACCATTCCGGAGTTCCTCGTCACGTCTGGGATCTCATCCGGGACTCCGAACAACCTTCGGTAACCACATACTATTCCCATTACAACTCTAGTGTCACCGAACCTTAAGTGTGTAGACCCTACGGGTTTGGGAACCATGCAGACATGACCGAGACACCTCTCTGGCCAATAACCAATAGTGGGATCTAGATACCCATACTGGCTCCCACATGTTCCACGATGATCTCATCGGATGAACCATGATGTAGGGGATTCAATCAATCCCGTATACAATTCCCTTTGTCCATCGGTATGTTACTTGCCCGAGATTCGATCGTTGGTATCCCCGTACCTCGTTCAATCTCGTTACCAGCAAGTCTCTTTACTCATTCCGTAACACATGATCCCGTGGCTAACTCCTTAGTCACATTGAGCTCATTATGATGATGCATTACCGAGTGGGCCCAGAGATACCTCTCCGTCATATGGAGTGACAAATCCCAGTCTCGATTCATGCCAACCCAACAGACACTTTCGGAGATACCTGTAGTGCACCTTTATAGCCACCCAGTTACGTTGTGACGTTTGATACACCCAAAGCATTCCTACGGCATCCGGGAGTTACACAATCTCATGGTCTAAGGAAATGATACTTGACATTAGAAAAGCTCTAGCAAACGAACTACACGATCTTGTGCTATGCTTAGGATTGGGTCTTGTCCATCACATCATTCTCCTAATGATGTGATCCCATTATCAACGACATCCAATGTCGATGGTCAGGAAACCACAACCATCTATTGATCAACGAGCTAGTCAACTAGAGGCTCACTAGGGACATATTGTGGTCTATGTATTCACACATGTATTACGGTTTCCGGTTAATACAATTATAGCATGAACAATAGACAATTATCATGAACAAAGAAATATAATAATAACTATTTTATTATTGCCTCTAGGGCATATTTCCAATAGTATGTACATGATAAATTAGGTTAAGCAAGAATCAGGGTCATTCACGCACCGAAATTGATAGTGTTGAGCTATTCATGTGCTGAATTCAACGAACTTGTTACTGGATCATTATCCTTTCAGGTACAACAGTCTTCTTCTTCTCCTTCTTATATATTATCGGATAGCACATTTTATCTAATTGTTGTTGATCTATATGTTCGCCTATCATCCAGAAAATGATTCCCACAAGCTTGACCCGGCCTCTGCGTACAGTGAAGATCTTGGCACTACAATCTGTCGGCCCCGATCTGGATGAAGTTGTTAGATTCCTTAGATACTTTCCTTGCACGGAGAAGCTATACATCGAGGTGATGCTCCTTTCCTGTTAATTGTTAACCACAACGGAGCTCAATTTTTTGTTACTTTTACCCATGATTACAATGACAAATGTAGAATGATTTCTAAAGGAAATTTGGAGGATTTCAATACATATATTTTTTGAGATGCTAGTGTTGTACGCATTTTATTCCTTCGCCCAACATGCTTTCATGATAAAAGTTTATCATGAAAGATTGAAGGTGGCATCTCACTCTTTTCGTGTATTTTAGAAATCCTGCAAATCAAAGAAGCCCGAAGTGTTCAAATCTACAGCTATGCACTAATATGTTGTCTTCATTTGCAGATACTAGAAGGCCGAAAGTAGAAAATGTTTGGGAATATAACAATCCCATTGAATGCCTTGATCTTCATCTAACAGAAATTACTTTTAACGAGTATCGAGGCACCACACCAGAAATTAAATTCGCCAGGTTCTTTGTTGAGAAAGCAAGGTTGCTCAAGGTAATGAGGTTTGCCCTATATTTACTGCGCATAAGTGAATGGATTGCTAAAGAGTGCAGGCGTCTACAGCTGAATGGAAAAGGCTCTGCACAAGCTGAATTTCAGTTTGTAACTTCATATGACAGATTATTCGGAAGTCACTGTATCGAGCCGCTATATGACTTCTCGGTGGCTGATCCTTTTGCAGAAATAATGCATGAAAAAGATTCTGAAGAAGATGAATTTTATGTCTGTGAATAGTTTGAACCTTGTAAATCTTTGAATTTGGGCCTTGTAATGCTGGAATTTGAACCTTGCAATATTTATGGTATTTGTTATATAACGTAATTGGATGTTTAATTTGGTCTTGCAATCATGTCCTGTTACAAGTATATATATGTTGTTCTTCTGTACACAGAGCATAGATGTTCTGCAGATAGAGCATATCACATCGCACACGGACCACACTAGGTAACCCGTCGGTGATGAATTCATCAATCGCAAACGGTTATATACCAGCAAGCGTTTGCCCACAACACACATGGCTTATTCCATCACAAACATCTCGGATGGATCAACTGTATGCCACGTATCGCACACGCAACTCTAATATGATTCGTGCTTGATGTCTCCGACATCGCTCGCACAGTTCATCTTATTTGCAACGTATCACTATGCTGGCCTCTGCTCGCGTCCCTCGACAAGATCTGCTCCCATTAGGCGCCGCAGCGTGCTATGCTCGCCGTTAGGCGCCACGGCACGCTCTGCTCGCGTCCGTCGGCGCGCTCTGCTCGCGTACCTCCACGCGCTCGGCTTGTGGACAACTTTTCCTTGCGTGTTCAACTGCTATATGCATATATATGGTTGCTCGCCGTTGAGGCGACCACGGAGCACTCTGCTCACGTCCCTCTACGCGCGCTCTACCAGCGGTTGGGCCTGCGCACGATCACGTCGGGAGCCCCATATGCATGCGGTTATGCCGCGCGTGTCGCCACGCGATGCAGTTACATGCGGCACGATGGAGTTACGCGCTGCAAATTAGAACTGCCATCCGGGCGTGCCGATATTCTAGGTCGTTCGGCTTCCCCTTTAATTCCCGCGGCCATTATAATAACCTTAGTCTCTTCAACCTTTTGATCGCGCCCGACAACACAACAAGCACACCCACGACGACACATAGAGAGGGGATGTCTAGCGGCGCTCCAATGGAGTTCGGCGAGCATAAAGTGGAGACCCACGCGAGGGAGATGGATCTCTCGGTGGTGTACACCATCGACCCGACCATGGTGGATGACTACATCAACACCGTTGAGCAGTTGCTTGCTCGAGACAAGTACAAGGTGGTCGGCATCGACCTCCAGTACACCAGCGGTCATCCCAACATAGATCAGAAGGTTACCGTCGCCCAGTTGTGCGTGCGCTATCATGTCCTCATCTACCACTACTGCATGGCCATAGAGCCTTGTGGCCATTTCGCCAGGTTTGTCAACAGCACCGACTACAAGTTCGCTACGGTTGAAACCACCGATGATGTAAAAATGCTCAGGGTTACGGGCTTGGCCTGCAAGAACCTTGTCGAAATCCATGAGCACTACAGGGTCTGGGGCAGCACGAAGAAGGACTCCCTGGTTGAACTCGCCTCGGCCATCATCGACCCATACTATGAAAAGATGAAGCAGGATGCCAACAGAACACGTCCCGTATCCTGGCACAGGGCCTGGATGCGGCAACTGGATTAACCTCACCTCAGGTTCGCGGCCAAGAGCGTGTACACATGCTACGAGATGCACAGGCGGATCGTTGACATGAGGAAGTGCCTCGTTACCGAAATCGATGAGGCCGGATCGAGCCACAAGCAGAGCAGTAGCGGCAAGCGTCACAAGAAGTAGATGATGATCAGATGATCGTTTATCCTAGTTAATTATGCATGTAATATATAGTTGACTTTGGTGTGTGGAAATGTCATGTGTGTAGTAGCCACCTATGTAATTATGCATGTAATAGTTTACTTTGGTGTGTGCAAATGTCATGTGTGTAGTAGCCACCTATGTAATTGGATGTTTAATTTGGTTATGCAACCATGTCCTTATAAGTGTGTATATATATATGTTGTTGTTCTGTATGCAATCCCAACACAGAACACACACGTCTTATTAGCAGCAATCATCTGTGTTATTATCGGTCTTCGCACACATTACTGATTACAGACCTATTTGCCGCGTATCACACACATCTTGTTATATTGAACCGTTTCTGTTATATTGGCTCAACGCAAATAGTTCATCCGAGTGAACTGTTTTCCCTCTATCGCACACACCTTGATCTGGCTGACCGTTTCTTTTGTTTCGCCTAATCACAAACAGTTTATCCGAGTGAACCGTATGCCGTATATCGCACACACCTTCATCTAGCTGCCCGTTTCTGTTCTTCTGCCTCATCACAAACAGTTCATTGAATTGAACCATATGCCCTGCATCGCACACACAACTAAAATCTGAACCGTGTTTGATGCATCCGTCATCGCAAACGTTTTGCATCTTTTTTAATGGTTTTTTTACATCACCATTTGCGATTATTGCATCGCACACAGTTTCGTCGAAGGATCTCTGATCGTAGTGTCGCGTTAGCAGCATCCTGCAGTAGTGAGTCCCCAGGATATGATTTACTATTTCCCTGAAAAATATTTTCCTACTCATAAGAAACAAGCAGCCTTACAGGAAATTTTTAACTTTGTGCAAATTGAAGAAGAGAGTCTCCCACAAGCTTGGGGGAGGCTTCTCCAATTGCTTAATGCTTTGCCTGATCATCCACTTAAGAAAAATGAAATACTTGATATCTTCTATAATGGACTAACCGATGCTTCTAGGGATTTCCTACATAGTTGTGCTGGTTGTGTTTTTAGGGAACGAACTATTGGACAAGATGAGGAATTATTGAATAATATATTGAAAAATTATGATGATTGGACTCTTCCCAAACCACCGCCTAAACCCACTCCGAAGAAGAGGGGTATCTTATATCTCAGTCCTGAAGATATGCAAGTGGCAAAGAAATCTATGAAGGAAAAAGGTATTAAAGCTGAGGATGTTAAAAATTTACCACCTATCAAAGAAATACATGGCCTCAACACACCACCACCATCACGGGTGGTAGAGGTAAACTCTTTATTAAAGTTCGATGAAAGTGATATTCCTTATAATAAACATCCTAGTCAATGCCTTTATGAGTTTGATAACTACATTATGAAACAAGAGCACTTCAATGCCAATGTTATGAAGCAATCAAAATACAACTCTGATATGATTGCTCGCTTGAGCGACTTGTTATTTAGAATTACCAACGATGTTAGAGGTGTAGGAAAGCATGCCTCTATGGTTCAAACTCAACTAGAACAAGTTGCCAAATCTCAAAAAGAATTGCTTGATGAAATGAACAATAATATCAATGATCATGATGTTAGAGTAATGAGTAGAGGAGGTAGAATGACTCAGGAACCACTTTATACTGAGGGACACCCTAAAAGAATTGAACAAGAATCTCAAAGAATTAACACTGATGCACCTAGTCCTTCTAAAAGGAAAAAGAAAATGATAGGACTTTGCATACCTCTAGTGAACCTGAAGTAGAAAAGCCTCCTGATAATGATAATGATGCATCTATTTCTGATGCTGAAACTCAATCTGGTAATGAACACTCACCTACTGATAATGAAAAAGATAATGAAGAGGTTCATGAAGACACTCAAACAAATAATAGAGAACCATATAATGATGTTGAAATAGAACCAACTGTTGATCTTGATAACCCACAACCTAAGAATAAAAGATATGAGAAAAGAGACTTTGTTGCTAGAAAACATGGCAAGGAAAGAGAACCATGGGTTCAAAAACCTATGCCCTTTCCACCTAAATCAACTAAGAAGAAAGATGATGAAGAATTTGAATGCTTTGCTGAAATGATTAGGCTGGTCTTTTTGCGCACTCGTTTAACTGATATCTTAAAGATGGCCCCTTATGCAAAGTACATGAAAGACATCATCACCAATAAGAGAAAAATACCGGAAACTAAAATCTCCACCATGCTTGCTAATTATTCTTTTAAGGATGGAGTACCTAAAAAACTTGGAGATCCGGGAATACCAACTATACCTTGCTCCATCAAAAGAAATTATGTGAAAACTGCTTTGTGTGATTTAGGAGCTGGTGTTAGTGTTATGCCCTTCTCTTTAAATAAAGTACTTGATTTGAATAAACTCACACCTACTAAAATATCTTTGCAAATGGCTGACAAATCAACTGCCATTCCTATCGGCATTTGTGAGGATGTGCCCGTTGTTGTTGCAAATGTTTATCTTAACTGACTTTGTTATACTTGAGATGCCCGAGGACGACAACATATCGATTATCCTTGGTAGACCCTTCTTGAATACTGCAGGGACTGTTATTGATTGCAATAAAAGCAAGGTCACTTTTCATATCAATGGCAATGAGCATACGGTGCACTTTCCGAAGAAGCAATTCCAAGTGAATGGTATTAATGTTATTGAAAAGTCTCCGACAATCACTATTGGAAGTTTTCAACTACCTTTGCCTACTGTCAAAAAGAAATATGAAATGCTTATTGTTGGGGACGTGCATATCCCCGTTGAGGTAACCTAGTGTTTTGCAAAAGTTCTTCGGTTTCATGCTAATCGAAAGTGGTTGTTAATAAGACTTGATCAACCTTATTAATGGATCATTTTTGAGAGGTATGAAGTTGATGAATTTAGTAGGCACTACTTTCTGTCCTTACTTTTATTTTTTGTTTTCTTAGTTAAATAAAATAAAATGCCATGTTTTATCTATTTTCTGAATTTTCCATGCAATAAAAAAATGACCCAAAAATAAAAGTTCTCAGATTGCCCTAAAAATTTAATACGATATTTTTTTGAATATTTCTGAATTTTTGATGCAAATAACATCAGAGGGGGGTGCACCAGGTTGGCACAACCCACCTGGGTGCGCCCTGGTGGGTTGTGGTCCCCACTTGGGCCCCCTCACTTATATCTTTAGCCCATGTCATCACCTACCTCCAGAAAAAATTCACCATTGCTCTCTCTCTCGTGTTCTTGCTCTCAAACCCGCGGATTTCGATCTCTTTGCTAGAAGCTCCATTTCTAAAACTGTTTTGGGGGATTGCTACTTGGTATGTGACTCCTCCATTGGTCCAATTAGTTTTTGCTTTAGTAGTTTATATTTTGAATAATTAGCTACTCTTGGTGTTGTTGTAGATGAGCTTGCATGTTGAATTCTTAGAGCTCTAAGTAGTTTGAATGCTTGATATGGCCTCTATGCATCCCTATGAGTAATTGCTATCAATCTTGTGAAGTTTTGTTGAGAAAAATTTTGTGGACTAAAAATTTCAGAATTTTGTTCATAGGAAAAAGATGAGTTTCTTTAGGAAGTTTGCTTCCAAGAAGAACTCTAAGGGAGTTATTGGGGAGTCATCGGACAACGACCTACGCACCCGGAGAATGGCGGAGGTACGGCCGTGCGAATGGCCGCACAACCCATTCATGGATGGAGCCAGAATCCGTCAAGAGTTTGCATGATTTGCTGCTAATGCCGGCCTCACCGACTTCATCGCAGCTGAGTGTGAACAGTATCATCTCCTCACAAATTCCTTTGTGCAAAGTTTCCATTTCATAAGTAGGAATAACCGTCGTGAGGTTCAATTTAATTTATATGCTGAAACCCGTCAGATACCGCTTACTGAATTTTGTGATATTTGCTTGATCCCTTCTGATGGGGAAATAAGGGAGCCTAGGGCTGCAGAGTTCGAGGGATTTTATCGTACTCTGTTCGTGGGAGATGAGAGAGGGGTGTCGAGTGTCACCGCCACTAGCTTGCAATTTCCTTCTGTGCATTATTTCACCCTATTTATTGCGAAGTGTTTGCTTGCTAGAAAGAAAGTTGGTGCACTTAGTGCCCCCGATTTCGCTGTCTTACGTCGTGCACTACACGATGATAACACTTCTAGCTTAGCCCCTTCACCTTAACATGTCCAAGGGTAAAATATTTCCCTTCACCTTAACATGTCCAAGGGTAAAATTCATGGCGGTATTTATGCTACTCGCTTAGCAAGTCACTTTAACGTTCAGATACGCCAGCATGATTATCCCTTGCCCAGGGTTTACTTAGATCACTAGGCTATGGCACATCATCACTTTATTGATGGCGAGAACACTACTATAGATATTCCCTACAACCTGGTTTTTAGCGAGAACACCCGTGATATTATTCCGTTACCTGCACCTGCTTTGTTTGATTCTATTGCCAGGGGCGGATACAGGATCATGCCAGATGACATCATCGCCTATCGAAACGCCCTGGCTGTTACAGACGAGGAGCCTCAGGAGTGGGATGCTCAGGTGCCTGCTCCACAACACTTCAACATGGGACCTGATGGCTACTTCGAGTGGTGATTACCAAGCTAGGCCAAAGCCTAAGCTTGGGGGAGTACGTGTTTCAACCGACATTACATTTATTGTTCACATATCTCATTCCTGTTGTCGGTGTCCACACTTTTTCATTGTATTATCCATGCTAAATTTATTTTCTCATTTTCTTCTTGTGTGTTTGAAAAACTTTGAGAAAATCCAAAAAATTGTTGTTTGCTTCTTTTCGGTTTTTCTTTCTATTTTGATTAGTTGTAGTATTAAAAGAAAACCCAAAAAGATTTCCTTGTTCTTCTTTTGCCAGTTGGGAGCTTTCCCGTGTAAATAGCTTTTCTCGTTTTTGTTTTTCGTTTCTTTAATTTGCTTTCTTCAAGAAAAACTAAAAACTCCAAAAATATTTCAGTGTGTTTCTCTGAAATTCTTTTCTTTTTATTGAGTCATACCAAGGAGAAGACCATGGTGAAATTGTTGAGTGGTTCTCATATGCATTATTATTGATCTAACAAAGAGCCCAAATTACCTTGTCTTCTCCTTTGAATAAAATGTTTGCAGATTCCAGCTTAGTCCACAGCACACTTGCACTATTATCATTTTCATATCGTTCGGTCGTGCAAGTGAAAGGCAATAATGACGATATTTGGTGAACTGGTTGTGGCAGAGAGAAATGGGTACGAACTCAACTTGTTCTGCTTTTGTAAATATGTTTAACCTAGTATCCATGATTCAGCCTGTTGTGATCAAACATGTTTGCAATGACAATTAGAGATTATAGTTTCTCATGCCATGCTTAAGTAGCTAGGAGTGGATAATGATTTATCTTGGATGTCAACATTGCATTAAAATGATTGTGATGTGGTATGATGATATGGTATCCTCCTCTGAATGTTCGAGTGGCTTCACTTGGCACATGTTCATGCATGTAGTTGAATCAAAACCAACATAGCCTCTATGATATTTATGTTCATGGTGTTCATATCCTACTCATGCTAGTATCCAATGTTACTTATGCATAATGCATGTTCATGACCATTTTCGCTCTCTAGCTGGCCGCTTCTCAACCTATTTGCTAGCCTTCGCTTGTACTAAGCGGGAATACTGCTTGTGCATCAAAATCCTGAAACCCAAGTTATTCTAGATGAGTCCACCAAACCTACCTATATGCGGTATTACCCTGCCGTTCTAAGTAAATTTGCATGCGCCACCTCTAAAAACTTCAAATAAATATCCTTTTTGTGTGCCTGGATTGTTCATAGAGCGATAGGAGGTAGTCAATATCTTCCATGCTAAGCGGGTTATTCTCATGATGAGCGTTTATTCACTCGTCCTTGCACGAGAGGGGCGGTAATAGGGATTCCCAGTCCCGAATTCGAAATTGCAAATAATTAAACAAAACCCCCCCAGGATTGTTGTTGGTATGGACGGTACCCGTGGATTCGGTTAGCCGTGGAGTATGTTTGTTGGTGGAGGGGGAGTAAACCTTTACTTTTTATCGCTTGGGAACCGCCACTAATGTGTTTAGCATGGAATATACCGATAACTAATGGTCGCATGTAAACAAGAAGGGTGCATTTCTCAAAATTTCATTTACCTCTGTTTTAAAAAAATTGAGCTCTGGCACCGCTACAAATCAGTGCTTCCCTCTGCGAAGGGACTATCTATTTACTTTTATGTTGTGTCATCACCTTCTCAAATAAGCGCCAGACCTGAGAGCACTATTGTCATCCTCATGCATTGTGTGTAGCTAATGTTGGGTGCATCATGACTGGATCTTTTCTACCATGAATTACAATGTTTAGTCGCTGCTTGAACTTTGGAGGTGCTCTACATTTATGTTTTGCGGTCTCAGAAAGGGCTAGCGAGATACCACTATTGTCATATTATATCATGGTTGTTCTGACAAACTGTTGTCATTTGAGATATCTTATTATTGCTCGCTAGTTGATTATGTCATTGATATGAGTTAATATAATTTTTAAGAGTCATTGTGGACATGGTTAGTCATAATCTTGGCTGAAAACCTGGGTGCTACTTAAGCTTATTTATGTAAACAAGAGCAAAAGAGTTCGTAAAAGTTTTTCTTTTTCACTTTTAGTTTATCAACTGAATTGCTTGAGGACAAGCAAAGGTTTAAGCTTGGGGGAGTTGATACGTCTCCGTCGTATCTACTTTTCCTAACGCTTTTCCTCTTGTTTTGGACTCTAATTTGCATGATTTGAATGAAACTAACCCGGACTGATGTTGTTTTCAGCAGAACTACCATGGTGTTGTTTTTTGTGGAGAAATAAAAGTTCTCGGATTGGAACGAAACTTTGCGAGGAATTTTTATATAATAAAAGAGAATTACTGGAGCCAAGAACCACCGGAGGGGGCCCCCTGGGTGGGCATAACCCACCAGGGCGCGCCCCCCTCCTGGCGCGCCCAGGTGGGTTGTCCCCACCTGGTGGCCTCGCAGACCCTAAATCCAACTCCATAAATACCTATTTTTCTAGAAAAAATCAGAGGAAAAAGAATTATTGCGTTCCACAAGACGGAGCCGCCGCCACCTCCTATTCTTCATCGGGACGGCAGATCTGGAGTCCGTTTGGGGCTCCGTAGAGGGGGCTCTTCGATCTTCATCATCACCAACCCTTATCCATCGCCAATTCCATGATGCTCCCCACCGAGAGTGAGTAATTCCTTTGTAGGCTCGCTGGTCGGTGAGGAGTTGGATGAGATTCATCATGTAATTGAGTTAGTTTTGGTAGGGCTTGATCCCTAGTATCCACTATGTTCTGAGATTAGTGTTGCTATGACTTTGCCATGCTTAATGCTTGTCACTTTGGGTCCGGGTGCCATGATTTCAGATCTGAACCATTTATGTTATCATCATTATATCTATGTTCTAGATCCGATCTTGCAAGTTATAGTCACCTATTACGTGTTATGACCCGCAAACCCCGGAGTGACAGAAGTCGGGATACTTTCCGGTGATGACCGTAATTTGAGGAGTTCATGTATTCACTATGTTTTAATGCTTTACTCCAGTTTTCTATTAAAAGGAGGCCTTAATATCCCTTAGTTTCCATTTGGAGCCCGCTGCCACAGGAGGGCAGGACAAAATATGTCATGCAAGTTCTTTCCATAAGCACGTATGACTATTTACGGAATACGTGCCTACATTATATTTATGAACTGGAGCTAGTGCGGTATCGCCCTAGGTTATGACTATTATATGATGAATATCATCCAACGAATTCACCGATACAATGCCTACGAATTTCTCTTATATTGTTTTTGCTAAGTTACTACTACTATCGTTACTGTTACACTTGCTACAAAATCATTGCTACCACTGTTACTGTTACTATTGATGTTGCTACTACTATCAAAACTATCATACTACTTTGCTACTAATCACTTTGCTACAGATAATTAATCTCCAAGTGTGGTTGAATTGACAACTCAGCTGCTAATACTTGCAAATATTCTTTGGCTCCCCTTGTGTCGAATCAATAAAATTGGGTTGAATACTCTACCCTCGAAAACTGTTGCGATCCCCTATACTTGTGGGTTATCATGTTCCAATCCTAACGGTGTGCCAGGTCGCACTTTGTATCGTTCAAGTCTGGTACTAGACCCTCCATTAAGTGAACAACCACCGGCTCATAAACATTGTGAACAAGCCCACGGCTAAAATTATCGGAAATGTGGGCTGCACCAACATGCATTATTATTTATATTTTCTATGTGGGAGTATCCTCAAAACAAAATGTGAGAGTACAATCTTTATTGGGCCCCTTTGTAATTTGCGCTAAATTTTGACCAAAGATTTAACTCACAAAATGTTAGTGCATGTTAACAAAAAATATATCCTTGGATTTGTATTTGAACATAGTTTTCAATGATGTAATTTTTTGTGACATGCATGAACATTTGGTTAGTTAAATTTATAGTCAAAATTTGGCACAGATTATCATAGGGACCAATAAACCAGGACAGAGCTCCTCGCTTGTCGTCCAAACTACTATATGACTAGCCGCTCTATTACATGCGGGACATCAAGCATCCTGGACCGCGTGCCATCCACCAAATCACAGCGAGGTGATAAAGTCGAGACTCACCAGTCACCCCGATGTGGCCTTCATGACCCGTCATATCACAAAACCCACACCTTTACCAGAAGTGGTAAAGTGGCCTCAAAGTTGGACTGGACGAAGCAACCATCATTTCACTGGAACGCTCGTTGAAGCCCTTTCTCCCCTATCTTGAAGAAAACCTCACTCCAGGCTACTCCCTTCTGCAATTTTTCTTCTGTACCGATGAAGGAAAGGTGGGTGAATCAGTGATGCTACTATATTTTCATTCCAAGAATCTTCTTTTTATGAAGCACCGACCGATTCTCACTGCCTATTCTTTTCCTGTTTTCATTGTGATTGTGGTTTCCTTTCGATTGCTTTTTGTTTGTCAGTTTATTGATGGATCCTGGAGCACTAGGCAAAGAGTTGCCGACGGACAACCCACTCAAGATAGAGATCTCCAGGAAGCAAGCACCAACCAACGAGTTGGCCATGTTGGCGGGCCAATCCATGGAGACGAAGAACTCTAAGAAACAAGCACTGACCAAAGAGTTGACGACATTGGTGGACGAACTCCTCAAAGAAAGCTAGAAGAACAGCAAAGGTCCCACCGTGCCAACCCCAGAAACTCTAATGGCCACCTATGAGAGGATTAAGGCCAAGTTTGAGGAGATAGTCGCCGTTGAGAAGCAGTATTTCCCTGGCAAGGCGATGGCCCCCATTGAGGAGATGGCCCCCGGAGGGATGGGAACCCCCGGTGAGCTGCACAAGGTAAAAGAAAAATGGCTTACCATAGTTGTGGTTTTTGATTATTTGCAATGTGCTTGCTAATATGTTAGGGTTGTGTAGGTGCCGGTGGACGTCCTTGATGATTCCGATGTCGCAGTCCATCCTGTGGACATCGCCCTAGAGATCGTTTTCAATGTCGCGGTCCGTCCTGTGGACATCGCCCCGGAGATTGATTCCCATGCTGCTGTCCGTCCTGTGGACATCGCCCCAGAGATCGATTCCGATGTCGCAGTCCATCCTATGGACATCGCCCCAGAGATCGATTCCCATGCCGCTGTCCGTGCTGTGGTCATTGCCCGAGAGATCGATGACAAGAAATAGTTGGTCGCACTAATCCTTCAAGGTAGTTTGCATTGTGTTTAATTACCAGAACGATGCGTGTTATCAAACCATCGTAGGGCTAGTGCACTGTCTTGTGTGGGCGGTACTTGCTACTTTTGTTTGATAGTGAATCATGCGAACCCTCTCCGAGTTATGGAAACAGATGTATCCTCACCAGCTTTTGATGTAATATATGGCATGCTTAGATGTAAGTTTGAACTGCTTATCATATCAGCATGGCTTGTTTGATGATTCTTGGTGTTAGTAGGCTAGCTACTGTGCAAGCTATAGTACTTGCAAACACTCACCAAAGAGAAACGTTGGTGCTGATGAGCTCATGGTACGCTTATAGGTCTGATCCGTCGTCGATCGGCCAATAGCCCAAGCTCCTAAAATTGTAGGCTTAGCGATCGATCAGACAATAGTCCAGAATTATACATTAATTCACATCAAACTCAAAGAGTTGGTTCACGGATACATTCACATTAATAGCCAGAAAAATTGGCACGTACTTGTAACATGTGTGACTGTGTATTTTTTTGTTGGAAGCGTGAATGTGTAGTGACGTTGTACTTTCGGAGTGGCTACAGAGAGTGTGTACGTGTGCTAGAGGGGTTGTGGGATGGAGAGAGATCTAGAGAGAGAGAAAGACCCTCCATTTCTTTCTACTCCTAGTCGTTAGATTGACAAAAGATATTTTTTGAGAACACAAAATCATAGCAGTACAGAGATGTACAAATCCTAGGCGGGCTAGTTTGGCCTAGTGGGTTTCAGTGATATGACGTGCTATAGTGCCGTCCAGCCTTCGCGTGTGGTAGAAGTATTGCGGGTACAATAAGTTTTCTTGAAGAAGCGGATTCAACGAAGTCATGATGGTTCCTTCGTCTGACCAACTTACAATGGGAAAGGTTGGGCCTGCGCTACGACCGGGGTGACTCTCCCCTACAGTACTGTCTGGTGCACTACAGTATAATTTTGTGCATGGCAAGTGGACCAGGATGGTCGACGTCCCACATGTCGGTGAATGAAAGTATTCTTTCCGATATCGAGGATGAGCAAGGAGTATTCATTGTTTATTTTTGATGAAAGCTATTGTCACCACTGTTACAATGGAGGAGTGTGAAACACGACAGCCCACTGAACTTGGCATGTGCACAACTCCCTCCTTCCTCATGTACCATAGTGTTGACTATAAGGTTGGCTATAAGGTTACAACTTTTTCTCACTTTCTCTCTATCTATTTCCTCTCAAATGTTTTTTACCTTCTTTTTTTAGACACAATTGTTTTTTTATACCTAGGAGCACATGTAGAGACAAGCTCTTACAGAGCCCACTCCTTCACTTTTTCAATGCCTCTCTCCTCCACATAAGCGGGCTTATAGCCCAGTATTGTACTTGCTATGAATGCGGGCAGCTGGCGCCTGGGGGGGGGGAGCGTGTGCTGGAGGGGGGAGGGGTTTTCTGGTGGGCCAGGGCGGTCAGAAGTGTGCTTGGAAGCGGTCCGGACTCCCGCATGGCCCACCTCACATTTTCACCATATTTCTTGGAGTCCGTGTGCGGCGGGCGGGCGATCTCTTCTCCCTCCCCTGTCTCTCTCTTCTTAGCCAACGCCCGCCGAGCGATTAGATTTCGGCTATTGATGGTTTATTCAATTGCAGTCCCACATGTCAGTGAAAATGCAAGACAACGCGTGTCCCCTTTGGTGAGCGGCGTGCAAGACGGACTGTCGGGTGTGTGACGCGAATGTGACAGGTGTAGTAAAACAGTACTAAAACCTATTGTAAACCTAATCGGATGAAATTCATTACATATTTCACACAAACCATACTAAAACCTACTATAAACCTAATCTAAACGATCGCCGGCGCCCGACCACCATGTCCGACCATGAGCCCCGGGAACTGACGCTCCGGCTATTGCCTTTGCCTCCTCCTCATCTGCCTCAGCTTTGTCCAGCTCCGCCTCGATAACCTCCTCCTCTAGAGCACAAGGTTCTGAAGATTTCTGCCTCCACATCACCGTCAAGCGGCTAATCAGCCGCCGATGTTTACCCCACCAAGCTTGGCGTCGACTGAGTGGAGGAGCGGTGGACTTCCTAGGACTAAAGCGGCGGTGACCGACCATGTACTACTCTTCCTCGCTGCCGGTTGCGCCCGCACACGCGCACTGACTTCGTGGTCATGGTGGCGGAGGGCGGCCGGGGGGGAGCCGGCGATGTCCTTCGTCTGCTCCTACAACAGTACGTCCAAGAGAGCTTTGGAGCGCGCCCGGAGCAGAGCCGGCGATGTCCTTCGTCTGCTCCTGCGACAGTACGTCCAAGAGAGCTTTGGAGCATGATGAGGCCATGGTTGGAGTGGTGCCGACAGAAGGAAGGGACCGGAGGAGAATGACTGTGGGTCTTTGGCTATGGCTGGGGCTGAAGTTAATATAGCGGGCGAATTTCAATGAGCCACGGCATACGGACGGACGGTTGGCGCCGGAGTAGGTTCGTCGGCAGTCGCGTGTCATTAATGTGGGCGGCGGACGGACGGATGGCCGTGGTGTCGTTAACACGGAGCAGTCGCTTGCACTGGGATGCCGCGCGGGTGGCGCTCTCTCGGCCGTCATGCTGCTGCAGTGCCGGCGCCAGTGAGAGGTCGCGTCGGGCGTGAATGCGGCATTGACGTTCTGGAGCGACAGTGACCATTTCAGGTGGGAAGCGCGCGCTAGCGATGGAAGGGGTTTTGGTGGGCCAGGGCGGTCAGACGCTGGCATGGTGGTATATTGTTTTTGTAGTTTGCAAAAGTACCCAATTAATGTGGCAGCTCACTTTTTTTTCCTATGATCAACATACACCCTACAAAGCACCGTGTTCAAATTTGGCACTTCTCCATGTTCATTTGCCATATTTAGGCCATTATGTGCATTTTGTAGAAATTTACTACCACTATAAGAATTAATCGAACATCTACATCATGCATATATGACTGAAAGCTTACATGCTATAGTGTGGTATTTATTCATAATGTGGTTGCCAAATCTCATGCGTGCAATGCATGTGTACCTTACTAATAAACATAGTTTCTAGTGATATTATTTGTAGTTACATGCATCAACTAGGACGGAGGTGCAGAAACATCAAATCCCAGCTACAGCTACACGGGTGTGATGATAGGGATGTGGAATGCCATTCGATCACGGTGCACGCGCGCGATCCGCGTGGCTGGAGAGGGGGCCAATCAGAAAGCAACCCACAATAGGGTCAGCGCACACAGTTTTCACAGGCAACGGAAAGTAACCATATGCGGTAATAAAGAGTAAAATGCACTAGCGGTCATCAAACTTGTCTCGATAGCTCACTTTGGTCACTGTACTTAAGAATACGATCAATACGGTCACTATATATGACTTAAGATCATTATATGGTCACTGGCTTAGCGTATAGCTCTATATTTTGTCTGGTTGACCGGTCAAACAGTCCACATGCGCCTCACCCAGGTTCTACGGCCCCACCCGTCAATGAGTCAAAAATAAATAAATTAGAAAAGCTAAATTATGCATTGCATGGGTGGGTAATTAACCCCGAACCTCTCCAGTAAAGCCCCATGAGCTAGCCAAATGAGGTATTTTTGCAAGGAGCAAACGCGACGCACATGCATGCATGCGGATGACCCACACACACGCAGCACACACACGCATGCACACAATACATACTAGCACGCACGCAGACGCACTTACGTAGTTACGCTTATGATTGTACTGGAATAAATTATGTGAACTCATGGATGACGAGCCTTTGAAGCGTATGCGGCATGTATAGACAACCAGGCGTCCATGCAACCGCTCTTGTCGCCAGCTAGCCTTCGACGACCACCATTAGACACACACAACCATGCATAACTTACGAATAATGGATGAATCGATCAAACACACACTCGTGTGCAGTGGCACTATGATCGGTCGCTCATGATACATATATAGGTACCATAGTACCCTCTCTAGCTAGGCTGTTTATAGATTGTCGTTGTGATGGATGATATACATGAGCAAGGCGCCGAGTCACGTCGTCGCGTCATGTGCAGAGCCATGGCTAATGTCGAGCAGCTCGGCGCCCAAGCACGAGTATGACGTTGGTGTTGAGCCAGGTGAATACATGCTCGGTGTTCGCGGAGGCCGCCAACAAACGACTAAATAGTAATGTCAGGCACCGCCGGGGCGCGTGGGTGATGGGCTCGCCGTTTGTGTTGCACCATGAGCAGGACTTTGATTGAGAGGGCGACGTGCATGCATTACCATGGTTTGACATCATGAGCATGAGTGTCTGCATGCGTACATGCTACTTGCGTCTGTGGACGGTGTTCGCTAATGTGTGCATCACGTATAATATAAAAAATTGGTTTGTGCATTTAACGCAAAGTATTTCATTTTCATTTGGCTGACGAGTGTGCATTGCAGCGATGAGTCCGTGGTTTGATTCCTCACATACGCATAATTTTGGTTTTTATTTCTTTCTCCACTGATAGGTAGGCCCGCATAGATGGATAGATACAGAACACGAGCTGATGAGGCGCATGTGGACTGTTTGACTGGTCAACCAGACAAATACGGAGCTATACACTGAGCCAGTGACCGTATAATCACCATATCTCGTATATAATGACCGTATTGACCGTATTCTTAAGTACAATGATCAAAGTGAGCTATTAAGATAAGTTCGATGACCACCAATGCATTTTACTCGGTAATAAATGACCAGGATTGAAGGGGAATCCAAATTTCCTTCGTTGTCTGTCCTTGAGCTCATGACAAACCAATGCGCTATACGGTTGTCCAGCCACTCCGCCCCAGAGCTCTCACCAAGTGTCGTTCATGCCACCGTGCCGCACACTAACCGGTAAGGAAGCGATGGCATCCTGCCGCGCTGAGTTCCTCGCCGCCCACGACCACACACAAAATGGTATGGAAGCAATGGCATCCCGCCATGCCGAGTTCATCGCCGCTCGCAACCTCACACCTACGTGGGCGGACTTTGAAGCTGCCAAGGCCAAATGGGCGATAGAGTAAGAGGCGGCCAAAGCTGCACAGAGGGAGCAGAAAAGGCAGAAAGCACTCAAGAAAAGAGCGTCCCGCTGCCGCAAAAAGGAAGAGGACGCATGTGCTGCTGCGGAGAGCTCGGCGGAGATCCAAGCACAGTGGGGTGTCACCAACAAAGCCAGGAAGGAGAACGACGGCGTCTGGCCATCATGTGAGAAGTAGTAGTACTAGTAGTTAGTGTGTGTGTCTGTGTCACCCGTAGGTTTGTTTAATTAATTACGAGCATGTACCAGTACTAGTTACTACTGTAGTTTTTAGAGCAAATTACCAGTACATTAGCCTAGACTCAATGAAAAAATTCCTATCCTTTGCATCAAATGGCATCTCTTTCTCTATAGGAATTGAGATGCATGTCATCTCACTTCCTATGATTTTCATATTCCTATAAAACTCCTATCCTATGAATCAAAGGAGGCCTCCGCTGGAGTATAGTACTACTGTAGCTAGCAGTATTGCTAGTACAGTAGTTTTCTTCAAGAAGCGGAATTCAACGAAGTCATGATGGTTCCTTCGTCTGAGCAACATTATAGTGGGAAAGGTTGGGCCTGTGATTTGACGGCTCATTCGTCATTATTACTGCGGTTCGACGACCGGGGTGATTCTCCCTTGGAGTTCTGCGTGCATGGCAATTGGACCAGGATGGTCGACGTCCCACATGTCGGCGAACGGATGTATTCTTTCCGATATCGAGGAGCAAGGAAACCGTGTGGTATAGTATCACTGCCGATTTATATTTATTTTTTATTTTTTATGAAAGCTAGCGTTTCAACTCTTACGACGAAGGAGTGCCAAAGACGGCACGTGCTGGATGTCCCACACGTCAGTGAAAGGAGTGGGACATGAACAACGTGGTAGAGCGTCTCCACTTCTTCCACTTCTAGGTTGGAGACCACATGTAGTACTAGTAGTATGTAACGATACAAAGTGCACCCGGAGAGAAAGACACGTCTACTTGGAAGGTCTCGGGCCATACACGTAAACAAATATAAAACCTAATATGTGCCTCCAATTAATATAGTAGTAGAGTACTTAGGCACGTACATCATAATATCACCGTGCATTGCACGTACAACATTTAGTGGTAGTAAGACAAATGCCTATATGCCACGCATGTTCATACTATTTGTGCCTTTCTACTTCACTTACTGTGCTACATTACTCAGGTTCGTACATCCCTGGGTACATGTCTGACTCGTAGTTCCAGTCCCACGTGTTCTTCATAGATGGAACGATCCATAACGGTGGGCAATGGGAGTCCATATCATCGCAGCTTCTTAGTGTGGCTCCCCACGATGTAGACTCATCCAAACTGAAGCGGCATATATCAGGGGTAGGGGCGTTCAAGATATGAATCCGTCGGTGCGCAATGAAAATGCACCTGTTCTTCATGAACGGCAGGCCGTCGGTGTCGTGCACGGATGGTGGCATCGTTTGCACTATGTGGTAATTGTCCCTGATGAAAATCGAGTACTCTTCAAGTGTGTTCATTCGCACCCAAGTAGCATCACGGGGGTCGAACACGCCGCCGTCCATCTGGTACCCTGGCTTCTCAAACCTGGATACATGCTGACATGCATGGTTATGGTCCATGTAGTATAATAAGGTGACGTAAGCAGGGGATACGGATTAAAATAAAATACTTTATATTGCTTATTTCTATGAGGGGGAAGGGAAGCAATGTATAGACCAGCTGCGGCACGGGCGACGACAAACAATTTGAGAGTGTTACCTGGGCCATGTACATTAATTAAAGTAGGAGTAGTTTTGTTTGATGGGATTATGGCTACCTAGCTAGTACTACACGAAATTGAAATTGTTAAGTCCTTTATAGTTTATACAACTGGCATTATAAAGTTGGGTAGATGACTATCCCAATCAATAAAAAAAAAGGAAAGAACTACTCCTGCTCCTGGAGTACAAAGAGACATGTACTGAAATATTATAAGATGACATGGCAATAAGATATACGATAGTTCCTAGCTCTACTACTCTTGGATTAGAGAGAAGGGGTTACCTGGGTACATGATCAGGGTCCAATCATGATAGATCATGGCACCTTGTTACCCTTCAATGGTACCATGGGTAACGACTGCTAAGATAGTACGTCCCAACTGGGTGTCGTCAGCTACAAGGTTCCAAGTTAGACAAAATGCCCCATGCACATCCACGATTGGTGATCTGATTTTGATCGGGGGATGACTTTGCCCTGCATAATCATGCAAACAAGGCGGAATTCATAGAAACCAGACAAAAATAATTACATTTCGGAAACTTTTCATATAAATCAGACGAGATACATTACAATTTTCATACAAACCGGAGTAAAACCTACTCTAAACAAGTTGCAACAGTAATGTGGGCGGCGCACGGACGACGGCCGGCCGTGGTGTCGTTTGAGGCTACTCATAGTGGGGAGTATCATATACAATATACTAGTGCATGATACTAGTGTATGATATACTACTTTTATAGTGCACAGTATCATAGAGTAGTAGCATAGATGATCATATTTATTGCCATGCATGACCCCCTGTCTCTTCTTTAATTCTCTGCCACATCACCATGTCTGCTATTCCCGAGTGTATGTACCAGCTAAGTTACCACCACTATGGCCAGCATCGACGCGGAGCAGTCACGTGCACCGAGAAGCGGCGCTCTCTCGGCCGTCGCGCTGCTTCAAAGCCGGCGCCAGTGAGAGGTCACCTCCGCTCTGGCCGAGCATTAATGCGGCACTGACGCTCCAGGGTGGCGCTAACCGTTTCAGGCGGGAAGCGCGCGCCAGCAAGGGAGGGGGTTTGGGTTGGCCAGGGCGGTCAGACACGGGCGTGGTGGTGGTATTGATTTTGTACCGTTTCAGGTGTAGTACTGGTAGTTTGCAAAACTACTCAATTGTTGCACTCAGTTTCCTAAAAAATTGTGGTAAAAAATGTTAATTGTAATGCATGCATGCGTGACCAATATAAATGACCAATAAAAAACTACTACATGCACCCAACGATTTAATGCACATTGTAATCTCAACATGTGATGGGGAGATCTAAATTTGAATTTGAAACTTATAAAACGAAAAATTCAAAACAAATAAACTGGAAGAGAGGGAGTATACCGTAGGATGTGCCCCATAAGAAACAAGTCCCCTAGTTTGTCACCGCGAAGATGCGGTTAGAAAGGAGCACAGCGTCTTCGTACTCGTACGGCAACAAATCGGCCGCAGACAGCATGGTCCACCTTTGACCGCCATGTGCAGGGTTCGTGAAAGCAATCGCGATGTTGAACACCGCGATGAGAGTGTGATTTTGGTTGGCGGACGACCTTATCAGGGCTTCCGGGATTGCTATCTTCTTCAATCGCACCGTGGTTCCATCGTACCAATTCAGGCGATGGCCCATTGCATGGCTAATCCCAATGCTGGACAAAGGTTCTACGAGAACGGTGTCACCATTGTAGATGTTATGCAAATTGATGTTTGTACCCTCCCGTACATATGCAAGCCAATCGCCACTAGCACCAAGCCTAACCTGTGAAACAGTGGGCAGCGGGGGAATTAGGAAATGGACATGGAAGTAGTCTTTATAATGCATTTACTACGTGATCAAACTCATCACTTACCCGCTCATCGAACAAAATCCAAGTGCCCCTCAACGTCGGCATCTCAAGGGGCGTCAACTTGCAACTACGGCCACACCACACTGGAGAGACCCCCAACGAAACATCCTCGTCCTCGAGGACGCATGGCAGACCAACTAGCATGGCCTTCTCCCATGCATATTTACGCACCCTCTTAAAATATTTGGTGCAAGTACCGCTAAGTCTTGCGGATGTGAGGAAGTCGGAGCGACTTACGATTTGTCCCAAAGGATCGTTGTCCAAGGTCTTCGAACCTCGATGAGGACGAGAAGCACCACCGCCTTGCGAATCCATGGCAATGGCGACCAACTGCCTTGTCCCTTGTGGAGCTGGTTTACACGAGAGGAGATGGTAACTGCAGGGCTTCGTCCCTTCGGAAAGGATGTTCTGCGGGTGCGCACTAGTGCAGTTTATATTTGAGACTAGCAAGAGGCCCATGCGTTGCACGGAACATCAAGATGCATTTATACGAGCTGTTTATCTCGTGGGAGATGAAGATGAATGAGGGAAGGTCTTATCTGCAAATGTGGAGAGGGGTGTGGGTATCTTTTTGCAAAATTTCCATAGTTTGCTTTCTATCTGTCAGATATAGATCGGACGGTCTATATTGCAGGATGGCAGGCACACCATCATCACCAACTCGGTTTTTTATATATTTTTATTATTATTATAAGAGTAGAGATAGAGATTAGGGAGTTGGCGGGCGGTTCGTTGTACGACACGTTCGTGTCCATCCACTAGCCCGGAATTAAAGCACGCACGACATTTACAGCGACTAGGATTAGTTGTTTTCCGGGCGCATGGACCAACGCGGACTAGCGGACCTGGTCGCCCTTTTTCGAGCACGCCTTCGACAAGTACGTGCGTGACATGCGTGCATGCAAATCTTGCGTGACCAAACCATGCGAAGTGGAGTGGTAGGCTGTCGAACTGCAACATGCATGTTGCAGTAATGTCATCCACATGCAACCTAAAGGCCAATTCATACTCCGCTGGACTATATTGTACTACTACGCATTGTTTGGCACGAATGTTCCTTGGAGCTCGTGCTGCAACTGGCGTACTCCACAGCCCGCTTCCCTTCTCCTTCCTCTTCCACCGCCCGCGCACGTCCGCGGGAAGCGACCGGTCAACCCTTATATAGGAGTGCTAGCACAAAAAGATGCATGCATGTCCACTAAAAATTCCTTTCTCTTATCTCTATGAAATAAATGTGGCATGAAACTCAAAGGCCTTTAAGTCTGAGTATAATGGAAATCATCGTTCTCCTCCGACTCCGCTTCGCCCACGTCGTCGTCCTCCTGTTCCCGCTCCATGTGGTGCTCCGCCTCCAACGCCTCATCGTCTGGCTCCGGCTAGTCCGAACTCCGGAGGAAGGGCAGCTGCGATCCGGGCTTCGCGCCGCCTCTAGATCAAAGCACCGCTCCGATGGGAGCATGGTGTATGTCATTACCTTCGGCCGAGCCATGGCTATTGGGCGACGGCGACCAGAGAAGAGGCGGCGGGAGGGGAATGAATGCAGCTACTGTTTGGGTTCGCCGTCCGGCTTAAATAAATGTGCACCATCACGTGTACCCGCGGGTGCACAAATTGTAACCTACGGGTCTGCTTGGGGGTGTCACGTAACTGGTATGTGTGTGAGATTCTGAGAGACAAAGTGCGTGTGTGCGACTCTACTCTTCGGACATGTACTCCACCTTTTGCATCGGGATATAAGTATAATGGTATTACACTTTAGCTTGTGATTTACGTGGCCATGTTAACGTGGTTGTGTAAAAAAAATGTCACTTCCTGCTCGTGATTTGCGTTATATAATTATGAGAAGTTTGCTAACTACTGAACTAAAGTGGAATTTGTCCATGTTATATAAGTAAATTAAGGTGATTGTTTATCATACGGGTAAGGTTGGACGAAGGGTGGTAGGAACAAATGCTCCACCTAGAGCATGTGTGTGTGAGATGGAGTCTTACTGTGTGTGTGTGTGAAGCGGAGTCTTCGGTGGCGAAAGTAATTTAAGTGTGTGTGGCTTCATCGTAGAGAGGTGATGTGTATGGCAGAGGCCACCAATGAGGGGGGTGCAAGAGATAAGAGGCCCGTAAAGAGGGAAGAGAAGGCGTGTGCGCATGAGAGGAGTCGATATCGAGATAACGTGTTTGTTCGAGAGACACCGAGGAAGACTACTATATATCGATGGTGCATGTAGGCAGGAATTAAATGAAGGGATAGTCTTATTGGTTTCGGGGATATAGGGGAACAGTGAGAGAGGGGGGTAGCTAGAAGGAGATTGTTAAGTGTGAGTGTGTGTTTTAGAGAAGAGACCCATCCAGGCGGAAGTCATGTGCACACAAGAAGAGAACGATTCGATGTGGGCTTAGGGCTGAGGGTAATTAACTACGTATGGAGACATAGGAGACCTTGAACGTGCATGTGCGAGAGGTATACATGTATACTTGGGATGTGTGTGTGTGTGTGCACGCGCATGATCGAGATAAAAGAAAGAAGACATAAGTCATAAGATCAACGACATGGGAGAGACGGATCAGTATGACAATATGCATGCATGTGAGAGTGGAGGGAAGAAGGCCCGATAATTGAGTATGTGTTTTTGACTTTAAGAGATAGTGGCGTGGGCTAGAGCATGCATCTATGGCGAGCAGAGAGAGCGAGACACAACGATTGTGCAAAAGAGATCAACCTATAGATGCATGTATAGAGAGACAGATATAGTGTGCGTGATAGGAAGCAAGAGTGCGTGCGAGAAAGAAAGGTTGACGGAGAAACTGCAGATAGATAGAGAGATATATATGCTAGCTAGAGGGACTTCGGCTAGTTTGTGTGTTAGAGATGACCGCCGAGTGGTTCAGAGGGGTGAAGTTATGTGTGTGTGAGAGAAAGATAAAAAGAGGGAGCACGACTGCATGTAGAGAGAAACATATATAGTGTGTGTGATAGGAAGCAAGAGTGAGGGCGAGAAAGAAGGTTGATGGAGAAACAGATAAATAGAAAGATAAAGATGCTAGCTAGAGGGAGATCGGCTAGCTAGTGTGTGTGTTAGAGATAAGAGTCGAGTGGATCAGAAGGCTGAGTTACGTGTGTGGGTGTGAAAGAGATAGAGAGAGGGTGCATGTGAGTCACATACAAACAAATATCAGAGAGAAATGAGATCCCGAGAGACGGAGTTTTGTGTTTGCGAGAGTGAAAGATATTTCACAAGGAGAGTGATAGCTAGAGAGACATATCAGGGAACGCGAGATATCCCTAGGGAGAGAGAGTGTGTGTGAGCGACATACAAGGGAATGGTGGAGAGATATGAGACCCTGGGAGACAGAGTTTGTGTTTGTGTGAGAGAAAGAGATATTTAAGAGGGAGAGTGGTAGCTTCTCATACCTAAGGAGCGCAAGACATCTCTGTGTGAGAGGGGGTGTGCGAGCGGCACACAGGGGAATAGTAGAGAGAAATGAGACCCCGGGAGATGAAGTTTGTGTTTGTGTGAGAGAAAGAGATTTCACAGGGAGAATCATAGTTAGAGACACATAGCAGGGAGCGAGATATACTTAGAGAGAGATAGAGTGAAGGTCGAGGGAGAGAGTACCGTCAGTGTGTTATGAAGATAAAAGATCATTGTCGACATACAAGTAGCACGAGAGATACCCGAGAGACGATGAAGGCGTATAGGTCTAGAGAGAGATATAAGCATGAGTGATAGCTATATAAGACGAATATCTAGATTAAAGGGATTCAAATATTTAAACTAGAGATCACGACATCGATAATATCATAACGAAAATTGGTCTATCAAACATGCATATTCATTTGAATTTGGGGACACATGTAATGCTATATAGTTTATCAATATTAGTGATCCATAGATTCTTTAATTAGAGACAATGCATGGTTTGTATGCAATTAATGTCTAAACGGGATTACACTATATGTTGCATGTGTCGAACACATTATACGTGTTTGAGAAGTAAAAAAAACCCGCATGAAACACACATTAATTGGAGACAGTTAGCGAGGAATGCATACATTGGATTTCAACATAAAGTGGTTTCAAATATTTGAAAATCCAAATTAAGATGGATCCAGCCTTATGAATCTGAGATCATGCCATTTGTAAACCATATTTATGTATAAAGGGTGTTGTGCTTTTGAAAGTATATATAAAAAATGATGTATATAGATTTGTATTCGAATACAAAATGGATCCTGCCCGAAAAAAATACAAACTAGATTTGAATTGAGTTGGCACGGTAAACGTGCACTCTTTCTCTGCAAAAATTTGAACGAAGCGGGGAAACTCGCAGTAACCGCCCGAAACCAAAATCTGCGAGATGGAAATTACTGCCTATCCCTGAGACGCAAAGCCTAAAAACTCGATTTCTATAGGTTTCGATAGGGGTAGGCTTGTAATTTCACTCAAACGTGACATAACCGCCTCCGCCTCTCACCTCCCCGGATTCATACATGGTGGGCGCCAAAACACAGTTTCTCCTCGGCCGAAATCGCCTCTCACCTCCCTCCCCGATTCATACATGGTGGGCGCCAAAACAAACTCTCCTCGGCCGAAATCTCCGTCGGCAAATATTCGGTGTATGCGAGATTACCGTCTATCCCCAACCGACTAATATTGCTGTGATGTAGGAAATTTTAAACGGGGGCTAAGTTTGTAAATTTCCTTGCATTTGAGACAAGCGCGCCCTAAATACATGGTTCCCCCTACCTCTCTCCCTCCATTTCCCCATTCTTACTTTGTGGGCGCCAAAACACCCTCTCCACCGCAGTCTCCTCCGTCCGCCACCCCATCCACCGCCGTCCTCCTCCACCATGCCGGAGCTGATACCCCAACGCCGTCATCCATTACAAGAGATCGACCTCTCTCATCCACAGCTTCGGACCAGGATCCTTGCATCGCGTCCTCTCGCTTCATCCGCGCCGTCATCCACCTTACCGAGGCCGCTCGTACGACCGTCTCTTCCATCGCGCCGGGATATTTCCCTCGCTGCCACTGTCTGCCCTCCTAGATCTGCTTCCACGCCGCCGACAGCCATCGCTACCGCAACACCCTCAACGCCTCAGCAGATGCTTACACGGCGCCACACCAGAGGCAGTACTCTTTCATATCTGCTCAAGTTATTTATCTCAGCAAGAAAATAGATCGCCACTGCTTACTATGATTTCTTGTCCATCACTTAGAATCTTACTTGTTATTTGAAACCAAACATTGGTTGCGAAGTTGCCTTTGTCCGGTTTGCACCTTCAGATCCGCCATGGCATGCTCACCACTATACTCGGAATGCTTATGGTTTTCCCCTTTTATATTCCACATTAGCTTAAATGACAGTCGAGTGAATTTCAAATTGGGGTCAGTCCATTTTTGGGATTTCGCCGGAGGAAAGGAAGGGGCTCACCAGAGGGCTGCCTCATTATCTATCTTAGGGTTTTGGGTGGGGACAGTGGTTGTGGGGGGTTGTCGTCGGGCTATGGTGGGGCCTCGCCGAAGGCAAAACTCGACACGGGTGGGGGGGTGGGGTTAGCTAGAGGGATGGCCGGGGGCGGCGGAAGACCAGAGGTGGTGGGCGGTTCAGGGGATGGTGGTTCGGCCGGCGGCCCGTGCGGTGGTCTTTAGGTTAAGAATAAGAGGCGAGGAAGAAGAAGGGTTAGGAGAGGTAGGATCTTCATCCAACCGCCTAAAATGGTCGACTGACCCAAATGACGAAAGTCAGGCGACTTGCATGTAGACATTCCCATATATTCGGTACCATCATCGTAGGTGCTTCGAGGCGTACGTGCAAGCAGTGCTCCTCAACCCATCAAGCTAAACAACATGCCACTCATAATTCCAAACTTAGTTGCTCAAATACGAATTTGATATGATGCTGACATGTACTAAAACAGAGAATGTTTAATTGGTCAGCTAATGTTCCTACTTTACTTTAGAAAAGCACATGCACAGTGTACAAGTCTATTCGGTCGCTTGTCATGGACGCTTTCAACTCTTCGTGTTGGTCTTCATGTCGATTGTCATGGACGCTTTCAACTCTTCGTATTCGGTCGTATGTGTTGCCTTTGAGAGTTAGACTGATAGTAACAGTACTGCGCCTTTAGTTGTAGAGAGCTGGTATCCGAAGCCTTTCTAGCCGTACCGGCAATACTAGCACATATTTTCCAGCAAGTTCCACTTTCCTGATTTTACTCTTGATGCTTAGGGTTTTCCCATTATATCTACACTATGATCTGCGTAGGTGCTTTGTGTCCTACTAGCAGCTGTCCACCCTTTAAAGCTGAATAACACACCAATCATACGTCCTAAGGTTCTTCAAATACGAATGAGATATGATACTAACATTAGCTAACAGACACACATTTAATTGGTTAGCTAATGCTCCCACTTGAGTTTCCAAATGCATGTGGCCACATATAGAGAGACATCATGGAATGGCATTTCTTTGGGCGCTCTGATTCATCATGGGTGGGCAACCAACATTGTATAGAAAGAAGGGGAATCTCAATAATATGCTTCCCCTTCTATTCTTTAACTTGTTCCTCTTCTGTTCTTCTTTAGTAAGTATTTTATGTTCCTTGTCAGGAAGGGGAGAAGGGACATCTGCAGTCAACAGCTCTATTGGGCCAGCTCTGCTACATGATTTCGCACTTCGAGTTGGTCTGCCATAATATCCCGGAAATGGTGGGAGCCGCGCGGTCTTTGATAGACTAGACTGATAGTAACAACAGCGCGCCTTCAGATGAATAGATCTGGCCTGTAGGTGATCGATAGGCTGCATATTAGTAGCGGAAAAACCCTATGTTTTCCAGCCAGTTCTGCTTTCCCGATTTATTTATGGTGGTTATGGTGTACCCCTTTTATCTACACTACGATCTGCCTAGTGGCTGTGCGCTCTCGTTATCATGGTTTGGCAATAAACTTTCTATACGGTATATTATGAACCTATCATCTGCCAACTATCCTTACATCTAGAGTTCCCAACAGGGAGCCTATTTTTGTGTGTAGTTGTGCCAGATTATATTAATCTACTCAGCATATTACAGCACACATGGGCTCTCTCATCAGAATCCAGTGATAGCACACAAGGGTTTACAGGGAGCCCCTATTATATTACAATATCCTCTGCATTACAAAGATAATATCACTACTATTTATGTTTTCATGCTTTTCAGATATTGTACGTAATCACAATGAATATAAGAATGCGCACATCAGAAGAATATTGTGGAATAGTTCAATGGGTAACAAACTTGGCGTCAAGGGATTGAGGTCCATTGTGGATGCAATGAAACCCACATGCTCCCGACCTATAGATTCGTATTCAGAATATGATCCTAATGACTATTCTGAGCTCTAGGAGTCAAAGGTAGATGGCCTATCCTATTCACCCAATAAGGTGCCTGTTCTAATTTGGCAAGGTTTTATTGGTTGCATGTATCTTGCGTAAGGTGTCTTGCATTTCTTTTGCTTCGTTGCACCGCTATCTGCTTAGTTTACTCATGATATATGTGAAGATGCCATGCCCATCCATTATCAATACCTATTCCATTTGTCATCATACCATGTTTTTCCATTCAAATGCTATTCTTGTGTTTCAGACATCCAAAAGGAAGAGGGTGATTGTAGAACCTGAAGGAGTACAAGCAAAGTCCTTCAAAAAGGTGGTGCTACCAGAGAAATCAGATAACACCCCACTTATATTGGCGATAGAACCAGCGCCACAAAACCTAGGATATCGCAACTATGCTGGTCGCTGCTTTGCTCTTGTGAGTACCTATTGTCCTATCGCTGTACTTACATTCATACCTGGTGGATTATGTGAGATCATTGTGCATTATAGCTTACTTATCCACTGTTTGCTCCAAATTATCAGATCTATATTAATTCTTACATTAATGTAGAATAAATCCAATGCTTATGAAGAAATTTAGTTCTGCATTGTTCTTGTAAGTATTTGCTGTCCTTCATCACTGTACTTATATTATCAGCTAGTTCTTCATGTACACTTTGCAGCTTATTTTCCCTTGCCCTCCATTTTCTACACATCAGATCTACAGTTACTCTTGCCAAAATATTGGATAAAACCAATGTTAATGAAGAAGTTTAGCTCTGCATTGCTCTTGTCAGTGCCTTTTGCCTGTATGCTGTATTTACATTTGTACTCTGCATCTTAGGTTAAATAATCACCATTTGTTCCTATATTTTCACATCTATTTTTACTCTTAACAAAATGTAGAATAAAGGCAATGCTGTTGAAGAAGAGTGTGCGGTAAACTTCTTGAATTACCCCCCCATCAATATGGACAAGGGCTTTATAGGGCCAGTCTTCAGTACTAATGTAAGTTTGTCCTCCTCGAGCCTTCAAACTTTGTTGTGTATATTTGGATAGCTATGAGTGCAAATGCTGTTTATTTTTGTCATCTGCATCAAATTGCTTGTTCAAAGTTTATAATGAAGAAGTACATAAACATAAGTTTGTCCTTCTCAATTTCAGTCTTTAGTAGTACAACCTAGTTCCTTATTGATACCATGTAAATTAAACTAAACATAGCAAGTTATCTTCTTTAGCACTGCGTGTATGCTTGTGTTCTTGATCTGTAATCCAGTGGTGTGGTGAAACTACCAACTCCAGCACAATGTCATATCCTGCTATGTCTCAACTACGAACAATGCCATATTATATTAATGTTATTTAAATCATGTCTCTTTATTTACCAATCTGAAATGGTATAAATTGATAGTACACTCACTGTTCATGCTTATATGTTGTTTAGCACTACATGTATGCTTGTGTTATTGATCTGTAATCCAGTGGTATGGTGAAGCTGGCCGCTCCTGCACAATGCCATTTCCTGCCGTCTTAACTATGAACAATGCCTATTATGTTAATGCTATTTTAAACCGTGTCTCTTTATTTCTGATAAAGAAATGAGATGAATTGACAGCGCTGATGCTTATATGTGCAAAACCTGTTATCTACCTACTTGTTTCTCTTTCAGGGTGACAGCACTGATGCTAGGAAGAACTGCCACAATGATAGTGAGACAAACCCATTGTTTGTCCCTCTAACATATATTCCAGAGAAGAAGGCAACACATCTTGAGGGTAGCGATACAACCCCAAAGTCATGTCCTGATGTAGTGTCGAACTTACTCAGTGACACAAGCTCGATGAAGTTGCCGCCTGAATCTGTTCGACTTCTTCAGTCTGAAATTCAAGCAGAAAGACATGCTTCCGCTCAAATCCGACTGGAACTCCAATCTCTATGCAAGATTAACCATAAGTACAGGACATCTATTGATGCTATGCAGCTTGAGTTGGTGGATATAAGTGTCAAACAAGCGCAGTCTCATCAGGTTGCTAAGCTGCTTGCGCTGCAGCTCCTGGGTTGGGCTAACCTTTCTTGAACTGTGTTGAAGTGCTGTCGGTTCTGGCTATTATTTTGTCGGCCTGTTTACTTCCACTGGTGGCGACCTGCCCAGTTTATGGACTTTGCTGTCTTGTTGCCCTTTATTATTGCTGGCGGCAAACTTTGATGCCCAGGGGATGTAATATGTTGTAATTTTTTGTTTTATAGTCTAGGTTTATTCTTCATCACGATGCTGTAATTTATTTGCTGTTTATGCTATCGTCGCTCTGAGGAAAGGTTGTAATCTTTGATCGGAGCGCAATGAGCCAATAGGTTAGGTTTATAAAAAAAAATTGGTACTAAAACTGGCCGATCGCCAATCGCTAGTACAGGCCGAACTGGGGGCCTACAATCATCTTGGGCCATTAGTTAGGTCTATACTTAATCTGGCCCACTATTAGTTTTGGTCCTTTAAAAGGCCGAGTTAACCGCTTGCCTTAATTGGGCCAGAAAATTAAATAGGCTTTTAACAGGTTGAGATCTAGATTGAGCCTTAATTGTGGCGAACAAAGCACGGGCCGACAGCAGGCTGTAATATACATCGGCCCATTACCGGCCCATTTGTATGACGGGCCATTAACAGGCTGAAATGTTTTTGGGCCTTGGCTGACCCAAGTAGATGATGGGCTGGAAGCAGGCCGGATGTATAACGGTCCAAAATTACGCCCAACACTATCAAGGGCCTTTAACGGGCCAATAGGCAGTCTGGGCTAGAATGTATCCATGAAGACTACGGGCCATTAAGAGGCCGAAAGTAACTACGGACCAGAATTAGGCCCAGGTGCAACTCGGGCCTTTAAATGGCCGAAAGTGAAATAGGGCCGAAAGAGGCCGATATGTAGACATGGCCGCAGACAGGCGAAACTAATATCGGGCCAAACTGTTAAATGGGCCATTAAGAGGCCGAAGAGCAAATCAGGCCCCCAATGGACCGATGGCACAGTAGATGTTAAAGGGCCATATCTGTTATGGGCCGTAATTTGGCCCAAGATATGTAAGTCAGTTAATGGGCTAGATCAGGTATGGACCATAATTTGGCCCAAACTTTTGCAGGCTGTTAATGGGCCGGATCTGTTATGGGCCGTAAATTGGCTCGAAATATTGCAGTCCTTTAACGGCCCGTATCTAATGTGGGCCATAATTTGGTCTAGAAAATGTTAGGCTGTTAATGGGCCGGCCCATTAGATCTGATGAAATCTTGTGGGCCTGTTCCTGGGCCGGCTTTTAAACCTATATGGGCATCTATTGGGCCGTCCCACATGTCAACGTTTCATTGGCGATTCTTGTCCAATGGACAGTTGACATCTATCCCAATGCTGAGCTGACACGTGGATCATCGGCAAATGAGAATTTTACACGTAGAAAATCATCATTGGTCTGGGCTGTTATCGGGTTATCAGATCCAAACCGGAACCCGATAGCTCAACGGCGAGCCGTTACGGTGGATGCCACGTGTCGGTTACCCTTGATGAAAGCACTTCCATGACGCGGCATTTATCATCATGGAAGTGGACACTTCCGTGATGATAATTTGGTAATGTCATGGAACACTTCTATGACAACACAGGTATGACTATCTTGATTCTGTCATAAAATCGTCATGGATGTACATGCATGACAGAAAACGTGACCTACTGTGACAAACACGTATCATCACGGAAGTGTATTTTTTTGTAGTGTACGTACGCATCCGTGAACACACCTCACTCAGTGTCAGGACTTTTCGATTTCCGGAGCACGTGCCACATCAAATTTGTGCATTGGCTATTCAAACATCACACAACACCTCTTTGGGCCACATGCATGCAGGCGGCGGTTATCCTAGGACACTCACGTGTGACGCTTCTGCCTGTGGGCCCGCGAGGTCATCGTAGATGCATGCATCACTTTGACCTACATCGGGAGAGGTTAATTAATTTCACCATCAAGGAGGATTCTTTTGGGGTTGTATTACGGTAGGAGCATATAGTATGCATCGAAGAGGGGGAAGGGGACCAGCATATGTAGTACGCTTCATGAACCTCGCTCTTGTGGGGACTTTACAGTTTTCTAGGCATGTGCCACATCAAAGTTGTGCATTTTGGGTATTCAACATATGTGTGGCCCACATGCAAAGTGATGGTGGTTGTCCTTTGGCACCCACTCACGCGGTTATCAGCGATATCAATGCTTTCCATCTGTGGGCCCGCTTGGTCCATCACTACTTTGCTTGACAACGAGAGACGTTAGTTTGACTTAGGAGGGGATTATTATTTTTGTTTGTGTTACGGTATATAGGTCATGCTCTGGGATGACATGATATAGTTTGAGCACACATGCATGTGTACACATGAATCCCTCCCATTGAGTCGAAGTGTCCAGTACCACGACACGTCATGAACGATCTTGCTTTGTGTGGGGACTGTACGATTTTCGACGCACGCACCACATCAATGTTGTGAATGGTATTCAAACATGCATGCATGCATCAGCTCCATACATACATATGCATGTAGTGGTTGTCTTCGAACGGTACACTCCCTCGCATGGTTATCAGCGACAAGCCTATATATTCATGGGCCCGCTTCGACATCCATGATCACTTTGACCGACAACAAGATAGGTTACCATGGCGGATTAATTCTTCCTTTGGTTCGTGTTATTGTAGTAGGTCATGGTGAGATTCATACCTAATTAAGTTTGAGCGCATACTATGCATGGATGCATGAATCCCCGTCATCGGCTCAAAGTGTGGTGTGACAGACGACATATATATGCATCGTCAACTAACCCTCGCTTCGTGTGGGGATTTCTGGTTCCAAAGCACGGTGCCACATCAAAGTTGTTCCATTGTGTATTCAAACATCAACACCTCCATACATATGTTTGGGCCACACGCAGGCAGTGGTTGTCTTCGGGGACTAGCTACTTGTGTGATTATTGGCAAGCTAGCCCATCTCTGGGGTCGCATGGACAACCATCACTTTGACCAACAACAAGAGAGAGGTTGTACGACCAAGGTGGATTATTCTTGGTCCGTTTTACGATACATCTTGGTGAGATGCCCTCTCCCGCCAACTGAAAGTGTGTGTGCGTGTGTGTGTGTGATGGGGCTGGGGAACTGCTACTCCGCACTTTGCTAGGTGAACCTCCATGGGGGCGGGCATGCGTTCATAGCTTAGGATTCCCCTCCTGCCGACACGTGTGGGGGGGGGGGTGCAAGCAATACCGTGTGCTTTGCGAGATAGGTGCCACATCGAAGTTGTGCATTTAGTATTTGAACATCAATCCACCCTTTTCATACATATATTTGGTCCACATGCAAGTGTGTTCATGTTCTGACCCTTTCCCGCGTCATTTTCGCCAAATTTATGAACATTAGACAAGTCGGATGATGCAATAGACACGGTTCACTCACACTAACCGTGTGCCACGCCGGTGCCCCTGTCACGCACATCAGCACAGTACATTGGGCTCCACGAGGCTTCCCCTCTCAAAAATATCTACCCGCCTGCAGGTTTTTTCTGTTTGATAACACACGGTGATTATGTTTCGACCGTGTGTGATGTTTGTTGTTCCCGCTCCCGCCTGCATCCCTCGAAAATATCTGCCCAACTCGAGGGTTTTTCTATTTCATAACACATGGTTGTTATTTCCGGATCGTGTGCGATGCACCATCATCCAAATTTTCAATAGCCCCAGCATTTTACTCCCATGTTTGACTCCCGCGTAGTAAAATTTTCAGTAGCCGCATCATTTCCTCAAACACCCCCGTCCACACACACACCCCAAAACCTCCTCGGGCGCGCGCACATGCGCACACACACCCCCCACCACAACCCCCCCCTCACTCGAAACCCTAGCAAGGTCGCCGCCGCTGCTGCGAGGCCTCCATTGTCAACATCTGCCGGTTTGCCCGTGCAGCTTACCCATCGATCTCCATACCTAGGCCGCCCTGAGTTTCTTAGATGACGCCTGCCAAACACCCCATTTCCCACAGATCCCCATCCCCATCCCCCACTCCAAAGCGTCGCAGCCTAAGCCCAGCTACGCTTCCCATGGAGCTCGAGGAGCGACTGGCCCAAAAGAGGTGTATCGCGGCCTCTTCGCCTGACGTCGCCGAGGTGGCCGCTGAGGAAGCTGACGACCATTACTAGCCGTAGGCACTCAATCAGCGGGCTAGAGTATGCGGGTGTGTCGCGGACATCGGCTACGACATCAAGGTCATCGACAGCGATGGCCTGACGCGGGCTATGTCACAAGTTAAGTGGACCACCTCCAACCCCTCGGGTAACCACCGTCGACCTCATCCATTGCCCCGCCGCTGATCTCCTCTGGCTCGCCGTCAAGAATTTGCCATCCTACATCGCCATCGAGCCCCTTTTGTCATTTCTGAAGGACAAGTTCTGCGACGCTGGCTTGGGATCCACAACTTCCAAGTCAGACCTCATCGACGGCGACCAAGAGGAGGGCACCCTCTCCGGCTCTTCCAAGGGGAAAGAGCCCGTCTGCGACATCAGGGAGGGCACCCTACATCCGTGCTCTTCCAAAGGGAAGGAGCCCATATGCGACAACATGGAGCGCACCCAGGGTCCGTGCTCTTCCCACGGGAACGAGCCCATCTGTGACAAGTGAGGAAACCCATGATTTGTTTTGCCATGCCTCTTCATAGGGGGGAACCCATGATTTGTTTTGTCGAGTCCCTTTTGTAGTGTAGTGAGAATATGTCCAGTTTTAATTGCTATATTTGGTTGTTTGCAGTATGCCTTGTTTATTTCAGTTGTTCACAATGTGATGCTCTATATGTGCTACTATTTACTGTGTAGTACATTTTCATCAATACCAGTTTTAAACATACCGATAGGAATGCATATATTTGCTTGTTGTTAAGCCTGTTATAGCTAGCATATGCCTCTTTTAAAGTTTTTTGGTTGTTCGATTGTTTGTAGTTAGCATATGTCCAGTTTCAAATGCTATCTTTGGTTGTTCGTAGTATGCCTTGTTTATTCCAGTTATTCACAACGTGATGTTCTATATGTGCAAATATGAACTGTGCAGTTCAATTTCATCAATACCAGTTTCAACAATACCACTATCACTAGTGCAGAGACGTGCTATACAAACGGTTTTTACCCCCTTTCCGTGATGGAGTTTTAAACAGTCGCCTAGGGAGTGTGTGCGATAGGGGGTCCTTCCCACACGACCCAGAAACCGTCGGGGATAGGCCCTCCGGCCACACATGCGGGGGCAAAATGAGCTCGTGTGCGATCGGGCGAGGCATCGAAACCCAATCATTTTCGTTCGTATGTACATCCCACACGGTGTATCCCAGAAAAACATTTCCGTTCGTATGTATATCACACACAGTTTTTTGTGTGGAAACGTTTGTGCAAGGTGGCCTAACGCAAACAGTTCTCTGCCGGAAGCCGTGTGTGATTGTTAGTTGATCCAACACGCCTACTTTCTAGAAACCGTGTGGGTTGTTTGAGTTCATCGCCCACAGTGATGTCTGAGTAATCATCTGCAATAGAAAACCCCAATAAGCAGGGTAATTAGCCTATTATTGATAATCCATGTTGTAATCAAATAGACATTTCTTATAAAACACACCAGATATTTCATATCCGTATAACGGCAACCAGGATTTCATAATCGAATTACATCAGATAGCTTCAGCACTCAGTTACGCCATTACACAACAGCACCAAGTTTCACATGAAACATCGAAAACCTTTGGAAAGTAGCATCATACACAGTAAATAGACAGATGAATCTCATCTGGGAAACTGCAGAAGCGGAAGGCAAATATTGAGCCTTCAGTGATGTTGAATGTCCTTGCAACTTTAGGCCAGTGGCTATGGATAATTGCCCGCCCAACCTTCGTCCTCTTCAGGAAGACTTCAATATTGTACCGTGTGTGTTGAATGAATACCTTCCTCGCCTCTTGACCATGCAGGTGGTTTGAGAGGTAATCATCAGTGAACTGCTTTGAAAAGTACTGAAAACAAAGATATGCATAAATCGCTGTTATAAATTTTGAAATGGCGCAAGGGGTAAAAACAAGGTAAAAGAGTTAGTACCATCCTATAGTTGACTGATGTCTTATTCATTGTGCAAACAAAGATCTTGCTATTATTCGTCGCAAGTTTCTTCATCCTAACAATCTTTCTGAGTTTCTTGACTTGACTGATATTCATGGACATCTCATTTCCCCATATGCAAAATGGGTCGAACAGTGGGTCTAAGCCTCTGACAGCAGGACCTACATGTGCAAGACCAAATTGTAAGAAACCTAAATATTAGAATGATTCCTGCAACTGCACAATAATTTCCTATTAGCGAAAGGACCATGCATGAGCAAACCTCGATGGTAAGCCGTAGTGTCTCCCATTCTTTCCCTGCAACACATATAAGGAAGATCTTGATCAGGTTAACTGAGAGTTGCCATACTATCAGTAGAATATGTATTGAGTACAGCCAAATTCGATTTATTTCTCACATGCATAACAACACAAAATTGTACCCACATCAAATGAAAATCAAATTGCCGAATTGAACCAAACAGTTAAATGGACAGCAGACCAAATGAACCAAAACAGTTAACTGAGCACGACATTGCAGAATAGAAACATGTACTAGAAGATAAGATAGTTAACAAAACAAAGAATGCTTGAGAATAGTACTACGAAATGTAGCAATTGTTGGACCAAACTGTTAACTGAACATTACATTTTAGAGGACCAAACTATTAACTGAATATCAGATTGCATATTAACATTACAGAGGACAAATCACTAAAAGGCACTGGCGGTGGCCTTAAGAAAACAACATGAACTGTATTTTAAAGTAGACAACCGCGTGGCGGTGTTGACGGTGGCCTCGAAGACGAGGTGCTCCTCCAAGATCTGGCGGTCGGCATGCATGGCAGCCATAGTAACCTCGTGCACGCGTGCGGCCGTGATTTGCTTCTCCGCTGCCAGATGCTACTGAGCTCCACATTATACTGCGTGCAAAATGGCTGTGGGCGGCGCTTAATTGGAAGGCGGGGCCAGTGATTTTGGTGGAAGGTGTCGCGCCGTCGGTCGGGGCATGTGGGATGGGGAAGGAGGAGGATGGTGTGGGTGGGGTGTCGATTACCTGACCATATCGACGAGGCCGCGCAACAAGAAGAAGGGTCGGCGGCGAGGAGGCCGCTCAGCAAGAAGAAGGGTCAGCGGCGAGGAGGCGACGCTGCAAGAAGAAGGGTCACCGGCGAGGAGGCGGTGCTGCAAGAAGAAGGGTAGCCGGTGAGGAGGCAGCGCTGCAAGAAGAAGGGTCGCCAGCGAGGAGGCTGAGCTGGCAGTAAGCAACAGTGAAGGTTTGAACTTGGAAAGCAAGGAGGAACAGTGGAAATGTGGCTTTTGGTGGGAGGAAGGGGGCGGGGAGATAGATATTTCCGTGGTGGCAGAAAAATTTCGCTCGGTGCTGTGAGAAACTAGCGCGCAAGTGTGGTTCAAGCGCGGGCGGTGGACTGTAGACGACGAAGCTTCCTGCGTAAGCCAGACAAGATGGTGCGCCAAGATATTTTATATCACATCCCACACGATTCTTGCTAGTAAACTATTTGTGGTATACCTGATTTTTTCATTATGTTTTGAAAGACAAAATGGTGTTACAGAGGGAAAGGATGGTGTTTGAATTGCTAGAACATTTATCTACAGTTAACATGCAACTACATGAGTGTCGTGTTTAAATTTGGAATTATTCCGGGTTCGTTTGGCATTTTTATGCAATAATTGGGTTTCTAGGCATTTAATGTGCATAATTCAAATTTGAACTACAAGCACATGCTCCACCGCACCAAAGTTTGTTGAAAAATCACATGTGTGTCTTTGGGTGAATTTATAGGTCCCATGCAAGAATGGGAATGAAATTCAAACATCTGGGCGTCGTGGCTCAGCCGGGAACATCGAGAAACTTGGTTTTTAAATTCCTGTAAATTCAAAACTCACCTGAAAATCATGAAACTTGGCATGGTGTCATTTCATGGTACCAACATGCTGTGGTAAAAAAATTGGCCGCATTTGGACTAGTTTTGGTCTAAGCTTATTGCAAATCGGAGCTTCTCTCGAGAAGAGTCGTGGTTCCCGAGGGGGGACGTGTCACCTTTGTGTGCGAAACGATATACGCTGCCTCCCCCCCTTGATTTTTTACAGAAGCAACATAGAACTATATGAGTGTCATGTTAAAATTTGGAATTATTCCAGGTTCGTTTGGCCTTTTTTATACATTAATTGAATTTCTGGGCATTTAATGTGCATAATTCAAATTTGAACTACAAGCACATGCTCCATTGCACCAAAGTTGGTTGAAAAATCACATGAGTGTCCTTGGGTGAATTTCTAGGTCCCATGCAAGAAATGGGAATGAAATTCAAACATCTCGGAGTCGTGGCTCGGCCGGAAATATTGAGAAACTTGGTTTTTTAATTCCTGTAAATCCAAAACACGCCTGAAAATCATGAAACTTGGCATGGTGTCATGACATGGCACCAACATGCTGTGGTAATTTTTTTGGCCAAATTGGGACAAGCTTTGGTATAAACTTCTTGCAAACCAGAGCTTCTCTCAAGAAGTCTCGTGGTTCCAAGAGGGAACGTGTCACCTCCGTGTGTGAAACGACATACACTGCCTTCAGCTGCCTTAATTTTTTTTACACAGGCAGCTTAGACCAAATAGGAGTTTCGTGCTAAATTATGGAATTATTCCGGGTTCGTTTGGCCTTTTTTATACATTAATTGAATTTTTGGGCATTTAATGTGCATAATTCAAATTTGAACTACAAGCACATGCTCCAGTGCACCAAAGTTGGTTGAAAAATCACATGTGTGTGCTTGGGTGAATTTCTAGGTCCCATGCAAGAAATGGGAATGCAGTTCAAACATCTGGGCGTCGTGGCTCGGCCGGAAATATTGAGAAACTTGGTTTTTTAATTCCTGTAAATCCAAAACACGCCTGAAAATCATGAAACCTGGCATGGTGTCATGACATGGCACCAACATGTTGTGGTAAATTTTTTGGCCGAATTGGGACAAGCTGTGGTATAAGCTTCTTGCAAACCGGAGCTTCTCTCAAGAAGGCTCGTGGTTTCGAGAGGAAACGTGTCACCTCCGTGTGCGAAATGACATACACTGCCTTCTCCCGCCTTAATTTTTTTACACAGATAGCTTAGACCAAATAGGAGTTTCGTGCTAAATTTTGGAAATATTCCGGGTTTGTTTGGCCTTTTTTATACATTAATTGAATTTCTAGGCATTTAATGTACATAATTCAAATTTGAACTACAAGCACATGCTCGAGTGAACCAAAGTTGGTTGAAAAATCACATGTGTGTCCTTGGGTGAATTTCTAGGTCCCATGCAAGAAATGGGAATGGAATTCAAACATCTGGGCGTCGTGGCTCGGCCGGAAATATTGAGAAACTTGGTTTTTTAATTCCTATAAATCCAAAACACGCCTGAAAATCATGAAACTTGGCATGGTGTCATGACATGGCACCAACATGCCATGGTAATTTTTTTGGCCGAATTGGGACAAGCTTTGGTATAAGCTTCTTGCAAACCGGAGCTTCTCTCAAGAAGGCTCGTGGTTCCGAGAGGGAACGTGTCACCTCCGTGTGCGAAACGACATACACTGCCTTCTCCCGCCTTGATTTTTTTACACAGGCAGCTTAGACCAAATAGGAGTTTCGTGCTAAATTTTGGAATTATTCCGGGTTCGTTTGGCCTTTTTATACATTAATTGATTTTCCAAGCATTTAATGCACATAATTCAAATTTGAAGTACAAGCGCATGCTCCAGTGCGCAAAAGTTAGTTGGAAAATCATTTATGTGTACTTGGGCGAATTTCTAGGTCCCATGCAAGAAGTGGCAATGAAATTCAAACATCTGGGCGTCTTGGCTTGGCCGGAAACATCGAGAAACTTGGTTTTAAAATTCCCGTAAATCCAAAACTCGCCTGAAAATCATGAAACTTGGCATGGTTTCATGATATGGCACCAACATGCTGTGGTAAATTTTTTGTCCGATTTGCGAAGGTGCACACATTAACAATCAACAAAGTCATTTTGGAACTAGTGATGTCATGTTACAAATCGGAAACACAAGTATTATTGAAACCATGGGTGTTCTACTTACCATTTACGTGCCGCCACGCGTCCCCTTTTTTTATTGGCTAGGGGGTGCCGTGCGGGGTAGCTATTTGAGTATGGGAGGCATGCGATCAGACCCCTGCGCGTGCTCATCGGGAGGAGAGCCCTTTCACCTCTATCCACCGCCCACCTCCCTCCCAACGTCTCCATTAATGGCGCCCGAGCCCCTATTTCATGGCATGGCTATGTCTCACTCGACTGAGATTTAAGAGAGAAAAAAGAAAATCTCAGAAGAAAGTTTTGCACGGATCTTGATGTAAGATCCGACGGACCTATGCAGCATCGACTGCGACTTAAAGCAAGACTGATGAATATAAGGACGATGACAGTGGATAATAATTGTCTTACATATTTAGGAAGATAATTAAAAAATCCACATGCGGCAATGCCTGAAATACACAAGGGCAAAAGAAGAAGGAAGACAACGATCTGGCTTGTTGATCTCTACTTTCTTGATGCGTTGATGCAGGCCGCGGGAACTAGTCTCCGCGGCGAGCGGCGATGAGCTCTTTCGTGTCCTCAAGACGCTGCTTGAGAGCATCCATGGATTCCTCCACCAGCCTTTGGCGCTCGATGCGGAGCATGGCATTCTCGTCCATAAATTTCTTGATGATGACGCCGGTCCTCTGCAACAAGGCAGTGGTCTCCTCATGCCGCTTCGTCGTTCCAGCGATCTTCGCCCTCAGTAGGTCACGCTCGGTGCGGAGCTTTGCCTTGTCCTCCCCTAGTCCCCGGATGACGCTGGTAGCATTTTCAAACGAGGCATTCATCTCGTCCTGCTGCTTCATCCAGTCGGAGATCCGACCCATCAGGTCATCGAGCATAGCGCGCATGGTCCTGTGAGAGTCCTTGCCTACCTGCGAGACATTTTCCCAGGCTGCCGCAGCACGGGAGGACATCTCTGCTGCATTCATGGCGTGGTGAGACATCTTTGCTGCTTCCGCGGCGCGGCCGGACCAGTCTGCTACATCGACGGCGTGGCGGGACCTATGTGCTGCTTCTGCAGCGCGGCGGGACCTCTGTGCTGCTACGGTCGCACGGCAGGACATGTTGGCTGCTTTCGCGGCGAGGCGGGACATCTCTCGTGCTTCTGCTTCCATGCTCGCCTCTCCTTGGTAGTAATCTCTCGACCCAGAACTCACACTGGCCATGGCAGACGCAAGGGAACGACAATGAATGACTTGTTTGTTTTTGTGGATGAGGAGTTGAGGAGGAATGTGCAGTCATCTTGGAGTAGTAGTATTTATAACCAAGTACTAATACGCCCCTAAGTGGGAAACCATTTAGGTTTTGATCGGTGTGAACAGGTTTGCAATTAAATATAGCGTGGTAGTAATTTGGAATGTGACGGGACACAGGCTCAAAATTTATTGACGGTTCTATAATTTCTAAGTGCGACACTATTCCCGGACGGCGTAACGTGGGCACGCTTTCTCGGCTGCGTACGTGCCGTTTGCACCATAGGGTGCACCGCAATAGGCGATGTCAGCACACGTCTTGTTCCAACAACCGTGCGCGCTCGTTATTACCATTGCGCACGCTTCTTTTAATTACAATTTGTGCCCGTCTAGCGCACACATGTTGATCTGTCTAACTGTTCTGTTTATTGTGGCTAATCGCAAACAGTTCATCCGTGTGAAGTGTATGCCATCAATCGCAGACACATTGATCTGGCTGACCGTTTCTGTTGTGTTGCCTAATTGCAAACAGTTCATCTGTCTGAAGTGTATGGCCTCAATCGCACACACCTTTATCTGGCTGCCCGTTTCTGTTGTTCCGCCTCATCACAAACAGTTAATCCGACTGAACTGTAAGCCGTATATCACGCACGCCTTCATTTGGCTGCCCATTTCTGTTCTTCTTCGTCATCGCAAATAGTTCATTGAACTGAACCGTATGCCCCGCATCACACACGCAACTAAAATCTGAACCGTGTTTGATGTATCCGCCATCGCAAATGTTATGCATCTTTTTTGACAGTTTTTTTACATCATCGTTTGTGATTAATGCATCACACACAGTTTCGTCGAAGGGTCTCTGATTGTAGTGTCGCGTTAGCAGCATCTTCCAGTAGTGTATGAATGACTACATTTGGTTGCTGCATGTTGTAGTTAACATGCCTTTCCATTTTTATTAAACAATAACCAGTGTACTTAGACCGGCACAATACCAGTTTGAATGACTATGTTTGCTTGTTGTTAAATATTAGGCCTGTTACAGTTAACACACCTTTCCACTTGTTTTGCTAAACTAGCATGCTTAAACCTGCACACTGAAGCTATCTTTTGGAGATTATTTTGTCTGCCATGGATATATTTGGTTGATGTTTAGCCTGTTGTGCTTAACATGCCTCTCGATGTACTTACACAGGATACTTTTAGGAATGACTGCTGTTTTCCATCGAGGTTAGTTTCATCCCATGGCTTATATATACTCACTATTCAGGATATCAGTAGCTGGTACCATATAGGTCGGGGGCTGATAAGGGACTAATCGGTGAATCGTACTTTTAACTGAATATATATGCAACCCATTTATCGTTAGGTTAACTAGGGCCATATGTAATATATCTGAGGCTACATAGCAACATACATTGTACTGAATGTCTAAATATGCAATCCTAGGCTACATAGCAACAAGGAAGAATGTTAACTTAATGTTCTGATGATGTCTAGATATACGTAGAAGAGCAGCAGCAACAACAACAACGACACACAATAGTTAATCGGCCGATAATTTGTAAAAATGCAATAAACTCCCTCCGACCCATAATATAAGATGTTAATTTATCCAATATGTGATTATATTGGATGTTATAAGATATTATATAATGGGATGGAGGGAGTGTTGTACTACATCATTGTGCAATTGCTATTTAGCTTCTAATATTAACTTGGTGCTTTTAGGTACATATGTCATTGGTAAAGATCCGCGCTTCGACCCTTTCTGCGTATGGGGCAATGAGATATTGATGAACTAGCATCAAGTGAGGAAGCTGATAAAGATTGTTAGTAAAATGAGTCAAAAGATGGCAATTAAACTATTTGTTTACACTTTATCCAAGACAACAGCGAACTGCAGGATGGTAAGTAAGAACTCTGCAGCCTTCTTTTTACTGCCCATAATGAGTTGTGTTAGATGACAATGTCTGAATCTTTTTCCTTTGTAGTGGTTCCCAAAGCAGTTTACTCAAGATTACCTCTCAAACTACATGATTGGTGGGCATGCAAAGGTTAAAGTATTTCTACCAGAACACGATGATTATCTAGATGTTTTCATGAAGACAGTGAAGGATGGGCGGTCGGCCATCACAAGGGGTTGGACTAGAGTCGTCCGTGCCTTCTGCATGGAGGAGGGCACAATATGGGCATTCTGCTTCACCTTGTTCAGCAACCAGAATGTATTTCTCCTCTTTCTTTACCGTCTTTAATAGTACAAGTATACGACTGTGGTTCATCATTCTTTATTTGGTGCATATGTAATTCTTGAACATATGTACCTGTGAATCAAATAATGCATTGGTTGTTTGAACCTGATGGATATGAATAAAGCTATATCATACTTTCAAATTCAAATCCGGTACAATTTGAAATAGCAGCAATTAAATTATGGTAAAATTACGCTCTGCAGGTCATTACAGCGCACACGGTCGGTAAAACACAAAAGTTCGTGATATACACCATAATCCAACACGGTTCATAGAGAGGAAACGTGTGTGAGCATGCACGCAGTTGCCATTTGCAAACTGTGTGTGATGTCAGACAATATCACAAACGGTGCGGGCAAACTAAACGTTTGTGATAGTTGCCTTATCGTACACGATTTGCAACCATGAACTGTTTCTGATGTGGTACGCATCGTAAATGTTGCACCACAGAATAACGTGTGCGATAGTTATCATGTACGACGATGTTACGATGGTCCGACGTTTCATAATCCTATCCGACACTCGTACGATGATTAGGTAATCTTCTTAATTAGTTATCGCATACGGTTCAGGAAAAGTGAATGTGTGTGATTGTCTGCTTATGATACACGTTCTATAATCATGAACCATTTGTGATGGGCCGCGCATCATAAATGTAGCACCACAAAATACCGACTGCGATGGCAATGCGAGCACAAACGAGTTGCAAGGATGAAGCATTTGGGATATTCGAGATATCAGAAACAGTTTTATAGGCACAACTGTATGCATCAAGGCTCCCTATCCCCGACGGTTTCTGGGTCGTGTGGGAAGGACCCCCGTATCGCACACACTCACTTGGCAACGGTTCAAAACGCCATCGCGGAAAGGGGTTAAAAATCATTTGTATAGCACCTCGCTGTACCAGTGGATGTAACTTCTCCCAAGTGCAAAAGATTCTAGGTAGATGAAAATCATGATGATATCAATCCACAAAGAAGGATGTACACACGAAATAGTTACAAAAGGAAAGAACAAGATATCCACAAGGAAGTCATAAATATACCAATAAGATATTTGCTTGAAAGCATAGCACATGGCTAGATATGGTCTTATTGTATATAAATGAACTCCTACCATGCATCCATCAAAGACATCACAACTAGCGACACGATATCATCGTTGGGATGCTTTGATAAAGGAAACAAGTATCACAAGAATGAATCAAGAAATTCATGCCATGATGCAACCTACACAAGGTTGAATGCAAAAAAGAAGGCATGAATAGATACTTGTTACCGAGATAGCATTGGAAGGATGTAGTAGATACCAATTGAAGGTATATAGTAGTTCATTGATCATCCTAGCTTGACTCCAATAAGCACATGGTGACACCACCTTCCTTGTGAGCGAGCAGAGCATCCAATGCATCTCTAATTGTTCCTAGAACAGCAACACAAACAAAATGGTACCCAAACTCATTGGGGCCAAAGAGTTAGAGAACTAACAATACATAGGACAAACTCCACATACATATGTGCATATAGATATGAAAATGAATTTCATGCACATCTCATCCAATTTGAGACTTGGTGGACCTATCTATTGGGTCAAAGAAAGAAAGCATGCCAAAGCAAATACATGAACTAAATATGCATGCTCAAGACTCTCAAGAACCGATACCAAATGGAAAAATAAATACCAAGATAAAATAGGATACCAAATGGAGAGATCATCACTTGGAAGATATCAATTAAAAGATACATCAATGAATGAGATATCCATTGATACACGTAAAAAGAAAGATATCGAACTCCCAAAAGAGAGGGTGGTTCAAACAAACCAAGCCCTCTACAAAGTTTCATGATGGCACAAAGTACCAAAAAGAGACGGCTTGCCTTCCACCAACATGCACTTGATAAGGATCACAAGATGAGTTTTCTGTAGAAAATAGGATAGCTACCCCAAGAGTTGTGGATTATAGATAATTTGCATTTGAATACAAAATGCACAAGATGGGATCACCACTTTCACCATATCTAGAAAACACTTAGACAAGATCAAGAAAACAACAAGATCCACAAGTGGCACGGAAGGCAATGGGAGTTGACACAATCCTTGGCAAGAGATAAGGGCAAATGAAAACAAAAGCAAAGGTAAAGATGATTAATTCTACCACATATAAGTGAGTACCAATTGTCAAAAGACAAGAAGTATTTGGAAATAATTCCTGGTGGTAGATAGCAAGGATATCCAACATCATCTTCACACCAAACACAAGCAAATTGTAACTTGTAGAGCTAACATGTCACATAGGAACAAGATAATTTACAATATCAATTCTAAGTGACAATACCACAAATGTACACATTTTCTAGGCTTGTAATATGCACATAGCATATTACTCCCCCATAATGTGATACCAAAGAAAACTTAACAAGAGGCAATAAGAGGATCCAACAAGAGATAATTAATGGACTATTTAGAATATGAATTTCTCATGAAAAGACATACCACATAGCGACTAGATAATCTTTTAATCTCAATACTAGATGGTAATCCTCATGTACACACATTTATAGGATTGTGAGGTGCACAAAGCACATCACTCCCCCAAAATGGGATGTTCCATTAATCTCTCACAAGAGCCAACTAAGATATAAACAAGATGCGCAAAGGCTCAACGCACGACACACACGTACATGATGTGCAAACCAACATACACATACTTAATTTCTCAAGATAAGCAAATTGGAGGCACGGCATATACAAACACATGCAAGGAACAAAACCAAAACATGCAAAGGGGCAAGTAACTTTCAATGTAAACAATTTTAGTACAAGTTACTGCAAGGAGGCACATTGGATATAAGATAGAAACTTGATAACCCAAATGAGATGGCTTGAGACAATATGAATGATGAAGACCCCTTAATTCTTCATAATGTAGCCATGTCTCCAATGCCCTCCAACAACACATATTGATCAAGTTTGAGCTTGTTGGTCCCCAACCAAGTTGGGTCCTAAGAGGTTAGTCACAATAAGCTTGGCAACCCAAATGGTTCTTTGCTTAACACCACTTTGAGTACCAACAAATTTGGCAAACACATTGCCCACCTTATCCTTCCCAAGAGAATATATATCATCAATTAGAATAGGGTTGGATAAGGTACCATTCTTGCATGAAGAAGCGACATGGCCTTTCTCGCGACATAAGTAGCAACGTCTACTCTTCACTTTCTTCTCACTTGATTTCTCAACTTGAGAAGCATTAGCTTGAGTCTTCTTGGGAAGAGGCCTTTATTCAACTTGTGGTTGAGCATGAGAATGAACTTGCGGCCGCTTCCCTTGTTGCTTGTCACTAATGGGTTTCTTCTTCAATGGGCAAGATCTAACATGACGCCCTTTAATTTTGCGCTTGAAGGAAACAATCTTGGCTGAATTCTTGACTTGTTCTTGGCCCTTATTTTTGTTGATCTTGGACTTATTCTTCTTATTGGAGTTGAATCCAAATCCACCTTTGTCATTGGGGAATTTTTGCACACTCAAGATATTGTTGAGTGTGGACTTCCCTTCATGACACTTTTCCTAGTCTTTATTCAAAGAAGTGACTTGGGCCTTGAGCTCTTTGATTTCCTCTACATGGTTAGTATCAACACAAGTACTAGAGGAAATATAAGCTTCATTGTTAGAGCAACAAGGCAAGGAAAGCAATTCATCACAAGATGTAGCAACATTGTGAGTAGATGAATTACGAGGACTAGCACATGGCAAGATAGCATTTTGAATGGAAGTAGTGCTAGTATCCACAAGAGGCTCACTAGATGTTACCTTAGTAATCATAGCCTCATCAGCTATCTTTAGCACATTATGGGATACTAGAAGATCATCATGAGAGCATGTGAGCTTTACATGACTAACTTCCAATTTCCCATAATTGCTAGATAGCAACTCAAGTTGAGCCCTTAGCTCAACATTCTCCTTCAAATGGATGCTTCACAAGAAATAGAGTTAGTAACACAAGCATCATCATTAACAACAAGAGGAGAAGGCAACTTGGCAAGCTCTTATGAATATGAAGCTTTAAGTTGTGCATGAGACTCAGTGAGTCCGATGAGCTCACCCTTAATGAACCTTGAGCCATTTTCGAGGTGCCCAAAGTCCTCAATGAGTTTGACATGAGCAACTTCAAGCTTCTCATTTTTAGTTTTGAACTCATTGGCCACCTCAAGAGCTCTATCATGAGATTCCCTCACTCTAGATAATTCTAGAGCAAAAGTCTCCTCAAGAGATTCCTTGGTGGTTTGTTCAAGTTCAAGAGCTTGAGATAGGTCCGCAATCTCATTAGCGTAATCACGCTCATGACCTTCCATTTTATCAATGGTGACCTCATGCTCCTCGAGATGAGATTCCAACTTCTCAATGTATTTCTTGCCCTCAATGGCAATAGACATGATTTCCATGAAGTTGGAACGAGCAATTTTATTCTTTTGAAGAGCTTTAAAAATCATTTCCCCCTTAATTTTTAAGGAGGCAACATTATCATTCCCTTCATCATTATCCTCATTCTCATTAGCATCAACATCATCATCAAGAGATATATTGGGATTCAAAGTAGGAGATACCTTCAAAGCCTTAGCCATAAGGCAAAAGTGAGAAGCAATAGATGATGATGTAAGATTCCTAGAAGCACCATTCAAGACCACATCTTGTTCCATGGAGTGTTGAGTTTCCTCTACATTGTTAGCATAATAACTCGAGGAAGTAGATACATTTTTATCATGGCAGCAAGACATAGCAAGAATATCATCATGAGATTTAGTCAAGCAATTTATACATGATATGCAAGGACTATCCACATAAGCATGTGAAACATTTCGAGTGCTCGAAGTGTTAAAGTCCAAAGATGAAGCATTGCAATAAGATAGTGATGAAGGATCATCAACAATAAGCCCACTATCATCACTGCAATGAACACCACTACTCACCATATCATTACCTTGTGGCAAACCACATGTAGGTGAAGTAGAAGAAGTTGAGAACACAACACGTCCGGAGGTGGAGGGAGATCAATCATCCCCACAAATCTTGGACACACCATATTTATATTGAAGCTTTGTCCACAACTCATGAGCATCCCAAAACAACATGAGTTGAAATATAACTACATTGCTCAAAGCATCAAAAAGCACATTAGAAGCTTGAGCATTGAGATAAGAGTTTTTCTCATCCTCTAGAGATAATCTTTGAGGATCCTTTGGAGGAGAAAAACCCATATCTACAATTTGCTCTAAATTTGGGTCCATGAACCTAAAGAGATTAAGCATGCGAATAACCCAAACATCAAAATTTGTGCCATCGAAACTAAGTGTGTCGGTGAATCCTAATCCTCTAGTTGACATCTTTACTCTCTAGGCAGTTAAGCCTAACAAAGAGAGACGAGGCTCTGATACCAATTGAAAGATCATGGATGTTTCCTAGAGGGGGGGGGGTGAATAGGCGCTTTAAATCAATTACGGTTTAGGCTTGAACAAATGCAGAATAAAACTAGCGTTTAATTTGTCAAGCACAAAACCTAAAACAACTAGGCTCACCTATGTGCACCAACAACTTATGCTAAGCAAGATAAACAACTAGATGATAGCAAGATATATATCATGAAACACTATGGCTATCACAAAGTAAAGTGCATAAGTAAAGAGCTCGGGTAAGAGATGACCGAGGCACGCGGAGACGATGATGTATCCCGAAGTTCACACCCTTTGCGGATGCTAATCTCCGTTTCGAATGGTGTGGAGGCACAATGCTCCCCAAGAAGCCACTAGGGCCACCGTAATCTCGTCACGCCCTCGCAAGATGTCATGATTCCACCAAGGGACCCTTGAGGGCGGTCACCGAATCCATACACTTGGCAACCCTTGGGGGCGGTCACCGGAACCCGTACAAATTGCTTGGGGCGATCTCCACAGCCTGATTGGAGACCACGGCACTTGCCCGGAGCTTTACACCACAATGATTGAGCTCCAAGGCACCACCAACCGTCTAGGGTGCCCAAGCACCCAAGAGGAACAAGCTCTAGGGTACCAAGCACCCAAGAGTAAAAAGCTTCTCAAACTTCACTTCCACGTATCACCGTGGAGAACTCAAACCTATGCACCAAGTGCAATGGCAAGGGCCCACGGAGTGCCCAAATCCTTCTCTCCCAAATCCCACCACAACAACTAATGCTATGGAGGAAAATGAGAGGAAGAACGAAGAAGAGAACACAAAGAACTCCAAGATCTAGATCCAAGGGGTTCCCCTCACATAGAGGAGAAAGTGATTGGTGGAAACGTAGACCTAGATCTCCTCTATCTTTTCCCTCAAGAACTAGCAAGAATCATCGAAGGGGTTGAGAGATAGCAAGCTCAAAGAACGTCAACAATGGGGTAGAACACGAGCTCAAAGGATAAGGTCCATTGGGGAAGAAGGCCCCCTTAAATAGGCACCCCCATCCAACCGTTATGCCCACTTGTCGTGCTCAAGCGGTACTACCGGTTGGAGGAGCAGTACTACCGCTTAGCATGGCCAAAACAGCCCAATGAGACAGAAAAACATGAATAGTAGATCTACCACGCCCCTCGCGGGTGCGGGCAGTGCCCGACATTTTCAGAAATCACAGATCGCATTTGTACTCCGATCACGCCAAATTTTCCAATCTGACCGATCTCATCGATCATCGCGAACCCGATTTGGATTTACGTTTCACTGTTAACCCCAATGGTGGATACCAACCAGTAGGGGTAGGTTGTGTCACGACCTCATCGATTCTGATCATCAGAAAACATAGCCACATCGATCCCCATGTGAAGTTGATCTCATCAACCATGCACACAGCCGATCTCATAAATGACAACAGATCTCATCTGCCGCCTCCACATATCTAATATGCATATGATCTGAATCCAAATCCTATAGCAGAGGCTCTGATACCACTGTTGGGATCTATGGTAGGGTGTGTCAACTGCAAATTAAAATTTTCCTATGCATAGAACATCCAAGAACATGCTAAGGGAGATGGATCACAGATCGTTACCACTAGACGTGCAGTGCCGTGCAGCGGAAGAAGAGTTGGGGCCGCACGTCCACGTGGATAATCTCCTCCTCGTATTATCTCCCTCGAACAGCCGATCGTCGGATCCCACATACAGGTTCGGCAGAGTGGCGCAAGTGCACCGCCTCTAATGGTATCCGCACATGCAGGAGGAACACCGTGCGGCGGAGTGCTAGGTCCGATCACACAGTCGGCGGCGAGTGGAGGTGGCTATTCGCAACACATGCAAAACCTAGTGACAGCGCCGAAGCGATCAACCGCATGAGTGTGCCGCACCTCCACTATATATAGGCATCCGTCGCGGGCTCAACACTTGGGCCTCGCACGGATCCTAAAGCCCAAAGTCTACTCGATCACGATCCAAGTCCAGCTCGGATCACATCCGTCCAATGTCCTCGGATCCGACCTTGTAGGTTCCTTCCCTTAAGCGCGCGACCCCTTAGGTTCTCGTTCACTTGTTCATGAGTCAGATCACATCTGGCTTGGCTAGTCAGTAGCGGCCTCTAGCAAAGCGTGCCGACTCCAAGTGTCTGATGAAGCTGGTTAGGTGAACCTGTACATCACACTTATGTTCCCTTTGCTACACGATATATGTTGTTGGGCTCAAGGAGAGTCTGTCATCCTTGTGCTAGCCCGACCTCTTTCTCGTTCCAGTGCTGCCGACCACAAACTGGATTATCTCATAATCCTTGTCGCATGGCCATGCTTATCTTGGTCAGATCACACGAGGGGCCCAGAGTATATCTCTCCTGATCAGAGGGGCAAATCCCATCTTGCTTGAACATGTCTCGCAACATGGGTCTGGACAAGCCCGAAACCTACCTTTGTAACTACCCAGTCATGGAATAACGTTTGGTTGGCCCAAAGCAGGTCTATCACCATCCCGAGTACATGCGCCAGCTTAGGTCTTAGGACATAGAACGTATGTTGTACTAGAGACTCACAGATGACTTATCGCTGCTTCTCATAGTTGACTCGGACCTTGCCTCGACTCGGATTCGCCTATGCCGGATCTGATCAGATCCTTCCGAGTCCATATTATCCGGCTAGCATCCAATGCTCCATGGCTAGTGAGACCAAGCCATCGACCGTTTCATATGCTAGTCTATTTGGCTGTGCGTCCACACAACCCTTTTGACTATGGACCTTTTAGGACAGTTATCATACAATGCATAGTCCCACAAACAAGTCACATACTTGTTGATACACATCATTGATAACGTACAAGGACTATCTTTATTCATAAGCACATAGGAAATATCGTCATACATGATTGCCTCTAGGGCATATCTCCAACAATGGCATGCGCAAGGGGAACAAGAACAGAGTTTCTGGTGGATTTTTCAACACTTTGGAGCCACCATGATAACGTACAAGGGCATGGACGAAATATACAAAATATCTTTTCATAAATTTCATCCATAGCTTAATATAGGTGTTGCGCCACCTTATTTTTTGGCCAGGCCCATGTAATTTTGAAATACTTAAGGATGGCAATTTTACCCATGGGTACGGGTATCCGCGGATACCGTACCCTCATGGCAGTGTATGGGCAAAATTTTATACCCATGGGTAGTACCCATACCCTACCCATTAAGTCATGGGTAGGGCATGGGTATAGCCATGTACCCGTGGGTATACCCATACCCTACCCGCTTATACTCACATGTGGACCTTACCCATGGATGTTTGTTATTTGTTACTTGTTGAGTGTTATTTGGTGAAGTGTGTCATGAGCTTGTGAACATATGTTAAAGTTGTCACCAATTGTGCATTTGAATTGAGATAATTGTCATGCGCTCATCTATCTATTATTGAGTTGTGATAAATTTTTTCCAATGAAAGTATAAATGTTTTTTTGTCAAATTTGCTATCGATGATTGTCAAGTTGTGAATAACTCATGTACTGTTTGATCTACCCATTGGGTACCCAATGGGTATGGGTACCCGTCGGGTATGGGTAGGGGCAAAGTTTCATACCCATGGGTACGGATATGGGTAGAATTTTGTACCCATTGACTACACGGCTATGGGTATGGTATTGCTCTACCCTATACCCTACCCATTGCCACCCTTAGAAATACTACTTATAGGCTATTTTTAGAGTCCGTATTGTAGGGCAAATGACTCAGGAGGTGTTTTAGTCCCACCTTACCAAGGGGGGACAAAATCCCCTCTTTCCCCCTACAAATACAACCCTTGGGTTTTGTTTAGATTAAAAGTTCGCCATAGCTGCAACTTCGCGTACTTCGTTTGTGTTCTACGACCAGACAAAGACGTCACAGAACCCCGCCTTCATTAATAAAGCTTTCCTCTTATATTCACAACATCCAGGTTGCAATTTCAGTTTCTTGCTTGTTCTTTGTTTGCGTGCAGGAAACATGCCCTCGTGGTCAGGTTGATCGTGCTCCATCGTGGTCAATAACCTCTCGGAGTTGGTTTAGCGATTGCTAAGGTGCGACGCCCTTGCACGTTCATAGTCGGATCGTCAAAGTCTAATCCACCAAAAATGATAGCCACCATCTCATCAAAAGACGGGACACCTTTGCCTCTATCAAACCTATTAACCCAGTGCCTAGTGCGAGTTGCTATTTTTTGCCTGATTTTTGTTTTCCAGGAAATCAGTACCAAACGGAGTCCAAATGCTACGAAACTTTTTGACGATTTTGTTTCTAAACAAGAGAGACCCTGGAAGCTTCGGGAGGAGACCAGAAGGCAAACAAGGAGATGGCAAGGCAACATGGCGCGCCTAGGGGGGTAGGTGTGCCCTGATGCCTTGTGGGCCCCTCGCGGCTCCATCTGACCTGATTCCACCTCCATAAATTCCCTAAAATTGGGAAACCAATAGAGAGCCACCCAAAACACTTTTTCTGCCACCGCAAGTTTCTGTTCTTCCGCGATCCCATCTGGAGGCCTTCTCCGGTACTATGTCAGAGGGGGAATCGATCACGGAGGGCTTCTACATCATCCTTGCCGCCCTACCGATGATGCATGAGTAGTTCACCATAGATCCACGAGTCCATAGCTAGTAGCTAGATGTCTTCTTCTCTCTCTTTCATCTTCAATACAATGTTATCCTCGATGTTCTTGGAGTTCTATCCGATGTAATTTTCTTTTGTGGTGTGTTTGTTGGGATCCGATTAATTGTGGGTTTATGATCAAATTATTCATGAATATGAATTGAGTCTTCTCTGAACTTTAATATGCATGATTGTTATAGCTTTGTATTTCTCTCCGATTTATCCGTTTGGTTTGGCCAACTAGATTGATTTATGTTGCAATGGGAGAGGTGTTTTGTGATGGGTTCGATCTTGCGGTGCTCTATATCCCAGTGATAGAAAGGGACAAGGCATGTATTTGTATTGTTGCCATTAAGGATAAAACGACAGGGTTTATTCATATTGATTGGGTTTAGTTTGTCTACATCATGTCATCTTGCTTAAGGTGTTACTCTGTTTATACTTAATACCATAGATGCATGCTGGATAGCGATCGATTGGTGGAGTAATAGTAGTAGATGCAAGCAGGAGTCGGTCTACTTGTCTCGGACGTGATGCCTATATACATGATCATGCCTTGAATATCGTCATAACTATGCACTTTTCTATCAATTGCCTAACAGTAATTTGTTCACCCACCGTATGCTATGTGCTCGAGAGAGAAGCCTCTAGTGAGAACTATGGCCCCGGGTCTAATTTTATCATATATAAAAACATAAAAATACCTTGCTGCAATTTTATTTGTTCTATTTTGTTTTTCAATTTACTTTATTATCTACCACTACAAGATTTAATCCTTGCAAGTAACCGCCGAGGGGATCGACAACCCCCTTGTTAGCATTGGGTGCAAGTATTTGCTTTTGCGTGTGCAGGTGCTGCTAACGAGGTTTTGTGTGGTTCTCTTATAGGATTGATAACGTTGGCTCTTAACTGAGGGAAGTACTTATCTCTACTGTACAGCTTCATCCTCTCCTCTTCGGGGAAATCCCAGGGAAGCTCACAAGTAGCAGGAAGAATTTCTGGAGCTGTTGCCGGGGAGACATCACCAAAACCTATCAAGTACCTTCGCACAAACTATCAACTACTTGCCCTTATTTTTATTTGCCTTTGCCTCTCGTTTTCATCTCCCCACTTCTATTTTTTTACAAAAACACAAAAAATATTTTTATTTGCTTGTTTGCTTGCATTGTCGCTATGTCTCAAGAAAACACCAAGTTGTGTGATTTTTCAAATACTAATAATAATGATTTTATTATTACTCCAATTGCTCCTCCTGCCACTAGTGCGGAGTCATGTGATATTAATGCCACTTTGCTAAATCTTATTATGAAAGAACAATTTTTTGGTAGTCCCAATGAAGATGGTGCATCCCATCTTAATACGTTCGTTGAATTATGCAATATGAAAAATAAAAAAGATGTGGATAATGATATTGCCAAATTGAAATTATTTCAGTTCTCACTATGAGACTGTGCAAAAACTTGGTTTTCATCCTTGCCTCGAAATAGTATTGATTCTTGGGATAAGTGTAAGGATGCTTTTATTGCCAAGTATTTTCCTCCTGCTAAAATTATTTCTCTTAGAAATCAAATTATGAATTTTAAGAAACTTGAGCATGAACATGTTGCACAATCTTGGTAGAGAATGAAATTAATGATAAGAAATTGTCCCACTCATGGTTTAAGTTTATGGATGATTATACAAAATTTCTATGCGGGACTAAACTTTGTTTCTACAAATCTTCTAGACTCTGCTGCAGGTGGTACCTTTATGGAAATCACATTGGGAGAAGCTACAAAAATCCTTGATAATATTATGGTAAATTACTCTCAATGGCACACCGAAAGAGCTCCAACTGGTAAGAAGGTAAATTTTGTTGAAGAAATTACTACGTTGAGTGATAAAATGGATGCTCTTATTAAAATGGTTGCTAGTAAGAATGCTCATGTTGATCCTAATGATGTGCCATTGTCCACTTTGATTGAGCAAAATAATGATGCCGTTGATGTGAATTTTGTCTCTCGAAATAATTTCAATAACAATGCTTATAGAGGTAATTTTAATCCTAGACCGTATCACATAAATTCCTCTAATAATTATGGTAATTCCTATGTAAATTATTATAATGATAATAGGATACCTAATGATATTGAAAGTAATATTAAATAATTCATTAATTCTCAAAAGATTTTTAATGTCATGGTCGAAGAAAAATTGAATAAAGTTGATGATATGGCTAGGAACATGGATAGAATTGCTCATGATGTGGAAAATCTCAAATCTAAAATTTTGCCACCTAAGCTTGATATTAGTGAGTCCATTAAAGCTATCTATGTATCCATTAATGAAATTAAAGAAAGAACCGCTAGGTTGAGAGCTAAGCGAGAATTCCTAGAAAAGGCTATTTTGCCAACCTTAATCATGATGAAGATATTAAAATGATTGGTGTCTCACCCATTGAATATTTATTTAGTAATATAAAACTTGATGAAAACAGACTGGAGATGAGTCAACTTTAGCTAGAAGGCGTCCCAATTGTTCAGAGGGTGATGATCTTAATGAAAAAAATGATAAAAGTGGGTTTGGAGAGGTTACGACTTTAACTAGTGATGTGCCCACTACTTTGGATTTCAAGGACTTTAATTATGATAGCTGTTCTTTAATTGAATGTATTTCCTTGTTGCAATCCATTATAAATTCACCCAATGTTTATGAATAAAATAAAGCTTTTACTAAACATATTGTAGAAGCTATGATGAAAGCTTTTCAAGAAAAACTAGAGTTGGAGGTTTCAATACCTAGGAAGTTATATGATGAGTGGTAACCTACTATTAAAGTAAAAATTAAAGATTATGACTGTAATGCTTTATGTGATTTGGGTGCTAGCGTTTTCACTATACCAAAATCTTTATGTGATGTGCTAGGGCTTGTTGATATGGATGAACGTTCCCTTATTTGCACTCAGTAGATTCAACTATTAAGAAACCATTGGGTGAATAAATGATGTGCTTATTCTTGCTAATAGAAATTATGTGCCCGTGGATTTCATAGTGCTTGATATTGAATGTAATCCGTCTTTTCCTATAATACTTGGTAGGCCTTTCCTACGAACCATAGGTGCTATTATTGATATGAAAGAAGGAAACATAAGGTTCCAATTTACATTAAAGAAAGGAGTGGAACACTTCCCTCAAAAGAGAATTAAGCCACCATACTACTCTATTATGAGGACCACCTACGGGTTGAAAACTAAGGATAATAATACTTGAAACTATGCATTATGCCTAGCTAGGGGCGTAAAATAATAGCGCTTGTTGGGAGGCAACCCAATAGTTATCTTATTTTTCTTGTTTTCTTTTCTGTTTTTTTGTGTTAGCACAATTATGATACTATTATGATAGTGTTTTTATGTTTTAATTAGAGTTTGTGCCAAGTAAAGCCTTTGGGATGATTTGGTTGATAGTTGACTTGATTCTGTGAAAAAACAGAAACTTTTGCGCCCAATACTGGAATTTTTAAAATTCACTAGAACAATTCTGAATTTTTTACACATTATTTATATACAGATTTCCCATGTTGTTCTAATTTTTCAGAATCTGTGGAGATACAGAAGTATTGCATTTGTTCAGATCATTACAGACTGTTCTCTTTTTGATAATTCTGTTTTTGTTGCATAGTTTGCTTGTTTTAATGTTGCTATGGATTATATCGGGGGGTATATGTCATGGAGAAGTTAGATACCATAGGTATTATGCAATAATAAAATATGAATGGGTTTACCACAGTACCTAAAGTTTATGATTTTCTTGTTATACTAATGGATCTCATGAGGTTTTTGTTGAGTTTTGTGTGCTGAAGTTTTCAAGTTCTGAGTGAGATCACGATGGATGAAGGAATAAGGAGTGGCAAGACCCTAAGCTTGGGGATGCCCAAGTCACCCAAGGTAATATTCAAGGGGACCCAAGCATCTAAGCTTGGGGATGCCCCGGAAGGCACCCCCTCTTTCGTTTACAAACCATCGGTAAATTACTTGGAGCTATATTTTTATTCATCACATGATATCAGTTTTGCTTGGAGCGCCGTGTAATATAAGAGTCTTTGCTTTTTAGTTTGCCACAATCATACTTTTTTGGACACACCTTTTGAGAGGGACACACATTTATTCGTGATTTGTTAGAATACTCTATGTGCTTCAGTTATATCTTTTGAGCTAGGCAGTTGCTCTAGTGCTTGACTTATATCTTTTAGAGCACGGCGGTGGTTACATTTTAAATAAATAGTTGCACTCTCATTCTTGCCTTATATTTTTTTGAGAGTCTAATGAATAGTAATGGCAACAAGTATGGGTTATGAAATTGGTCCTGATATGATAGGTATTCAAGAGGGATAAAATAAAAACTTTCATGTAGATCACTGAATATGATAAGTTTGATTCCTTGCAATAGTTTTGTGATATAGAGATGGTAATATGTGGGACGTACTAGTGAATGATTGTGGTTTAGTAAGAATATTGGTGTTAAGGTTTGTGATTCCCAAAGCATGCAAATATAGTCTTTACTTATGCTAAGAAGCTGGAGCATGATTTATTATTGAGTGTCTTCCTTTGCATGGAGGTCGGGGGCGCACGATGGTTAATTCCTACCAACCTCCCCCTAGGGGCTTGCGTAGTAGTACTTTGCTTCGAGGGCTAATAGACTTTCGCAATATGTATGTGAGTTCTTTATGACTAATGTGAGTCCATGGATTATAGGCACTCTCACCTTTCCACAATTTGCTAGCCTCTTCGATACCGTGCATTGCCCTTTCTCACCTCGAGAGTCGGTACAAAATTCGCCTGTGTATCCAAACTGTGTCATATGATATGCTGTATCACACATAAGCCTTCTTATATCTTCCTCAAAACAGCCACCATACCTACCTATCATGGCATTTCCATAGCCATTCCGAGATATATTGCCATGCAACTTCCACCGTTCCGTTATTATGACACATCATCATTGTCATAGTGCTTTGCATGATCATATAGCTGACATAGTATTTGTGGCTCAGCCACCGTTCATCATTATCATACATGTTACGCTAGCATCATTGCACATCCTGGTACACTGCCAGAGGCATTCATATAGAGTCATATGTTTTAGTTTTATCAAGTTGTAATATTGAGTTGTAAGTAAATAGAAGTGTGATGATCATCATTATTAGAGCATTGTACCAGTGAGGAAAAAAGAGAGGCCAAAAAGATCCAAACAAAAAATGAGAGAAAAAGAGAGAAGGGGCGATGTTACTACCCTTTTCCACACTTGTGCTTCAAATTAGCACCATGTTTTTTATATAGAGAGTCTCCTATGTTGTCACTTTCATATACTAGTGGGAATTTTTCATTATATAACTTGGCTTGTATATTCCGATGATGGGCTTCCTCAAATGCCCGAGGTCTTCATGAGCAAGCAAGTTGGATGCACACCCACTTAGTTTTCAGTTTGAGCTTTCATACACTTATAGCTCATAGTGCATCTGTTGCATGGCAATCCCTACTAGTCTCATTGACATCAATTGATGGGCATCTCCATCGCCCGTTGATTAGTCGCGTTGATGAGAGACTATCTTCCTTTTGTGTCTTCCCCTTCACTACAAAAAAACACTTCGTTGATGATACATGTTTGTCAGAGTAGGTCAGGTTTTCTGTCATGCATGTACATGCATGACGATTTTATGACATAATCAAGATAGTCATACCTGTGCTGTCATAGAAGTGTTCCATGACAATACTCAAATTATCATCACGGAAGTGTCCACTTCCATGACAATAAATGGCACGTCATGGAAGTGTTCTCATCAAGGGTAACCGGCACGTGGCATCCACCATAACGGGTCGTCGTTAAGCTATCGGGTCCGGTTTTGGATCCAATAACCCGTTAACAGCAATGACCAATGGCGATTTTCCACGTGTAAAATTCTCATTGGCCAAAGGAACCACATGTCAGCTCCGCGTTGGGACAGATGTCATCCAGCGAATGGATGGGACGCGCCTATGATACGTCAACACGTGTCTCGGCCCAACAGTGGCCCATTTAGGTCATGGCCAGCCCATTTGACTTGGTCAAAAGATAGTGGGCCGGCCCATGGAAAGCCTATTAACGGCATGTTTGCATATAGCCCATTTATAGCCCGCTAACTCATGACCCGTTATGGCCTATCCGAATTAGGCCCAGTAGCGTCATCTGGGCCATCCAATATGATTCCAGCCCATTGTAACTTTTGGCCCATAATTGGCCCATGACGTCTTTCGGCCCATATGGAGCTCTTTGTAACTCAGGGTCCTTTAACAGCCAATGGTGAAACTGGCCCATAATGAACAGTATATCACTTTATACCCATTAACGGCCCATTATTCCATTGGGCCATTTCCAGCCCGTTTTATCTGTCGGCCTTCTAAGTGCCCATTTATTCTTGGGCTCATTTCCAGCATTCGATTACTTATGGTTCGTTACTGGCATGTTCCACTGATGGGCCAAATTCAGCCCGTTGGTACAGTCGGCCCGTTTGTGGCCCGTTAATCCATTGGGACGTTTTCATAGCATCATCTAATACGGCCCATTAATGACTCGTTATGCCTGTCTATAGAATTAAGCATGTTATACATACCGGCCTATTAATGGCCCGTTATGATCGGCCCATAAACAAACTATTCCAATTCTAGCCCGTTTACGGGCCATATAGCGGTCCGTTATTGGTCCATGAATAGTACGACCCATGTTTGGCCAATCGATCATACGACCCGTAGAAGGCCCATTGATTCTACGGCCCATAGAAGGCCCATGGATCCTACGGTCCGTAGAAGGCCCATGGATCCTACGGCCCGTAGAAGGCCCACGAATCCTACGACACATAGGAGGCCCATGGTCACTACAGCAGGTAGCAGGACCATGGTTACAACGGTTCGTATGTTGCCCATGGTTATTGTGGCCTAGTTCTAAAAAAAGGTTATTGTGGCCAGTAACAAACCGCGGAAAAAGAACTACAGTGACTACAAGCAAACAAATAAATAAGATAATAACTAAATAAATAAGCAAGCAAATTACGCTAGGCTATTATGGTTATTACACATATGACATCCACTAGGCATCAAACACTGGTACAGCGAGGTGCTATACAAACGGTTTATAACCCCTTTCCGCGACGGCATTCTGAACTGTCGCCTAGTGAGTGACTGCGATAGGGGAGTCCTTCCCACACGACCCAGAAACCGTCGGGGATAGGCTCTCCTGGCACACATGCTCGGCAAAATGAGATCGTGTGTGACGGGCGAGCGATCAAATACGATTATACAGGCCCAATCGGTTCCGGTCGTAAGTACATCCCAGACAGTCAGTCCCAAACAAACGTTTTCGTTTGTTATGTACATTCCACATAGTCAATACAAGGAATATGTTTCCGTTCTTATGTACATCCCACACAGTCAATCCAGGGAAATCGTTTCCATTCGTATGTACATCCCACACAGTCCATCCAGGGAAAATGTTTCCGTTCGCATGTACATCCCACATAGTTTTATGTATAGACTCGTGTGTGATAGGTGTAACTATCACACATGCTCTGCCTCGGTTAACCGTTTGCTTTTATTCAACTACATCACACACGATTTGATGAAGAAAACTGTGTGGCATTGGGCTATCCATCACAAGCGCTTTTACTGCTAGAACCATTTGCAAAGTTCCATGACCCATTTAGCAGGTTTATTAGTCTACAATTAATAATTCCAGTATTACGCAAATTCACATTTCATATCGAACAGTTGTTTGCCAATTTCATATCAGGCACATAAATATATTTTAACATCACAGTGCGATAGCTACCTGAAAACAACACAGTACAACATATAGCTAGTTCAGCTTCATAAGAACAATATATTCATTTCCCTAATCGAGATCATCCAGGCTCGTCTTATCCTCCTCTGCTTTCAGTTCAGTAAGAACCTGTTTTGCACAGGCCAACTGGAAAAGTGCCTCCTCCTTCGCCAACACCATCTTAGCAAAGTCTGATTTAAAAAATCTGAGCTCATTCTCCACCTTCCTCTTTTTATCCCGCATCTTCAAATATTCTTCAGTGTTGACAACACTTTCTCTAAGCCTACCTTTGTTCTATTCCTCATACATGCTCCAGAGCTTTGCTAGGCACATCTTCAAAGACTGTGGCCACTCTTGATCAACCCACTCCAAGTAAGAACACTTCCGTTCATCCTATAATATTTAAAACTAGATCAGTAACAATTGTAGGGGAAATGGGTTTATAGCAACATAGAAAATCACCAATACTTATTTTGAAAAACTAAAGAAACAGGTTAATTATGACATATCTTCTCAAAAAGATCAATGTGCAAATGAATTAATTGCTACTGAGACAACAACCAAATTCTGAAACATCAGAAGCTATAATTAACTACAACAGCGCTACAAGTTCTTACTCATGTACTATAAATAACAAATTGAACATTTTATGAGGAAGCTAAATATAACTGCAACAGCATAGCGACAGTATTTGGATGACAGCAAATTGATACTAACAGGTGTGTACATGCACAAATTTAGTAACATAGAACTAATAGCACTAAGGTCGTCCACTATGTATGCCAAAACCAGTGTAAAGACAACTGTTGCTACATTTCGCACCGGTGCCCTGCACTGGTGAGCCGATGCAGCGGAAAAAAAGCAGGGACCCGGACTCCGGAGCACCTAGTTGCTCCGATGCCCAGTTCCTTCGTGCCATAAAGATTTAGTATTTTATTGCTTGGCTGCTCGGATGCGTGGACCATAGTTGGCTGCACAAACTGCTGAAGCGGTGCCAAATAATTTTCTAATGGCACCGCTGATGAGATGGCAACATTTTTAGATACTAGGTACAAACTGTGACACTATCTTAGGATGCGTTTGGTTGAAGGTGTGGTATGAATGGGTTGGGACCGTGACAGTGTCTGAATCACATCTAACAAATGATTTGTAACAATGAAAGAGGGGCTAACCTTCTCTGCACATGCCAGAAACTTCCTCCCACTGTCCACAGATTCAAACGCAACTAGCTTCATGCATGGAGATTGATGGTGAATAACGAGCAGATAGATCTTCAGCCACCTGCTCCATTCGTTGCAACTGATGGTCCTAGGGAGCTACAAGAGGAAGAAATGACTCAAATCGACCGCCGGGTTAAAATCCTTCATTCCAAGTCATAGCCCGAGAGAGAGAAGAGAGGCATACCTGGGTGGTGAAGGAGTCATCATCGGAGGAGGAACCGCTGGAGAGGTCTTTGAAGAAGACCATGGTGACCCTGACGGTAGGATGCGAGACGACGAGAGCGGGGAAGCAAGCGAGGAAGCGGCTATAGCTTAGGAAGGAAGGAAGGAAGGAGGAAACAGGGGAAATGTGACTTGTGTTCGGGGAGAAAAGGGGGTGGGGAAGGGGGGGCGGGGGTAGTATTTCAGCGGTAGGCCAAAAATTTCGAAATGTGGAGGGAAACTTTGCGCGCGGTGCCGCCGGACACCATTCACTTTGAACGATTGTCTGCATCGCAAATGATTCTTCTGCTTTATGCGCATGGGATGAGTTTGATAATTCAAATTTTGGTGGAAATTTCTCCGGGTACTGTCCTCATCCACGTCATTGCATAATTTAACATCGCTTGCTAATTTGGGCACACAAAAGAGCGTACAGCACACAGACCATACTTACTGAATCGAGCAATTTTAGTAATTAAACAGAGCTAGTTGACCTAAACATTGCTCTAACAAAAGACCAGCATTAAAAACAAAGCCTAGGTACGCATAATTTTAACAAATCCACCGCCGCGCCGGCCTATGCATCGCCGGTGTGAGATGAGACGTCGATGACTTGTCCTGGCGACATGCCGCCGTTGGTGGACTCCGCGTCCCCCCTGCTGAAGTCGACCGCGTCCTCGTCCTTGGCACCGCCCTCAAGGTTGTATTACTTGTAGTAGTGGCTACGCCAGAGCTCGCGTTGGTACTCCACCGCCGATTCCATGACGGATAGACTCTTCTCTACCTCGACCTCGGCCACGCGCAACTCCTCCTCACGGTGCTCCTCGATCTCCGCCGCCTCCTGCATCTCCAGCTCCCGCTCGGCGATCTCATGAGGAAGCAGGTGCTCCATGGCCACCGCCGCTTTTTTGGACATGGATTGCATGCTAGATTCCGAGGTGGCCAGGAATATCTTGGCGTGGATGGCCTCGACCCAGGCCAGGGCGACATCGGTGACACGAATGGCAGCTCGAGCGCTCTCAGCGTTTGCAGCCGCCATCGCAGCAGCAGCTGCAGCCATCTTAGCTGCTACAGCTGCCCTGTCGGCTGCCGCAGATGCCCTGTCGGCTGCCGCAGATGCCCTGTCGGCTGCCGCAGATGCCCTCTTGGCGGATGCGGCCGCGCTCAATGCGGATGCGGCGGCACTCTCGGCGTAGGCGGCCGCGCTCTCGGTGCAACTTGCGGCGCTCGGGGAGAACGCGACCACTGTACGGGCCTTCACGAAGCATTTCCACGGCGTCATCTTTGCAAGAAGGGGTTGCGAGAATGGGGATCGGGATTCGTGGATTTGGGGATTGCCGGCACTAGAGCAGACGAGCCGGCAAAGCTTAAGGAGGAAGACTTAAATAGGCCCAGGAATTTTCATCGCAAACGGTTCCTACAAAAAAACTGTGTGTGATGTTGCTGATATTTTTTATTAGTTGTGAAAGACGAATTTGGAGTAAAGTGGCAACGGATGGTGTTTTAAATGTACGAGAAAATTTCTAGTACTAATACAACTGTCAAGTCAAATTTTAAAATTTCAGGGGTCATTTGATCTTTTAAGACATTTAAGTTATTTTCTAGCCATTTAATGACCGTAATTCAAATTTGAACTACATGTACATGCAACAGCTAACCATAACGGTTTGAAAAGTCATATTTTGTGTACTTGTGTGTGAGTTAATTCCATGTGCAGTAAATTGGAAGGAATTTTCAAACATATTGGTCTCACGGCTATGACACAATTAAGCATGGAGTGCCATGGCATTTAAATTCCAAAAAATTAAAAAAAGATCAGAAACATATGAAACCTTGCTTGATGTAATGTCATGCCACCAAGATGATGTGGTAAAAAATTTGGCATGTTTGACAAAAGTTTGGACACACGCCCCTCACAAACCGAAGCAACTCACTAGAAGGCTCATGGTTCCAAGAGGGAACAATGCATGTTTGATGACGAGCGGTCGATAGCTTCCTCTTACGGGCTTCAAAAAATTTCTACAGTTAACGTGCACTAATACAACTATCGTGTCAAAATTTGGAAAATTTCAGGGGTTATTTGACCTTTTTAAGACATTTAAGTGATTTTCTAGCCATTTAATGACCGTAATCCAAATTTGGACTACATCTACATGCAACGGCTAACCATAACGGTTTAAAAATCATATTTGTGTACTTGTGTGTGAGTTAATTCCATGTGCAGTAAATTGGAAGGAAATTTCAAACATATTGGTCTCACGCCCTAGACACATGCATGGAGTGCCATGGCATTTAAATTCCAAAAAATAAAAAAAGATCAGAAACACATGAAACCTTGATGTAATGGCATGCCACCAAGATGATGTGGTAAAAAAATTGGCATGTTTGACGAAAGTTTGGACACACACCCCTCATAAACCGGAGCAACTCACTAGAAGGCTCGTGGTTCCGAGAGGAAACAATGCATGTTTGATGATGAACGGGAGATAGCTTCGTCTTACAGCCTTCAATTTTTTTTCTACATTTAACGTGCACTAATACAACTGTCATGTAAAAATTTGGAAAATTTCAGGGGTCATTTGACCTTTTAAAGACATTTAAGTGATTTTCTAGCCATTTAATGACCGTAATTCAAATTTGAACTACATCTACATGCAACAGCTAACCATAACGGTTTGAAAAATCATATTTGTGTACTTGTGTGCGAGTTAATTCCATGTGCAGTAAATTAGAAGGAATTTTCAAACATATTAGTCTCACGGCATGGACACATGCATGGAGTGCCATGGCATTTTAATTCCAAAAAAAATAAAAAATGATCAGAAAAACATGAAACCTTGCTTGACGTAATGTCATGCCACCAAGATGATGTGGTAAAAAAATTGGCCTGTTTGACGAAAGTTTGGACACACATTCCTCACAAATCGGAGCAACTCACTAGAAGGCTCGTGGTTCCGAGAGGGAACAATGCATGTTTGATGACGAACAGGAGATAGCTTCCTCTTACGGCCTTCAATTTTTTTCTACATTTAACGTGCACTAATACAACTGTCATGTGAAAGTTTGGAAAATTCTAGGGGTCATTTGACCTTTTAAAGACATTTAAGTGATTTTCTAGCCATTTAATGACCTTAATTCAAATTTGAACTACATCTACATGCAATAGCTAACCATAACGGTTTGAAAAAGCATATTTGTGTACTTGTGTGTGAGTTAATTCCATGTGCAGTAAATTAGAAGGAATTTTCAAACATATTGGTGTCACGACATGGACACATGCATGGAGTGCCATGGCATTTTAAGTCCAAAAAATTAAAAAATGATCAGAAAAACATGAAACCTTGCTTGATGTAATGTCATGCCACCAAGATGATGTGGTAAAAAAATTGGCCTGTTTGACGAAAGTTTGGACACACACCCCTCACAAATCGTAGCAACTCACTAGAAGGCTCGTTTTTCCGAGAGGGAACAAAGTATGTTTGATGACGAACATGAGATAGCTTCCTCTTATGGCCTTCAGTTTTTTTCTACATTTAACATGCACTAATACAACTGTCATGTGAAAATTTGGAAAATTCTAGGGGTCATTTGACCTTTTAAAGATATTTAAGTGATTTTCTAGCCATTTAATGACCGTAATTCAAATTTGAACTACATCTACATGCAACGGCTAACCATAACGGTTTGAAAAATCATATTTTTGTGTACTTGTGTGCGAGTTAAAAAATCATCAGACGATGTAAATATCTGGTGTTCAAAAAAGAAAATGTAAAGATCTGGCAAGACAACCGGCCCCCACACGATTGACACTCTATTTCGCGCCTCGAGGTTTGGAAGGTGAGTGGCGCGGGTTATTAATCAGACACGGTTCTGTATTGGAAACCGTCAGCTATTAAGTTCACACATGGATTTTGCTGCGGGAATCGTGTGTAATTCAAACTATAGTACTCATAAATTCCAGCGACCGGCGTGTATACTGTTCCTGTCGATCTAGATTCCGGCCGCCAATAAATACTACCTTGCTCACGTCGTCTCGCCTGCATTCTCATCTACATCCTCCCCTCGCTCGCCCTCTCTCTGTTTCTCTCTCTCAAATCTCTGCCATGGTGCCGCCGATCTGCCCACGCGCCGACGAGGAGTCGCCGCCCCCCGAGGACGCTCAGTCGAAGAGCAGCGACGAGGAGGACCCCTACGCGCCGCCGGACGAGGTTGCGCCGGACCCCCCAACTTTGGATTGGTTTTGGGGCCAGTACAATCTTTGTCTGTGGAAGTCGCTGCCACCAGCTGAGAAAGCCAGGCAAGTGGCGTTCAAGAAGGAGATGGTGGAGGAGGAAGCCAGGTACCAGGCGGCCTATGAAGCCCGTGATGCCGCCTGGAAAAAGGAGGTGGTGGAGCTTTGGGGGTGGGCGCGTCGTCATGCGGAGGAGGTGTACGAAGACTGGTACTTCGCGAGGAAGGTCAAAGGCGCTAGGCGCCTCATCGCTGTGTGGAGGTGGGCCAATAAGCTCCAGTGTGCCACCGACGAGGAGCTCTTGTGGGCGCCCAGCAAAATGGCAAGATCGTTCGCGCTCCTCCGCCAGCAAGAGGCAGATCAGTACGTCAAGCGCTGCGAGGCGGAGGAGGCAGAGTACTGCCTCCGCGCTAGGAAGACGCCGCGCACCAGGGAGCTGCTGGCGAGGGGCTGCCGGAATACTGCCCCCAGGAGGGATTATTAGTTTTAGTATTGTTCATTTTCAATTTTATGCATTGTACCTAGTAGGTAAGTATCATCACGTATATGTGATGATATTATATATATTCTGTGATGAACTAATGAACAATTAATATATATATATATTATGAATTCCATTTTCTATCTGTTTTTGTATACTAATTTGTATCTAGTTGTTATCATCAACATATACAAAATGGAAAGCATATATACACACATTGAAACAGAACATATAAGAACGGAAATCAGAGTACACACACTGAAACAGAGCAATAAACAGAGCAATATTATGATTGCTATGAATACATAGCGATCCATGTCGAAACGACTCAATAAAATAAAACGCGTCCATGAGACCATGACCAGCAGCCCTTGCCTACGGTAGCTCTTGGCTTTGCCTGAACTCGTGCAGGCGTTCGTCCAAGCGGTCGACACGCTCGCGGTACATCTGGAGCGCGATCTTGAGCTGCAAGTTGGCTATTTCATCGAAGATCACCAGCTCGAGGATGCGATGGCCATGTTCCTCTACTGCGCCCAGGTGGATACCTGAGCCAAGGAGGCGGTCGAGCCTAGCGACCAGCGTGTTGGCATCGAGCGGGCCGCGGACAAGGCGAACGGCGCAGCGGGCGTCCGATGCAAGTACGGCGCAGCTGGCCTCTGGTGCAAGTACGGCGCAGAGGGCCTCTGCCCACTCCTGGGAAGGAATGGGGGTACTGACGCGACATGTACCCAGCTGCGACGCCCTGTCGACAGCAGGCAAGTGCCGATGAATCCGCTCTTGCTTTGCGGCGTACCGTGCCTCTCGCTCTGCGACGCTCCAACGGTCTCGCCGTGCGACGAGCCGCAGCCTATCGGTGCGGAAGCACCTAGCTTGCTCTGCGGTGCGCCATCGATCATGTTGTGCGGCGAGCTGCAGCCTCTCGGCGCTGACATGCCTATCTTGATCCGCGGCGCTGAAGCACCATGCGCCAAGGGTCTGCTCAACCCTGGCGATGACGCGCATCACGGTGTCATCCATTGCATTGTCGGGGAGTGCCTCGGCCTCGACGGGCCGTGGCGCCTTCTCGTTTTCCTCGTCGATGAGGTTGATGGTAGAGGTGGCGCTTTGGTGGGTTGGCATGCTTGGAAAAGGTGGATGTGCTACAGGCTGCGCTTGTTGCCTCCGTGCATCGCGCGCCGCCGAGGTTTATGCACAATATCGCTGGGTGGCGGGAAACCGGTGAGGAAATGGCAGGAAACGGTGGCGTGTTCCTAAAACGCCATCAATTAATGGAAACTTAGTATAGAAGGAACATCGAGCTAGCACAAGTAGTAGATGATGATCAGATGATCGTTTATCCTAGTTAATTATGCATGTAATAGTTTACTTTGGTTTGTGGAAATGTCATGTGTGTACTAGCCACCTATGTAATTGGATGTTTGCGGCGTATTACACACATCTTGTTTATGTGAAACGTTTCTGTTCTCTTGCCTCAACACAAACAGTTTATCGCAATGAACCGTATGCCGTATATCGCACACACCTTGATCTGGCTGACCGTTTCTTTTGTGTTGCCTAATCACAAACAGTTCATCCGCGCGAACTATATGCCGTATATCACACACACCTTCATCTGGCTGCCCATTTCTGTTGTTCCGCCTCATCACAAATAGTTCATCCGAGTGAACTGTATGCCGTATATCGCACATGCCTTCATCTGGCTGCCCGTTTCTTTTGTTCTGCCTCATCGCAAACAGTTAATTGAACTGAACCGTATGCCCCGCATCACACACGCAACTAAAATCTGAACCGTGTTTGATGTATCCTTCATCGCAAATGTTTTGCATCTTTTTTACAGTTTTTTACATCACTATTTGGGATTAATGCATCGCACACAGTTTCTTCAAAGGGTCTTTGATTGTAGTGTCGCGTTAGCAGCATCCTGTAGTAGTGAAAGTTCGCCACCAATGCAAATATAGGGAACAAAGTAGCATATTACATACACTGGGCATCTAAATTGGCCACCAGTGCCAATAAACGTGACAACAAAACAAGTCCATAACTGAAACAACTTCAGAAGAGCTTAAGAAACATTATCATGGGTATCCACCATGCCGGCAATAAGCTTAGCAAGCTTATTAGCTTTCTCTTGTTTGGCGCTAAAATCCTCCAACGCTTGTTGTTGCACCAGAAAGTATGCATCCGAATTCTGCAAGGACTTCCTCAGTCCTTCGGCTTCCTGTCATAGCACAGCTGATCGATGTCTTTCAGCTTGTAGTTGAGACTCAAGAAATCGAACTGATTCAAAGAGTGAGTTCGAAGAGCTTGTGCCAGCGGTAGTGGCCAGTAACTCGAACACTACATCAAGACATGACTTTGGGGTTGTCTCACTGTCTTCAAGATAGTTTTCCTTATCTATTTTATCATCTTTGTCAGAGACCAACAAGGATGTCTCACTATCCTGAACCTTATCTGCATTACTTCTTTTACCATTGCTTAATAAGCCCAATATACTGTCAGCATTCTAAAAGAAGAAACAAGCAGACACATAACAGGTTTAGCATGTAGTATATGAAACTCATTTTGGTGAACCAGTTCATTAGTAAGGTGGACAGGATTAAACTACCAAGTCTTCTATTGCGAAGTAGTACATAATAAAAGCATAAAAAAAACATATATCTATGTGCTATCGTTACTGCATTTTCTTACCAAATCAAAATAGAGACACAGTTCAAATCATATCAGTTCAAGACAAAGCAGCATTGAAAGAATACAAGTGTGGGAAACTACACGACACAACAAGATTTAAGATGGGTACAACGGGTATACATGTACAACAACACTATTGGCTCTGTTGTGATGCTTGATATGAGAAGACAACTGTATACAAAATTGAAATTGAAATCAATAGAGCAATTTAGAAGAGCAAACCAGTTAAAGAAACATGTTTAAACATACTTGTTGTGCCATTGGAGTTTCGATTGGATCCTTCAATTTAAAAATAAGTTTATATGAGTAAATACAGTGATACAAGAGCAAAGCAGTATGCACCATAGCAATGGAATCTTACCTGAGAACAATTGTTCTTAAGGTTTAAGCACTTGTTCTACAAGAACAGAGTACAGTAAGATGTAGGCATATAGTACTTCAAAATAAAAAATGATCTCATAGACCTTACCACATTCTTGGTTCTGGACCACTACAGAACCAGGCATTCGTCCCGTAAATGTGTCTCAGGAGAAAGTAAGGGAATTTGATGAGTTTTCTTGCCAGTGAAGTATGTTTTCTTCAGGTAATTCCGATACTACCACAAAGCATTCTTGAAGATAGCAGAGGTATTAGCACAGGTTACCTCATCCTGAGTTTCCAAATCGGTCCTTGAGGGAGTCATGGACTAAGGGGTCCTCAGGGCTATCTTCGGTAACCCTAACCCTACCGGTGTCTATATAAACCAAGAGTTTTTAGTCTTTAGGGCTAGAGCTACATTCGTCACCTTATCTCCTTAGGGTTTAGCTCATGCTGATCTTGAGGTAGATCTACTCTGTAAACCACATTATACATCCAATACAATCAAGCAGTATGTGCGGTATTACTTCTTCAAGAGGGCCTGAACCTGGGTAAACACTGTGTTTGTCATCCCTTCTTCCCCATCGATCCTAGATCCACAACTCGGGACCCCCTACCCCGAGGTCTGCCGTTTTTGACACCGACATTGGTGCTTTCATTGAGAGTTCCGCTGTGGGATCGCCATAGGGATCGATGGCTCAACCAGTCGTTGGAGACCACACCCGCGCCGAGGGCTTCCCCGCCCTGGTCATCTCTTCATCTTCGGCGGCATATTAGTGCACGCCGATCCCAGTAGTCACCTTGACCAGATCAAAGGCTTCACCCCCGGTGAAGGGTTCATTGGTTCAGGGGCATCGACCCCAGGACCGGCAGACTCACAAAAATCTGGTACCTCTCAGAGTCCGGCCCTGAAGCCCGACCACGACAGACCACCCACAAGATCTCCCGTCGAATCTCTGGAGTGTCCGGCACCCCCATGTGGCCAGCCGGCAGACCACTTGGTGAGTCTTTTCCGTGCAATGGGAATCTCTGTTACCAGGCCTACGGCCTATGATCGGATTGGGCTTAAACCCGACGACCGAGAAATCAATACCCCTCCGGTCACACACCTCGTTACCACGGTCGAAGAGGCCCAGGAGGGGTCACAGCCCTGCAAGCTAAGAATGATGTACACTCGAATCTCCAGCTCGGAGTCAGACACTAGCTCAGATGTACATCCGGACTCGAGCCCAAACACTAGATCCGGCCTCGAGCCGATCCAGCCGCACACTAGTCCGGATCCGAGCCCTGCACGACCAGAACCGGACATGTCTCAACAACCCATCAAGGATAGTCCAGGTCCGCAGCAGGAGGGAATTCTCGAAATCTTCCCACCCACCCACCACACATAATACTCTCCGGATTCGGGTAACCCAGACATATGGGACCTCATGTATGTCAAACAGCTGGCAAACAAGATAGTCCACCATTATTGGGCTAGATTTCTCCTGGTAAAGAACAGGATGGCACCTTGATGTGACAAAGAAATAATTAAAGCCTTCCAGTTTAACTGCAGGGATGAGGGCCTCTTAAACGCCCTCGCGCGTCGACGAATTCAAAACTTCACCTAACTATCAGACATGGTATGCAAATATTGCGCCATGGAGGACACGTGGAGGGTGCAACAGATGAACATGGGGCCAGAGCCCACCGCGCATCACGGAAAGCCTCGCTTTAAACGAGCTTACACAAATCGGTCGCCGGAGCGCGAGCCTAATGAAAAGAAAACTAGGCCCAGATCGGTGTTAGACGAGCTGCTGGATAAACCATGCCCAATACACTCGGTCTTGCTAGACGCAAACCCAACCCACAGACTTCGGGCCTGTTGGGTGGTAAGACAAGTGGCCAAATATGGCGAGCCAATCTTGGGCCTTACATCCCTAGATAAACAGTCCTCGGCTTCACCACAAGACCACAATGTCCTTACGGTATACGAGACGTTCGCCTCAAACAATAAAATGAAAAAGGCTCTTCGAGAGCTCAATCAAATATATCAAGTGATGGTTGCACAGCCATGGGCAGCCATGCCTATCACCTTCAACGAGAAGGACGAGCCAAGCCCCCGTAACAACCACGCACCGGCCGCACTGGTCCTCAACCCCATCGTCGACGGTTTTCGGCTGACTAAAGTGCTGATGGACGGGGGCAGCAGCCTCAACCTCATTTATGAGGATACTCTAGACAAGATGTAGTTCAACAGGTCTCGCATCGAATGCAGTGATACCACATTTCGAGGTATAATACCTGGTAGGGAGGCACACTGCTCGGGACACATAACCTTGGATGTTGTGTTCAGCACACCTGACAACTGCAGATCTGAACCCTTACTATTTCATATTGTGCCCTTCTGTAGCGGATACCACGCCCTTCTAGGATGTGAGGCATTCTCAAGATTTCAGGCCATACCGCATTACGGGTATATGAAACTCAAGATGCCAGGGCCCAACAGGGTGATCTCTCTTAAAAGCGACCCGAGCAAAGCCTTGCAAGCCAAAAACAAGATGGCATCCCTCGCCCTAAAGGCACTATCTGAAGCCCCCGCGGCCGAAGAGTTGACGGCGCTACACACTACAGTCGACAGGGATGATGTGGTTCTCAGTAAAAGACAAAAACCCACATCATTCAAGCCAGCAGACAAAATAGTAAAATTTCAAGTGCACCCAACAGATCCCAACAAAACGACATCCATAGGAGCACAGCTAGATCCCATAGTCGATGAGGTGTTAAGGACATTCTTGCATGAAAACTGGGAAATATTCGCCTGTCACCCATCAGATATGCTAGGAATCCCACGCAGGCTAGCAGAGCACAACCTCAACATTTTAAAAGGCTTCAAGCCAGTGAAACAAACTCTGCGCCGATTTTCTGAACCCAAACGGTAGGCCATGGGCGAAGAACTTGCAAAAATGCTAGAGGCCGGATTCATCCGCGAGATCAAGCACCCGAGTGGTTAGCAAATCTAGGTATGGTACCCAAGAAGGATAAGTCCTGGCGGCTCTGTGTCGACTTTAAAGACCTCAACAAGGCCTGCCCTAAGGATCCATTCCCCCTGCCAAGGATGGACCAGATCATCGACGCCACCGCCGGACTCGACTCGTTATGCTTCCTCGACGCATACTCCGGATACCATCAGATTAAGATGAAGGAGTCCGATCAGGCAGCAACCGCATTCATCACCCCTTACAGGCCTTTCTGCTTCAACACCATGCCGTTCGGACTAAAAAATGCAGGAGCCACATACCAGCGCATGATTCAAACATGCCTTGAAAACCAAATTGGTAGAATAGTCGAGGCATACGTGGACGATGTGGTTGTCAAAACCAAACACATCGACCAACTGATAGACAACCTACGCCAAACCTTCAACAACCTGCGGGCCTACGACATATGGCTCAACCCGGAGAAATGCGTCTTCGGGGTCCCTCCCGGAAAGCTACTCGGATTCATAGTTTCCCATAGAGGAATTGAAGCCAATCCGGCCAAAATTAGAGCGTTGTCTCAGCTCGCAATACCAACAGAACTTAAGCATGTCCAGAAGCTAGCGGGATGCGTGGCCGCCTTGAGCCGCTTCATATCTCGCCTCGGAGAAAAGGCATTGCCACTCTACAAACTTCTCAAAAAGACCCAGAACTTCTAGTGGACAGATGAAGCAACCATGGCACTTGAGGAGATTAAAATACTCCTCGCCGGCAACCCTATCCAAGGTGCACCCGGCGTCGATGAACCCATGTTACTATACATTTCAGTCACCAATCAGGTGGTCAGCGCGGTGCTTGTCGTGGAGCGGGAATCCGAGGGCCACAAGTTCCAAGTCCAGAAGCCGGTCTACTACATGTCCGAGGTGCTTACGCCATGCAAATCACGATACCCGCACTATCAAAAGATAGCCTACATGGTTTTTCATGGCATCTCAAAAGCTACGTCACTACTTTCAAGAATGTTCGGTCACAGTGGCATCAGAGGTCCCCTGGAATGACATAATCAATAACAAGGATGCCACAGGCTGCATCGCCAAATGGGCCATCGAGATTCTCCCCTTCAAGATAACATACAAGCCACGCCGAGCCATTAAATCTCAGGTGCTGGCAGATTTCATAGCCGAATGGACCGAGGCTGAACTACCCCGGGAGTATTATACATACTCGCACTGGACAATGTACTTCGACGCCTCAAAGATGTTAGCCGGACTGGGGGCTAGGGTCATCCTAATCTCCCCCACTGGTGACACTGTCCGGTATGTCCTCCAAATAATGTACACGGACTCTAACAATGCAGCCGAGTACGAAGCACTACTACATGGTCTTCGTATGGCCGCATCAATGAGCGTGCAGCGCCTCGAGGTAAGAGGGGATTCAAACTTGGTGATCTCTCAAGTCAACGGCAAATTCGACGCCAAAGACCCCAAGATGGCGGCGTATAGAAACGTGGTCCTCCGGATATCAGCCCGATTTGAGGGCCTAGAATTTCACCATGTCGCTAGAGACAGCAATCAAGCAGCCGACGTTGTCGGATTCAGGGCTCCGCAGACCCAAGAAAGGTTCGAACTCTGGGGTGTGTGCGAAGAACTCAATCTCCCCGGTCTGCTGATTCATCGATCTCACGGCCTAGCTCAATGAACTGGAAAGGAAAAGGACACTGCAATTTACACAGGTTCGGGCCACCTTGCGGTGTAATACCCTACTCCTGCTTTGGGGTGGATTGGCCTCGAGGTGGGCTGAGGATGAACTAGTACAGAGGGAGAACAACCTCTAGAGGTGTGTTCTTGTGTTGGTGTGAGCTGGTGAGGGTGGTCTGATTGATCCGTCGTCCTCCCCTCTTCTTCTCTATATGGTGGTGGCTAAGCTATATTTATAGTGGCCTCGGTCCTCTTCCCCCAAAATGGAGGTGGGAAGGAATCCCACAACAGCCAAGTTTGAAGGGATACAAGTAGTACATCTTATCCTGGTGAAAGGTGGTCTCCGCCTGCAAAGCTTTTGGTTGTGACGTCGTGGTGGGCTCGGCGATGACCTTCGTCCTGCCGTCCTGGTCTTGTAACATGGGAAAGGAAACCTTTGGTTGATTCCTTGAGACTCTGCGCCTGTGCTTGCTTCCTTAGCACCAAAGAGGAAACTTGCTGTACTGCGCCCACTGGCGCCCGCCTGGCCTTGGTCATCATGGCTTGTGTCTCCTTAAGCTCACGAGGTGAGTGCCTGCATAGAAACCTCCGCTCCTCAGTAGCCTACCTTGGGAGGCCGCTCCCTCTGGAGGTCTTGACGTCGTCCGCCTCGCGAGGCTTGGCCCCTCGCGAGGGTCTTGTGTTGTCGATGTTGAAGATGGGCCGTACCAGGCCGTTGATGAAGCCACGCTATGGGCCGCAGGCAGGCAAGTCTGGGTACCCTGGTTCCCAGAACGCCGACAGTAGCCCTCGAGCCCAAGGCACGCTCGAACTTGGCTTCGAGGCGAAGCCAAAGGGCAAGGGCGAAGCGCCGCAGGCCCCAATCGCCTGCGGACCGAGTCGACACGTGGTGCTTGATGAGACGTGGGCGTCTCCACTTCCTCACGCTACCTCGGCAACCGTTCAACTTGACAACAGCCTGCTGCATGGAAAAAGATCATCATTACCAGAGATCATGGAGGCCGGCAGTTGGCCTCCCTCTGGCTATAAACGGAGGGAGGGGCGGAGCCCCCCGCTCCTCTCTATCTTCCCGCTGCTTGCTCCTTCTTCTTCCTTCTTGTCTCACCGTCCTGTCGAAGCGTCCATGGCGCCAATAAGGAGGTTTTCAACGGCGAAGAAAGGGAAAACCCCTCGGGAGTAACCCGGGCCACTCCCGCCGAAGAAGAGGCTCGGCCGCTCCCGTGAAGTCTTCATGACTCGAGGATGGGGCGAGATCGCCCGCGCCTGCTGCGCGGAGGGAGCTCTCACCATCCACTTCAAATACGATGGAGCTTCGACGCTCCTCTTCAAGGTGTTTGGCGAGGACGGTCGGCGCCTGGCATGCTACTCCGGAAGAGGTGATCCACGCGGCACGGCCACAAGCATTGAACTTGCCCTTGGCCTTGCCAGCAGCTCCTCCGGCGGCCGCAGCGACTCTCCAGAATCCAGCGACTCTTCGGAGTCCCGTGACGACGACAGCTACGAGCCGCCGAGTTCTCGCCACGCCCGGAGCATGGCAGCGGCGTCGACTCGGCGCCGTCGGTGACGTCCTGAGGCCGGGGTCCTTCGAGGTCCCTTTCTTTTGTTTTTCCCTGCACAAAACCGTGATGAGCCCCATGGGGGCATGTAAGAACTGTAATGCTTTTGCCTTAATGTCATTGTTCCTAGTTAGGTGTTGTGATTGCGTGTCTCGCTTTGGCATGGTGCTCCCTTTCGTTCTCGCGGTAGCTTAGTGCTCTACGCTGACAGGACCCAGTCCCCAGGTGGGCTCCAGCCGTCGCTGGTATGCCAGGTCGTGATGCCGTGGTCAAGGCCAGGAGGTGGGTGGCCCGAGGTCCGGTAAGAGCCCCTGAGGCGCGATGCTCAGGAGGTCCCCTTTAGCGCACAAGCAGCTCCCTGAAGGCCGATAGGGAAAATGGCCTTGCCCGAGCGAGATCGTGAGGGCCAAAATACTGAATCGTGAGGTTCACGCCGACAAGCATAGGGTGACTTATCTTGTCGAGCCCGCGATGGTTCCTTTGCGCGATGCCTGGCTGTGCTCTGGTAGTGGCGCTTCTAGGCAGTGCTCACGCCGATCCCCTTTTTCTTGCTCATCTAAATGCTCTACATCCTCGGGTCCCGGCCCTCGAGCGAGGCTCAGCCACCGCTGGTATGCCAGGTCACGATGCCGTGGTCAAGGCCAGGGGGTGAGTGCTTGATAGCCAGTAGGAGTCCCTGAGGCGCGATGCTCAAGGACCCCCCCCCCTTTAACATGCAAGCGAATTGTGTGAAAAAGGTGTAGCTGGCGGGGCCGCTCGTAGTCTAACTCCGGAGGTTCCTGCGAGTTAGTCGAAGAAAGAGAACATAGCACATAGCCGCGCCTGCTGTCCTGCCGTTGATCTTTCCGCAAGAAGACGAAGGCACTGAGGACCCGGTGAGGTGACGTGCGCGGGGATGGACCCGAGCACAACGCCGTGCCAGCAGCCCCCATTGCGGTATGAGCAAAAGGCAGGTTAGCAACGCGCGGAGGCCGCGAGGGGTGACTCCATAAATAACGAGATAGCAGAGGTAACGTCGATAACCATAATAGCACAGGTGAGCATACTGGTCCGGAGTACATGAAATAAAATGGTGCGAGCGTGGGCCTGGCCCTGGCAGCTTGAGGATAATGCAGCCCGAGGGGCGCCCTCAATTGAATCAAACCAAAAAGTTTCACCTGGCACCGTTGCTGAAGAGGTGTTGGAGTAGCTGAAGACACGCGCTGCAGAAGTCGTTCCTCACGAGCCGTCCTGGTCCTGAGCCTCGTGAGACTCCGGGGCCCCGGGGGGCTTGCGAGGATCCAGCGCCTCCTCCGATAGGATCGCCTGATGCCTGGCCTCGTGAGCCGCCAGGATGCCCCGCATGTAGCGCTGGTGCGTGGCAGCCCCGTTCAGCAGACCGAAAGGCATGCAAATGTAGCTGTGAGGGGGGCCCTCACACGCGGCCTACGTGGGATGGCCAGAAGAGCTCCTGAGATGCGGCTCTATTGAGCCCTGGGATGTTGATGCAGACACGCAGCCCGCTGCCCTCGTCAGGGGAGGGAGCTACGCTGGGTGGTGCATGATGACGCTCCCCTCGCATGGCCCTCGCCTCCTGAAGATCCTTGATTGCCTTGGTGATGAACTCCTGTGCGCCTGGCGCCTCGCGCCCTACGCTCTTCTCATGGAAGCGTGTGTCGAAGCGTGCCACCAGATGGTGCCCGAACGCCTCCCTCGTGACGCTGGCCAGGTCTGAGGCCCTCCAGAGGAGAGCCCCCGAGCCTTGACCCTGACTTTGACTTCAACGCTGCGATAGCCCCCGTGCCCAGGGTCACGCAGGGCGACCTGGAGAGCTGGGTGGATAACCATGTGGACGACCTGGTCGCGGAGTTCGCCCGTGAAGATGGTGTGGATGTGCCCGCAGCTGAAGAGGGTGGTGCCGATGATGGTGATGATGAGGATGGCGACGCCGATGGCAGCGCGTCTTGCTAGGCTTGCATTTCCTTTCTGATCCTGACCTCTTTGGTGCTGGCGGTCTTGGACGGGTTCTTGTGTCGTGAGGGCGTTCCTTTTCCGAGGCAGGCCCCGCGGGGGCTTGCGAGGGCTTGAGCCTCCTAAGGAGCCTGCAGGCCTGCCCGAGAGCGCCGTGCGAGGAGCCGATTTCCGAGTCACGGTAAGGCGTGTGCGTAGTGGTCCTACGGCAGAAGCGCTTTTGGCCCCGTGGGGGCCTCGACGCCGCTTGGGCTGGCCCAAGCGCGCACGCAACGCCCAAACCCCGCTCGCGGGGAGCTCACGGGAGGGGGGGGGAGGGGGGCAGCAGGCATGAGCCCTGCTTTTTAGCATAAACCAAAAGGCAAGAAAACACCGCGAATAGAAAAATCTCCCCCCTTTTTCCTTTTGATAAGCACACGAAACTCCAAATTTCATTCCAAAAGACGGTAAACTGGGTCACAGAAAGAGGGCGAAACAAACAACCGCGTTCGGCACCTAGACTAGTCTTCTCACTAGCGTGGAGCTAAGTGCTTCCACTAGGCGTGGGTGGGAGCCCCCGTGAGGCCCGAGGGCGGCGCTCAGGAGACTCCGGGGCATGTACAGCCCCAACTCATTATTACGTGAGAGTGTCACGAGCGGAGATCTTCACGGGCATCCCTGGCGCCTGGCAAGGGCCCCGCCCTACGCCTCCCCCGACCACCGTTGGGGCATCCGGAAACCAGGACGAGACCAAGGGGCAAGGGGGACGCTGGCGGTGCCCCAGCGATCGCAGGCCCCCCACCGGGGGGAAGGGCTCGCCGGCGCCTTCCTCGGTGGAGGACCTACCTCCGAGCAGCGTGCGCCGCTGTCGTGGCAGCGCCTTGCGAGGGCCCTGCCCTGTGCCTCCCCCAACCACCGTTGGGGCGTCCGGAAACCAGGACGAGACCAAGGGGCAAGGGGGACGCTGGCGGTGCCCCAGCGATCGCAGGCCCCCCACCGGGGGGAAGGGCTCACCGGCGCCTTCCCCGGCAGAGGACCTACCTCCAAGTGGCGTGCGCCGCCGTTGTGGCGGTGCCTTGCTCCACGCGGCGCGGGGGAGGCCCTGGCGCTGGGCTCCCCCTACGCGGCTCCCAGTGCATTCCGTCCGCTTGCGGCGGGGCCATCATCCTGAGGTCCACGACCGTTGCCGTGGCTTGGGTCACCTGCGGTCCATGGTTAGTGTAATCATGCTCCTGAGATATCGGCTGTACCCGGTGGCTGTTGTTGTCGAAGATGCCGATGAAGCTCCGGGGTGAACACGCGGTAGCCCGCCGCGCTCACGGGAGCCCGCCGCGAAGGAGAAGCCTGGACTTGGCGCTCGCGCACTGCCACCTCGGGCAGCACGCGGTCTTGACGTGGCGGTGCTGGGAGCGCGCGCCACTCCTTGGGGCCACTGCACCACTCCACAACTTTCTTCATCGCGTGCCGGCACCCTGCGTGGTGGGTCACGCCGAGGAGCCTCATGCCTTGGCTCGAGGGCGGCATCTTGCCATGGAGGTGGAGGAGGCGCACCATAGGCCACGTCGCCCGCAAGACGCGGCTGGGGAGGCAACAAGCGAGATGGTGCAGGGGTCTCTCCAGCGGCGTTGACGAGCTCGGCGATGTGGTCCAGCCAGTCCTCGTAGAGGTCGTCGGTCGGGCGATAGCGTAGAAGCTCGCGTGCCATGAGCAGCGCAGCCTGCGCGTTCGCCGGCCCGCGACGGGCGTGGGAGGACGAAGCAGCCGTCGGAGTCAGCGACGGGGTGGCTGTGCGTCCGTCACGCCGCACAGAGGGATGCAGCGATGAAGCCTGCTGCTCGTGGGCCGCGGGGCCGGTGGCAGCATTTGCCACAGGCGATGGGGAACGGCGGGGGGCGCCGTTGCCTGCAGGCGCTGTCTGGGCAACGCGGGCGGCAAGGGCAGCCCGGCGCTCAGCACGAACTCGGCGGACGTTAGCCATGAGAACGGTGGAACGGTGGCAAATCGACCGGCGGAAGAGAGGCTCCGATGCACCCCTACCTGGCACGCCAAATGTCAGATTCAGGGCTCCGCAGACCCAAGAAAGGTTCGAACTCTGGGGTGCGTGCGAAGAACTCAATCTGCCCGGTCTGCCGATTCGTTGATCTCACGGCCTAGCTCAATGAACTGGAAAGGAAAAGGACACTGCAGTTTACCCAGGTTTGGGCCACCTTGCGGTGTAATACCCTACTCCTGCTTTGGGGTGGATTGGCCTCGAGGTGGCTGAGGATGAACTAGTACAGAGGGAGAACAACCTCAAGAGGTGTGTTCTTGTGTTGGTGTGAGCTGGTGAGGGTTGTCTAATTGATCCGTCGTCCTCCTCTCTTCTTCTCTCTATGGTGGTGGCTGAGCTATATTTATAGTGGCCTCGGTCCTCTTCCCCCAAAATGGAGGCGTGAAGGAATCCCACAACGGCCAAGTTTGAAGGGAGACAAGTAGTACATCTTATCCTGATGAAAGGTGGTCTTCGCCTGCAAAGCTTCTGGTTGTGACGTCGTGGTGGGCTCGGCGATGACCTCCGTCCTGCCGTCCTGGCCTTGTAGCACGGGAATGGAAACCTTTGGTTGATTCCTCGGGACTCTGCGCCTACGCTTGCTTCCTTAGCACCAAAGAGGAAACATGCTATACTGCGCCCGCTGGCGCCTGCCTGGCCTTGGTCGTCATGGCTTGCGTCACCTTAAGCTCATGAGGTGAGTGCCTGCATAGAAATCTCTGCTCCTCAGGAGCCTGCCTTGGGAGGCCGCTCCCTCTAGAGGTCTTGATGTCATCCACCTTGCGAGGCTTGGCCCATCGCGAGTGTCTTGTGTTGTCGATGCTGAAGATGGGCCGTACTAGGCTGTTGATGAAGCCACACTGTGGGCCGCAGGTAGGCAAGTCTGGGTACCCTGGTTCCCAGAACGCTGACAGGCGTCCTCGCTCGCATGGGTGCCAAGCGCGATCTGGTTCCCAAAAACACTTTCCTCGAGCGGCTCTTTAAGCCCTCCGTGGTGTGGCAGGAGCCCGCCCACAATGCCTTGCCCGAAAATGAACAAGACGATCACATCATCGGCGGCTTCGCACTCGAGGAAACACCTTCCGCACATGAAGTAATGGCCGTAATCCCACCCTAGACAGAGCCCCTGCTAGCCTACCTCATACAACATCAGCTTCCGGAGGATCAAACCGAAGCACGACGCATAGTTCGGTGCTATAAAGCATACAAGGTCCATGAGGGTGAACTCTATAAGAAGAGTACCACGGGAATTTTACAAAGGTGCATCTCCGAAGAAGAGGGGCAGCAGCTCTTGGCAGAGATACACGCGGGCATGGGCAGACACCACGCGGCAGCTTGGGCTTTGGTCAGCAAGGCTTTTCGAGCAGGTTTTTTATGGCCTACCGGCCATGAAGATGCCCAGACATTAGTCCAACATTGCATCGGATGCCAACTGTTCGCAAATCAAAGCCACATGCCCCCCACAGCTCTTCGGACGATACCGATCACATGGCCTTTTGCGGTCTGGGGTCTCGATATGGTCAGACCACTCAAAGGGGGGACAAACAAAAAGAAGTACCTATTGGTCATGGTCGACAAATTCACCAAGTGGATCGAAGCAAGACCCGTCACTTCGGCAGAATCTAGACCAGTCGTCAACTTCTTATCCGATGTCGTACACCGTTATGGTGTCCCCCATAGCATAACTATCGATAATGGTACAAACTTCATCACCCAGGAAGTTAAAGACTGGTGCGGTAAAAATGGGCATTATGCTCGATTACGCCTCGGTGTACCACCCACAGACCAACGGACAAGTCGAACAAGCCAACAGACTCATTATGAGCAGCATTAAGCCTCGCCTAGTTCGATCCCTTGAACAATCAGACTGCCATTGGGTCGAGGAACTCGATTCCGTACTATGGGGGTTACGCACTACTCCTAATTGGTCATCCAGATACACACCATTTTTTATGGTATACGATGCGGAAGCAGTTCTCCCATGCGACCTTATCCATGACGCGCCTAGAGTGTGCATGTACGAAGAAAAGGAAGCCGAACTCGATCGGCAGGATGATCTGGATGCTCTGGAAGAAGAACGGGACATAGCTCGAGCTCGGTCCGCGTTCTATCAGCAGCAAGCACGACGTTACCACAACCATGAAGTCCGGGCAAAGACATATAACGTGGGAGACCTCGTCCCGTGACTCCCCGAGAAACAGAAGAATAAACTATCACCCAAATGGGAGGGACCGTACATCATCGATGAAGTACTCATTGGAGGAGCATATCGCCTTCGCCACCCGTCGACGACTGCCTCGAGCCGAACCCGTGGAACGCAGCTCGGCTGCGGCATTTTTACGCCTGAGCTTGACATATATCTCCACCTTTTCCTTCTTTTATTTTCCCTTCTTCTCTCTTTTCGACATGCTGCTAGTTCGGCTAAACCGAACCATACCAACCTCGTTTTATATACATCACTAAATGTAACACCCAGCTGTGCATGGGGGCTCCCTTAGAAGAGCCGAATAAATGTATAAATCGCATTCGTACGGATTGCGTCCTTCTCACACATGTTAAGCCAACATATGCACTTGTTCGACTTAAGATCTTCGCCAAGCTGGGTTGCTTGGCTCCTGTGCTTACCCCTACGTTCTTGATTGTTTGGTTAGGGCGTAAAGGGAGCACCTCTGCGATTGTTACGACCGGGTCATCCGGGACCATACCTCAGACGGGTGAAGCCGAAAGCTAGCGTTCTTACAGAATACAACAAGTCGGCCTAAGGGAAGTGAATATAGCCTCAAGCTTACTACCAGGGTTCTTTTTCAAAGCCATTGGTGTCCGTTGATCCTACGTATCTGGACTATAATTTTACCCGATGAAAGGAACCCTTGGAGGAACTATTTTCATCAGAAGATGTTTCTTACGTTAAACAGTAATATAACATAGCTCTCCGCACATGTTTCGTCTGTTCAAACCAGAGGGCCGGATTGCCTGGTTCCTGAATTGTTGCCTTGTTTCCCATGGCACACAGTACGAAACACTCCCTGATCTCTGATCGGGGCGGCAGAAGCCGTTGGCCGGTTAAGACAACATTCTTTCAAAAAATAACAATAAGAACGCGGATTGAGCACGGTAAATGTAAAGTACATAGATACATAGAATTGACAAGATTACTCATTCTCGACATTGTCTATCAATTGATCTAAATCACAATCCTTTTGAGAATAGCGAGCGGCTGGCATCACCTCATCGTACACCAAGCTTAGTGGTATATCTCGGCCGTCAGGACCCACGGGACCAACCCGAGCCATATGCACCGGGTCTAGCTTGGTGAAACGGGTCTTTACCATAGCCCACGCCTCGCGTGCTCCTTCTCGACAGGTTGAGATCTTCCATAATTCGAACCTTCGCTAAGCCCCTTTAAAGTGACTGGCTAGTTCAGCCATACTCTCTGGCGGCACATCTGACGGCCATAAATGCCTTCGCCATGCTCTTCATTGCTTTTCGGGCCCTTTCATAGGTCTTCGACAGCTCCTTTACAAGATTCCCGTCATAGGCGCTGACTTCTTCCTCGGGCCGCCCAGTCAGGGGACCTATCAAGCAGGTGTTGCATATCGTCATTACAACGCCAATGACACTGGACCACCATACCATTCAGAGCAGTACTTACAAAATATGCCACCTTTTAGCTTCTGGTTCTTCTCCAAGGCTTGTGCCAGCTGGGTTCTTAAGCTTTCAATTTCCTCGGTTTTTCGCCAGTTCTCTTCCTTGAGCGCATTTTTCTCCTCCTGACTTCGCATCAGCACCTGTTTGCCAGCCTCTAGCTCCCTCCGCAGCTCGCTTGCAGCTCCCGCGACTATACGGAGAATACGGTGTTAATGCATAAAATACAGTGTATACCTGCACAACAAGTCTTTTCTACTTACCGGACAACTCGTTGCTTGCTTTTTGAGCCACATCTAGTCCAGCCTTGGTTTCGACCAACTGTGTCCGACTCACTTTAAGGTCCTCGGACAACTTTTCGTTCTGCTCTCTTGCAGCCTACAAAATTAATATCATTAGACACCCTGAACTCGGCCGTCCCGCCCAAATTAAGGCTTGGGGGCTAGGTGGTTAGGGAACATGATCTGCTTTCAAGCTATATACCTGCACCTTGGCGGTAAAAAGACTAGCGATCCCTTCAAGACCTGTCTGGGCCGCTCCAAGGTACGCATCCACCAAATTAGAAGCACTGAATTCCTATTCGGCAAAGGCAGTATGACGTAACGTCTCCCTCTGGCGGTGATGATTCATTACGCTCTTGACTTCAGAGTTGGTAACTGAAACATCGTCGGAGTCCGCCAGAGGCGCGCCGGCCGCCGTGTGTTCGGGAGAGGCTCTGGCTTGTGCCGAAGACTTGGGACAGGAGTTGCGATTCGGTGCACCCGGGGAATCTTCGGATTGGTGTAGAGGCATACACCTTCTGCAAAAGTTGAGCAAGTTTTAGTAAAAGAGTGCTAAAATCAACCCTCGCTGCAATTCCGAAATATGTTACCGCTGGGCCAAGGGGGCAGGTGCTTCCGCTTCGCCGGAGGCTTTCCGCTTTGATCTACCATTAGGGGACAAAGTTGGCGCGGTCAGCACTCCTCCCACAATGGTCTTACGCGTAGTGCAGCGACCCTTGGGAGCAGAAGTCAGCACATGGGGAATAGCGCGAGATGAGCGCCCTTGTCGGTGTACTAAGTATTGGGCCACTAGTACCCGTACTTGTGCACGAGCAGTTGTAGCCATCCTCGCGGCAAGGCTTGCCGGGAACAGCTCGAGGTCGATTCAAGCCATCAAGGAAATCATCAAGTCTGAGATCTGAGGATCAGCAGATAAGCAAAGCTGGAATCCGAAGGCCAGCTTCCCCGGCGAGATCCTTGCTAGGATGGCCTGGGGAGCCCGGCAAGGCTTGGCGCCCGGCAAGGCTTAGCGCCCGGCAAGATTTGGCGCCTGGCGAGATTCTGCCACTGTGCCACCGCTTCGGCACAGTAACAAGTCTGACATTCTGGGTCCTTCTCTGGATGCGTGGCAACGCGCCAGTGGAGGAGAGCTTAAGCGGTGCTGATGGGATGGCCCCTTTTTCCATCCCCAAGAAAGTGAGGACACCTAAACAGACACCTCACGGTGCATTAAATGCGTTTGTCCTAATCCGTCAGGGGTTAGGTATGATACCCTGTAGCTACTTTACACCTCAATGTATGTACATTTTGCCACTGTGGAGACCCCTTTGAGCATATAAAAGGAGGCCCAAGGCAACTGCAACAGAGGAGGAGAACTTCTGGCCCATTCTGCATGCGTAGCTGCTCTTTGAACGTACTGTTCACAGCGAGCGCTCCTGAAGGCTGGGCTCAAGAACACTAATAAGAACACAAAGCAGGAGTAGGGCTTTACGCTGATCAGCGGCCCGAACCTGGGTAAAAACTTCCCGCGTCGATCGTTGGTTCTGCTCTTTGCGTATACCTCTCCCCCCTCCAAATTGTAAAGGGATCTCTCGGGATCCCATAGGTGTCGTGCCCCAACAGCCCTGTTCGGGTGAAGGTCTTATTTTCACTTACTGTGGAGGAGGGAAGAGCCCCGGGGTGATCAGCTGTCACATCCACCTTGACGCCGTCAAGGTGGATGTGGTAGAATACCCCGTCTTCAAAATCAATCGACATCTCCGGGTCGTCATGATACCCTGGATCGTCATCACGGGAATGGTCCTCTGGTTGAGGAGGAGGGAAATTAATGGATGCAACCTGACGCCTCCATCCCTGTCCAGTTATGATCAGTTAGAATTTGAGCGTAATCTATGAGTTCAAAATAATGGACTGCGGCTTACCCAGTCCGCCGGATTGTATCCGGAGCAGCCTTCCCGAATACTCATACGAGCGAACTCTGCTTCCTCTCCCTTGAAGAGACCAGCCAATATTTTGGCCAGAGCCGCTTTGTTGTCTGGCCCTTGTCGTTGGTAACGGGTTATGTCGTTGGTCCCATTGTAGCACCATAAAGGATGACCCCGCTGCTGGAGGGGTTGCACGCATCGGGTAATAGCAATGGCAATTACTTCAACCATGGTCAGCTTGATGCTGGTTAACAGCCTGATCTTGGCCGCCAGCGCATGCACCTCCTCACTGTCCTGTTGGGAAGGGCCTCTAGGCCGCCAGTTGAACCGCTTTATAGGTGGGTCGTTTGAGTATTCGGGCAACCGTTGCCAAATGAAGAACGTGCGTAACCGCAAAATGCGGGAAGAGCTGGCAATGAACAAAGTCAGGAGTATTGCCGAGCTTTACGCTCTGGCCGACAAGTGCGCTCAAGCTGAAGAGGGGAGGAAACTCCCTGGCGAGGCTGTTGGCGCGGCGGGCGAGTCCAAAGATGAAGACGCCGCGGCCCCGTCAAGGAAAGGCCGGCGGCGGAACAGGAAGCGCGGAGGCAAGGCCGTGCTTGCTGTCGAGGAATCCGACAACCCCGGCGCCGCCAAGAAGGCCAAGGTTGGTGACCCCGGCAAGGATCTTGCCGGGTGCCCTTCCTGTCAGGCCTTGGCGGATGCCGACAAGTCAGAGAACTCCGGCAAGCAGTATTGCAAGATCCATCGCACCAAGGGCCACGATCTCCAGAACTGTCGGCAAGTTGAGCAGCTTGCCGAGAAGCAGAGAGCCGAATACGAGAGGCGAGATAAGGAGAAGGCCCAAGATGGTGCTGAGGGGTCCGGCAAGAAACGCGGTGGCCGAGGGGGTCGCCGCGGCAAGGCCAAGCAGCAAAAGGATTGGCCCGCTCGGGGCCGAGACAAAGAAGGGGATGATGATGAGGAAGGTGATGAATCCAGTGAGCAAGAATTCCAGAAGGCTACGGAGGCCATGTGTATCGATGGGGGTGCCTCGCTGCATTCCTCCCACCGCCAACTCAAACAGTGGGTGCGGGAGGTCAATGCGGCAGAGCCATCCCCAGATGCATGTAGGCCCCTGAAGTGGTCCAGCACGCCTATCATTTTCGACGCCGAGGATCACCCTGATCGCACAACTGCGGTCGAGTGCTTACCATTGTTGGTCTCGCCAACGATTCACAACCTCAAGGTGACGAAAATGTTAGTTGACGGTGGGGCCGGCCTAAACTTAATCTCACCGGATGTGCTCAGAAAGCTCTAGATTCCCGACGAGGACCTCGAAGAAACGGGTACGTTTCAAGGGGTCAATCTGGGAAGAACCCAGCCTAAGGGCAAGATTACGTTGCCGGTAACATTTGGCAGCGAGCTCAGCTTCAGGACTGAGAAGGTGGTGTTTGATGTCGCCAAGATCCCCATGTCATACAATGGGATCCTTGGTCGGCCAGCGCTGGCCAAGTTTATGGCGGCATCACACTACGCGTACAACGTTCTGAAGATGCCTGGGCCGTTGGGCGTCATCACTATCCATTTCGATAAGAAGGATGCGCTCATCTGTGCCGACCAACTTTACCGGGAAGCAGTTGCAGCACCTGCCATCAAGACACCTGCTCCTGCCGCTGGAACTCCCGGGGGGAAGAAGAAGACCGGCAAGAACCTTGGCGCGAACTCCGGCAAGTGCACCTCTTCGGAGTGCTGCGCTTCCGTCGAGGACGTACCACTGAGTTCCACCGGCAAGAACAAGAAGTCCAAGGCTGCTCCGCCGGAGACCAAGAAGGTGCCTGTCAGAGAGGACGGAACGGGGGGAACTTTCACCATAAGTTCCACCCTAGATGACAAATAGGAAAGCGCGCTCGTTGCTTTCCTGCGGGCGAATGTTGACGTGTTTGCATGGCAACCGTCTGACATCCCCATTGTTCCCAGGAAGGTAATTGAGCACCACCTTGCTGTCTGTCCTCATGCGCGGCCCGTCAAGCAAAGGGTCAGGAAGCAAGCCTTGGAGCGGCAAGAATTCATTGCCGAAGAAATCAAAAAGCTGGAGGCGGCAGGACTGGTCAAAGGAGTGCTTCATCCAACCTGGTTGGCCAATCCGGTTGTAGTGCGGAAAGCGAATGGGAAATGGAGGCTTTGTATCGATTATACAGATATCAATAAAGCTTGTCCAAAAGATCCTTTTCCCTTGCCGTGCATCGACCAGATTGTGGATGCCACCGCTGGTTGTGATCTCCTGTCCTTCCTTGATGATTATTCAGGGTATCATCAGATTTTTATGGCAAAAGAAGATGAAGAGAAGACCGCCTTTATCACCCCATATGGTACGTAGTGTTTTATACGAATGCCTTTCGGGTTGAAAAGTGCTGGTTCGACATTTGGCAGAGCAATCCAGATTGGTTTTGAGCCACAACTCCAAATAAATATGGAGGCGTATATGGATGATATAGTGGTCAAAACCAAGGACAAAGCAATGCTCATTCAAGATTTAGAAGAAACATTTGCAAATCTGCGCAAGATCAACTTGAAGCTCAATCCTGAGAAGTGCGTGTTCGGTGTTCCTTCCGGCAAGCTCCTCGGATTTTTTGTATCTTGCCGGGGAATCGAAGCGAACCCCGACAAGATCAAAGCTATTGAGCAAATTGAAGCGCCGAGACGCGTCAAGGATGTGCGTCGTCTTGCCAGCTGTGTTGCTGCTCTAAGCAGGTTTATTTCCAAATCTACTGAGCGCGCCCTACCCTTCTTCAAAATTTTGAAGAAGGCAGGTCCAATGAAATGGACTCCAGAGGCGGAGGATGCACTGCAAGATTTGAAGAAATACCTTTCCTCTCCGCCGACGCTAGTCGCGCCTAAGCCACGAGAGCCGTTGCTGCTATATCTGGCGGCAACAAATCAAGTGGTTAGCGCTGTGCTAGTGGCGCAGAGAGAGGCTGATGAGGAAGCAACACCAGCGGCAGGACCGCCAGATGGCGCGGCAAGATCTTCCCCGGCAAGGGTTGATCCCGGCAAGACAGGATCTGCGCAAACAGAAGAACCCGTGCAGAAGAAGAAGGTGGTGCAGCGCCCAGTCTATTTTGTTAGCTCTCTTTTACAAGGAGCTAGGTCAAGATATTCTGGTGTGCAGAAGTTGCTTTTCGGCCTCCTTATGGCCTCAAGGAAGCTGCGCCATTACTTTCAGGCACATGAAATCACCGTCGTCACTCGCTTTCCGTTGCAACGGATTTTGCAAAATCCAGAGGCAATCGGCATGATCGTGGAGTGGGCGTTGGAGTTGTCCAGCTTTGGCCTTAAGTTTGAAAGCACTTCGACGATCCAAAGCAGGGCCTTGGCAGAATTCATTGCAGAATGGACCCCAATGCCAGACGAAGAAGTTCAAGAAACGACTCTCCCCGGCAAGGAAATTGATCAAGAATGGGTTATGTACTTTGATGGGGCTTTTTCGCTGCAAGGCGCCGGTGCTGGCGTGCTGCTTGTCGCAGCCACCGGAGAGCACCTCAAGTATGTAATCCAGATGCATTTTCCTCGGGAGAGTTCGACCAACAACACTGCAGAATACGAGGGTTTGCTTGCCGGTCTCAGGATCGCGGCAGACCTTGGTATCAAAAAGCTCGTCATCAAAGGCGATTCACAACTTGTCGTCAGGCAAGTTAACAAGAGTTATCAAAGTCCATTGATGCAAGCCTACGTAGATGAAGTGAGGAAATTGGAAGAGCGCTTTGACGGTCTGCAAATGGAGCACGTTCCTCGTGCCGAGAACAGTATTGCTGACAACCTGTCAAAGCGTGCCGCCCTCAAGTTGCCTGTGGAACCAGGAACTTTTGTGCTCCAATTGACTCAACCATCCGTGGCGCCATCGATGAGGCAAAGAAAGAGAAGAAAGTTGAACTCTGGCCAGTACTTCCCGGCAGAGCTCCCCGGAGCCGCCGGCAAGGAAGTTGCCAGGATCGACATGCCTGCCGGGGAACAACAGGCTCTGACAGGGCCTCAGGCCCTTGCTGTCAAGATGAACGTTCCCCCGGCAGAGGAGATGCCGTTAGTCCTAGCTGTCGAGCCTCAGGCTCCAGCATGGGCGCAGCACATTGTCCATTTCCTTCAGACAGGTGAACTCCCTGAGGAACAGGAAGAAGCAGAGAGAGTAGCCCGTTGGTCTGTTATGTACAAGTTCGTCGATGACGTCCTGTACAGAAAGAGACCAAGCGGTGTGAAATTGAAGTGCATTCCTCGGGAGGATGGACTAGAGCTGTTGGCGGAGATACATGGGGGTATATGTGGCTCTCACATAGGGTCAAGAGCGCTTGTCGGGAAAGCATTCCCGCAAGGTTTCTTTTAGCCCACCGCTCTCCAGGATGCGACTGCACTAGTAACCAAGTGTGAAGCATGCCAGTTTCATTCAAAGAAATTACATCAGCCAGCTCAAGCTCTTCAGACAATCCCTCTCTCCTGGCCATTTTCGGTCTGGGGGCTCGACATACTGGGCCCTTTCCCCCGTGCTACCGGGGGCTTTGAGTACTTGTACGTTGCTATCGACAAGTTCACAAAGTGGCCGGAGGTGGAAGCAGTGAGGAAGGTGACAGCACAATCAGCTGTCAAGTTCTTCAAGGGAATTGTTTGCCGTTTCGGTGTGCCCAACAGGATCATCACCGATAACGGCACGCAGTTCACAAGTCGCACCTTCATGCAGTACGTCCAAGACCTTGGCGGCAAGATTTGTTTTGCCTCTGTTGCTCACCCGAGAAGCAACGGCCAAGCGGAGAGGGCCAATGCTGAAGTGCTGCACGGTCTCAGGACCAGAACCTTTGACAGGCTGAAAAAGTGCGGAAGACGCTGGATTGATGAGTTGCCGGCGGTTCTTTGGTCAATCAGAACAACACCAAATCGAGCCACCGGCCAGACGCCCTTTGCTCTGGTCTACGGAGCGGAAGCAGTTCTCCCCACGGAACTCATATACGGATCTCCTCGAGTGCTCGCTTATGATGAGCTTGAGCAAGAGCAACTGCGGCAAGATGACGCTGTGCTCCTTGAGGAGAATCATCTTCAGGCTGCTGTGCGAGCTGCACGCTACCAGCAAGCTTTGCGTCTCTATCATAGCCGCAAAGTTCGCGCCCGAAGCCTTGAGGAAGGCGACCTTGTTCTTCGGCGGATTCAGTCCGCCAAGAATTCAAACAAGTTGATGCCAAAGTGGGAAGGCCCTTATCGGGTAGTACGAGTCACCAGGCCTGGCGCTGTCCGCCTGGAGACCGAAGATGGCGTTCCAGTGAGCTATTCCTGGAATATCGAACATCTTCGCAAGTTCTACCCATAAGGCGCGGTTGCCGGGGGCCCCCGGCAACCACCCTTTTGTACAAGTCTTGCCGGCAAGGCATATGATCCTTTGTACAAAGCCAGGTGCAGACCCTGAGCGCAGATGAATAAATTTAAGTGTTGTACATCCCTTATTGATTCCCATGTTCATATTTATATATATGCATGTTTGTCTAAGATGTTGTATGACACCTAATCCCGGTAAGTTCTAACGAACCGCCAAGGTTTCATGTCTTTATTTTCTCTTCTTTCTTTTTCTCAAAAGACAGAAGGATCCCTCGCGTGCACATTTGCCGGGGGGGGGGGGAGGGAGATATGAATACCAGTTGGCGACGTTCGGAATCGACGCTTGCCGGAGGAAGGACAAAGACAGAAAGCTAAGTTCTAAAAACTCAGAGCAAGTTTTTCTTTTATTACAAAGTTATTTCCTTGAACGATTCCGAATCTTGTATGGAAAATCTGCACGCGAAGGAACCCTTGTTGTAATCGGTCACGCCCTTATTTTGTTTCGAGCCCGCTCAGCGATTTAAGTGGCTGCACTGAGAATACCAAGGAGTCTTGCCGGCTGCTGCGCCTCCAGCAGGCTGCTGAAGTCCCGCACCCAGTGCTCGCGGCAGGTTGCGTGCCAGCAAGTTTTTTAGTAAGCGTAGGGTGAACTCCATACATAAGGGAATCAGACAAGGAAAATAGCAAGCATGAACCTAAACATAAGCAAATTATATTACATCCATGAGTTGCTGCACTTCTAACTTGAGACTTAATTGTCTTTTACATGGGATGACGACGGCAAGGAAAAAGGGCAGCACTCAATCCCTGCGCTGGCCTTCGATCCTTTTGATGGAGTCCACCTTCTCAAGGATAGGCGCGATGCATTCTTCAAGCGCCTCAACATTTGCGTCCCTTGGCAGATGGCCGAGTGCGTTGGAGAGGTCGATGCCGGGATTGCTGTGCACCACCTTGATGAGCACCTTGTGGAGGACGGCCCGGCAAAGCCGGTGAGTCTCGTTGGCCAATTGGGTCGCCCGGCTAGACTGGAGCACCCTCAACGCGTTGATGATGCTTTCAAAGAACATCGTCAACCTGGCACTTGGAGATATTCTTTCCTCGGAAGAATACTTGAAGTTCGACAGGCCCATGGTTGACAGTTCTGCAGTAAGCTTCTCCGCGGTGGCGATGAGACGTCCAGTCCAGATCTCCACTCCCTTCTCGTACTCGGTTTGGGCGGCGGCAGCGCCCTTGAGCAGGTTCCTCTCTCCTTGGAGATCCTTGAGTAGAGCCTTCTCACGGGCCCTGCCGGCCTCGAGAGACTTCTGCAGCATGGTCAGCTTCAGCTCCAGAACTACAATGTTATCAGCCGCAGAGGAGAGCTGCTTGCTTTTGTCGGACAGGGCAACTTGCATCTCCGCCAAGGAGTGGAGGGTTTTTTCCCTGTCACCCTTGAGCGTCGAAAGCTCCTTGCCGTGCTCTTCGAGATCTGTTTCCAGCCTCTTCACCTTGTCACTCAGCTCGTTCTTGGCGGCCTCTGCAGCCTCGGCAGCATCGACGGCCTCCTTGAGCTTGCCGGCGTGACTTGCAGTGAGAGCTTCGAGCGCCTCCTTATGTTTTTGCTCCAGCTCCTGGGTCCGCCGCGCGACAAGATTCTCGATATCTTCATCTTTGCTGCGAAGCTTGGCGGCGAGCGCCTGCTCACGTGTAGTGAGATCTTCCTCATGGGCATCAAGAGCAACGCAACGCCCCGTCAGGAGGGCATCTTCGGCAGCAATCCTTTGAGCAGCTTCATCATGCGCCTTCTCCATATCGGATTGCTTCAGGAGGATCTCAGTCCACTGCTGGCTCACTTGTTCCTAGCCGGCAACCAACTCTTGGAGGGCCTCGGCGTGCCAGATCTGCATTTGTGCGACGCGCCTTTGCAAATCTGCTTCGGCCGCTTCGACAACTGCCATTCTGGAGTCCGCTTTGTCTTTTCGGGCGCGATGGAGAGCCTACAGCTTGCGGAAATTCTCGCCCATGGCCTGAAGGAGCTGATCCTCTTCAGACTTTCCACTGCTAGTGCTAGGATCGTCAATAACTTCGAGCCCGGCAGCAGTGATGATTTCTTCAAAAACTTCTCCTTCGGCTGGTGCCCCAGTGCTTGCCGTCCCCGGCAAGTTGACGAACAGGTTCTCGCCAGCCTTGAGGTATTTGCTGGATGAGGGGCCTTCGGATGTTGATGGCTGGTCTTTAGTGGCCGCCTCACCAGTGGCAGGGGGCTCTGTGGCCGGTGCAGCGCCTGGCACTCCTGCGGCAGGAATGCCGTCAGTGCGGTCCTCAGCCTCCCTGTCGCCCCCTTTAGTAGGTTCTTCGGCGGGTTCCTCTTGTGCAGTCTTGGATGCCTCCCCGTCAAGAGCACCACCAGCCTCAACAGTGTCATCCTTGGTGGCCTCGCCGGTAGCGATCCTGTCTGCTTTGGCAGCAGCATCCCTGGCAGTCTCCTCGATGACGACGTCGACGTCCATGTGTTCCATCACAGGGAACTCTGAAGGACGAAGGAGAAAAACAGAATAAGATCAAGATTGAAGTTTGAAGTTTGAAGCGACCAAAGACAGAGAGATAAGGGAAAAAGAGTAACAAGCACTCTGAGGCAATCGAGTACCTGCGTCGAGCTGTTGGGAGGTGGCTTCGCCCCTCCCGGCAACTCCGGTTGCCAGGGGTGGGTTGCCGGAGTCCGCGCCTGCCGGCTCCTCCTTAATTAGGATGGGCTCGTCGGCAGGATTTCTTGCCGGGGACGTGCTTGTGAGCGGAGCGGTCGATGAAGGAGGCACAATGGGGATGTCTTCCGACAGCTCTCCTTGTTGCCGTTCTTCTCCTGCGAACCCAGAGATATCAGCGGCAAGAATGAAAGCCTCGGCACCCGCCAGCGGAAAAAGAATAGTGAACTTACGCTGGGGGCTGTGCTGGGGGCTGCGCTGGGGGCTGCGTTGAGGACTGGACTCCGGGCTGACAACGACGATTTCTGGCACGCTCGTGGAGCCTGCCGGGGGCTCGTCACCCGTAGAAGTCCTTGACCTCTTCGCCATCCTCTCCAGCAATGTTTCTGTGTCACTACAGAGACAATACGAGCAACTTAGTAAGATCGATCCAAGATTGGGATATAAAAGTTGTGGCAAAGTACTCACTCTTCTTCCTCTCGCTCCGGACTAAAGTTGTGGCAAAGTGGGGAGGCGGAGGAGGAGTCCTAGGCCGCTTGGCTGTGGCAGGCCCCGGGGCAGCTTCCGGTGCGGTAGTACGAGACCCTCCTGCCGCCCCAGCAGTGGCCGCTAGTGTGGGTCTCGCGCGCCGCGCAGGCTGTTGACGAGCCCCCTGCCGCGGTCCAGTCTTGCCGTCCACTTTCTTGCCGGGAGCTTCGCCGCTCGAAGAAGGATGGCTTGCCGGGATGCCAGATGCAGCCTTCCGAGGAACACGCTTCGTCTTCTTCGGGGGTGGGAGCTCTTCTCGCGTTTCTTCTTCGGCCGTGTCCTCGCCGGACGAGCTCTCAGCGGCTGCGCTGCTCTCTTCCCCGGCAACCTTGTCTTCCCCGGCAGGTTTTACCTCCACTACCACCTCTGCGTCGCTAGCTTCCCACTCTGTGAAGCCGACGCTGCCGGCCTCCGCGGCAAGATTTGCCTCCTCCACTCTAGTAGCAATGTAAGCTACTTCTTGATCGGTGGTGGCTCGGATGAAATCTGACTCTTGCCGGACAGGCCTCTCCGTCAAGTTGTCAAAAAACTTTTGTGCTTCCTCCTCGCTTGGCTCGGCCCAGGTCGGGTCAAGACCGTGTGCGTTGAACATCGGCAGGAAGGCAATGATTGACCCCAAAGTAGAATTGTTGCACAAGGTAACAATCCTTGCCGGCAGTCGGTGCTTGTCTTCGCGCTGGAATAACTTTTGACGGAGAGCGCCAAGCTGCATAGCGGTCAGATTGTTGTTCAGCCTGGGGCGCAATCTCATGATATCTGCCGCGTTCTTGTATTCCCAAGCTGGCCTTCCCCTATTCTGCAGAGGGGCGATGCGGCGGCGGAGAAAGTCGAAGCCGATCATCTCCATCGTCAGCCCGGCAGCCTTCAGGCGGAGGATCCTGGTGGTGGCGATTGTGAGCCTCTCGTCCTCCGCAGCGGGATCGCTCCAATCCATGCCGCGGACCACCTTCTGTTGCCGGGGATGACAAAACGGATGGGGATCTGCTTCCTGGATCCAGCACCATTCAGCCCGCCACTCATCCCACTTTTCGCGGTAAACTCCTTCTGGGTATATTTCCTTATTCCAAGCCCTTGGAATCCAGGTAATAGAACCAGAGAGGGCCTCTCCTTTTTGGATGCGAGGGAAGAAGTAATGGCGAAAAAGAGCAGAATTGGGAATCACACCGACAAAGTTTTCACAGAGATGGGCAAAGATGGACATGCAAAGTACTGCATTCGACGTGAAATCGAGAAGGCGAAAGCCGTATGTGTACATGATATCATTGAAGAAGTCGGAAAAGGGGGGACAGAGCCCGCAATAGAAATATGCAGTGAAGAAAGGGTATCTGTCCGATCCACCTTTGGAACAAGCACCTGGGATTACGCGTGAGGCGGGGTGAGCTTGCGTCCCTTTCGCCCATATGCACTGATATCGCCCCTTCAGAGCTTCAGCATCGAGCGATGGAGGGAAGACGACGAGCCTCTTCCGCATCTTCGCCAGTTCGCTTTCCGGGACGTCGGCTTTCGCCTCCTTGCCCTTGCCTTTGCTGGCCTTGGGCGCCCTGGCGACTGTGATGACGGAAGCTGGGGGCGGAGCGAGCGTGGAAGCGGCGGGCGGAAGAGGAAAAGGCTTCGCTCCGAGCTCGAGAGGAGGAAGGCGATGGTGATGGCCAGATTGAGAAGAAGAGGGGGGTAAATAGGCTTGTGCCTCTGCGGCTTCTCCTTTTTTTATGGGGAAGGAGCAGGGCCGCCTCTTTTATTCACCAATGTGAATGCGCCTCTATAAGCGCGAGGCAGTTGCAGCCTTTTTGGCACGCTTCCCATGTCGCGCGCTCGGTGCATGTAGTGGGGGGCACAATAAAATGAGATATTTACGAGCAGTTAATTCCCTGCCACGCGTGCCCGTGCACTGTTTGGGCCTAGCCCAACAACGCCTCGCACTCGTGTATGGCCTAGGCCCGGGGGCTCCTGTCGGTGTACTAAGTATTGGGCCACTAGTACCCCGTACTTGTGCACGGGCAGTTGTAGCCATCCTCGCGGCAAGGCTTGCCGGGAACAGCTCGAGGTCGATTCAAGCCATCAAGGAAATCATCAAGTCTGAGATCTGAGGATCAGCAGATAAGCAAAGCTGGAATCCGAAGGCCAGCTTCCCCGGCGAGATCCTTGCCGGGATGGCCTGGGGAGCCCGGCAAGGCTTGGCGCCCGGCACGGCTTGGCGCCCGGCAAGGCTTAGCGCCCGGCAAGATTTGGCACCTGGCGAGATTCTGCCACTGTGCCACCGCTTCGTCACAGTAACAAGTCTGACATTCTGGGTCCTTCTCTGGATGCGTGGCAACGCGCTAGTGGAGGAGAGCTTAAGCCGTGCTGATGGGATGGCCCCTTTTTCCATCCCCAAGAAAGTGAGGACACCTAAACGGACACCTCACGGTGCATTAAATGCGTTTGTCCTAATCTGTCAGGGGTTAGGTATGATACCCTGTAGCTACTTTACACCTCAATGTATGTACATTTTGCCACTGTGGAGACCCCTTTGAGCATATAAAAGGAGGCCCAAGGCAACTGCTACATAGGAGGAGAACTTCTGGCCCATTCTGCATGCGTAGCTGCTCTTTGAACGTACTGTTCACAGCGAGCGCTCCTGAAGGCTGGGCTCAAGAACACTAATAAGAACACAAAGCAGGAGTAGGGCTTTACGCTGATCAGCGGCCCGAACCTGGGTAAAAACTTCCCGCGTCGATCGTTGGTTCTGCTCTTTGCGTATACCTCTCCCCCCACCGAATCGTAAAGGGATCTCTCGGGATTCCATAGGTGTCGTGCCCCGACAGCCCTGTTCGGGTGAAGGTCTTATTTTCACTTACTGTGGAGGAGGGAAGAGCCCCGGGGTGATCAGCTGTCACATCCACCTTGACGCCATCAAGGTGGATGTGGTAGAATACCCCGTCTTCAAAATCAATCGACGTCTCCGGGTCGTCATGATACCCTGGATCGTCATCACGGGAATGGTCCTCTGGTTGAGGAGGAGGGAAATTAATGGATGCAACCTGACGCCTCCATCCCTGTCCAGTTACGATCAGTTAGAATTTGAGCGTAATCTATGAGTTCAAAATAATGGACTGCGGCTTACCCAGTCCGCCGGATTGTATCCGGAGGAGCCTTCCCGAATACTCATACGAGCGAACTCCGCTTCCTCTCCCTTGCAGAGACCAGCCAATATTTTGGCCAGAGCCGCTTTGTTGTCTGGCCCTTGTCGTTGGTAACGGGTTATGTCATTGGTCCCATTGTAGCACCATAAAGGATGACCCCGCTGCTGGAGGGGTTGCACGCATCGGGTAATAGCAATGGCAATTACTTCAACCATGGTCAGCTTGCTGCTGGTTAACAGCCTGATCTTGGCCGCCAGCACACGCACCACCTCACTGTCCTGTTGGGAAGGGCCTCTAGGCCGCCAGTTGAACCGCTTTATAGGTGGGTCGTTTAAGTATTCGGGCAACCCTTGCCAAATTGGATCGGTGAGGGGAACGTCGCCAATATAGAACCACTCCGAAGTCCATCCTTCGGGATCCTTCTAAGGGGTCCCAATTGGGTACCCTGTCCCAGCTATCCGCCATAGCTCGGCGCCGCCCACCTCGAATATAGATCCCTCCCGGAGGTGAGGGACAAGGTAGAAATACTTCCTCCACAAGTCAAAGTGGGCCTCGCAACTCAAAATATCTCGCACAAGGCTACAAAGCCGGAGATGTGCAAGATGGACCCTGGGGTAAGGTTGTAAAGATAAATCCCGTAGAACTCCAACAGATCCCACAGAATGGGATGAATAGGGAAGCCAAAGCCTCTTAGAAGGAAGGGCACAAGACATACCCTCTCCTCCTTACTTGGGGCGGGAGAGTTCTCAGCAAGGGCGCAGCCGTCGACGGAGATGTGTCCGACGCGGACGGAGACCAAATCAGCCGGAGGGAGGAAGCACTGCGTCTGCAAGCGCCTCAGATGGAGGTGCGAAACTGAGTAGCTTGACCAATCGCCTGGGAGTGGGCTGTGGGGGCGTGAGGATGAACCTAGAAGGTCAGCCATGGCGTTGGAGAAATTTTTTAGTGTTGTTTTTTGCGAAGGGGGGAAGGTAACTATTCCCAGCACTTTTGGATCTATAAATAAGCATCCCAGCATGAAGCCGGAAGGACGGGTTCGTGGAAAGACGGTGTTGGGCCGCACGCCCTCTGAAAAAGTGTGCGAAGCCCTTGCCCCGAGGAACGGCATTAAACTCTGATGGACCCACCTTGGCCTCGAGATGTCTTCGGAGCCCGGAGTCTTAAAACTGTCCGGGCCTGAAGCACATTAGTCCGGGTTTCGGGTAGGATTCGGTGAAAGTAATCTGGCTCCAAACCGAATGGAGGAATGGAAGAACTCATCTCGCTAGCCGATGATCTGAAGATTCCAGAGGATAATACCCGGTGTTGGAGGCAAGTTCGGGGGCTACTGAGGAGTCATGGACTAAGGGGTCCTCGGGGCGATGACCCATTGTACATGGGCCGGACTGGTGGATCCGTATAATGATAGGAGATCTATGAAGCCATGGTGTGCCCTCCAAGTCAAGAAGACGCAGGATCTCTTTAAACCCTTATTGTAATCTATCTTCGGTAACCCTAACCCCACCGGTGTCTATATAAACCGAGGATTTTTAGTCTTTAGGGATAGAACTACATTCGTCACCTCATCTCCTTAGGGTTTAGCTCATGCTAATCTCGAGGTAGATCTACTCTGTAAACCACATTATACATCGAATACAATCAAGCATGACGTAGGGTATTACCTCTTCGAGAGGGCCTGAACCTGGGTAAATACTGTGTTCGAGATCCACAGCTCGGTACCCCCTACCCCGAGGTCTGCCGATTTTGACACCGACAGTCCTTCTCTATAGAGAAAAATGGGAATATTTGTTGTATTATAACCATCATGGAGGTAGAAAGTATGGGACAAAGCAAAGTAATTGCCATGAATAACATTACTTACACATAGCTCCTGGATGAACACCTGCAACTAGCTTTTTCCTTCATCTCCAGTATAATATTTCCATGATGGGAAGATATGCACATAGGATTTAAAAACATCAAATGTGATAGATGAATGGCTGGTTGTGCTTCATCCATAGGAAGAGGTGTTCTAACTGGTGGAGTTGGGGTTCGTCGGGGTAGTCTTGGCGCTTTGGGCACTGGAGCTGCCTTACTTACTGCTCTTGTTTGGGAGCTCTGTGGTGGAGATGTTGCTATGTCAACTGGAACTGGGTTACTATCTGCTAGGGTTGGGGTTAGATTGGGTGAAGCTGGCTCTCTGTCCATCAGAGTAGGGGTACAATCTGCGAGAGTCTGGGTTATGTGTGGTAGGGCAGGTTCTGGTGCATGTACAACCGGGGTGGTATCTCCACCAAGAGGTAGCACTATTTTATTTGAAGACCGTGTTTTTACTCCGCTAGGTACTGCCATCACCCCCTCCAATTCAAATGCTTGATAAATAAGAAAAGTAGTTGAATGTGCAGACCTTGTATAAGAGACAGATACAATAGATAGTGAGGAAAAAAGAGGGAATGAAATAGTTCACATATATATTGTTTAGCTAAAAAGGATAGCATGACATAATTTAACATATATGATGTCTATCTAAACTAGATAGCATAGCATGACATAATTCAAAGATATGATGACTAACTAAATAGGATGGCATGAGATAATTATATGATGTCTTTAGTAAGCAAGTTCGCATGACATAATTCACATACATGTTATCTAAGTAATCAGGATCGCATGATATAATTCACATATGTGATTTATATACTAAGCAGATGGCATTCACATATATGATGTCTAAACTAAGAACATGGTGTTGAATATTGTGTATATGATGTCTAAACTATGCAATGCAAGACACCATATGCATGATATGAGCAGTATAACCATGCCAAGTTAGAGCATACACCTCGGTGGGGGAATATGACTGGTCATCTGTCTCCGAATCCATCTCTGAGGAGCTATCTGGACCCATCAAGAGATCTTCTTTGACATGTAGCACTGTCTGCTCTGAAGACCTTGTTTTCACTCCAGATTTTTCCATCACCCACTCAAATGGCTGATTCACAGGAAGAGTAGTTGAATGTACAAACATTGTCGACAAGAATGACAAGATATAATTCAAATATATGATGCCTGGCTAAACAGGATGGCATTGCATATTTCACATATATTATGGCAGGCTCAAAAAGATGAGATTGCATAATCCACATATATGATATAGAAACTAAACAAGTGGCATTACGGAACATGTCTAAACTAAGCAGATGACATATATGATGTCGAAAGTAAGCACTGGAAGGCAACATACGCATGATATGACCAACATCATTATGCCAAGTTAGAGCAAACACCTTGGGGGGTAAATAGGAGTGGTCAGCTCCCTCTGAATCCGCCTCTGAACAAATATGTTCCTCTGGATTACAAACTGGAGGAGGGGGAGGGTTTTCCATTGGAACCACCATGGAGCGATGTCTGCATGACATTGTATTGCCGCGCAAAACTCTTCTCTTTTTCTCTACATGTTCAGCATGACTGTGTATAATATCTGACATGCATATGAAAAAAATATAGTGATATTATGTAAGGAGAGCATGCAGAAATCTAGAGTGCGGGTAACAACCAGTGGATAGATCCAAAATAATGATAGCAGGCTGATGATAGCTTGAATTTAATAAAAAGACAGATGATTATTGCTTTACTGTTGTTTTCCCACCCAAGATGAACAACATAGACATACCCTAGGTGAACCAGATAATAAACAGAGATACTATTCATTGATGGCTCGATATGTGCCCCACAAGCATTTTAAAACTCAGTTTGAACATTAATTTGGACCTGACTTGGAGTCATATAATTGAATTAGCAAGTAATATTAAGAAATGCATAACATAAGGAGAAACAGAAGAGTTTGACCTCTCTTGCGGACTCGTGTACTCCTTAGGTTCATCTGCTGAGTCGATGATGGTGATGCAGTTGTGGTGGGTGCCGGCGGCAGGGAAGGAGATCTGAGGTGACGAAAGACGGCCAGGAGTCGTGATGTCTGTTATGGTGGATGCTTCTATCGATGGAGCGGCTCAGGTGAGGTGGACGACGTCGCGGCAGGAGCAGGACAAACCACACAAAGTTTTCTTCGACACCTACCTGTAATTGAAGTAATTCTGTAAGAGCTCCTTTGGCTTGCAGGATTCTAAAAATGCGGGGATAGGAAAAACACAGGAGTAGGACATGCACGTGGGAAACAGAGCATTTGTAAACACATAATTTCTGTCAACTTGGGTGTTTGGTTCACAGGAATTGGAAGAACAGAGGAATGCAAAGAAACATTGCCAAATTAAAGTGAAACCATATGAAAATGTGTACAATTAGAATGTTATTCTGCCACTAAGGCACTTAGTCTTGTTTTCATGCATAGGATTTTGAGAAGTAGGTCCAGGTGGATATTTTTCTCCATTCCTTTCAACCAAATGCATGAATAATTGAATAGTAGAGTACCATAGGAAAATTTTCGACTGCTATGTTTTTCCTTAAATTTTTCCTTTGAACCAAAATAGCCCTAATGGATCAACATGAATGTAGAGTAATAAGTGATGCGACAAGTGTACAACCTCTTTGGTGTAGCCATGTCGACTGATACGTCTCCATCGTATCTACTTTTCCTAACGCTTTTGCTCTTGTTTTGGACTCTAATTTGCATGATTTGAATGAAACTAACCCGGACTGATGCTATTTTCAGCAGAACTACCATGGTGTTGTTTCTGTGCCGAAATAAAAGTTCACGGAATGGAACGAAACTTTTGGAGAATTTTTGTGCAATAAAAGAAAAATACCGGAGCCAAGAACCACCGGAGGGGGCCCCTGGGTGAGCACAACCCACCAAGGTGCGCCCCCCCTCTAGGCGCACCCAGGTGGGTTGTATCCACCTGGTGGCCCCGCAGACCCTGACACTGACGCTATAAAATCCTAAATTTGGAGAAAAAATCAGAGAGAAAGAATTATCACGTTTCATGATACGGAGCCGCCGCCACCTCCTGGTCTTCATTTGGAGGCCAGATCTGGAGCCCGTTTGGGGCTCCGGAGAGGGGGATCTTCGGTCTTCATCATCACCATCCCTTCTCCATCGCCAATTCCATGATGCTCCCCACCAGGAGTGAGTAATTCCTTCGTAGGCTCGCTGGTCGGTGAGGAGTTGGATGAGATTCATCATGTAATCGAGTTAGTTTTGTTAGGGCTTGAACCCTAGTATCCATTATGTTATGAGATTGATGTTGTTATGACTTTGCCATGCTTAATGCTTGTCACTTTGGGCACGGGTGCCATGATTTCAGATCTGAACTGTTTATGTTTTCACCATTATATCTATGTTCTATATCCGATCTTGCAAGTCATATTCACCTATTACGTGTTATGATCCGTAAACCCCGGAGTGACAATAGTCCGGATACTTTCTGATGATGACCATAGTTTGAGGAGTTCAAGTATTCACTATGTGTTAATGCTTTGTTTCGGTTCTCTATTAAAAGGAGGCCTTAATATCCCTTAGTTTCCTTATGGACCCCGCTGCCACGGGAGGGTAGGACAAAAGATGTCATGCAAGTTCTTTCCATAAGCACGTATGACTATTTACGGAATACATGCCTACATTATATTTATGAACTGGAGCTAGTTTTGTATCGCCCTAGGTTATGAATGTTATATGATGAATATCATCCAATGAATTCACTGATCCAATGCCTACGAATTTTCCACATATTGTTCTTGCTAAGTTACTACTACTGTTGCTACTGTTATACTTGCTACAAATTCATTGCTATCAATGTTACTGTTACTGCTACTATTAACATTGCTATCAAAACTATCATATTGTGGTCCTACTGATCATATTGCTGCAGATAATTAATCTCCAGGTGTGGTTGAATTGACAACTCATCTGCTAATACCTGCAAATATTCTTTGGCTCCCCTTGTGTCGAATCTATAAATTTGGGTTGAATACTCTACCCTCGAAAACTATTGCGATCCCCTATAGTTGTGGGTTATCAAGACCTTTTTCTGGCGCCGTTGCCGGGGAGCATAGCTATATTTGTTGAATCACTTGGGATTATTATCTATTTATCACTATGAAGAATCTGAAGGATACCAAGACTAAGATTTTTCCCCCTAAGACAAGGGGAGGTAAGGAACTGCCATCACACTCTGCACTTGATTCACCTTCTATTTTGAGTAGACTTCCAACACCACCACATGCTATTAATTCTGATATGTCGCAAGTTATTGATGATGCTACTTCTGCTATGAATGCTACTCATGATGATGCTAGTACCTTGCTTGACGATAATATGCCACTAGGTGAATTTCTTGATGAACAAATTGCTAGAGCTAAAGATATTGAGAATGCTGAAACTGATGAAATAATTGAAACTGATGAAGCACTTGAAACTGAAAATCTTGAAACACCTATTAGGCCTAGCACTCCTAGATATGAATTGCCTAAGATACCTGAAGGTTATGTTATGGATGAGGAGACAACTAGAGATTTTCTTGCTTGCAATGATAGAGATGATCTTAAGAAATTATTATGCAAACTGAAGTAAAAAAATTTGAATGCTAGAATGAAATGTGATCCTAAGTTTGCTACTTCACCTATCTTTGTTGATGATAAGGATTATGAATTCTCTGTCGACCCAGAGTTAATTACTTTGGTTGAATCTGATCCTTTCCATGGCTATGAAACGTAAACTATTGTGGCACATCTTACTAAATTAAATGATATAGCCACCCTATTTGCTCATGATGAGAAGATCTGCTACTATTACATTCTCAAACTATTTCCGTTCTCATTAAAGGGTGATGCTAAGATATGGTACAATACTCTTGCTCCTGGTTGTGTGCGTAGTCCCCAGGATATGATTTATTATTTCTCTGAAAAATATTTTTCTGCTCATAAGAAACAAGCTGCCTTACAGGAAATATTTAACTTTGAGCAAATTGAAGAAGAGAGTATCCCACAAGCTTGGGGGAGGCTTCTCCAATTGCTTAATGCTTTGCCTAATCATCCTCTTAAGAAAAATGAGATACTTGATATCTTCTATAATGGACTAACCGATGCTTCTAGGGACTTCCTAGATAGTTGTGCTGGTTGTGTTTTCAGGGAACGAACCGTTGAACAAGCTGAGGAATTATTGAATAATATATTAAAAAATTATGATGATTGGACTCTTCCTGGACCACTTCCTAAACCCACTCCGAAGAAGAGGGGTATCTTATATCTCAGTCCTGAAGATATGCAGAAGGCAAAGAAAAGTATGAAGGAAAAAGGTATTAAAGCAGAGGATGTTAAAAATTTACCTCCTATTGAAGAGATACATGGACTTGATACACCACCACCAAAGGTGGTAGAGGTAAACTCTTTAATGAAATTTGATGAAAGTGATATCCCTTACAATAAACATCCTAGTCAATGCCTTTATGAGTTTGACAACTACATTAGAAAACAAGATCACTTCAATGAAAATGTTATGAAACAATTGAAATACAACTCCAATATGATTGCTCGCTTGAGTGACTTGTTATTTAGAATCTCCAATGATGTTTGAGGTGTAGGAAAACATGCCTCTATTGTTCAAACTCAACTAGAACAAGTTGCTAAATCTCAAAGAGAGTTGCTTGATGAAATGAATAATAATATGTATGATCATGCTATAAGAGTAGTGACTAGAGGAGGTAGAATGACTCAGGAACAACTTTATCCTGAGGGACACCCTAAAAGAAATGAACAAGGCTCTCAAAGAATTAACACTGATGCACCTAGTCCTTCTAAAAAGAAAAGAAAAAAATGATAGGACCTTGCGTACCTCTAGTGAACCTGAAGTAGAAAAACCTCCTGATAATAATGATGTTTCTATTTCTGATGCTGAAACTCAATCTGGTAATGAACACTCATCTAGTGATAATGAAAAGTATAATGATGATGTTCATCAAGACACTCAACCATACAATGATAAACAACCAGATAATGATGTTGAAATAGAACCAGGTGTTGATCTTGATAACCCACAACCTAAAAAGAAAAGATATGATAAAAGAGACTTTGTTGCTAGAAAACATGAAAGAGAAAGAGAACCATGGGTTCAAAAACCCATGCCCTTTCCACCTAAATCAACCAAGAAAAAAGATGATGAAGAATTTGAACGCTTTGCTGAAATGCTTAGGCCAGTCTTTTTGTGCACTCGCTTGACTGATATATTAAAGATGGCCCCTTATGCAAAATATATGAAAGACATCATCACTAATAAGAGGAAAATACCTGAAGCCGAAATATCCACCATGCTTGCTAATTATTCTTTTAAGGATGAAGTACCTAAAAAACTTGGAGATCCGGGAATACCAACTATACATTGCTCCATCAAAAGAAATTATGTCAGAACTGCTTTGTGTGATTTAGGAGCTGGTGTTATTGTTATGCCTTTCTCCTTATACAAAAGACTTGATTTGAATAAACTAACACCTACTGAAATATCTTAGCAAATGGATGACAAATCAACTGCCATACCTATCAGTATTTGTGAGGATGTGCCTGTTGTTGTTGCCAATGTTACTATCTTACCTGACTTTGTTATACTTGAGATGCCCGAGGACGACAACATGTCGATTATCCTTGGTAGACCCTTTTTGAATACTGCAGGGGCTGTTATTGATTGCAATAAAAGCAAGGTCACTTTTCATATCAATGGTAATAAGCATACAGTGCACTTTTCGAAGAAACAATTCCAAGTGAATGGTATTAATGTTATTGAAAAATCTCCAACACTCACTATTGGAAGTTTTCAACTACCTCTACCTACTGCCAAAAAGAAATATGAAATGCTTATTGTTGGGGACATGCATATCCCCGTTGAGGTAACTTAGTGTTTTATGAAAGTTCTTCAGTTTCATGCTAATCGAAGGTGGTTGTTAATAAGACTTGATCAACCTTATTAATGGATCACTTTTGAGAGGTATGAAGTTGATGAATTTAGTAAGCACAACCTTCTGCTCCCAACTTTTATTTTCTCTTTTTCTTAGTTAAATAAAATAAAATGCCATGTTTTTTTCTGTTTTCTGAGTTTTCCGTGCAATAAAAAAATGACCCAAAAATAAAAGTTCTCAGAATGCCCTGAAAATTTAATATGATTTTTTTCTGAATATTTCTGAATTTTTAGTACAAATAACATCAGAGGGGGGTGCACCAGGTGGGCACAACCCACCTAGGCACGCCAGCAGCCCCAGGCACGCCCTGGTGGGTTGTGGCCCCCCACATGGGCCCCCTCACTTATCCCTTTAGCCCATGTCATCACCTACCTCCACACAAAAATAACCATTGCTCTCTCTCTCTCTCGTGTTCTTGCTCTCAAACCCTCGGATTTTGATCTCTTTGCTTGAAGCTCCGTTTCCAAAACTGTTTTGGGCGATTGCTACATGGTATGTGACTCCTCCATTGCTCTAATTAGTTTTTGCTTTACTGGATTATATTTTGAATAATTAGCTACTCTTGGTGCTGCTGTAGATGAGCCTACATGTTGAATTCTTAGAGTTCTAAGTAGTTTGAATGCTCAATATAGCCTCTATGCCTCCTTATGAGTAGTTGCTATCAATCTTGTGAAGCTTTGTTGACAAAAAATTTGTGGACTAAAATTTTCAGAATTTTGTTCATAGGAAAAAGATGAGTTTCTTTAGGAAGTTTGTCTCCAAGAAAAGCTCTAAGGGAGTCATTGGGGAATGATCGGACAATGACCTCCATACTCAGAGAAGGGCGGAGGTGCGGCCGTGCGAATGGCCGCATAACCCCTTCATGGATGGAGCCGGGATCCGTCAAGAGTTCGCACAATTTGCTGCAAATGCTAGGCTTACTGACTTCATCGCAGCTGAGTGTGAACAATACCATCTCCTCACAAATTCCTTTGTGCAAAGTTTCCATTTTCTGAGTAGGAATAACCCCCTGAGGTGCAGTTTAATTTATATGCTGAAACCTATCAGATGCCACTCACTGATTTTTGCAATGTATGCTTGATCCCTTCTGACGGGGAAATAAGAGAGCCTAGGCCTACAGAGTTTGAGGACTTTTATCGTACTCTGTCAGTGGAAGATGAGAGAGGCGTGTCAAGTGTCACTGCTACTAGTTTACAGTTTCCTTCTATGCATTATTTCGCTTTATTCATTGCTAAGTGTTTAATTGCTAGAGAGAAGGTCGGTGCACTCTATGCTCTAGACTTCACCATCTTACGCTATGCACTAGACGGCAATAACACCTTTAGCCTTGGGGCCATTATTGCATGCCGTCTGCACCTTAACAGAGCCAAGGGCAAAATTCATGGCGGTATTTATGCTACTCGTTTAGCGAGTCACTTTAACGTTCAGATCCGCCAACATGATTATCATTTACCCAAGGTTTATTTAGATCACCAGGCGATGATGGATCACCAGTTTACTGATACTGATAATTCTATTAATAATATTCCTTATAACCTGGTCTTCAGTGTGGATACCCGTGATATTATTCCGTTGCCTGCACCTGCTTTGTTTGATTCTATTGCCAGGGGTGGATACAGGATCATGCCTGTGGATATTATTGCCTACCGGAACGCCCAGGTAGAGGCAGAGGCAGAGGAGGAGCCTCAGGAGTGGGACACTCAGGTGCCCGCTCCACAGCACTTCGAGATGGGACAGGATGGCTACTACGAGTGGTGATTACCACACTTGGCCAAAAACCTAAGCTTGGGGGAGTACGTATTTCCACCGACATTACATTCATGTTCACACATTTCATTCCAGTTGTCGGTGTTCACACTTTTTCATTTGTATAATCCATGCTAGATTTATTTTCTCGCTTTCTTCTTGTGTGTTTTAAAAACTTTGAGAAAATCCAAAAAAATGTTTCTCGCTTCTTTTCGGTTTTTCTTTCTAGTTTTGTTAGTTGTAGTATTAAAAAGAAAACCAAAAAGATTTCCTTGTTCTTCTTTTGCTTGTTGGGAGCTCTCCCGTGTAAATAAATTTTCTCGTTTTTGTTTTTCATTCTCTTTAAATTGCTTTCTTCAAGAAAAACTAAAAACTCCAAAATATTTCAGTGTGTTTCTCTGAATTTCTTTTCTTTTTATTGAGTCGTACCGAGGAGAAGACCACAATGAAAATTTTGAGTGGCTCTCATATGCATTTCTATTGATCTAATAAAGAGCCCATTTTACCTTGTCTTCTCCTTTTGAATAAAATGTTTGCAGATTCCAGCTTAGTCCATGGCACTCTTGCACTATTATTATTTTCATATCGTTCGGTCATGCAAGTTAAAGGCAATAATGACGATATTTGATGAACTAGCTATGGCGGAGAGAAATGGGTATGAACTCAACTTGTTCTATTTTTGTAAATTTGTTTAACCTAGTATCCATGATTCAGCCTATTATGATCAAACATGTTTGCAATGACAATTAGAGATTATAGTTTCTCATGCCATGCTTAAGTAGCTAGGAATGGATAATGATTTATCTTGGATGTCAACATGCATTAAAATGATTGTGATGTGGTATGATGATATGGTATCCTCCTCTGAATGCTTCAAGTGGCTTGACTTGGCACATGTTCATGCATGTAGTTGAATCAAAACCAACATAGCCTCTATGATATTTATGTTCATGGTGTTCATATCCTACTCATGCTAGTATCCGATGTTACTTATGCATAATGCATGCTCATGACCGTTTTCGCTCTCTAGCTGGCCGCTTCTCAACCTATTTGCTAGCCTTCGCCTGTACTAAGCGGGAATACTGCTTGTGCATCAAAATCCTAAAACCCAAGTTATTCTAGATGAGTCCACCATATCTACCTATATGCGGTATTACCCTGCCGTTCTAAGTAAACTTGCATGTGCCACCTCTAAAAACTTCAAATAAACATCCATTTTTGTGTGCCTGGATTGTTCATAGAGTGACAGGGGGTAGTCAGTATCTTCCATGCTAAGCGAGTTATTCTCATGATGAGTGTTTATTCACTCGTCCTTGCACGAGAGGGGCGGTAATAGGGATTCCCAGTCCCGAAATAAAAAATTGCAAATAATTAAACAAAACTCCCCCAGGAATGATGTTGGTATGGACGTTACTCGTGGATTCGGCTAGCTGTGGAGTGTGTTTGTTGGTGGAGGGGGAGTAAACCTTTACTTTTATTGCTTGGGAACTGCCACTAATGTGTTTAGCATGGAAGATATTGATAACTTTCGGTCGTGACGTAAACAAGGGTGCAATTCCCAAAATTACATTTATCTCTGTTTTAAAAATCTGAGCTCTCGCACCACTGCAAATCCCTGCTTCCCTCTATGAAGGGACTATCTATTTACATTTATGTTGAGTCATCACCTTCTCAAATAAGCACCAGATCTGATAGCACTATTGTCATCCTCATGCATTGTGTATAGCTAATGTTGGATGCATCATGACTGGATCTTTTCTACCATGAATTACAATATTTAGTCGCTGCTTGAACTTTGGAGGTGCTCTGCATTTATGTTTTGCGGTCTCAGAAAGGGCTAGTGAGATACCACAATTGTCATATTATATCACGATTGTTTTGACAAAGTGTTGTCATTTGAGATACTTTATTATTGCTCGCTAGTTGCTTATGCCATTGATATGAGTTAATATAATTTCTAAGAGTTATTGTTGACATGGTTAGTCATAATATTTGCTGAAAACCTGGGTGCTACTTAAGCTTATTTATGTAAACAAGAACAAAAGAGTTCATAAAAGTTTTTCTTTTTCACTTTCAGTTTATCAACTGAATTGCTTGAGGACAAGCAAAGGTTTAAGCTTGGGGCAGTTGATACATCTCCGTCGTATCTACTTTTCCTAACGCTTTTACTCTTGTTTTGGACTCTAATTTGCATGATTTGAATGAAACTAACCTGGACTGACGCTGTTTTCAGCAGAACTACCATGGTGCTCTTTTTGTGCAGAAATAAAAGTTCTCGGAATGGAACGAAACTTTTTGGAGAATCTTTGTGCAGTAAAAGAAAAATACTGGAGCCAAGAACCACCGGAGAGGGGCCCCTGGGAAAGCACAACCCACCAGGGCGTGCCCCCCTCCAGGCGCGCCCAGGTGGGTTGTGCCCACTTGGTTGCCCCACAGACCTTGACACTGACGCTATAAAATCCTAAATTTGGAGAAAAAATAAGGGAGAAAGAATTATCGTGTTTCATGATACGGAGTCGCCGCCACCTCATGTTCTTCAATGGGAGGCCAGATCTAGAGCCCGTTTGGGGCTCCGGAGAGGGGGATCTTCGGTCTTCGTCATCACCAACCCTTCTCCATCGCCAATTCCATGATGCTCCCCACCGGGAGTGAGTAATTCCTTTGTAGGCTCCCTGGTCGATGAGGAGTTGGATGAGATTCATCATGTAATCGAGTTAGTATTGTTAGGGCTTGATCCCTAGTATCCATTATGTTCTAAGATTGATGTTGTTATGACTTTGCCATGCTTAATGCTTGTCACTTTGGGCCCGGGTGCCATGATTTGAGATCTGAACCGTTTATGTTTTCACCATTATGTCTATGTTCTAGATCCGATCTTGCAAGTCATATTCACCTATTACGTGTTATGATCCGTAAACCCATAAGTGACAATAGTCAGTATACTTTCCGGTGATGACCGTAGTTTGAGGAGTTCATGTATTCACTATGTGTTAATGTTTTGTTTCGGTTCTCTATTAAAAGGAGGCCTTAATATCCCTTAGTTTCCTTATGGACCCCGCTGCCACGGGAGGGTAGGACAAAAGATTTCATGCAAGTTCTTTCCATAAGCACGTATGACTATTTACGAAATACATGCCTACATTATATTTATGATCTGGAGCTAGTTTTGTATCGCCCTAGGTTATGACTGTTATATGATGAATATCATCCAATGAATTCACCGATCCAATGCCTACGAATTTTCCATATATTGTTCTTGCTAAGTTACTACTACTGTTGCTACTGTTATACTTGCTACAAATTCATTGCTATCACTGTTACCGTTACTGCTACTATTATCATTGCTAGCAAAACTATCATATTACAGCACTACTGATCATATTGCTGCAAATAATTAATCTCCAGGTGTGGTTGAATTGACAACTCAGCTGCTAATACCTACAAATATTCTTTGGCTCCCCCTGTGTCGAATCTATAAATTTGGGTTGAATAATCTACCCTCAAAAACTGTTGTGATCCCCTATACTTGTGGGTTATCATCGACCTCATCATCATTGGGTTGATCGCTGAAGAAGTTGCTGCTGAGGTGGCTGATGCGTCCATTTTGCATCATGTTTTCCTACTGTTATTTATAGTGTTTTTATTCATTATAACATTTGTGGAGTAATTCTCATGCCTTTTATCTCATAATATGCAAGGTTTACACTAAGAGGAGGAATACCAGCAGTTGGAATTTCAGACCTGAAAAAGCTATGTCAGAGATACCCATTCCGCACATCTACAAATGAGATGAAATTTTACGAAAACATATTTTGGAATATACAAAAAATATTGGAATAAAGAAATACCAGAGGGGGCCACCCAGGAGCCCACTAGAACACTCCAGAACCCTGAAAAGGAAGAGGTACATGATACGGTAAGTAAACAGACTCCGAAAATCCAGCAAAAAAAATTTTCTGTCAGTTTTGGAATATTAGAAAAATAGGAAAATAAGAAACACTCGGGGAGGCAACCCAGGTGCCCACCAGGGCACGCTTGCCCCACCTGGCGCGCCCTGGTGGGTAGTGGGCCCCTCGGGCACCTTTCCTACTCTGTTTTCCTGTAGTATGCTTGTTTCCCAAGATAAAAATTCTTTATATACTCCCCCGGACGTATTGACTACCGCATCACGGAAATATCCTCTGTTCTTGTTTCGTGCTGTTTTTCTGTCAGATCTGAAAATATGTCGTCACAAGATTCGGATGAAGAAAGCTATGTTTCCCACCATACTCCAGATCCAAATATCTTTAGGGAGACCTATCCCTACGTATGGGCCACGGATGAGGAGGAAGACACTGATATGGAGGACACAAGGGATGACAGCTCGGATGAAGATGAAGTCCCACTACCTCAACCTGGAGATATGCACGTGAAATTCAAGAAGTCAAGCCTCCCGAACGGATCAAGCAAATATAAGGTTCAATTTATCTCGTCCCGTTTTCTGCAGGAAAGCAAGGCGGCATTATGCAAAAAGATATTGAAGCTTGAGCAAGAAAACGATGACTTGAGGGAGGAAAATTTTATCCTCAAGCGTAAGCGGGAGAAGAAGAATGATACTACCTCATCACCACCAACATCATCAAAGAAGGAGACTTAAGTACATGGGTATGGGCACTCCCCTTGGCTTGTGCCAAGCTTGGGCGAGATGCCCCAGTATCGTATCACCATCACTTTTATTACCTTTACCTATCTTAGCTCGATCTATAGTTATTTCATGATTTAGTTGAATAAAAGTTTAGTATGATCTATTTTCGAGTGCTAGTTTCATGATCTACCTATCTATGTAATCGAGTGAGAGTTATATAAAAAAGATTAGTTTGAGCTTTCGCTTCTTTACTTTCTTGTTTCAATCAAAATAAAGGACATAATAAAAAGATCATATGCTAATCTTATGGTAAGTAATGGCATCACATAAGGAATAGTATAAGTGGTAAAATTTATTGAAAGTTGACAAACATAGCATTGGTCAATGATGCAATTCATGAAATAATTAATAAGGGAAGCGAAGATTCACATGCAAATATACCATCTTGGACATCTTTTATGATTGTGAGCCCCCATTAAATATCTTATGCCAAATTGTTGACGTTGGACAAGGAAGACAACATAATGATTTATGTTTGTTCATATTCACATAGAAGTTATATTGTGATGGATCCTCTAACATGTGGTGCCTGCTCAATATCTTTGCTAGCCAGAAATCCGCACTAAGTAGAGATACTACTTGTGCATCCAAAACCCTTAAACCCAAATCCATGTTTTGAGAGTCCACCATACCTACCTATGGATTGAGTAAGATCCTTCAAGTAAGTTGTCCTCGGTGCATAAGGAAATAAAAATTGCTTCTAAAGGTGTTTGATCTTTTAGTGTAAGGGAAAATAAGCGTTGTACGAACTTGTGATGGCAAATTAATAAAAGTGATAGATTGCATAATAAAGGTTGCTATCATAAGGGGCAATATAACATGACGTTCTTTTGCATTAAGAGATTGTGCATACAAAACCAAAAAGCGCATGACAACCTCTGCTTCCCTCTGCGAAGGACCTATCTTTCACTTTTATTTATTTACTTTTTATCCAAGAGTCAAAGTATTCTCCTCTATTCCTTTTTATTTTTCTATTTTTCCAAGCATCAAGTGGTGGGGAAAAATCTAGGCACATATATCTAGTTGGATGTGAGTGATCATGAATTATTATTGTTGACATCACCCTTGAGGTGAATAAGATCGGAGGTGAAACTATAAGCCCCTATCTTTCTATGTGTCCAATTGAAACTTTTTTCTCATATATATGCTGTGATTGTTGTGACGCCCCCGGCCCAATCGTGCACTAATCATACACGCAAATGCACACAATCAAGCCTAAGGACTCACGGGAAGATATCACAACACAAATCTAAAACATAAATAAAGTCATACAAGCTTTATATTACAAGCCAGGGGCCACAAGGGCTCGAATACATAAGCTTGCGAACAAGCGTCAGCGGAAGCATCAGATATCTGAGTAAAGATATAAAAGAAAGCACAGAAAGGCCTTTAGAAAGGCGGGGCAAAATAAAACACTACGATCGAAAGGCGTAGGCCTCCTGCCTGGGACCCTCCGATCCTACTCCTGGTCGTCAGTCAACTCGTAGTAGAATCCATCCTCTGGGTAGTAGTAGCGATCGTCAGCGGGGACAGCTATCTCAGGGGCTCCATCATCTTGTTTCGACAAATTGATATGGGGAGAAAAAGGAAAACAAAGCAACCGTGAGTACTCAGCAAGCAAGGATCTACACTACATATGCAACATTTTCGAAGGGAGGCTGTATATGTGGACTGGGCTACAGAAATGCCAGAATAGAGAGAAAGCCTAGTCCTATCGAAGACTAGCATCTTCAGCGGTCTTGCAGCAGTAGAAGAGAGTAGAACAGTTCAATATAATGTAGCAGTATCATTAAGTCTCATCCTCACCCAGAGATCCTTTCTCGACTCCCTGCGAGAAAGCAATCCCAGAGCCATACAGTCATCAACCTCGTCCGGAGATCCCTTCTCGACTCCCTGCGAGAAGCAATCCCAGAGCCATAGTATCCAAGTATCCAGTTCTAAATTGTATCAATCAGGATACAACTCCGAGTGTCCTTTACCGTAGGACCGGCTATCGATAGAAGTTTTCTTCCCTGCAGGGGTGCACCAACTTACCCAACACGCTCGATTAACTCCGGCCGGACACACTTTCCTGGGTCATGCCTAGCCTCGGCCAAACGACACATCGCAACCCTACCTAGAGCTCAGCAGAGAGGTCCCCGCCGGTCTACATCCTAAGCGCAAGGGGGTCTTGGCCATCGCCCCTCGCCCTCCAGGTCGTTGTGAGCAGGGTGGATACCAGCGCCAACGGCACGATCCGACCCGACCACAATGCTGAACTGGACGTCTGACAAAGCTTTCGGATGATGCTACGATGCAGAACGCCCATACTATGCCCACGTGATGGTTAGTGCTATCAGGCCAGAGACCTGCTCGGATCAAATATCCAAATCGTTAATGGACTAGGGCTTGCGGTAACGAGCAGAGACTCACGAAAGATGTGACCCCGTCGCCCCGTCTCAAGGACTTGCTGCAAGGGTTAAGGAAGCCCGGCCGCGCCTCGTATTCATCATTCGGGCACCACACTGGCACCCGTCTTCGCAACGCACGCGGGTACCCCTCAGGGTCGACCCGCCTATCCAAGTAACAGTGTAAAGTCCAAGTATCCGTGTGTCCATAACATCAGGGGAATCCGAGGTGTCACCCTCGTTGGATTCCTAATCGATGTATCTGTCAGGGTGAACTCGGAGGAATCACCCTCGAGGGGTTCACACTTGATGTGTTGCACGACAGCATCGTTACCGGAAGTGGTGAAGGAGGAATCACCCTCGATGACCACGAACGAATAGCTACTCTACAGAGTTAACATCCGAAGTGCTACAAGAGGTTTCACCCTCGGCACTCGATAGTAACGCTGCAGTGTTGTTACAACTAAGGGGGATGATGTGCGGTGTCGGGGCCTGGTCTTCAATCCCGTTGATCGGGTCTTCTGACGATCCAGCGCGGCAGTCGAGATAAGTAGGGTCACTAATAGGTCTCTACCTAGCCTATACTAAGCAGTTTAGGTTATGCAGGTAATTATCAACAGCAGGTTACAATGAACAGGCTATGCATCAGAATAGGTAAAGCAGTAGCAGCAGCAATTCTAATGCAAGCATGAGAAATAGAATGGGCGATATCGGGATGATCAAAAAGGGGGGGGGGCTTGCCTGGTTGCTCGGCGGCAAGGGCAAGGTTGTCAATAGTGTCTTCGGGCTCCGGAGCTGCGTCGGTCTCGGGGACGACGTCGGTGTCTAGGGCTACCGAGAGAGAAGAGGGGGAGGAAACAGTATAAATACACGGCAAACATGAGCAACACAAAGTATGACATGACAATGTGCAGTGCCGGGTGTGTCCTAGCGTATGGTTGCACGTCACTGAGGAAGGAGGAATCCATCCGGCAATGTTTTCCCGGTTCCGGACATTTGTCAGACAGATGACCGGAGGGGAACAGTTGCATGTTCGGGTAGTTAGAGATGTGTGGCGGACGAACGGACCGCATATTCGGATTCGTCTCGTCGTTCTGAGCAACTTTCATGTACAAAGTTTTTCGATCGGAGTTACGGATTAAAATATATGATTTTCTAAAGTTTTTATTGATTTTCTGGAATTTATTTAATTATTTAAATTGGAATTATCCAAAACAGTGCAGAGTGACGTCATCGTGACGTGTTGCTGACGTCAGCAGTCAACAGTGGATTTGACTGGGTCAAACTGACATGGGGGTCCCACATGTCATTGACACAGTGTTAAACCAGGATTAATTTTAATCTAATGTAAACTAATCAGTGGGTGGACCCACACGTCAGTGTCTAAGCTAACTAACTATTAATTAACTTAATCATTTTAATTAGCTGTTAATTAACAGGGCCGTGGGGCCCACTAGTCAGACCAGTTGACCAGGTCAACGGTCAACAGTGGCCCCACGGGCCCACATGTCAGCGGCCCAGGGGGGCCCGGGGAGGTCCACATGGCGGCCACGTCGGCCAGACCCACCGGAACCACCCCGGCGCGTGCCAGAGACGGCGGCAGAGCGCCGGCGAGTGGCGGGATCGAGCTGTGGTGCGCTGTTTGGCGTGCGGCCGGGCGCGTTCGAACCGCACGTGTGCCGTGCGTCGAACGGTGGTGGTGGCGGGGGCAATGGTGACCGGAAAAGGTGCCGGCGACGAGCGTGGCGGAGATGTGCTCCGGTGAGTGGTGCGGGCGGTGCTTCGAGGGGGTTTTTGCGCGCGCCAACTACGCCATTTGAACCAGTGATCGACGCGGTGACGAACAGAGCAAAAGCCAGGCCGAAACGTCGAGCGAGGCGACCGGACGGAGCAGCACCGCGGTGGCCGGAGCGGTCACACACGGCGAGGCAGCCACGGCGAGCGGGCGAGCCAGAAGAGGAGCAGAGGAGGGAGGGGATCCTCACAGTGAGCGTAGCCGTTCACGTGGGCTCGGGAGAGGCGTGGTGCGGCTGGAGTCGGAGGAGAATGGCGGCGGCGATCCGAGGAAGGGGACGACGCAGGTGCGGCGGAGGAGGGCCTCCTGGTCGAGCTTGGGCGGGCAGTCGAAGGAGTCGAGCTCCACGAAGCTCCTGGAGGCGATCTCAGGCGAGGGGGAGGTCGGTGGCGGCGTCCATGGCGACGGCAGTGGCGGGCGTGTTCGATGGCGCAGGGAGGACGAGACAGAGAGGGAGAACGGGGGAGAGTGAGGCGAGAGGGAACCAGGGGGGCGTGGGGCTCTGCCCTTAACCTCCACGGAGGGCGCGGCAGCGCGCTGTCGTCCAGGGAGCGAGGGGGGCCGGGTTGGGGTGTGCGCGCACGCGCGCGGGGACGACAACGGCGAGGGGGAGCAGTGCGCGAGGTGGGAGAGGGTGCGGGGTGGGCTGGGCCGGCCACTGTGCCACTTAGGCCCAGGCGGCGGTGGGCTAGGGTTCGGGGTCGCGCAGGGGGGGGTATAGCCAGGGGCTGCTGGGCCGGCCTGGTTGGCTGAGGCCAGCTGGACTTTTTTTGGGCCGCAATCGTGGGGGGGGTTTGTGGGGAAGGTTTCTTTTTTTCTTCTTTTCTTTTCTTTTTTAATTTGCTGTTTACAAAAGTGTTTAGGCCACTTATGGACTTTTGTAAAATATAAGAACTGGTCCATAAATCACAGCACAATATATCCTACCACCAAAAACTAGTTTGGGGTAAATATCTTTTCATAGTTATTTTAGATTAAATAAAAGGTAATTAAGTATTGTCTTTAGTCACTGTTTGGGGATGTTTGAGTCACTTACCCAACTCCAATGATGTTGGTTTCAATTTAAGAATTGTCTCTGATTTATTTGCTATTTTGTAACACCCCCAGTGGTTAGCCACAGTAATCCCCTTTTGATTATGCCATGTCATCATGTTTAACAGTGCATGATCATCATTTGCATCATAATGCATTTCAGCTTCTAACTCAAAATCCAAATTTAAATAAAAGTGGAAAATAAAAGTTGTCCAACATAGAAACTAAATTGTTCATTAAATAGCAAGTGATTCAGAGGCATTACTAAAATTGAAACCAACATTATTGAAAATGGATAAGTGGCTTGAACATCCTCAAACAGTGGCTGAAAATAATATTTAATGACATTTTAATTTATTTAAACAAATAAGAAATGATGTTTTGTCCAAACTAATTTTAGGTGTTAGGGAATAAAGCACTGGTATTTATGGACCAGGTCACATGTTTTACAAAATTCAATTTGAGCCCTAACTATTTACAAAACAGGGGTATGGATAAATAAAAAGAGAAAAGACAAAGAAATAAAGAACCCCCCCCCCCCCCCCCCCCGTGGCCCACTGGGCCGTAGCCCAGCTGGCCTCAACCGGCCACTCCCCCACCCCTTATCCCCCTCGGGCCGAACCCTAGCCCTACCCCCTCCCCCCGCCTCGCTCATTTTCCCCCCCCCCCGCCTCATCCAACCCTTCCTTGTATCCTCCCGCACGCTCCTCCCTCTGTTTCGCCCCGCTCCGCCCCTCCTCGCTCGCCTCGCGAGCTACGCCCTCGCATACCGCCGCCGCCGCTCCTTCTCCTCCCCTCGGTCCTCCCTCCCCTCCCTTCACCCCGCCACTCCTCTGCCTGCTCCTTCCCGAACTCGCTGCCCCGCCCCCTCGCCGTGCCGCTCCGTGCGCGGCCGGCGCCCTTCGCGCCCTCGGTCGCCCCGGTCGCCCCCCGACCCGCCGCCTAGCCCCTCGCGATCTTCCCGCCGTCGCCACCACGCTCTCCTCGCCTCCTCCTCCCCACACCTTCGCGCAACATCCTCTCGCCCCGTCGCCGGCCCAGCCTCGACTCTGCCCCCCAACGTGAGCACGCCCGCGCCGCCGCCCGCTCTCCTCTTCCCCCCCCTCCCCCCCTCTCCTCGCGCTCCGGTCCCCTCTCGCCCAGCACCCCGTTGGGTCACCCTCCCTCGCCCCCTCTTCCCCTCTCTTCCCTCTCCTTCCATCGCTCCATCCTCTTTTCTACCTTCGCTCGATACAGTCCCTCTTTTGCCTCCCTCATCACGCCTGCCCTTTCCTCTCTCTTCGCTGTCTTCCGGACTCTCCGCTGTCCTCTCCCCCTCCCAACCACTCTGCCTTAAACCGCCCCACCCCCCCCCTATTCCCGCATTCAATCTCCTGTTCGTGTGTGTTCTTTCCCTTTTTGCACCGGACATGTCCGGTCCCAAATGGGCACGCTCCGGACATGTCCGGCGCCCAGACGTGCACGCCGCGGACATGTCCTCCCAGCCCACTGACATAGGGGCCCACGGCCCAGAACGAATTAAAAAATAAAAATAAAAATAAAAATAAAAATAATTAAACTAATTAATTAATTAATTAGTTAATTAATCCTGATTAGGTTAATTTAATTAAGTAGTTAGTGTTAATTAAACAGTAATTTAATTAGTTAATCACTAATTAACCTAACAGCCTATGACAGGTGGGACCCACTGGTCCTGACGTCATGCTGACGTCATGCTGACGTCAGCAAGACACTGTTCTGGATAATGTTGATTTAATAAAATAAATAAATTCCAGAAATTAATAAAAGCTTTAGAAAATCATATCTTTTAATCCGTAACTCCGATCGAAAAACTTTGTACATGAAAGTCGCTCAGAACGACGAGACGAATCCGAATACACGGTCCGTTCGTCCGTCACACGTCCCTAACTATCAGAACATGCGACCGTCCCTCTCCGGTCATCTGTCTGACAAATGTCCGGAACCGGGAAAACATTCCCGGATGGATTCCTCCTTCCTCGGTGACGTGCAACCATACGTTAGGATACACCCGGCACTGCGTATTATCATGTCGTACCTTGTGTTGCTCAAGTTTGCTCTATATTTATACTGTTTCCTCCCCCTCTTCTCTCTCGGTAGACCCTGACACCGACGTCGTCCCCGAGACCGACGCAACTCAGGAGCCCGACGCCACCGTTGACGATCCCTCTCTCTTGCCAGAGCAACCAGGCAAGCCCCTCCCTTGAGCATACCGAGATCGCCCATTCTAATTTCTCATGCTTGCATTAGAATTACTGCTGCTGCTGCTTTACCTATTCTGATGCATAGCCTGTTCATTGTAACCTGCTGTTGATAATTACCTACATATCCTAAACTGTTTAGTCTAGGCTGGGTAGAGACCTATCAGTGACCCCACTTACCCCGACTGCCGCGCTGGATCGTCAGAAGACCCGATCAACGGGATTGAAGACCAGGACCCGACACCGCACATCACCCCCCTTAGTTGTAACGACACTGCAGCGTTACTATCGAGTGTCGAGGGTGAAACCTCATGTAGCACTTCTGATGTTAACTCTGTAGAGTAGTTATTCGGTCGTGGTCATCGAGGGTGATTCCTCCTTCACCGCTTCCGATAACGACGCTGTCGTACAACACCTCAAGTGTGGACCCAGTGAGGGTGATTCCTCCTAGTTCACCTTGACGGATACATCGAGTGGGAATTCAATGAGGGTGATACCTCGGATTCCCTGATGTTATGGACACACGGATACTTGGACTTTACAATGTTACTTGGAAAGGCGGGTCGACCCTGAGGGGTACCCGCGTGTGATGTGAAGGCGGGTTGCCAGTGTGGTGCCCGAGTGGTGAATACGAGGCGCGGCCGGGCATTCTTAAGCCTTGCCGCAAGTCCTCGAGATGGGGCGACGGGGTCACATCTTTCGTGAGTCTCTGCTCGTTACCGCAAGCCCCTAGTCCTAGCGATTTGGATATTTGATCCGAGCAGGCCTCTGGTCTGATAGCACTAACCATCACGTGGGCATAGTATGGGCGTTCTGCATCGTATGCATCAGCCGAAAGCTCTGTCAGACGTCCAGTTCAGCACTGCGGCCGGGCTGGGCCGGCGCCATCCTGAGGGGTGGTACCGTGATTCGCTCTGCTCGCAACGACCCGGAGTGCACAGGGCGATGGCCCATGACCCCTGAGCGCTTAGGATATAGACCGACGGGGACCTCTCTGCTGAGCTGTAGGTAGGGTTGCGATGTGTCGTTTGGCCGAGGCCGGGCATGACCCAGGAAAGTGTGTCCGGCCGAAGTTAATCGAGCGTGTTGGGTAAGTTGGTGCACCCCTGCAGGGAAGAACACTTCTATCGATAGCCGGTCCTACGGTAAAGGACACTCGGAGTTGTATCCTGATTGATACAATTTAGAACTGGATACCTGTGATGAGACCTGTATATATGGCTCTGGGATTGCTTCTCGCAGGGAGTCGAGAAGGGATCTCAGGACGAGGTTGATGACTGTATGGCTCTGGGATTGCTTTCTCGCAGGGAGTCGAGAAAGGATCTCTGGGTGAGGTTGATATTATTACTGCTACATTATATGGTATTGTTCTACTCTCTTCTATTGCTGCAAGACCGCTGAAGATGCTAGTCTTCGATAGGACTAGGCCTTCCCTCTATTCTGGCATTTCTGCAGCCCAGTCCACATATACAGCCTCCCCTTGAAAATGTTGCATATGTAGTGTAGATCCTTGCTTGCTGAGTACTTCTGAGTACTCACGGTTGCTTTGTTTTCCTTTTTCTCCCCATATCAGTTTGACGTGACCAGAGGATGGAGCCCCCTGAGACAGATGCCCCGACGATTGTTACTACTACTACCCAGAGGATGGATACTACTACGAGTTGACTGACGACCAGGAGTAGGATCGGAGGGTCCCAGGCAGGAGGCCTTCGCCTTTCGATCGTAGTGTTTTATTTTGCCGGGCCTTTCTAAAGGCCTTTCTGTTTCTATTTCATATCTGTACTCAGATATCTGATGCTTCCGCTGACGCTTGTTTGCAAGCTTATGTATTCGAGCCCTCGAGGCCCCTGGCTTGTAATATAAAGCTTGTATGACTTTATTTATGTTTTAGAGTTGTGTTGTGATATCTTCCCGTGAGTCCTTAGGCTTGATCGTGTGCATTTGCGTGTATGATTAGCGCGCGATCGGGCCGGGGGCGTCACAAGTTGGTATCAGAGCCGACTGCCTGTAGGAACCCCCTTTCCAACTCCTTGGCCGAAGTTGAGTCTAGAAACCAGAAAACTGTTTTACTAACTTGGCTGTGTGGCTTACGGGCCCACGTCGCCAATTGGGAGGTATTAGTATCTTTTATTCCTCATCTTTACTCTGGGACTCTGACCTCTCTTCCTTTCGGGTTAACTAAAGTTTACTAACGCCGACACTTAGGATCTCGTAATTCTCGTCCACCCGGAGAGCTGGATATATGTGCGATTTCCCTGACATTGATCTGATTAGTCTGATAATCATTTTCCTTTCCATTGTTTTGTTTAACCTTTCTCTCCGAGATCGGTTATACTTCTCCTTGTCTTTTGACAATCATGAGTTCCCTCTGTTTCAGATGGATCGTTTGTTTCCACCACACCCTGCGACGCAGCTACCAGCTGTTCGAGCAGGGATACATCCAGAGTACATTCTTTATCCACTGGGGCAGATGTCAATCCGTTACAATACCCCAGTACTGTCTCCTCCAGATACCCGCAAAGACTTTGTGATTTATTGTGATGCATCCCGTGAAGGATTAGGCTGTGTCCTAATGCAAGAGCGTAAAGTGATTGCTTATGGCTCTCGTCAGTTGCGCCCACATGAAGAGAATTATCCGGTACATGATCTAGAACTAGCTGCTGTGATCTATGCATTGCAGTTGTGGCGACATTACCTTCTCGGTAATCGTTGCGAGATCTACACGGATCATAAAAGTTTGAAGTACTTGTTCACTCAGCCATCTCTGAATCTCCATCAGCAAAGATGGATGGAGACCATTGCGGACTATGACTTGGGTATTTCTTATACCCCTGGCAAGGCTAACGTAATGGCTGATGCATTGAGCCGTAAATCTTACTGCTCTGAACTTGAGGTTCAGCTACAGCAACCACTTCTGTATGAAGAGCTTCGAAAGCTAAATCTCGAGATAGTTCCCCAAGGATACCTAAAAACCTTGGTTGTTGAACCAGACCTTGAGAAAGCTGTTAAGAATGCGCAAGCTAAAGATGCTGAAATTGATCTGATGAAGAAAGACCTTCACCTTGTAAAGTACAGGGATTTCTCGCTGTCTGAAGATGGAACCTTGTATTTCAGAGACCGCATTGTCATACCTCGCTTCGAGCTTATGACTGACAAAGTCATGAAGGAGGCACATGATACCCCGCTGTCTATTCATCCGGGTAGCACCAAGATGTATCGTGATCTCCGTCAAAGGTACTGGTGGTCTAGAATGAAGCAGGACATTGCTCGTTATGTTGCTGAATGTGATGTGTGTCGACGCGTTAAAGCAGAACATCAGAAGCCTGCTGGAATTCTGCAACCGCTCCCTATTCCTCTATGGAAATGGGACAAAGTGCAAATGGATTTCATTACAGGACTTCCCAGGTCACAGAAGGGTCACGATGCTATTTTTGTCGTCGTCGACCAACTCTCCAAAGTTGCACACTTTCTGCCCGTCAAGGAAACAATCACTGCTAGTCAGTTAGCAGAGTTGTATATCTCCAGAATTGTTTCACTCCACGGTATTCCGAAAGAGATCAGTTCAGACCGTGGCAGTATATTCACCGGTCATTTCTGGGAAAGTTTTCAAAAGGCTATGGGAACTCATATTACCTGGAGTTCAGCTTATCATCCTCAGTCCCAAGGCCAAGTTGAGCGAGTCAACCAAGTGCTTGAAGACATGCTGCGAGCTTGTGTTATTTCTTTCGGTAAGAAGTGGGAAGAATCTCTTCCATATGCCGAGTTCTCTTATAACAACAGCTATCAAGCCAGCTTGAAAATGGCCCCCTTCGAAGTTCTATATGGACGTAAGTGTCGAACCCCTCTGAATTGGTCAGAAACTGGGGAACGACCTCTCGTGGGTCCAGATATTATTCAACACGCCGAAGAACAAGTCCGTATTGTCCGGGAAAATCTCAAGGCGGCTCAAGACCGCCAGAAGAACAACTATGATCGCAAACGATGGGGTTTGACTTATCAACCTGGTGATCAAGCTTATCTTCGTGTCACCCCTATGAAGGGCACTCACCGTTTTGGAATCAAGGGCAAGCTAGCTCCGCGCTACATTGGTCCTTTCCGCATTGTTGCCAGACGTGGTCAGGTGGCATATAAATTGGAGTTGCCACCGCAATTCTCTCATATCCACGACGTCTTCCATGTGTCGCAACTCCGTAAATGCTTCAAGGAATCTCCGCACCGATCTGTGGATCACGAGATGCTTGAATTGCAAGATGATCTATCTTATAAGGAGCATCCGATCCGCATTCTCGATGAAGCTGAACGTCGAACCCGTCAGAAGGTTACCAAGTTCCTCAAAGTGCAGTGGTCAAATCATACCGAAGATGAAGCCACTTGGGAACGCGAGGATAATCTTCGAGCGGAATACCCCGAACTTTTTCCTTCTACTTCATAATTCTCGGGACGAAAATTCTTGTTAGTAGAGGAGATTTGTAACACCCCCAGTGGTTAGCCAAAGTAATCCCCTTTTGATTATGCCATGTCATCATGTTTAACAGTGCATGATCATCATTTGCATCATAATGCATTTCAGCTTCTAACTCAAAATCCAAATTTAAATAAAAGTGGAAAATAAAAGTTGTCCAACATAGAAACTAAATTGTTCATTAAATAGCAAGTGATTCAGAGGCATTACTAAAATTGAAACCAACATTATTGAAAATGGATAAGTGGCTTGAACATCCTCAAACAGTGGCTGAAAATAATATTTAATGACCTTTTAATTTATTTAAACAAATAAGAAATGATGTTTTGTCCAAACTAATTTTAGGTGTTAGGGAATAAAGCACTGGTATTTATGGACCAGGTCACATGTTTTACAAAATTCAATTTGAGCCCTAACTATTTACAAAACAGGGGTATGGATAAATAAAAAGAGAAAAGAAAAAGAAATAAAAAGAAACCCCCCCCCCCCCCCCGTGGCCCAACTGGGCCGTAGCCAGCTGGCCCAACCGGCCACTCCCCCACTCCTTATCCCCCTCGGCGAACCTAGCCGTACCCAACACCCCTCGCTCATTCCCCCCCCCTCCGCCGATCCAGAACCGCATGGAGTCCGCACCTCGCCCGCGTCGCCCCGACGCGCCCCGTCGCCGTCTAGCCCCTGCCGCCGACGCCGTCGCTAACCGCCGCCGCCCTTGTCCCCCGGCGTCGCCCGCTCCGCACCCGCCTGCTCCTCCCTACTCGCTTGCCCCGCCCCCTCGCCGGGCCGACCTCGCCCGGCTCGCCCCCCCCCCCGGTCCCGCGTCTGCCCCCCTCGCACCCGCGCGCCTCCGCGCCGTCTTGCCTCGCGTTCGACACCGCCTCACGCCGCCGTCACGCGCCGACTCTCCGTCTCTCCCCACCACCTGCGCCATCCTCGTCCCCCCCGTCGCCGGCCAGCCTCGACCGGCCCCAACGTGAGCAGCCCGCGCCGCCTGCACCGCCTCTCTTCCCCCCCCTCTCCGTCGCGCTCCCGGTCCCGCTCGCCCCAGCACCCCCGGTGGTCACCGCCGCCTCGCCCCCGCGGACACGCGCGGCCGAGCGCATCCGCGGCGACCGCGCCCCTGGGCGCCCGCTCACCCCATGGCCGCGCGCTGCCGCGGCCCGCCCGCCGCGCCCGCGGTGCCCATTTTGGGCACCGGACATGTCCGGTCCCAAATGGGCACGCTCCGGAAATGTCCGGCGCCCAGACGGCAGCCCGCGGACATGTCCGCCCAGCCCACTGACATAGGGCCCATGGCCCAGAACGAATTAAAAAAATATAAAAAAATAAAAATAAAAATAATTAAACTAATTAATTAATTAATTAGTTAATTAATCCTGATTGGTTAATTTAATTAAGTAGTTAGTGTTAATTAAACAGTAATTTAATAGTTAATCACTAATTAACCTAACACCTATGACAGGTGGGACCCACTGGTCCTGACGTCATGCTGACGTCATGTGACGTCAGCAAGGCACTGTTCTGGATAATGTTGATTAAAAAAAAATAAATTCCAGAAATTAATAAAAGCTTTAGAAATCATATCTTTTAATCCGTAACAACGATCGAAAAACTTTGTACATGAAAGTCGCTCAGAAAGACGAGACGAATCCGAATACACGGTCCGTTTTCCGTCACACGTCCCTAACTATCAGAACATGCGACCGTCCCTCTCCGGTCATCTGTCTGACAAATGTCCGGAAAGGAAGGGAAAACATTCCCGGATGGATTCCTCCTTCGGTGACGTGCAACCATACGTTAGGATACACCCGGCACTGCGTATTATCTGTCGTACCTTGTGTGCTCAAGTTTGCTCTATATTTATACTGTTTCCTCCCCCTCTTCTTTCTCGGTAGACCTGACACCGACGTCGTCCCCGAGACCGACGCAACTCAGGAGCCCGATGCCACGTTGACGATCCCTCTCTCTTGCCAGAGCAACCAGCAAGCCCCTCCCTTGAGCATACCGATATCGCCCATTCTAATTCTCATGCTTGCATTAGAATTACTGCTTGCTCTGCTTGCTTTACCTATTCTGATGCATAGCCGTTCATTGTAACCTGCTGTTGATAATTACCTACTATCCTAAAAATGTTTAGGCTAGGCTGGGTAGGACCTATCAGTGACCCCACTTACCCCGACTGCCGCGCGGGATCGTACGAAAGACCCGATCAACGGGATTGAAAAGACCAGGACCCGACACCGCACATCACCCCCCTTAGTTGTAACGACACTGCCGCGTTACTATCGAGTGTCGAGGTGAAACCTCATGTAGCACTTCTGATGTTAACTCTGTAGAGTAGTTATTCGGTCGTGGTCATCGAGGGTGATTCTCCTTCACCGCTTCGATAACGACGCGTGTGACAACACCTCAAGTGTGGACCCAGTGAGGTGTGATTCCTCTAGTTCACCTTAACGGATAAATCGAGTGGGAATTCAATGAGGGTGATACCTCGGATCCCTGATGTTATGGACACACGGATACTTGGACTTTACAATGTTACTGGAAAGGCGGGGCGACCCTGAGGGGGACCGCGTGTGATGTGAAGGCGGGTGTGCCAGGTGTGGTGCCCGAGTGGTGAATACGAGGCGCGGCCGGGCATTCTTAACCCTTGCGAAAGTTTGAGAAGGGGGACGGGTGGTCACATCTTTCGTGAGTCTCTCTCGTTACGCAAGCCCCTAGTCCTAGCGATTGGATATTGATCCGAGCAGGCCTCTGGTTGATAGCACTAACCATCACGTGGGCATAGTATGGGGTTCTGCATCGTATGCATCAGCCGAAAGCTCTGTCAGACGTCCAGTTCAGCACTGCGGCCGGGCTGGGCCGGGCGATCCTGAGGGGTGGTACCGTGATTCGGTCTGCTCGCAACGACCCGGAGTGCACAGGGCGATGGCCCATGAACCCTGAGGCTTAGGATATAGACCGACGGGGACCTCTCTGCGAGCTGTAGGTAGGGTTGCGAGTGTCGTTTGGCCGAGGCCGGGCATGACCAGGAAAGTGTGTCCGGCCGAAGTTAATCGAGCGTGGGGGTAAGTTGGTGCACCCCTGCAGGGAGAAACCTTCTATCGATAGCGGTCCTACGGTAAAGGACACTCGGAGTTGTATCCTGATTGATACAATTTAGAAACTGGATACCTGTGATGAGACCTGTATTATGGCTCTGGGATTGCTTCTCGCAGGGAGTCGAGAAAGGACTCAGGACGAGGTTGATGACTGTATGGCTCTGGGATTGCTTTCTCGCAGGGAGTCGAGAAAGGATCTCTGGGTGAGGTTGATATTATTACTGCTACATTATATGGTATTGTTTCTACCTCTTCATTGCTGCAGACCGCTGAAGATGCTAGTCTTCGATAGGACTAGGCCTTCCCTCTATTCTGGCATTTTTTTTTTTTCTTGTGGCAGGCCCAGTCCACATATACAGCCTCCCTTGAAAATGTTCATATGTAGTGTAGATCCTTGCTTGCTGAGTACTTCTGAGTACTCACGGTTGCTTTGTTTTCCTTTTTCTCCCCATATCAGTTTGACGTGACCAGAGGACGGAGCCCCCTGAGACAGATGCCCCGACGATCGTTACTACTACTACCCAGAGGATGGATACTACTACGAGTTGACTGACGACCAGGAGTAGGATCGGAGGGTCCCAGGCAGGAGGCCTTCGCCTTTCGATCGTAGTGTTTTATTTTGCCCCGCCTTTCTAAAGGCCTTTCTGTTTCTATTTCATATCTGTACTCAGATATCTGATGCTTCCGCTGACGCTTGTTTGCAAGCTTATGTATTCGAGCCCTCGAGGCCCCTGGCTTGTAATATAAAGCTTGTATGACTTTATTTATGTTTTAGAGTTGTGTTGTGATATCTTCCCGTGAGTCCTTAGGCTTGATCGTGTGCATTTGCGTGTATGATTAGCGCGCGATCGGGCCGGGGGCGTCACATATTTAATGAACAATTTAGTTTCTATGTTGGACAACTTTTATTTTCCACTTTCATTTAAATTTGGATTTGAGTTAGGAGTTGAAATGCAATATGATGCTAATGATGATCATGCACTGTTAAACATGATGACATGGCATAATCAAAATGGTGATTACTGTAGTTAACCACCGGGGGTGTTACAATTGTTAGCAATCATAGAAGACTAAATGTTGGTTGAGTATGTGGACTTGCCAAAAGGCTCCGATACGAGACCCTTCCGGAAAATATGATGAATTGTAATTGCAAAGTTGACTGAGAACATAGTTTGTTAGTTTTCAAGAAAGTTTATGCTCTATACTTCGATGTTGTGATGAATTGTTACTTGTTCATGAGAAGTTGTATGATAAAGTTTATTGCTATTATAATAATAAGCATGATGATACTATGTTCGTATTTTGTTTTTATCGACACCTCTCTCTCTAAACATGTGGACATGATTTTCGATATTGGCTTTCTCTTGAGGACAAGCGAGGTCTAAGCTTGGGGGAGTGATGACGCACAAGTATATGGGATCAATCGTAGTACTTTCGATAAGTAAGAGTGTCAAATCCAACAAGGAGCAGAAGGAAATGACAAGCGGTTTTCAGCAATGTATTTTCTGCAGGCACTGAAATTATCAGTAACAAATAGTTTGGTGATAAGATAATTCGTAACTAGTAACATGTAACAAGTGTAGCAAAGGTGCGACAACGTGGCCCAATCATTTCTATAGCAAAGGATAAGCCTGGACGAACTCTTATATAAAGCAAAGCACTCCCGAGGACACATCGGAATTACTGTCAAGTTAGTTTTCATCATGCTCAAATGATTCGCGTTTGTTACTTTGATAATTTGATATGTGGGTGGACCGGTGCTTGGGTGCTGTCCTTACTTGGACAAGACTCCCACTTATGATTAACCCCTCTCACAAGCATCCACAACTACGAAAGAAGAATTAAGATAAATCTAACCATAGCATGAAACATGTGGATCCAAACCAACCCCTTACGAAGCAACACATAAACTAGGGTTTAAGCTTTTTTCACTCTAGCAACCCATCATCTACTTATTACTTCCCAATGCCTTCCCCTAGGCCCAAATTATGGTGAAGTGTCATGTAGTCGATGTTCACATAACACCACTGGAGGAAAGACAACATGTCATCAAAATATCGAACGAATACCAAATTCACATGATTAGTGATAAACAGACTTCTCCCATGTCCTCAGGAACAAACGTAACTACTCACAAAGCATGTTCATGTTCAAGATCAGAGGGGTATTGAATATCATTAAGGATCTGAACATATAATCTTCCACCAAATAAACCAACTAGCATCAACTACAAGGAGTAATCAACACTACTAGCAACCCACAGGTATGAATCTGAGGTTTTGGGACAAAGATTGAATAAAAGAGATGAACTAGGGTTTGAGAGGAGATGGTGCTGGTGAAGATGTTGATTAAGATTAACCCTCCCTCGATGTGAGGATAATTGGTGATGACGATGGCTTCGATTTCCCCCTCCCGGCAGAATAGCTCCGCCGGAGCCCTAGATTGCTTCTGGCGGTGCTTCGTCCCGAAAGCTTCCTTCTTATTTTTTCTAGGTCAAAACCCTCCATATAGCAGAAGATGGGCACCGGACGATGGCCAGGGGGCCCACAAGCCCTGGGGCGGGCCCTGGGGGGGTAGGGTGCGCCCCCAGGCTTGTGGCCTCCTGGTGGGTCCCCTTCTGTTGTTTATTTGCTCAATATTTTTTATATATTCCAAAATAATTCTTTGTAAAGTTTGAGGGCATTTGGAGTTGTGCAGAATAGGTATCTCAGATTTGCTTCTTTTCGGTCCAGAATTCCAGCTGCCAGCATTCTCCCTCTTCATGTAAATCTTGTAAAATAAGAGAGAAAAGGCATAAGTATTGTACCATAATGTGAAATAATAGCCCATAATGCAATAAATATCAACATAAAAGCATGATGCAAAATGGACGTATCAACTCCCCCAAGCTTAGACCTCGCTTGTCCTCAAGCGAAAGCCGAAATTGATAATCATGACCACATGTTTAGAGATTAAGGTGTCGAATAAAAATAAAATATGAACATGAGGGCATCATGATCATCTTTAGAACAACAACATATTGTCATATAACTTCTCATGCTAAAGTGATAAATCGTTCACAAGGTAAAGTATGAATCAAAAACTTTATTGAAAACTAACAAACTATGATCTCGGTCATTGAAGCAATTGCAATTTATCATAACATCGGAAAGAGTCAATGTAAGAGATTTTATTTAGCAAGTTCACATACTCAACCATCATTTAATCTTTCATAATTGCTAACACTCATGTGATACTTACGAGATCAAAGCTTCAATCAAACACATAGGACGATAGGGGCTTATAGTTTTGCCTCCCAACCATTTACCTCAAGGGTAACGTAAACAATAATAATTTATGAATACCTACGTCCGAGTGGATATATATGTCTGGATCTTCTCCAACACATAGTGCTTGCCAAAAAGAGAAAATATAACAGGAAGGGTGAAGATCACCATGACTCTTGCATAAAGGTAGAAAGTAAAATAAAAGATAGTCCCTTCTCAAAGGGAAGCAGATGTTGTTATGCGCTTTTATGGTTGGATGCACGAAGTCTTAATGCAAAAGAACATCACTTTATATTTCCGCTTGTGATAAAGAACTTTATTATGCAGTCCGCCGCTTTTATTTCTTCCATATCACAAGTTCGTATAAAACTTATTTTCCTCACACTAAAAGATCATACATATTTAGAGAGCAATTTTTATTGCTTGCACCGATGACAACTTACTTGAAGGATCTTACTCAATCCATAGGTAGATATGGTGGACTCTCATGGAAAAATGGGGTTGATGGATTTTGGATGCACAAGTAGTATCTCTACTTGGTGTAGAAGATTTGGCTAGCATAGAATGAGGAGCAAACTCAACATGTTGGAGGATCCATGACAATATAACTTCTATTCGGATATGAGGGAACATAACCCATTATGTTGTCTTCCTTGTCCAACATCAACTTTTTAGCATATAATATTTTAATGAGTGCTTACAATTGCAAAAGATGTCCAAGATAGTGTATTTACATGTGAAACCTCTCTTTCTTTATTACTTCCTATTAATTGCAACAATGACCAAAACTATGTTTGTCAACTCTCAACAAATTTCATGCATCAGACTTCTTATATGTGAAGTCATCACTCCCCATAAGATTATATATAATCTTTGTATTTCTCTTTTATTCTCTTTCCTTTTCCAAGATCAAAGCAAGAAAGCAAAGCCCTCAACTCAAAACTAATATTTATTATATAACTCTCGCACTCGATTACAAAGATGATCACAGAGCAAAACTCAAAGACTAGATCATACTAAAACTTTTATTCTACTAGATAACGATAAAACCAAAAGGATCGAACTAAGATAAAGGATAATGGTAAAGATGTGATGGTGATACGATACTAGGGCACCTCCCCCAAGCTTGGCATAAGTCAATGGGAGTGCCCATACCCGTGTACTCAAGTCTCCTTCTTCGGGGGTGGTGTGGATGAAGTTGATGATGTGTCTGTCAGTTTCAATAGGATACCCTTCAAATCCTGCAGTTCTTGGAGCACATGTTGGAGTGTATTTGCATTCTTCTGTATTTCCTCCAAGAGATGCTTATTTTCAGACCACCAAGAACCTTTCCCTGCATTACTTTCACTTGGACGGGATATATCCCAATTGGATGGTATATGTGTACGAGGGGTATTCTCCACTCCATAGTTATGAACCAAATTATGAAAGTGGTTCCGATGTAACCTGTGTAAGGGCCTCCTAGGGGGAAGTCCTACTTGTATCTCTTGGCCTTCATGGTTTCTTGTAGTCCCTATTGGTTGATGGGGATTTGGAATAGTGGAGATGCTAGCCAGAGTGCCTCTCTCCGAAGCCGGAGGGTGGACCTCAAGTGAATCCCCTTCATCTTCTTCCATCATGACTTCCTCGGCCTCCTCCCTCCTAAGTTCCATCTGCATCAACCAAGCATCATCGTCCACATTGTTGGAGGAGGAAGACATGATTCCTGCCATTGAAAACTCTAGTAGAAAACAGCTCAAAACAAAAACAGGGGTTATTGTCGTGATACGGTGGTCAAAACCTTTGGGAGGTTATATAATGAATTTTTACCGTGCAAAACAAGTATTCTGGGAGAAAACAGAGTCCAGAGGGCACACAAGGTGGCCACAAGCCTGGGAGGCACGCCTAGGGGGGGGGGGTAGGGCGTGCCCCCATGGCTTGTCCCCTCCTCGTGCGCTACTCGGACTACTTCTTATTTTCTTAAATTTTAAATATTCCTAAACGGAGTAAAATTGCTTTTGGAAAACTTTTGGAGTCAATTTAGTTACCGTATCACATACCTATTCCTTTTTAGAGTTCTGGGGCGTTATGGAAAGTTTCCCTTATGTACTCCTCCGGTGTTATGGTATGAATAATATTAGTTTCAACATTTATAGGCGTACCTGAGATATAATGTTTGATTCTTTGCCCATTCACCACCTTTGGGTTGTTGCCTTCGGCATAGTTGATCTTGATGGCACCAGAATGATAAACTTCTTTGATAATGTAGGGACCTTCCCATTTGGAGAGAAGTTTTCCTGCAAAAAATCTTAAACGAGAATTATATAGCAAGACATGGTCACCTACATTAAATTCACGCTTTTGTATCCTTTTGTCATGCCATCTTTTAACCTTTTCTTTAAACAATTTGGCATTTTCATAGGCCTGGGTTCTCCATTCATCAAGTGAGCTAATGTCAAATAACCTCTTCTCACCGGCAAGTTTGAAATCATAGTTGAGTTCTTTAATTACCCAATAAGCTTTATGTTCCAATTCAAGGGGTAAGTGACATGCTTTCCCATAAACCATTTTATACGGAGACATACCCATAGGATTTTTGTAAGTAGTTCTATAAGCCCATAATGCATCATCAAGTTTCTTAGACCAATTCTTTCTAGATCTATTAACAGTCTTTTGCAAGATCAATTTTATCTCTCTATTACTTAATTCTACTTGACCACTAGACTAAGGATCATAAGGAGATGAAAGTCTATGATTAACATCATACTTTGCAAGCAATTTACGGAAAGCACCATGAATAAAGTGTGAACCACCATCAGTCATTAAATATCTAGGGACTCTAAACCTCGGGAAAATAACTTCTTTAAGCATTTTAATAGAAGTGTTGTGATCAACACTACTAGTTGGAATTGCTTTTACCCACTTAGTAATGTTATCCACAACAACTAAAATATGAGTGTACCCATTGTAGGAAGGAAAAGGTCCCATATAATCAAATCCCCAAACATCAAATGGTTCAATAACAAGTGAATAATTCATAGGCATTTCCTGAAGTCTACTAATGTTACCAATTCTTTGACATTCATCACAAGACAAGACAAAGTTACGAGCATCCTTGAAAAGAGTAGGCCAATAAAAACCAGATTGTAATACCTTGTGTGCAGCTCTGTCTCCAGCATGGTGTCCTCCGTAAGCCTCGGAGTGACACTTGCATAGGATCTGTTCCTGTTCATGCTCAGGTACACAACGTCTAATAACACCATCTACTCCTTCTTTATAAAGGTGTGGGTCATCCTAGAAGTAATGTCTTAAATCATAGAAAAACTTTTTCTTTTGTTGGTATGTAAAACTAGGTGGTATAAATTTAGCAACAATATAATTAGCATAGTCTACATACCATGGGGTACTATGAGAAGCATTTATAACAGCTAATTTTTCATCAGGAAAGCTATCATCAATAGGTTGTGGGTCATCAAGAATATTTTCTAACCTAGACAAGTTGTCTGCTACGGGGTTCTCAGCTCCCTTTCTATCAATAATATGTAAATCAAATTCTTGTAGCAAGAGAACCCACCTAATGAGTCTGGGTTTAGCATCTTTCTTTTCCATAAGGTATTTAATAGCAGCATGATCAGTGTGCACAGTTACTTTAGAATCAACAATATAAGATCTGAATTTATCACAAGCAAACACAACTGCTAAAAATTCTTTTTCAGTAGTAGCATAATTTCTTTGAGCACTGTCTAGAGTTTTACTAGCACAATGGATAACATTTAATTTCTTATCAGCTCTTTGTCCTAGAAGAGCACCAACATCATAATGACTAGCATCACACATAATTTCAAAGGGTAAGTTCGAATCAGGTGGTTGAACAATAGGTGCAGAAATTAAGGCTTTCTTAAGTATTTCAAATGCTTCCACACAATCATCATCAAAAACGAATGGAACATCTTTTTGCAAAAGATCAGTGAGAGGCCTAGAAATTTTAGAGAAGTCTTTAATAAATCTCCTATAGAAACCAGCATGACCAAGGAAGCTTCTTATACCTTTGATATCTTTAGGACACGACATTTTTTCAATAGCATCTACTTTAGCTTTATCAACTTCAATACCTCTTTTGGAAATTTTATGCCCCAAGACAATACCTTCATTAACCATAAAGTGGCACTTCTCCCAATTCAAGAAAAGATTAGTTTCTTCACATCTCTGCAAAACTCAGTCAAGGTTGCTTAAGCAATCATCAAAAGAAGTTCCATATACGACAAAATCATCCATGAAAACTTCAACAATCTTTTCACAAAAGTCAGAGAATATAATAGTCATACATCTTTGAAAAGTGGCAGGTGCATTGCATAAACCAAAAGGCATACGTCTATAAGCAAAAGTACCAAAAGGGCATGTAAAAGTGGTTTTTTCTTGATCCTCTTGTGACAGAGGTATTTGGGAAAAACTGGAGTATCCATCTAGAAAGCAGAAATGTGTATGTTTTGATAGTCTTTCTAGCATTTGATCAATAAATGGCATAGGATAATCATCTTTCCTAGTAGCTTTATTTAATTTTCTAAAATCAATTACTATCCTACAACCTTTAATAATTCTCTATGGAATAAGTTCATTTTTATCAATAGGAACAACAGTAATACCTCCCTTCTTAGGGACACAGTGAACATGACTTACCCATCTACTATCAGCAATAGGATAGATTATACCTGCTTCCAGAAGCTTTAGTATTTTATTTTTTACCACTTCTTTCATAGGGTTCAACCGTCGCTTGTGATCAACAACTGGTTTAGCATCAGGTTCCATATTAATTTTATGCTAACATAGAGTGGGACTAATGCCCTTAAGATCATCAAGAGTATACCCAATAATGGCATGGTGCTTCCTTAGAGTTTTCAATAAAGTCTTTTCTTCATGCTCTAAAAGGTTAGCACTAATAATAACAGGACATATCTTCTTTTCATCAAGATAAGCATATTTCAAAGTATCAGGTAATTGTTTAAGATTGAAAACAGGATCACTCTTGGGTGGAAGAGGATCTCCAAGAGTCTCAATAGGCAAGTGGTGTTTCAAAACAGGCATTTGTTTAAAGAATATCTCATCTATTTCATTTCTTTCTTTCATATGCATATCATTTTCATGGTCTAGCAAATATTGTTCTAAAGGATCGATAGGAGGCACGACAATAGAAGCAAGACCAATAATTTCATCTTTACTAGGCAATTCTTTATCACGGGGTTGTCTACGGAATTTGGAGAAATTAAACTCATGAGACACATCACCGAAACTTACACTAACAGTTTCTTTCTCAAAATCTATCTTAGCATTAACAATGCTTAAGAAAGGTCTACCAAATATAATGAGACAAAAATCATCTTTTGGGGAACCAAGAACTAGAAAAATAGTAGGGTATTTTATTTTCCCACACAAAATTTCGACATCTCTAACAATCCCAAGTGGTGTGACAGTATCTCTATTAGCAAGCTTGATAGTAACATCAATATCTTCTATTTCGGCAGGTGCAATATCATTGATAATTTCTTGATATAAAGTAAAATGGATTGCACTCACACTAGCACCTAAATCACATAATCCATGATAACAATGATCTCCTATTTTAATAGAGACAACAGGCATGCCAACAACAGGTCTATGTTTATCTTTTTCATCGGGTTTAGCAATTCTAGTAGCTTCATCACAGAAATAAATAACATGCCCATCAATATTTTCACCCAAGAGATCTTTAGCCATAGCAACATTAGGTTCAACTTTAATTTGTTCAGAGGGTGTAGGTGTTCTAGTATAACTCTTACAGACTATAGCTGATGCTTTAGCATGTTCTTTTATCCTAACAAGAAAGGGTGGTTTCTCCACATAAGTAGTAGGAATAACTGGATCAACATTATAAGTAATGGTTTCTTCCTCAGCTTTAATGGGTTCTACTATTTTTACTTCAATGGAAGGATGATATTTAAACCACTTCTCCTTAGGTAGATCAACATGAGTAGCAAATGATTCACAGAAAGAAGCTACTATCTCAGAGTCAAGTCCATATTTAGTGCTAAAAGTATGAAAAGCATCGGTATCCATAAAAGATTTAACACAATCAAACTCAAGGTTTATACCTGACTCCTTACCTTTGTTCGAGCTCTCAATCTTCAGAGTTGCGTTTAATTATTTCCAAGAGATCCCATTTGAATTCAATAGTCTTCTTCATAAAAGAACCAGTACAAGAAGTATCGAGCATGGATTGATCATTACGAGAAAGCCGAGCATAAAAATTATGTATAATAATTTCTCTTGAGAGCTCATGATTGGGGCATGAATATAACATTGACTTAAGCCTCTCCCAAGCTTGAGCGATATTTTGAGGCCAAAAATTATATATATAATTCTGATCACGATGAACCAAATGCATAGGATAAAACTTCTAATGAAATTCCAATTTCAATCGGTTGTAATTACAAGCTCCAATATCATCACATAGCCTATACCATGTCAATGCCTTTCCCTTCAAAGATAAAGGGAAGACCTTCTTCTTGACTTCATCTCTGGGTAAACCTGCAAGTTTAAATAATCCACAAACTTCATGCACATAGATTAGATGCAAATCCGGATGTAGTGTTCCATCTCCTGCATAAGGTTTAGCTAGCAGTTTCTCTATCATACCCAAAGGAATTTCATAATAAACATTTTCAGTAGGTGCAGTAGGTTGAGGAGCAACTCTTTGTTTTTCCGGTCGAGGTGAAGATACCCCCGAACAAGCCCCTCAAAGGATTATTTTCCATAGTGACAAGTGACGATAAATTTCAGCACGTAATATAAATGTTTCCTTACCAAATTCCACTCACCAAAGGCGCTTCACTCCCCGGCAACGGCACCAGAAAAGAGTCTTGATGACCCACAAGTATAGGGGATCAATCATAGTCCTTTTGATAAGTAAGAGTGTCGAACCCAATGAGGAGCAGAAGGAAATGACAAGCGGTTTTCAGGAAGGTATTTTGTGCAGGCACTGAAATTATCGGTAACAGATAGTTTGGTGATAACATAATTCGTAATGAGTAACAAGTAACAAGTGTAGCAAAGGTGCAGCAAGGTGGCCCAATCCTTTTTATAGCAAAGGATAAGCCTGGACGAACTCTTATATAAAGCAAAGTGCTCTCGAGGACACATGGGAATTACTATCAAGTTAGTTTTCATCATGCTCATATGATTCACGTTCGTTACTTTGATAATTTGATATGTGAGTGGACCGGTGCTTGGATGCTATCCTTACTTGGACAAGCCTCCCACTTATGATTAACCCCTCTCGCAAGCATCCGCAACTACGAAAGAAGAATTAAGATAAATCTAACCATAGCATGAAACATGTGTATCCAAATCATCCCGTTACGAAGCAACGCATAAACTAGGGTTTAAGCTTCTGTCACTCTAGCAACCCATCATATACTTATTACTTCCCAATGCCTTCCGCTAGGCCCAAATCATGGTGAAGTGTCATGTAGCCGACGTTCACATAACACCACTAGAGGAAAGACAACATACATCTCATCAAAATATCGAATGAATAGCAAATTCACATGATTACTTATAACAAGACTTCTCCCATGTCCTCAGGAACAAACGTAGCTACTCAAAAAGCATGTTCATGTTCAAGATCAGAGGGGTATTGAATATCATTAAGGATCTGAACATATGATCTTCCACCAAATAAACCATCTAGCATCAACTACAAGGAGTAATTAACACTACTAGCAACCCACAGGTATGAATCTGAGGTTTTGGGACAAAGATTGAATACAAGAGATGAACTAGGGTTTGAGAGGAGATGGTGCTGGTGAAGATGTTGATGAAGATTGTCCCTCCCTCGATGAGAGGATCGTTGGTGATGACGATGGCTTCGATTTCCCCCTCTCAGAGGGAAGTTTCCCCGGCAGAATAGCTCCGCTGGAGCCCTAGATTGCTTCTGCCCAGGTTCCTCCTCGAGACGGTGGTGCTTCGTCCCGAAAGCTTCCTTCTTATTTTTTCTTGGTCAAAACCCTCCATATAGCAGAAGATGGGCACCGGACAATGGTCAGGGGGCCCACAAGCCCTGGGGGCTCGCCCTGGGGGTAGGGCGCGCCCCCCAGGCTTGTGGCCTCCTGGTTGGTCCCCTTCTATTGTTTCTTCACCCAATATTTTTTATATATTCCAAAATAATTCTCTGTAAAGATTCAGGGCATTTGGAGTTGTGCAGAATAGGTATCTCAGATTTGCTCCTTTCCGGTCCAGAATTCCATCTGCCGGCATTCTCCCTCTTCATGTAAATCTTGTAAAATTAGAGAGAAAAGGCACAAGTATTGTACCATAATGTGAAATAACAGCCCATAATGCAATAAATATCAACATAAAAGCATGATGCAAAATGGACGTATCACGGAGTTGATACGTCCATTTCGCATCATGTTTTCCTACTGTTATTTATAGTGTTTTTATTCATTATAACACTTTGTGGGGTAATTCTAATGCATTTTCTCTCATAATATGCAAGGTTTACACAAAGAGGGGGAATGCCAAAAGCTGGAATTCTGGAACTGAAAAAGCTACGTCAGAGATACCCATTCTGCACATCTCCAAATGAGCTGAAATTTCACGGAGAATTATTTTGGAATATATAAAAACTATTGGAATAAAGAAATACCAGAGGGGGCCATCTAGGTGCCCACTAGGCACCAGGGCGCGCCACCCCCTCCAGGCGCGCCCTAGTGGGTAGTGGAGGCCCTGGCCCACCTCCGGTGCCCATCTTCTGGTACATAAGGTCTTTTGACCTAAAAAAATAAAGAGAGGACTTTCGGGACGGAGCGCTACCGTCTCGAGGCGGAACTTGGGCAGGAGCACTTTTGCCCTCCGGCGGAGCGATTCCGCCGGGGGAACTTCCCTCCGGGAGGGGAAATCAAAGCCATCGTCATCACCAACAACACTCTCATCTTTGGGAGGCCAATCTTCATCAACATCTTCAACATCACCATCTCATCTCAAACCCTAGTTCATCTCTTGTGTTCAATCTTTGTATCAGAACCTCAGATTGGTACCTGTGGGTGACTAGTAGTGTTGATTACATCTTGTAGTTGATGCTAGCCGGTTTATTTGGTGGAAGATTATATTTGCAGATCCATTATGATATTTATTACTCCTCTGATCTTGAGCATGAATATTATTTGTGAGTAGTTGCGCTTGTTCTTGAGGCCACGGGAGAAATCATGTTTCAAGTAATCATGTGAATTTGATATTCGTTCGCTATTTTGATGATATGTATGTTGTGATTCCCTTAGTGATGTTATGTGAACGTCGACTACATGACACTTCACCATCTTTGGGCCTAAGGGAATGCATTGTGGAGTAGTTATGAGATGATGGGTTTCTAGAGTGACAGAATATTAAACCCTAGTTTATGCGCTATTTTGTAAGGGGCTGATTTGGATCCATATGTTTAATGCTATGGTTAGATTTTATCTTAATTCTTATTTCGTAGTTGCAGATGCTTGCGAGGGGGGTTAATTAGAAGGGGGAGGCTTGTTCAAGTAAGAACAACACCCAAGCACTAGTCCACCCACATATCAAATTATCAAAGTAGCGAACACGAATCAAACCAACATGATGAAAGTGACTAGATGAAATTCCCGTGTGCCCTCAAGAACGCTTTGCTTATTATAAGATACCGTTCCGGCCTATGCTTTGCTACAAAAAGGATTGGGATACCTTGCTGCACTTTTTTTTACCATTACCGTTACTTGCTCGTTACAAATTATATTGCTATCAAACTTCCTATTACAGACAATTTCAGTGCTTGCAGAAATTACCTTGCTGAAAATCGCTTGTCATTTCCTTCTGCTCCTCGTTGGGTTCGACACTCTTACTTATCGAAAGGACTAAGATTGATCCCCTATACTTGTGGGTCTTCAAGACTCTTTTCTGGTGCCATTGCCGGGGAGTGAAGCGCTCTTGGTAAGTGGAAATCGGTAAGGAAAAATTTATATTACGTGCTGAAATTTACTGTCACTTGTTACTATGGAGAACAATCCTTTGAGGGGTTTGTTCGGGGTATCTTCACCTAAACCGGAAATAAAAAGAGCTGCCCCTCAACCTACTGCACCTACTGAAAATATTGGTTATGAAATTCCTTCAGGTACGATAGAGAAACTGCTAGCTAATCCTTATGCAGGAGATGGAACACTACATCATGATATGCACCTAATCTATGTCGATGAAGTTTGTGGATTATTTAAGCTTGCAGGTTTACCCGGAGATGAAGTTAAGAAGAAGGTTTTCCCTTTATCTTTGGGGGGAAAAGCATTGACATGGTATATGCTATGTGATGATATTGGAGCTTGGAATTGGAATTGATTGAAATTGGAATTTCACCAAAAAAATTATCCTATGCATCTAGTTCATCGTGATCGGAATTATATATATAATTTTTGGCCTCGTGAAGGAGAAAGTGTCGCTCTAGCTTGGGGGAGGCTTAAATCAATGTTATATTCATGCCCCAATCATGAGCTCTCGAGAGAAATTATTATTCAGAATTTTTATGCTCGGCTTTCTCGTGATGATCAATCCATGCTCGATACTTCTTGTACTGGTTCTTTTATGAAGAATACTATTGACTTCAGGTGGGATCTTTTGGAAATAATTAAATGCAACTCTGAAGATTGGAAAATCAATGAAGGTAAAGAGTCAGGTATAAAGCTTAAGTTTGATTGTGTTAAATCTTTTATGGATACCGATGCTTTTCATAAATTTAACACTAAATATGGACTTGACTCTGAGATAATAGCTTCTTTTTGTGAATCATTTGCTACTCATGTTGATCTCCCTGAGGAGAAGTGGTTTAAATATCATCCCCCTATTAAAGAAGAAATTGAAGAACCAATTATATTTAAGGATGAGACTATCATTTACAATGTTGATCCTGTTGTTCCTACTGCTTATATTGAAAAAACACCTTTTCCCTGTTAGGATAAAGGAACATGCTAAAGTTTCAACCGTGGTTAACAAAAGTAATATTAGAGCACCTAGACCCTCTGAACAAATTAAAGTAGAACCTAGTATTGCTATGGTTAAAGATCTCTTGGTTGATAATATTGACGGGCATGTTATTTACTTCTGTGATGAAGCTGCTAGAATTGCCAAACCCGATATTAAAGAAAAAAATAGACCAGTTGTTGGCATGCCTGTTGTCTTAGTTAAAATAGGAGATCATTGTTATCATGGCTTATGTGATATGGGTGCTAGTGCTAGTGCTATTCCTTTTACTCTTTGCCAAGAAATTATGAATGATATAGCACCCGCTGAAATAGAAGATATTGATGTCACTATTAAACTTGCTAATAGAGATACTATCACACCACTTGGGATTGTTATAGATGTTGAAGTCCTGTGTGGAAAAATAAAATACCCTACTGATTTTCTAGTTCTTGGTAACCCCACAAGATGACTGTTGTCCCATTATCTTTGGTAGACCTTTCTTGAACACTGTCAATGCTAAGATAGATTGCAAGAAAGAAACCGGCAGTGTTAATTTTTGTGATGTGTCTCATGAGTTTATTTTTTCTAAGTTTCGTAGGCTACCTCATAATAAAGAATTGCCTAGTAAGGATAAAATAATTGGTCTTGCTTCTATTACCGTACCTCCTACTATTCCATCAGAACAATATTTGCTCGATCATGAAAATGATATGCACTTGCATGAAAGAAATGAAACAGATAAAATATTATTTGAACAACAACTTATCCTTAAACACAATTTCCCTCTTGAAACTCTAGGAGGTCCTCCTCCACCTAAAGGTGATCCTATGTTTGAATTAAAGCAATTGCCTGACACTTTGAAGTATGCTTATCTTGATGAGAAAAAGATATATCCTGTTATTATTAGTGCTAAACTTACAGAGCATGAAGAGAAAAGATTATTAAAAACTCTGAGGAAGCACCGAGCTGCTATTGGATATACTCTTGATGATCTTAAGGGCATTAGTCCCACTCTCTCTCAGCATAAGATTAATATGGAACCTAATGCTAAACCAGTTGTTGATCACCAAAGATGATTAAATCCTAAGATGAAGGAAGTGGTAAGAACTAAAATACTAAAGCTTCTAGAAGCAGGTATAATCTATCCCATAGCTGATAGTAGATGGGTTAGTCCTATTCATTGTGTCCCTAAGAAAGGAGGTATTACTGTTGTTCCTTATGATAAAAATAAACTCATTCCACAAAGAATAGTGATCGGTTATAGAATGGTAATTGATTTTAGAAAATTAAACAAAGCTACTAGAAAATAAGATCATTACCCTCTGCCTTCCATTGATCAAATGTTAGAAAGACTATCTAAGTACACACATTTTTGCTTTCTTGATGGATATTCTGGTTTCTCTCAAATACCTGTATCACAACCTGATCAACAGAAAACCACCTTTACTTTCCCTTTTGGAACTTATGCTTATAGACATATGCCTTTTGGTTTATGCAATGCACCTGCTACCTTTCAAAGATGTATGACTGCTATATTCTCTGATTTTCGTGAAAAGATTGTTGAGGTTTTCATGGATGATTTTTCCGTTTACGGAACTTCCTTTGATGATTGCTTAAGCAACCTTCACCGAGTTTTGCAGAGATGTGAGCAAACTTTTCTTGTCTTGAATTGGGAGAAGTGCCACTTTATGGTGAATGAAGGTATTGTCTTGGGGCACAAAATTTTTGGGCGAGGTATTGAGGTGGATAAAGCTAAGGTTGATGCAATTGAGAAAATGCCATGTCCTAAATACATTAAGGTATTCGTAGTTTCCTTGGTCATGCTGGTTTTTATAGGAGGTTTATTAAAGACTTCTCTAAAATTTCTAGGCCTCCTACTAATCTTTTACAAAAGGATGTTCCATTTGTTTTTGATGATGATTGTCTAGAAGCCTTTGAAACACTTAAGAAAGCCTTAACTTCTGCACCTATTGTTCAACCACCTGATTGGAACTTGCCTTTTGAAATTATGTGTGATGCTAGTGATTATGATGTTGGTGTTGTTCTAGGACAAAGAGTTGATAAGAAATTGAATGTTATTCATTATGCTAGTAAAACTCTAGACAGTGCTCAAAGAAATTATGCTACTACTAAAAAAGAATTTTTAGCAGTTGTGTTTGCTTGTGATAAATTCAGATCTTACATTGTTGATTCTAAAGTAATTGTTCACACCGATCATGCTGCTATTAAATATCTTATGGAAAAGAAAGATGCTAAACCTAGACTCATTAGGTGGGTTCTTTTGCTACAAGAATTTGATTTACATATCACTGATAGGAAGGGAGCTGAGAACCCCGTAGCTAATAACTTGTCTAGGTTTGAAAATATTCTTTATGACCCACTACCTATTGATGATAGTTTCCCTGATGAACAACTAGCTGTAATAAATGCTTCTCATAATACTCCTTGGTATGCTCACTATGCTAATTATATTGTTGCCAAATTTATACCACCTAGTTTCACATACCAACAAAAGAAAAAAAAATTCTTCTATGATTTAAGACACTACTTTTGGGATGACCCACATCTTTATAAAGAGGGAGTAGATGGTATTATTAGACGTTGTATACCTGAGCATGAACAGGAACAAATCCTACGAAAATGTCACTCCGAAGCCTATGGAGGGCATCATGTGGGAGATAGAACTGCACACAAGGTATTACAATCTGGTTTTTATTGGCCTACTCTTTTCAAAGATGCCCTTAAGTTCGTCTTATCTTGTGATGAATGTCAAAGAATTGGTAATATTGGTAGACGTCAGGAAATGCCTATGAATTATTCACTCGTTATTGAACCATTTGATGTTTGGGGTTTTGATTACATGGGACCTTTTGCTTCCTCTAATGGGTATACACATATTTTGGTTGTTGTTGATTATGTCACTAAGTGGGTAGAAGTTATTCCAACTAGCAGTGCTGATCATAACACTTCCATTAAAATGCTTACAGAAATTATCTTCCCGAGGTTTGGAGTCCCTAGATATTTAATGACTGGTGGTGGTTCACATTTTATTCATGGTGCTTTTCGTAAACTACTTGCTAAATATGATGTCAATCATAGAATTGCATCTCCTTATCACCCTCAATCTAGTGGACAACTTGAACTTAGCAACAGAGAAATAAAGTTAATATTACAAAAAACTATCAATAGGTCCCGAAAGAATTGGTCTAAGAAATTAGATGATGCACTTTGGGCTTACAGAACAGCTTATAAAAATCCTATGGGTATGTCGCCTTATAAAATGGTTTATGGAAAAGATTGTCATTTGCCTCTTGAGTTAGAACATAAAGCGTATTGGGCAATTAAAGAACTCAACTATGACTTCAAACTTGCCGGTGAAAAGAGGTTATTTTATATTAGCTCACTAGATGAATGGAGAACCCAAGCCTATGAAAATGCCAAACTATTCAAATAAAAAATTAAGAGATGGCATGACAAAAGAATCCAAAAGCGGGAATTCAAAGTGGGTGAATATGTTCTATTGTACAATTCTTGTTTTAGATTTTTTTGCAGGAAAACTTCTTTCCAAATGGGAAGGACCATATATCATCGAAGAAGTTTACCGCTCTGGAGCTATTGAGATTAATAATGCCAAAGGCACTAATCCAAAGGTGATCAATGGACAAAGAATTAAGCACTATATTTCAGGTATGCCTATTAATGTTGAAACTAATATTATTCAAACCATGACACCGAAGGAATACAAAAAAGAGACCTTCTAGAACACTCCAGAACCCTGAAAAGGAAGAGGTACGTGATACGGTAAGTAAACAGACTCCAAAAATTCCGCAAAAGTATTTTCTGTCAGTTTTGGAATATTAGAAAAAATAGGAAAATAAGAAACACCCGGGAAGGCAACCCAGGTGCCCACTAGGCACCAGGGCGTGCCTGCACCACCTGGCGCACCCTGGTGGGTAGTGGGCCCCTCGGGCACCTTCCTGACTCCGTTTTCATGTAGTATGCTTGTTTCCCAAGATAAAAAATCTTTATATACTCCCCCGGACGTATTGACTACCACATCACGGAAATATCCTTTGTTCTTGTTTCGTGCTGTTTTTCTGTCAGATCTGAAAATATGTCATCACAAGATTCGGATGGAGAAAGCTATGTTTCCCACCATATTCCAGATCCAAACATCTTTAGGGAGACCTATCCCTACGTATGGGCCACAGATGAGGAGGAAGACGCCGACATGGAGGACACAAGGGATGGCAGCTCGGATGAAGTTGAAGTCCCACTACCTCAACCTGGAGATATGCATGTGGAATTCAAGAAGTCAAGCCTCCCAAATGGATCAAGCAAATCTTAAGTTCAATTTATCCCGTCCCGTTTTCTGCAGGAAAGCAAGGCGGCATTATGCAAAAAGATATTGAAGCTTGAGCAAGAAAATGATGACTTGAGGGAGGAAAATTTTATCCTCAAGCGTAAGCTGGAGAAGAAGAATGATACTACCTCATCACCACTACCATCACCAAAGAAGGAGACTTAAGTACATGGGTATGGGCACTCCCCTTGGCTTGTGCCAAGCTTGGGGGATATGCCGCAGTATCGTATCACCATCACTTTTATTACCTTTACCTATCTTAGCTCGATCTTTAGTTATTTCGTGTTTTAGTTGAATAAATGTTTAGTATCATCTATTTTCGAGTGCCAGTTTCATGATATATCTATCTATGTAATCGAGTGAGAGTTATATAATAAAGATTAGTTTGAGCTTTTGCTTCTTTACTTTCTTGTTTCAATCAAAATAAAGGAAAGCATAAAAAGATCATATGCTAATCTTATGGTAAGTAATGACATCACATAAGGAAAAGTATAAGTGGTAAAATTTATTGGAAGTTGACAAACATAGGATTGGTCAATGATGCAATTCATGAAAGAATTAATAAGGTAAGAGAAGATTCACATGCAAATATACCATCTTGGACATCTTTTATGATTATGAGCCCCCATTAAATATCTTAGGCCAAATTGTTGACGTTGGAAAAGGAAGACAATGTAATGATTTATGTTTGTTCATATTCACATAGAAGTTATATTGTCATGAATCCTCTAACATGTGGTGCTTGCTTAATATCATTGCTAGCCAAAAATCCGCACTAAGTAGAGATACTACTTGTGCATCCAAAACCCTTAAACCCAAATCCATGTTTTGAGAGTCCACCATACCTACCTATGGATTGAGTAAGATCCTTCAAGTAAGTTGTCATCGGTGCATAAGGCAATAAAAAATGCTTCTAAAAGTGTTTGATCTTTTAGTGTAAGGGAAAATAAGCGTTGTACGAACTTGTGATGTCAAAGTAATAAAAGCGACAGACTGCATAATAAAGGTTGCTATCATAAGGGGCAATATAACGTGACATTCTTTTGCATTAAGAGATTGTGCATACAAAACCAAAAAGCGCATGCCAACCTTTGCTTCCCTCTGCGAAGGGCCTATCTTTTACTTTTATGTATTTACTTTTTGTGCAAGAGTCAAAGTATTCTCCTCTATTCCTTTTTATTTTTCTCTTTTTTCAAGCATCATGTGGTGGGGAAAGATCTAGGCACATATATCCAGTTGGATGTGAGTGATCAGGAATTATTATTGTTGACATCACCCTTGAGGTGAATAAGTTGGGAGGCGAAACTATAAGCCCCTATTTTTTAACTTTCTATGTGTCCGGTTGAAACTTTTTGCTCATATATATGTTGTGAGTGTTAGCAATCATAGAAGATTAAATGATGGTTGAGTATGTGGACTTGCCAAAAGGCTCCGATACGAGACCCTTCCTGAAAATATGATGAATTGTAATTGCAAAGTTGACCGAGAAGATAGTTTGTTAGTTTTCGAGAAAGTTTATGCTTTATACTTCGAAGTTGTGATGAATTGTTACTTGTTCATGAGAAGTTGTATGATAAAGTTTGTTGTTGTTATAATAATAAGCATGATGCTACTATGTTCGTATTTTGTTTTTATTGGCACCTCTCTCTCTAAACATGTGGGCATGATTTTCGATATCGGCTTTCGCTTGAGGACAAGCGAGGTCTAAGCTTGGGGGAGTTGATACGTCCATTTTGCATCATGTTTTCCTACTGTAATTTATAGTGATTTTATTCATTATAACACTTTGTGGAGTAATTCTAATGCCTTTTCTCTCATAATATGCAAGGTTTACACAAAGAGGGGGAATGCCGACAACTGGAATTCTGGACCTGAAAAAGCTACGTCAGAGATACCCATTCTGCACATCTCGAAATGAGCTGAAATTTTATGGAGAATTATTTTGGAATATATAAAAATATTGGAATAAAAAATACCAGAGGGGGCCAACCAGGTGCCCACTAGGCACCGGAGCGCGCCACCCCCTCCAGGCGCGCCCTGGTGGGTAGTGGGGGCCCTAGCCCACCTCTGGTGCCCATCTTCTGGTACATAAGGTCTTTTGAACTAGAAAAAATAAAGAGAGGACATTTAGGACGGAGCGACGCCATCTCGAGGTGGAACTTAGGCATGAGCACTTTTGCCCTCCGGCGGAGCGATTCCGCGGGGGGAACTTCCCTCCGGGAGGGGGAAATCGAAGCCATCGTCATCACCAACAACCCTCTCATCTTTGGGAGGCCAATCTTCATCAACATCTTCAACATCACCATCTCATCTCAAACCCTAGTTCATCTCTTGTGTTCAATCTTTGTATCAAAACCTTAGATTGATACCTATGGGTGACTAGTAGTGTTGATTACATCTTGTAGTTGATGCTAGCCAGTTTATTTGGTGGAAGATTATATGTTCAGATCCATTATGATATTTATTACTCCTTTGATCTTGAGCATGAATATTATTTATGAGTAATTACCCTTGTTCTTGAGGCCATGGGAGAAATCATGTTGCAAGTAATCATGTGAATTTGATATTCGTTCGATATTTTGATGATGTGTATGTTGTGATTCCCTTAGTGGTGTTATGTGAACGTCGACTACATGACACTTCACCATCTTTGGGCCTAAGGGAATGCATTTTGGAGTAGTTATTAGATGATGGGTTGCTAGAGTGACAGAAGCTTAAACCCTAGTTTATGCGCCATTTCGTAAGGGGCTGATTTGGATCCATATGTTTAATGCTATGGTTAGATTTTATCTTAATTCTTCTTTCGTAGTTGCGGATGCTTGCGAGGGGGGTCAATCATAACTGGTAGGCTTGTTCAAGTAATAATAGCACCCAAGAACCGGTCCACCCACATATCAAATTATCAAAGTAGCGAACGCGAATCAAACCAACATGATGAAAGTGACTAGATGAAATTCCCGTGTGCCCTCAAGAATGCTTTGCTTATTATAAGAGACCTTTCCGGCCTGTCCTTTGCTACAAAAAGGATTGGGCTACCTTTGTGCACTTTTGTTACCGTTATCGTTACTTGCTCGGTACAAATTATCTTGCTATGAAACTACCTATTACCGACAATTTCAGTGCTTGCAGAAATTACTGTGCTGAAAACCGCTTGTCATTTCCTTCTGCTCCTCGTTGGGTTCGACACTCTTACTTATCGAAAGGACTACGATTGATCCCCTATACTTGTGGGTCATCAGTGGCTGTCAGAGGCGTGGAAGAAGATCTGAGGCGTCTATAGACGGCGTCGAGGGTACTGCTCTGTTGTGATGGATGGTTCCGTCGTTGGAGCAGCTCGGGCGAGTTGTACGACGTTGTGGCTGAAGCAGTACAAGATAGACATCGTTAATCTCAAGTGGGATTCTAATAGCATCTCCAATAGATGATGTAAAATACATTACCAAAAAATGGTAGATGTAAAATTTACATCACCAAAAAACACCTGACTCCAACAGATGAGATAAAGACTGTTGACTCTGAACTTAACTGTTGAAACTGAAATTTACTGTCGAATCTGAATGTTACTGTCGAAACTGAATGCACTAGTAGCAGAGAAGCACTTCACATGTAGTTTAGGCCGCCCGAGCACTAGTAGTAGAGAAACGGTGATCCAAATCAGCAAGCGATCGACAGGGAACACACTAGCAGATAGCAGCCGGAACAGCAGCACCTGGAGCAGCAACACGAACTAGAGCTAGAGCAGCAACTCATGTAGCAGCAGCAGCCCATGTACCAGCATCAGCAGCACGAGCGGGTGCAAGAGCAGAGCAGCAGCACAAGCGAGCCGAAGAGAAGAGTAGCAGTGCGAGCGAGTGAGAGGAAGAGCAGAGCAGCGAGCGCGACCGAGCGAGAGCCAGAGCAGCAGTAGTAGATCCGGCTGGTAGAGACGACGTCACCGAGGGAGCCTCGCACTAGGGAAGAGCCGCCATGGAGATGTAATTGGCTGCGCCGGCGTTGAGGTAGCCATGCCGTGGGGGAGCGGGATCGAGCACCGGCGGTGCCATGAGGTCGAGTCAAGGATAAGGTGCAATGCGATGAGTGTACGACCTCTTTGGTGGCATCGAGTAGGCCTTGGCTTCGTCCGAGGAGTCAGTGAGCATGTTGCGGTTCTGGTGGAGCAGGTTAAGGCGGCGCTGTGGGGATGGGGCAGCCGCGATATATGAGGTTGTCGGTGTGGAAGAACGATCACCTATGGGGCAGGGGTGCCCCTTTGTGGTTCGGCATGGCGACGGTCACGTTGCACAAAGAGCAGAGGCAGTGGGGGACAACACGGCGATGGACTCCTTCTCTTTTACCCAGGTTCGGGCCGCTTTGAAGCGTAAAACCCTACTCCTGCTTTAGTGGATTAATATGGAGGGGGAAGAAGGCTCGACGCTCTCTGACCCGGCAAGGATGCCTTGGGGAAAGCAGCGTGAGCTTACAAATGCTGGGGGTCAAAGTGTTCGAACCCCTTGCAAGGTTGCCTCGGGCCTCCTTTTATAGGCTAAGGGGTAACCACAGTGGCAAAACAGTCATTTGGGTGTGATTAGATAGCTAACAGTGCCATCATACCTAACTCTGGCAGTTAGGAAAAAAGTGCATTAAATGCACTGCTAGGTGTCGAGTCGAGGGAGAATCCCGGCAAGCCTGGTACGCCGCTGATCTGCCTCTTCTTATCAGCTTGACACGCCTCCTGGACAGTTGTCAATAGAGCTAATCTCTTCTCCTTGATGCTGCCACGTGCTCGAGAGGATACACCTGGTTGCTTAACACCTTGCCACCGCATGGATGAGTGACTTGGGTGCGATGAGGTGGAGCAGTGGCGTCTTGGTGGACGTTCCTTGTTGAAAGAGCTTGGCGTGGTTTGGTCTTGGCGGCCCCGGCAAGCCTGCCGGGGCAAACCTGGACTTGTCCTTGGGGCGGTCTCGACCTGGTCGGGCTCTCCTGCCCGGCAAGGGAGGCCTTCCCAAGGTGATATCCTGCTGTCTTGTTCTTCTTGATGCTCTCCTTGATCTCACGAAGAGCGACTTCTCTGGCTTGATTTCATATCATGTATTGGTGCTGGATGTATGATCGCTAGTACGCCTGGGCACGAGCTCGGTCGACAAACGCTAATGTTTGTTGCACCGACAGTAGCCCCGGGCCTGGCCCACATGTGCTGCCAGGCATCGTTGGGGTAGGCCCTAACACTGCGTAGGCATGCATCCCGACCAAGATGCGGTTGGATCCATGTTTCTGAGATCTTCTTTGCTTCTCCAGTAATCGAATCAGCTCCTGGTTTCCCCCGCAAGTCGTGCTGAACGACATGGGGCTATCCACGTAATGGATCATGGGGCACCCACGTTTATGGGGAGTTGATTGAAGCATCTGCGTGGTTCGGGGAGGTAACTGCCATTTTACTCATACCACCACTCCTGCCGTTTCCGCCACGTATGCTGCATGCATTGCACGGGTTGGTGGCGGACGCGCAAGGCGAGGGAATGATTGCCATGGCGGAAGGCGTGGCGCCATGGATTGGCGTAGGAGGGCGGTCGACGAATCTGGATGTTGTTAGTGATGCAGATGAACTGGATTGGAGGAGAAGGGCGGTTACTGCAGGGTGGTGGGGAGCCAGCCTCCTGCCACACTTCGCTATAAAAGGGAGTGTGGAGGAGAACAGAAAGGCTCAGCCATGCATCTTCTTCTTCTTCTTCTTGTGCCTTTCTTCCACCATGGTGAGGGGAAGAGGGTGCGGTCGAGCTCCAGCAGTGGCAACAAGGGCTTCCTTTCGGCACCGTATCCTTGCCTCTGCTAGGGACGCAGGGGTAGGAGCCAGTGCACAAGGCGGAGCCGTGGGACGTGGCCACGGCCGGCGCAGCGCTCGGGGCCGAGGAGGACGCGGCGGTGGCTCGGCCACTCCTCCCCCAGCCGCTTCGACTCTGTTGGAGGGCCATGTTGGAGACACGGCGCTGGAGTTCCTCGTTAGGTTGTGCGAGCCCCCGCGCAGCCGTCTCCGGCTTCCCACCCCTTTTACAAGGGTAATGGAGGTTGAACAGCCGCACGGGTTGAAGTTACACATGAGGGGTTGCTGTAATGGCAACATGCGGGTGGACGTGGAGTTCCCCGCACCTCATGTCATGCTTCTCCGGCGTGGCTGGAAAACCTTTGCTCGTGCCCATAGCTTGGCGGAGGGGCACATCCTTCATTTTAAGTTAATGGAGACCGACCTGCTCTCCATCAAGGTCTTCGGGCGACTCCGGTGCTCGCTTAGGGTGCTACGCGGAGAGCTGGACCAACGACGAAAGCTACTCCTTGAGTGACAGTGACGAAGAGGACACTGACGGTGAAGACGAAGGCACCGAGCAGAAGGATGGCGGCTCGGACTCCAGCTGAGCGTCGGACGCACCGTCACCGTCAGCTAGGCGCTGGCGGCACCATCATCTGCACCTAGCCTTCTCCTCGGCAGAGCGATTTGCCGGGGGGGTTGGGTGTAGGTGTCTCCGCCTCCTCCAGCAGGACCCCGGCAAGCTTCCTCGTCGACTCCGGCTTCGTCTTTGATGTCTACTACGCAACTTTATTCTTGTAGACTCGTGTTGGGCCTCCAAGCGCAGACTTTTGTAGGACAGTAGCAATTTTCCCTCAAGTGGATGACCTAAGGTTTATCAATCCGTGGGAGGTGTAGGATGAAGATGGTCTCTCTCAAACAACCCTGCAACCAAATAATAAAAAGTCTCTTCTGTCCCCAACACACCAAATACAATGGTAAATTGTATAAGTGCACTAGTTCGGCGAAGAGATGGTGATGCAAGTGTAATATGGATGGTAGAAATATTTTTTTATAATATGAATAAATAAAAACAGCAAGGTAGCAAGTGATAAAACGGAGCACAAACGGTATTGCAATGCTTGAAAATGAGGCCTAGGGTCCGTACTTTCGCTAGTGCAATCTCTCAACAGTGCTAATATAATTGGATCATATAACCATCCCTCAACGTGCGATGAAGAATCACTCCAAAGTTCCTATCTAGCGGAGAACATAAGAATAAATTGTTTGTAGGGTACGAAACCACCTCAAAGCTATTCTTTCCGATCGATCTATCCAAGAGTTCGTACTAAAATAACACCAAAGCAAATTCAGATTAATAATGCTCAATCCAACACAAAGAACCTCAAAGAGTGCCCCAAGATTTCTATCGGAGAAACAAAGACAAGAACATGCATCAACCCCTATGCATATATTACCCTAATGTCACCTCAGGAATCCGCGAGTTGAGTGCCAAAACATATATCAAGTGAATCGATATAATACCCCATTATCACCACGGGTATTCGTATGCAAGACATATATCAAGTGCTCTCAAATCCATAAAAGTATTCAATCCGATAAAACGAAATCTCAAAGGGAAAACTCAATTCATCACAACAAGATAGAGAGGGGAAACATCATATGATCTGACTATATTAACAAAGCCCGCGATACATCAAGATCGTGACATCTCAAGAACACGAGAGAGAGAGATTAAACACATAGCTACTGGTACAAACCCTCAGCCCCAAGGGTGGACTACTCCCTCCTCATCGTGGTGGCCGCCGGGATGATGAAGATGGCCACCGGTGATGATTTCCCCCTCTGGCAGGGTGCCGGAACGGGGTCTAGATTGGATCTCGTGGATACAGAGGCCTTGTGGTGGCGGAACTTCTGATCTAGGGTTACCCTGAGGGTTTTTGGAATATTTGACAGTTTATAGGGCGAAGAGGCGGTGCGGGAGGCCACCGAGGTGGGCACAACCCACCTGGGCGCGCCTGGGCCCCCAGGCGCGCCCTGGTGGGTTGTGCCCCCCTCGGGGCACCCCCCAGGTGCTTCTCTGGCCCACTGGATGTTTTCTGGTCCATAAAACATCCACAAAAAGTTTCACGGTGTTTGGACTCCGTTTGATATTGATTTCTTGTGATGTAAAAAACAAGAAAAAACAGCAACTGGTACTGGGCACTGGGTCAATAGGTTAGTCCCAAAAAATGATATAAAGTTGCTATAAAATGATTGTAAAACATCCAAGAATTATAATATAACAGCATGAATACTTCATAAATTATAGATACATTGGAGATGTATCAGCATCCCCAAGCTTAATTCCTACTCGTCCTCGAGTAGGTAAATGACAAAAGAAATAATTTATGAAGTGTGAATGCTAGCAAAGTGCACAAGTTTGATCAATGACAATTTCAATCACTTTTCCTAGCATCATAATAGCAATTCTTTCTTATAAAACTTCTCATGTTAAAGTAGCAACCAATTCACATGTTAAGGTTCAAACAATGAATTCTCTTGAAACTCAACAACCTATGTTCTCAGTCACCAAACAATTGCAATTCAACTTATTCAATAGAGTCTAAGTAGGAGCTCCACATACTCAACCATAATATAGTCTTCTATGATTGCTAACACTCACCGCGTAGACATGAGCAAAACGTTTCAACCGGACACATAGAAAGATAGGGGCTTATAATTTCGCCTCCCAACGTATTCACCTCAAGGGTGATGTCAACAATAATAACTCATGCCACCCATATCCAACTGGACATATGTGCCTAGATCTTTCCTCACCACATGATGCTTGCCAAAGGAGAAAAATAAAAAGGAATAGAGAGAAAAACTTTGACTCTTGCATAAAAGTAAATACATAAAAGTAAAAGATAGGCCCTTCGCAGAGGGAAGCAGAGGTTGCCATGCGCTTATTTGTTTGTATGCTCAACCCCTTAGTGCAAAATAATGTCACGTTATATTGCCCCTTGTGATGGCAACCTTTATTATACAGTCTGTTGCTTTTATTTTTTTACCATCACAAGTTCATACAACGCTCAATTTTCTCTTACACTAAATGATCTTACACTTTTAGAAGCAATTTTTTATTGCCTTATTGCACCGATGACAACTTACTTGAAGGATCTTACTCAATCCATAGGTAGGTATGGTGGACTCTTGAAAATAATATTTGGGTTTAAGGGTTTTTGGATGCACAAGTAGTATCTCTACTTAGTGCGGAATTTTTGGCTAGCAAAGATGGGGGGGCAAGAACCACATGTTGAAGGATCTATGACAATATAACTTCTATGTGAATATGAACAAACATAAATCATTACATTGTCTTCCTTGTCCAACGTCAACAATTTTGGCATATAATATTTTGATGGGGGCTCACAATCACAAAAGATTTCCAAGATAGTGTATTTGCATGTGAAAGTTCTCTTCCTTCTACTAATCATTCATGAATTGCTTGTATGAGCAATATTGTGATTGTCAAGCCTCAAAAGATTTCACTTTATAAACCCAATGTGAAGCTACCACTAGGCATGATATGAACATATAATTTCAACTTCATGATATTCAATTCATTCAACAATTTACTCATAGGATATAAGTGAAGCACAAGAGTAAATGACAAGCTACTCCAAAAAGATATAAGTGAAGATCAAGTGAGTAGTTAAGTAAATAGGTAGCTAATTGTGGACTCTCTCTTATTTAAAAACTTTCAGATCGAAGTATTTTATTAAAACAGCAAGCAAAACAAAACAAAATGACATTCCAAGAATAGCACAACTCATTGGAAGAAGCAAAAACTTAGGCTCAACCGATACTAACCGATAATTGTTGATGAAGAAAGGTGGGATGCCTACCGGGGCATCCCCAAGCTTAGATGCTTGAGACTTCTTGAAATATTATCTTGGGATGCCTTGGGCATCCCCAAGCTTGAGCTTTTGTGTCTCCTTAATTCCTTTTATATCACGGTTTCCCTAAATCTTAAAAACTTCATCCACACAAAACTCAACAAGAACTCGTGAGATAAGTTAGTATAAACCAATGCAAAAAACCTTATCATTCTCTACTGTAGAAAATCACTAAAATTATTATTCAACATTTAATACTAAATTCCTATGCATATTTAATACTCCTATCCTCAAATAGAATCATTAAACAAGCAAACATATGCAAACAATGCAAACATAACAGCAATCTGCCAAAACAGCACAGTCTGTAAAGAATGCAAGAGTATCAATACTTCTTAAACTACAAAAATTATGAAAATTTACCACACTGTAGAAAATTATCAGAGATTATTGTGCAGAAAGTTTCAAAATTTTATCACATTCTTAATTTTCTGGATAATTATTGCAACAGCGATAAACTTTCTGTTTTGAAACAGCAACTCATATATTTGCAAAATAAGCATGGTGATGGCTATCCTTGCCACTTTTGTTGAAATAAAAGGTGCAAAAAATTATTATAACTAACAGCAAGCAAATACTAATAAAATAAAATGACTCTCCAAGCAAAACTCATATCATGTGATGAATGAAAACATAGCTCCAAGTGAGGTTACCGATAATGTTGAAGATCAAAGTGGGGATGCCTTCCGGGGCATCCCCAAGCTTAGTTGCTTGGATCTTCCTTGGATATTTAACTTGGGGTGCCTTGGGCATCCCCAAGCTTAGGGTCTTGTCACTCCTTATTCTCCTCATATCGACATCTCACCCAAATCTTGAAAACTTCAATCACACAAAACTTAACGGAACTTCGTGAGATAGGTTAGTATGATAAAGAGCAAACCATTTCACTTTGGTACTGTCAAATACAAGATTTATAATTGTTTACACACAATTACTACTGTATCATATCATTTCCAAAATTTATATTGAGCAATATTAGCCATAGAAACTAGAAAACAAGCAAACTATGCATTGAAAACAGAATCTGTCAAAAACAGAACAGTCTGTAATAATCTGTACTCCAACCATACTTATGCTACTCCAAAAATTATGAAACACTAGGAAAACGTAGAGAATTTGTATATATATCACCTGTAAAAAATTCAGATCAAAATCACGTTCCAGTGAATTTTCAAAATACCTGGACTGAGCGCAAAAGTTTCTGTTTTTGCACAGATTCAAGTCAACTATCATCCATAATATCCCAAAGGCTTTGCTTGGCACTTTATTGAAACAAAAGCAATAAAACATGATTACTACAGTAGAATAATCATGTGAACACACAAAAACAGTAGGTAAAAGTGTTGGGTTGTCTCCCAACAAGCGCTTTTCTTTAATGCCTTTTAGCTAGGCATGATAAGTTCAATGATGCTCGCATAAAAGATAAGGATTGAAACATAAGAAGAGCATCATGAATCATAAGTTCCTCCCTCATAATAATTTTAAGTAGCATCATGAATAGATTCATCAATATAACCATCACATAAAACATTCTTTTCATGATCCCCAAGCATAGAAATTTTATTACTCTCCACATAAGAAAATTTCTCCTCATTCACAATGGTGGGAGTATCATATGAATCTCGAATACTATAAATTGTTCCCACATTAAAAGAGTATTGTTCAGGAAAAGGGTAATCATAACTATGACAATTTTTATAAATATAATCATAACTACTTTTTATAACATAAGTATCATCACAATAATCATCATAAGTAGCAACTTTGTTCTCATCATAGATAGGAGGCATGCAATCATCATAGCAGATTTGATCATTCAAAGTAGGGGGGATAAAAAGATCATCTTCATTAAGCATAGCATCCCCAAGCTTGGGACAAACATTAATTGCAGCAAATAAATTCTTAAACATGTCATTCTCATCAAACATGGCATCCCCAAGCTTGTGGCTTGGCATATCATAAGCATAATCACCCTCATCATTAATAGTATGAATAGCACCAACGGTATAACAATTGTTATCATCATAATTTCCCAAGTTGGTGCCAAAAAGATTTCCAAGATTATAAGAAGTATCATTATCTTCCCAATCATAATCATCACAACAAGCAATAGGCATAACAAAATCATCATCAAGTGCATCATCTTCCATAATTAATTTTGATTCATTTTCATGAGGCACAACAATAATAGAGGCAACATCGTTTGGGAGAGATACCTTTTTACCTTTATTCTTTCTTCTTTTCTTCTTCTTCACCACATCACGTGTGGGTTTAATAAATCTTTTCAAGCTTCTTATTGATGAGATTCGTTGAACAGGGAGCTCGTCCTTGTTACATGATTCATCATAATAAACACTAGGAGGGTATTGGGAAATATTTTCCCTTTCATTAGTACTCTCTTCATATTCTATTTGTTTTCTTGTCTTTAGGTAGTTGGCAATATAAGGATTCTCAATGCAATTTACCGCACAAAACATATAAATTTCCTCTAGATCAAAATCAAGAAATTTCTCGAGATTAAATTTTGGAATACCCTTAGTTATACGTTTCATTTCTTCATACCCCAAAAGAAGACTAAGCTCTTTATGATGCTCAAGGGTAATCAAGTTATCATAATTTTTGGACACGATTTGATCATGAAAGAATTTGCATTGGAGATTTAAATGACCATGTTCATTGCAAAGTTCACAAGGATGGCGAAAAAAATTAAATCTTTCAGCACAATTATCTAGCCTCTCTTGCAATTTTTTCGTTTCTAAATATTTATGCCTCTTACAAAATCTATCTTCCCTTTTTCGTGTGCAATTGCACTCCCAATTCACTCCGCAAAAATTGACATTGTTATAGGAGACATTTTTCTCATGACTAGTGCAGTAATCATTAGCATTTTGGATATTCAAGGAATTCATACTAACAACATTGCAATCATGCTCATCATTCAAATATTTTGTGCCAAACATTTTATTGACTTCTTCTTCTAACAATTGAGCACAATTTTCTGATCCATCATTTTCAAGAAAGATATTATAAAGATGATCAATAATATGATGCAACCTCAATTCCATTTTTTATGTAGTTTTCTTTTATAAACCAAACTAGTGATAAAACAAGAAACTAAAAGATTCAATTGCAAGATCTACAGATATACCTTCAAGCACTCACCTCCCCGGCAACGGCGCCAGAAAAGAGCTTGATGTCTACTACGGAACTTTATTCTTGTAGATTCGTGTTGGCCCTCCAAGCGCAAAGTTTTGTAGGACAGTAGCAATTTTCCCTCAAGTGGATGACCTAAGGTTTATCAATCTGTGGGAGGTGTAGGATGAAGATGGTCTCTCTCAAACAACCCTGCAACCAAATAATAAAAAGTCTCTTATGTCCCCAACACACCAAATACAATGGTAAATTGTATAGGTGCACTAGTTCGGCGAAGAGATGGTGATACAAGTGTAATATGGATGGTAGAAATATATTTTTATTATCTGAATAAATAAAAACAGCAAGGTAGCAAGTGATAAAACGGAGCACAAACGGTATTGCAATGCTTGAAAATGAGGCCTAGGGTCCGTACTTTCGCTAGTGCAATCTCTCAACAATGCTAATATAATTGGATCATATAACCATCCCTCAACGTGCGATGAAGAATTACTCCAAAGTTCCTATCTAGCGGAGAACATAAGAATAAATTGTTTATAGGGTACGAAACCACCTCAAAGCTATTCTTTCCGATCGATCTATCCAAGAGTTCGTACTAAAATAACACCAAAGCAAATTCAGATTCGTAATGCTCAATCCAACACAAAGAACCTCAAAGAGTGCCCCAAGATTTCTATCATAGAAACAAAGACAAGAACGTGCATCAACCCCTATGCATAGATTACCCCAATGTCACCTCGGGAATCCGCGAGTTGAGTGCCAAAACATATAGCAAGTGAATCAATATAATACCCCATTGTCACCACGGGTATTCGTATGCAAGACATATATCAAGTGCTCTCAAATCCATAAAAGTATTCAATCCGATAAAACAAAATCTCAAAGGGAAAACTCAATTCATCACAGCAAGATAGAGAGGGGAAAACACCATATGATCCGACTATATTAACAAAGCCCGCGATACATCAAGATCGTGACATCTCAAGAACATGAGAGAGAGAGATTAAAAACATTAGCTACTGGTACAAACCCTCAGCCCCGAGGGTGGACTACTCCCTCCTCATCGTGGTGGCCGCCGGGATGATGAAGATGGCCACCGGTGATGATTCCCCCTCCGGCAGGGTGCCGGAACGGGGTCTAGATTGGATCTCGTGGATACAGAGGCCTTGCGGCGACGGAACTTCTGATCTAGGGTTACCTTGAGGGTTTTTGGAATATTTGACAGTTTATAGGGCGAAGAGGCGGTGTGGGAGGCCACCAAGGTGGGCACAACCCACCTGGGCGCGCCTGGGCCCCCAGGCGCGCCCAGGTGCGTTGTGCCCCCCTAGGGGCACCCCCAGGTGCTTCTCTGGCCCACTGGATGTCTTCTGGTCCATAAAAAATCCCCAAAAAGTTTCGCGGTGTTTGGACTCCGTTTGATATTGATTTCCTGTGATGTAAAAAACAAGCAAAAACAGCAACTGGCACTAGGCACTGGGTCAATAGGTTAGTCCCAAAAATATGACATAAAGTTGCTATAAAATGATTGTAAAACATCCAAGAATGATAATATAACAGCATGAATACTTCATAAATTATAGATACGTTGGAGACGTATCAGTCTTCCCTGCCGGTGTCCCTCCTACCACGTTCCTCTGGTCCTGGCGGTGGTGTCCAGGGCATCGCCTAGCCGCTCTCCCCGTCCCTGGCCTCTTCTTCCTTGCCGGGGGGATGCCCTCCCGATCTTGTCAGGCTGTGTCCTGCTGGTCCTGACGGGGTTGGGCTGGGCTTCTACCCAGGCGCTCCTTTTGCCCTCTTCCCTTCTTGACGCAACTCCTAGGAGGAGAGGGACAAGAAAGGCATGACGGGGCACTTATCTTTTTTCAAATTAAAAGATGTAGTCATTTGCCAAACTTTACTTGAAATCATGTAATCCCCCATCCATGCTTGTATCCTGTATGGTTCCTACTTGTTTATCCGCTATTAATGAAAAAAGAAATGCCTAACGGGTACTTGTGCATGTATCATGTCCATGCTGAGGGATGGACCCTCAATACTCCCAAGTAAACAAGGCTCCCCGGCAAGACACCTTGACGGTCCCTTCCATTGTTGCCGCTAGACTCGGTCTGACGGGTTAGGAGCATGGAAGGGAAACCAGCCCCTCGCCGGCTCTCCTCCAAGTGCTACTGCAACCATCTTGACTGAAGAAACCTTTCAAATCAAAGGATGGGAGCACAGATGTTGAGAGCGATGCGGTTTTCCTATGCACAAGCTTTTTATATAGGAAAGTATTTATGGATGGCGAGGGAAACTTATCTGTGTTTGCTGTTCTTCTTATCGCATCGACAAGAAGGAGCTGTCGGGGACCAATATGCAGCCATTCTCACTTCTTCCCTTCAAGGAGTTCATCCATGGCAGGGGCCCTGTTGTCAGTACAGGGGGAGAAAACAACAACATATGATCCTCCTTAAATGGATTAGTCATCATAGCTAAATCATACTTAAGAAAACATGCATGCAAGTTTTGTGCCAGCGCTTCGTTTTATTATCTTTGCACAGGGTCTTCGCCTGGCTTTGTAAAAAGGGTTACAAGTCCAGGGGACTATGCTTGTACAAAACAGGTTGCCGGGGCAAGGCCCGGCAACCACGCCTTATGGGTAGAACTGACGAAGATGCTCAATATTCCATGAGTTTTGCATTGGCATGCCATCTTCGGTCTCCAGACGGACTGCGCCGGGTCTGGTGACACGTACTACCCGGTAAGGGCCTTCCCACTTTGGTGTCAACTTGTTGGAACCCTTGGCGGATTGGACGTGCCTAAGGACAAGGTCACCTTCCTCAAGGCTCCGGGCTTGGACCTTGCAGTTGTGGTAGCGACGCAGGGCCTGCCGGTATCGTGCAGCACGTACAGCTGCTCGGAGGTGGTTCTCCTCGAGGAGCATGGCATCGTCATGCCGTACCTGCCCTTGTGCTACTTCATCGTAGGCAAGTACTCAAGGTGACCCGTATATGAGTTCCATGAGGAGCACTGCTTCTGCCCCGTAGACCAGGGAGAAGGGAGTCTGGCCAGTAGCTCGATTTGGTGTCGTTCTGATTGACCAAAGAACCACCGACAACTCATCAATCCAGCGTCTGTAGCATTTTCGCGGTCTATCAAAGGTTCTTGTTTTCAGCCCTTGCAAAACTTTAGCGTTCATCCTTTCAGCCTGCTGTTGCTCCTTGGACGGGCGACGGAGGCGAAAGAGACCTTGCTTCCAAGGCTCTAGATGTACTGTATGAAGGCGCGGCTTGTAAACTGGGTGGCGTTGTCGGTGATTACCCTGTTGGGCACTCCAAAGCGACACACCAGTCCCTTGAAGAACTTGATAGCTGACTGCGCCGTCAGCTTTCTCGCTGGTTCCACTTCGGGCCACTTTGTAAACTTGCCGATTGCGACGTACAAGAATTTAAAGCCCCCAGTAGCACGCGGAAAGGGGCCGAAGATGTCGAGCCCCCAGACTGCGAAAGGCCAGGACAAAGGGATGGTTTGCAAGGCTTGATTTGGCTGATGGATATTCTTGGAATGGAACTAGCATGCTTCACATTTGGTGACGAGCTCAGTTGCATCCCGGAGGGCGGTGGGCCAGTAGAATCCTTGCCGGAAAGCTTTCCCGACAAGTGTTCTTGATCCCAGATGTGAGCCACATGCACCTCCATGTATCTCTGCCAACAGCTCTACTCCATTCCCTTGACTGTTGCATTTCAACTTCACACCGTTCGGCCTCTTTCTGTACAGAATGTTGTCCACAAACTGGTACATACTTGACTGTCGGGCTACTATCTCAGATTGCTCTGGATCGTCAGGAAGTTCTCCAGTTTGCAAGAATTGG